>JANHMN010000001.1:10106392-10175704 GCA_030674055.1 Rhabdomys pumilio
AGATAGATAGATAGATAGATAGATAGATAGATAGATAGATAGATAGAGTCTTAAATTACATCTACCTGTGGGAAACAGCCTGTTAAAAAATATTGTCAAAAATTTTAATTTCACATTTAATGCATGAAAGGAATTTTAAATAGTGACCAAATTTTTAGGATAACATTCTTCCTTTTTCTCCTGTCTATAAAGTAGGTTTCTATGAGTCATTATGCCACATTCACTTCAGCTCACCAACAAGTGATTGGAAGGCCTGCTCAAAGTAGTGGTAACAGAAACACTGACTCTGTGACTAAGCAATATGAGCTAACATTGCAAGCTCCAATTACATGCTTAGATAAATTGTACTCACTGTGTATTTTCTGTTTTCATAAAATTTTATGGAGGGAAATTGCAGCTACCATACATGTTCTTTTTTTTCTGAAATATTTAATTTTTTTTTTATCTTTTGGTGGTCTTCAGAGCAATGAGATACATCCTCCTGCTGTTTAAAACTACCCTGGGGTCTCAGCACTGAATTCTCTCTCCAGGGTGGGTCCTGATCAGTTTCCTTATTAAAATGCTCTTAGCTGATACTGATCCTGTGCTGAGACTAGGTTCTGATCGCCACTACTGCAACTGTCTTTAATCATCTGTGTGTCTTCATCAGAACAGATGCATCTACAGAACCACCGAAGAGCTAATATGATTGCTGTCAGGCTGTTAACATTGTAAACCCACAAGGTGTTACCAAAATACACTAGTATTTTAACTGCTAGTGCAACATTGGCCTCACTCATACACACTGCTCTGTATGTGGGGAAAGAGGAGTCAAGTTCGATCTCCTCGATACAGACTCCCCAATTGTGTCCATTTCTTGGCTTCTGTTGCCTTTTCATTTCCATGGCAATGAAAATTGAGCGTTGAGCCCTTGGTGGAAATTTACGTTGCTTTTGTGGCTAAGTAATTGCTTTCTCATTCTTGATCTATTCAATTATAGCAATTTCCAGTTTTACAGTCTTTCCCACAACACTCAGGTTAAAAGACTGCCAGAGTTTTCCTCCTACGGAGAACCCATACAGGATATTTTCTTCATGAGCCTAACTGGTGCTATATTTGATCCTCCAAAAAGCTTTTATTTGTGTGTATGTGTAAAGATGCTGGTGTCCACAACTATGATCGTCTTACCCTCTCACTATGATGTTCCTGTTCTTACTGACTCTTGATTGATTTAGACCAAAACTCCATCTTTTATCGACATTAATTTTATCGACATATATTCCATATACACACATATATATACATATATAAATAAATTATATATGTATATATAAATAAATATATACATATATGTATATATTTATTTATACATGTATAAATAAATGTATAAATAAATTATATATGTATATATATGTGTATATGGAATATATGTGTGTGTATAGCCATCCCATATACATATACACATATGTGTGCGTACATGCGCATATATATATACATATATATATGTGTGTGTATATATATGAAAGATGAATATTTAGACATAATTGTAAATAAAAACACACATGAAAAATTTAATTCTAGAGTGAACATTGGTGATAAATTGGGGCATACATTTAAAACAATCTGATTGTAAGCCCGTGCTTCACACTGCCTTGTTGAACCTTGAATCCTTTGCACTAACAGTATGCTTAGATAATAAATGTGGTTAGGATGACAGATTACTTTTGTCCTCGGCGTTAATTGGAAATTGTAGCCATGGTCAGATGACTAACACAAAGTCACTCAGAAAAATATTAAATCTAGACATCAATATTTTTGTTTTCCAGTGTTAATCTTTCAAGTAAAATGCCAGGAGAAGGGGATTGGACTTGTCTCAACTTCGTTTCTTGCAAACCTACCATGAAATTGAGAAATATTTGTGAGCTCAAATAACATAGTAAAATTAGGTTTGTTCACTAGATTATTTCTTTACTTCTGATTCAGAGAAAGTCGGCTATATTTGATGAATTCTTTGACATAATATGCCCCTCCCTCCTTTCTCTCTCTCTCTATGTCTCCATCTCTCATTTTCTGTTTCTCCTTCCCTTGTTTCCTCCCTCCCCCTCCCTTCCCTCCTCTCTCCCTCTCATCCTCCTATGAGAGTGAGAATTGAACACAAATCCTGGTACATATTAGGCAAGCGCACAACCAACTCCATATACTCAGAGTGTGTGTGTGTGTGTGTGTGTGTGTCTAAGAGAGAGAGGGAGTGAGAGAGAGACACACACAGGGAGAGAGAGAGACAGACAGAGACAGACAGAGACACAGAGATAGAGACACAGAGACAAAGACATGGTCACGAGCCACCTGAAGTGGGTTCTGGAAACAGAACTCGGGGCTCTGGAAGAGCAGGAAGCAGTCTTCACCCTTAGCCATCTCTGCGGCCCCGTCACCGTCTTTATTTTTCAGAAAACAATATAAATCACAAGTCTTTTCAATGTGCGGGCTTTCTCTTTGTTTCCGAAGAAGCTTCGTGTTCTTAATGCTTTTCAGCCTCGCTACAAGCTTTCTCTTCTACTCTTTCTATGCAAGGAGCTCTCCGTACGAAGGGAAAGTGACACTTTATGAGCAGCTCATTCTCTCAGTGAATCGTTACCTTATGGGTTTCCTCCAAGTGTATTTAAACCCTTGGAAAATAATAGCAGAGTACATTTGCATGATTATAAAATATATACAGTAGGGGAATACGAAAGACATATTTAATGCGCGGGAGTTTACATTTCTTGCTTTCTGAGAAATAAGAGCGTGAGGCATAAGGAGAATCCCTATAGGTATGGATAAGTACAAGAGAGGACACCTAAGGACTTGACTTACTGATAGGACCATCAATAATCAGGGCTGAGGAACCTGGAAGATCAGATTAGGTTTAGGAAGCATGGAGATTCCTCACTGCTCTGCCAGGAAAGAACCAAAACGAAACCTCAGAATTATTTTTCTGTATGAGTTCAACATTATTGACCCACTGAGGCCTTAAATCTATCCACTGTTCGTTTGAATTTTTTTAAAATAAAAAACTGTTTCTGTGATTCCTGTTAAAATGATTTCTTAAATGATGAACTATAGGAAATTTCTTCAAATGAGTGAAGTTAAAAAAAAAAAAACCAGAAAAAACAAGGTGTTATGTTGTAAGGGATATCCTGCTTAGATTATCCATGTCTTTGAAATTTATGGGACAGGATGTCTTAAAGTAAAATACCACACTGTTGGTCAAACTTAACCATTTTAATGTTTACAATGTATCATCCCAGTCTCGGTTACAATTTTACTGTGATATATTTTAAAGGTAAAAATGTAGCTGTTTAATCCTGCAGACCTCGGGTGCTGCTCATCAGGACAGCTCTGTGGGGTTTGGAGCTGTTGTGGCCCCACTATGTGTGACTTAACGCGTCACTGCATTAATGCCACTGTGCTTCCCATTGTCCTGGGGTTCCTTGTGCTGAGGGGATCTACTTTTCCCAGGCTGCTTTACAGTGCTATTTTATACTTCGGTTATTTTATGCACCATAGACTATTTGGTATTCAAATTGTTGAATAAATTTTATAATAATGCCCCGGTTCTGCTTGCTTTGCGTTCTTAATGTATAGACTATCGAGAAGCGTAATGAAACCCCTGCAAACATTCCATTCCACTGGGCTGTAATCAAATCAAATTAGAAAAGAAATAGTTCTTGCTTTTACAAAGCTTAAGAGAAGAACATCTGGGCCCACTTACAGAACTTAAACATCGTCCTGCCTGGAATCCCAGCTTCATTCCAGGATCCTTGGTGACTCACTGACGATATGTGCAACAAAGAGAATCCCTGTGTAGAGTAACATATAGGATGCATGTCTCCTCTTCTGGGGATCTCGTTTGCAGCTCTGTTTGTAATATTAACTCTCAGGGCATCCAGTGGAGAACTGGGTACACAGTCATATCACAGAGAGAAGCACAGCCTCCACGAGAAGCAGCAGCAGTGCTAACACATGCGCTGTGCTGGCGGGTATTTTCAGTGCCTCTGCCACCTCTGCAGGCCTCCCACACACGGTGGAAAGTACTAGCAAGCACCTCATGGTCGTGAGTGTAGACAGTGCCTTTGTTAAAACATGTGACATAAATGCCTGTCAGGGCTGGGATCTGGGTCTGTGTATGTTCAGGTATGTTGTGACAATTGTCTGCTTAATTGTTCAGTATACCACCCTATGTTTGTTTGTACTGTTTTCTGGTTGCAATTTTTAATTCTTAAATACATTATCAAGTAGCCTGGTGTGTTATCCTGTCTGAACTTAATGGATATTACAAAAATCCCAATTAAAACCTAATAGTATCATATATTTGGAGGCTACCAACACCTTTCTTTTCACTCCTAGTTATAATTTAGTGTGTCCCTTGATATAGAAATTAAAATTCAAAGAAAATGCGAGTTTTATAGGAACATCTAACACCACCTCCGTACTTTGGTTCATGATTCAGCTCTATATTATATTTCCCAAGTATTAAAGTACACATTGTCTCACAGGCTTGAATGCTTTCTGTTTTTCAGGTGCAACAATCGGACACAGTGTGTAGTAGTTACCGGGTCAGATGTATTTCCTGATCCATGTCCTGGAACTTACAAATACCTTGAAGTTCAGTATGAATGTGTCCCTTACAGTAAGTATGACGTTTGCATTTTCTCCTTTCTCCAGCGATCCTTGTTGGAGCTGAAAGACTACCCATGTGAAAGAATCGTATGTTTATGGCCTACGGAACCATTATGCATGCAAAGCACTCTCAGCCTTGGGATTCCAGTGTGGAAGAAAGCCATCCTGTGATGCTGGCCAAGTGTCTGCCTGTATTCTTAAGTGTTTGGCTTTTAAGGCTAGTGTTTTTCCAGAAAACAAACTTGAATTAGCTATTCAGTAGGGCAGATAGAAATCTGTACTTTTGCCCAATACCAGTTGCCGACAAATTGGTTTGGCTCACAGTTTTCTGAAGAAGGGATTGACTTCAGGTTTAATCCTGAGGGATTTGAATAGCTACCTGGTGTCTTGGAAACATGAATGCTTGGGAAGAGCTACCAGAGCAAGGACTGAGGCGAGAGTTGTCCCGGAAGGAAGCACTTCTTTACCACATTCAGCGAGAAAGTCTCAATGCTTAAAGCAAAGCCAAGAGCACAGACAGATCAGACAAGAGTCTTTACCTTTTTCTATTTTTTAAACTGTTAGTATCGTGTTTAAGATTTAAAATTCAATTAGAAATTTCTAAGTAGGATCAGTGGTTTCCTTTCAGTATTAGATTGCATAACCCCCCACCCCCCATTCTAGTTCATATATGGGATAGGGGAGAAAATACCTTAATAGTTCAGACAACCTAAAGGTTTGACTGTGTTGCCTAATTGTCACAAGCTAGTTTAGAAGTCCCTTTATTCTTTGCCTGTTAAAGTTGAATGACAATTTAGTGTGTCACATTAGTGCAGAAGTGTGTGAAAAGGGAGTGATAGGACAGTAGTGTCACTGATTTGGAATTCTTTTCTAAACATTCCACCTTGAGAGAAAAGGGGAGGGACAGACAGACAGACAGACAGACAGACAGACACTTGGACGAGGTGCTATGGTGTATGTGTGTCTGTAGTCTCATCTCCTGGGACAGAGGCAGAGGCATCAGGATGATTGAGGTCATCCTGGGCTACATAGAGAGACCCCTTCTCAACATAGAATCACTAAAAGGGCAAAGTCTGCTAAATAAGGCAGATCCAGACCGTTGGTGGCATCTTCTAGCATGTACTGTGTAGATCCACTGCCCGCTCTGCCACAGTTTTGATAAATTGATTTTGAGTGTGTGTGTGTGTGTGTGTGTGTGTGTGTGTGTGTGTGTGTGTGTGAGTTAAAGGCCAAACACAGGTTTTCTCTTCTCGTCCCTGCTCTGTGTTCTTGTGTTACATAAAATGGTTGCACTTTGTTACTTTCAATATCTTCTGTACCGTTTGTAGGACTGGAAGCCCCCGACTTGCTCCTGTGTAGTGCGGTGGCTTTACTTAATCGCCCTCCTGTGCCACTAGATGAAAACTGTATTCTTTTGAGCTAACCGAAATTTTTGTTCCATGAAGTCCCTCTCCCTTGAATTCAGCCTGGTCTCTGTCCTCAAATTAGACGAGGACTACAGCCTCCATTTCCAAACAGTGGAGCCGGTCAGAGCTGCCAAGAGTTGTGTCTTTCTGCGACCTGGTTCCTGTTAACCTAGTCTAAGACACCAAGAACAGTGTTAAGTGAATATTACTTTCAGACTCTTTAAGTAATTTCTTGCGCTGTCTAAGAAAGAAAAATGTGGATATCTTCTGGAACATCTAACTTTCAAAATTTTACTTTTCCAGTTCTCCAGAAGTATTGTATATTGTACACTAAACTTGCAAATAACTATACTCAGAGAAGTATCTGTTCTTTTTTTTTTTTTAATTTAGTTTTTGTCCTTCAAAATAAAAGGTCAACCCAGTAATTAATTTGCTGTTGCCTTTCTAGATGTTTGCAAGAGGCAGATATAAGTGAATGACTTTTTTTTTTCTTTTTGAAGACTAGAAGTGGTCCTTTATACCGTACAGTAGTGACACGCTATAAACTGCATGGTTGCCGCTCATCTTCGAATGTAATGCAGTCTTCTTAGATCACTTCTAGGCTCATGTAGACTCTTATTGCTTCCTGCTCTCCCATCTTCTCCTTACTTATGCTCCTGTCTGTGATATTCTCTCCTCATGTTTGCTTTTGTTTCAAGGGTCCAGCCTTGACACTCCCCCCCTTTTTTTTTAAACAGTGCATTAGCTTTTCTGTCGCCTTTACACAGTTCTTTTCTCACATTATCCAGATAAAACAGTGTCACCATCATATCAAGCTTATCATGCACACCTCACCACTTGGCTTTACGCCAGTCTCTATCCATAACTAATCCTGCAGGAGCCTCATATATCCCAAACAACTCCATCCCATTGTAAACAATTTCACTGGCTTTCCATGACTTCAGAAAACACAGCAATAAATATACTCATCAGAGAACATTAGAAATGCCACTCTTCGGTTTGCCAACAAGCAGGTGCTTTCTATGTGCCCTTTTACGTTCGTCCAGGTAACACTGTAGCAAAATCACACACATGCAAGACATTCTTCATCGTGTACAGGACATCCATTGATTCTGCAGGAAGATAGTGTACATTTCAAAAGTCATAGGGACCTTCCAGGAAAAATGTGATTGGCCAGACTGGAGTTCCACATGCCTTAAGCAGGCCTTGAATCTTTACTTATTTTAAATTGTCACAGTATGTAAGAATTTCATCCGAATGTTACCTACAAGTTCATTTGATACGAAAATTGCACTTACATTGCTGAATTAAGTTATTCATTGAATGAACGTGAGATTATTTTACATGAACTAGTGTGTTGCTTCAGATGCAGAGTATGTAGGCTACAGTCAGTGTGGGTCAGTTTCTTTCTTGTGCATCCACGGAGTCCTCTGCTGATGTTGGTGTGTGTGTACTTGTCCGTTTGGTCCACAGAGGATTAAATATAGCCTGGTAAATTAATTCATATTGCCTCCTAAGACAAGTTGCATATTTGGCATGCGAATGTGACTACAAGTTATTGTTAATTTTATTGTATTTTTATAGTCATCTGGTAGATAGAATTTTGGCTGATCTGACAAATACCTATACTTTTTGATTTCATAAAAATCTTTATATGGAAACTTTTGCTTTTGAAAATCTATCCATCAATCATCAAAATTTTTACTTATTTATTTATTTTTTTTAAATTTAACTTTGGATATAGTCTCTCAGTTTTCATTTGGATTTGAAATTGTATCAGGTTGATCTCCATCCTCCTTTTCTTTTTCATGATATGAGTCGACTCATAAAGAATTGAAAGCATTTCTGTTTTAGGTTTTGCTCATTGGCTGCCCTATCATTTTACTGCATCAGGTAAAAATAATGCAGTAACCTTTAATGGATGGACGATACTGTGGACATTTCTTACATTTCTTTTTTTAAATTGAACTAGAAAATTTTTGGGCCGTAAGCATCATTAGAAGTGTTCTTCACGTCCTTTATACCTAATTGCTTTATGTGCGTAAAGTCATTGATTCCTTAAGGAACAATACAGCTGTCTATAAATATAGTCTGAGGGAGTAGCCTGGGTACTAATGACCTCTCTTGTCCCCTTCGTCCACCATGCCCGTCCTTTATTGATTCTGAGCAGGTACAATGTGCTCCTTACGGAGGAGTGGTATTAGGACCGAATTCTACATAAACAAGTGTTGCTTTCAGAACACTCCCAAACCGCACGAGTTTACCTCCTACAGTCAGAATTGCACAGATCAGAGCAAATGTGTTTCCCTGAAAGTGCTTAAATAGACCATAGGTTGTGCCTTAATTTAGAAATTATATGCTGTTGCCATGGCAAAAAAAAAAAATTTTTAAAAATATTTGTGTGATGTTTCTCTCAAAGGAGTTCCGGAGGATCCCTGTTTTATCTTGACGAATACTTATAATTCTAAAAAATATGTAATCAAGCTGAGATTGTAATAAAATGTGCACGTGCACTCTGGGTAATCGGTAGTCACACACTGATGCCTTTTGAGAGGGAAGAAGATGAAACCCAGTGGAGTCATTTCGTAGCACGTAGGCAATATACTTACTTCAGAGCCCACATTCAATCATGGTTACATCATGTGGCCCTCATTGTTCGAGACCCTGTCAGTGAGAATTTTATTGGCACTTTCCCTAGTGCATAATTCACCTTGGTAACCACATAGGGCTTCTCCTCGCCCGTGTCCTGCCCTGTCTAGGTCTGCCCTGTGAAAGTCTTTCCTTTCCTTGGGGGTCTGTGGATTGAGGTACTTGCTGGGAATGCTGGGTATGACGGTTGTTGCATGCTAGCTTGCTTTCTATGTTAATAAATGATGGTAGATAAAATGTCCTAAGAAGCTAACCATAATTCTTTCTTCCTTTTTCTCCCTGCCACCTGTGCTTGCTTTTCCCTTGTATGTATTTTGCTTACTTTTTTAATAGACTTAATATTGCAAGTTTGATAATATGTTGTATATGATATAGAAAATTAATTAGAATTTGTAGTTTGAACTATATGTAATCTTAAGTAAATTTGCTAATATTTAGTGGGCGTTATTTACCCTTTCAAAATCTCTATTGGGTGAGGGGAGACTTTTAGGCTCCTGGAAAGGGAGCATTTTGTTAAATGGTTAAGACATTTTTCTAGAAATAGGAAATAATAGAAAAATAATTAAAGTGTACTGAGATGCATGGCTGTATAGTTTTTTTCTTATCTGAGTATCTCTGGGGGGGAAATGGAACCAACTCAATATTTATTAAATTCGACTTAAACTCCAGAGTCAAGTTGTGAACCTTACAAACGTATTTTCCTTTCATGTTTATGTAATTAGAATCAGTTTAAAAATTGAGCTAATAGAGACCAAATGGAGATGACACACCTGTGCATGCTTTTCTGTCTATAATGTTCATATGTATATTTATATATGGAGGAGCCTGGTCAGAATGCAGGGTGGCTTTGGCAAGGCAAGAGTATGTTCAGCTTGCATTAGTGAAGAGTTTCATTATTTATTCAGGCACACTAAGTGAAGCAGCTTGCCAACTTATTTGTATTGCCTCCTTAATCTACTAAAATGATTGATCCGTGTTCTTTTATGTAACTTTAGAATCTCTCTCCTGCTAGGTTCTCCTGTGTTTCTCTTTATCCAAAGTAGTACAGCACCCCCTATTCTTCCTATATTTAGCATCTATTACGAATTCAATCTTAGACTAATAGTCAATTTATTTTTAATCTTTTTTTTTCTTTTTTTCCCTTGCACCTTTTTTTTGTTTTATTTTTCTTCCGATGCTTAAAATAGAAGTGGAGCAAAAAGGTAAATACTGTCTACAGTCTCAACCCCAGCTCCTTGTTATGTGCCTTATGGATGTGACCCTCCTCCCTTCCCTGTCCCTGCTACACTCCTGTATTACAATGACCAGCAGGACCTCATAACGCACCTCCTAAAGGCGTCAGCTGTTCACAATGAAATTGTATGACCGCTAAATCTGGCGATGGGGTAAAATTCAGAAGTCGGCGAAGGGGAGCTGCCCTCTCTGTTTCTTTTCTACCCTCTGTCTCTTTCTCTGACACCCTTGGATATTTTTTTGTTATTGAAGTGTCCTCTTGCCTGGCTTCCAGAACCCTCTCCGTAGCATGCCATGGTTACAGGGTCTCCTGGTCACCTCATCATGCTTCCCCTGTGTTGATTTCTCTCTGATCCCGATTGCATCCTCCTCCAATTGATATTCTCCAACCTGAAGCACCTGTAACTTCTCTAGAATGTTCAAAATTAAGTCTTCGCATTGAGTTTTCTGCCTTCTTAGCTCTGTTCCGTGGGAGGTGGTGAAGGTGGCTTAGGCTTAGAAGTCATAATGTTTGGATTAAGATAAAATGCTCATTCATAAGCACAGGCTCCAAATTTTGTTGCATTCATTCCCAAATTGTTAGACGAAGACACAAATCAGAAATCTAAATTTTATCTTAGTGGTGAGCCATCCGAAACATAGCTTTGTATTTGTGAAAATAGCGGTTGCTGGTATCTTGATTAGAAGAACTTTGGAAAACAAGACTAGTGTGTATAAGGTACAAATTTTTAAAGATTGAATGCTGGGTAAAATGGATTTTCCTCTCGATTTGTGATCAATTAAATGTGTGGTGACCTGTGTCATTTTCTTTTAACTTTATTCACTTCTTGTCTTTTTTTCTGTGACGTTAGTCTTTGTGTGTCCTGGAACCTTGAAAGCAATTGTGGACTCACCAAGTATATATGAAGCTGAGCAAAAGGCAGGTGCTTGGTGCAAGGACCCTCTTCAGGCTGCAGATAAAATTTACTTTATGCCCTGGACTCCCTACCGCACTGATACTTTAATAGAATATGCTTCTTTAGAAGACTTTCAAAACAGCCGCCAGACAACAACATACAAACTTCCAAACCGAGTAGACGGTACTGGATTTGTGGTGTATGACGGAGCTGTCTTCTTCAACAAGGAAAGAACAAGAAACATTGTTAAATTTGACTTGAGGACTAGAATTAAGAGTGGCGAGGCCATAATCAACTATGCCAACTACCATGACACTTCACCCTACAGATGGGGAGGGAAGACAGATATCGACCTCGCAGTGGATGAAAACGGCTTATGGGTCATTTACGCCACTGAGCAGAACAACGGGATGATTGTAATCAGCCAGCTCAATCCATACACGCTTCGATTCGAAGCGACCTGGGAGACAGCTTACGACAAGCGCGCGGCGTCCAATGCTTTCATGATATGTGGGGTTCTCTATGTGGTCAGGTCAGTGTACCAAGACAATGAAAGCGAAGCCGGGAAGAACACCATTGATTACATTTACAACACTCGGTTAAGCCGGGGAGAGCATGTAGATGTCCCTTTTCCCAACCAGTACCAGTATATTGCTGCGGTGGATTACAATCCGAGGGATAACCAACTCTACGTATGGAACAATAACTTCATTTTACGGTATTCTCTGGAGTTTGGTCCACCTGACCCTGCCCAAGGTAAGAGTGTTTGTTGTTAGTTCTCTGTGATTTGAACAGCTTACTTTCAAAGGATTTTAGAATTTTTTCCCAGTAATTTGTCTTCCTCTCATGGTTAAATCACAAAAGATGTATTACAGCCCTGTTTGGTACATTTTTCTTTTATTCCGTATTTTCAGTTACAGGTTGGCTCCAAGAAATGATAGCATTACTTACTCAGTTAGGTTCACTGCAAAGCATACAGTAACACCTACAGTCCTGTTGATGCCTTTCTTCCTTACCTGCATTCTGAGTTGATTCCAGTGTGTACTCAGACCTTTTAACAACTTGGCACCAGTGGGTAACGCAAATATGTAAAGAGATGTCCCAAGGCAATGAATAGGTGTGACACACATGGCCAGGGCTATGTGTACTGACATTTTCACAGGATGAGAGAGAGGGCATCTTCAAACTTCTTTCTCTTCCATCCTGTAAAATCACAGTGAGCGGCCGTTCTAAGTCAGCATTTCTGTAACTCTATCTGGAACACACAGACTACAGGTCTATGCGATTCCACGTGGTCTCTGCTAACTCTGCTCGCATTTGCTCCATTTGTGTCCCCTGCAGGTATATTTAAGAAGGATGATTATTTTAGAAAGAAGTGTTTTTAGAGTTATTTTCTGATTTATCAAGTGATTCCAGTTCCATGAGAAGTAGGTTCTGGCTGTAATGACATCAATATTTTACTTTAAAAAATTGCCTCATTCTCAGGATTAAAGAGCAACTTGTGAATGCATTACATAGTATGTGTACTACTGGTGTCCTTCCAAGTGAATAATGGTGTGGGTTTAAGATATAAATTAATAATTCAGTTCACTGGATAATTTGGAGTTTTCAAGTTTGGAAGTGACTCAAAAAAATTAAAAACCAAAATATTTGTCAAATTATGAAATTAATCTTTTCACCAAGGTGAATTTTCACCCTTTTGTTAAGATACTACACTTAGATACACTCACCATCAATAACATACAAACACTTCTTTTTAGATATGTTATTAATAAGCCCTAAATACTATTATATGGCCACAGCCTTAAAAAGGAAAATCAGAGCATTTTCGTAAATGAACTTTAAGTTTGAATCTTCAAAGAGTACAAAATATTTGTCCAGTTCTCCTCGGAAAGGAAGACCATCGGTGGCGTGTTGATGAAGACGCACCTGGAAATTCTTGGTTTAGAAATGTGGCTGGGAAAATCTGTTGTTAAATTTTCAACAGGGAAGTTTCATTTAACAGCTTAAGTTTTCACTGAGCTTCTTAAAATAATTTTAAATTAAAATTTAAATTAAATAAACAGACATTTTAAAGTATACAATGTCTGTTTCTTCTAGAGGCTAGTCGTTTGGGATGGTTCATGCATCTTTATCTCTCTAAAAGCTTGACTCCAGTGATTCTGTTTCATCCTTCCAGCCTCTGACCAGCTTCAGCATCAGCTAAAATTGTATCGATCCTTGTTCACCTTTTTTGTAACCTACTCCACCCTGACACCCTGTTACATCTGTTTTGGGTGGCAGAAAAATCTTTCCCCCTTGTTCAGGGGCTGGGGAGTGGGAGGGAATGGGGGAGGAGGGGAGAAAGGAAGGGAGTTGTTAAACCAACCTTAACAACCACAAATTCCTAATCGGACAAGAAAGGCCATGAACAGTGTATAGACTCTGTTCATTGAATATAGGTCCCGTCACCATAGCACTATGACATACCCACTCGTTTCATTAAATATAAGAGAGCTTGCCCACACGTGAACATTTTGCCATGCCATTCTAATCAAGAAGGCTTTGCTAATTGAGGCGTTTTTCCGAAAGAGTACTTAGCTAGTGTTTAGTATGAGGCACGCAGCCAGTGAGCATTCCCATGACAATGGTTTCTCCTTCCAGATAGTTAGCCATTCTTCCGTATTCCCAGAACATAAAAATTCATATTGACCCCTTATTAAACCCTAAGTAATAAAACATTTTACCTGACCTAAATTTTTCCTGCTGCTGTTTGACCCATATTCTTATTTGCTCTCCTTATAATGTGTCTCCTTACATTTCGAGGGACTCCTTTCTCTCTTCTGAGGTCTGTGTTCTATAAGCCTGAAGGTGGGTTCTCCCAGAACTATCCTGGCCAGTAGATTAAGGTCAAACTAATAAGGCACATTAGCTTTCCAGAAATAAGAACCAAGAAATGGATAAGGGATGGAGCCACCAGAGGAATTAGGTCTTTGTTTTACCCAAGCCAAGTGATGGCTCAAGCCTCCCCAGCTGTTGAGGCCAGAAGTGGAGTCTTTCTGTCTCCCGATATTTTTATATACATATTTAAATATTTGGCTTTTTTTTCCTCCACCATGAGTCATCGTTGTTGTTGTTGTTGTCTTAAACTACGTCTAACTTGGTCTGTCTAGAACAGGTCTAAGAAAAACCCCTTGGGGGCCTATTTTAACTCTTCAGTCTATCTGTATAACTTGATATTTCTTACTCTTCCTATGGATCTGATATTCCAGATACTATCAACAAATTAGTCCTATCCTTACTTAGTTTGGAGCAGTTCCTGAATATTTGTTTTGACTATGGAAAGTCTGATAATTCTGTAACAGGAGGGCATACGTAAGCAAAGGAGCCGCTTTGTTATATGTATAAAATAGTCAACATAGCACATTTTCTAAACATCTTCTCACTGATCGTAAATGCTCTTCATGCAACAGCATGAGGCTAAACCTAACGGGTGTGCACTTTTTCTCACCAACCCGGATAGTATCTAGCTGGAGGTCATTCATTTGACAGTGAGTGAACAATCAGACTTGGGTAAGAGTATCGTTACCCTTACGCACTTTGATACTGTTCTCAAACCGATAGAGGAAGAGCCAGGCCATCCACAGCTCATCCCTGAGTTCCTTGGTAGACAGAATCTTTTTCTACTTATTGAAGTCTTCTTGGGTACCAGTCAATGTGTTAACACTGACTCTGGTATCACTAAAACACTGCATGGTAGTCAGAGTGCTAAGTCAGCCCAACTGAATGTTTGATAGGATGCCCTGGTAAACCAAACCTTGTAAAAAGGGTTGGTATCCATATTACAGTTCTGTTTTGTGTTGGTCTTTGGAGAGTGTTCTCAAAGTCTGAACCTTTTGCCATATTCATGATGAAACTTGATATTTTCATATCCCCAGATATGGGCACATTGCTTTATAGGACTGTCCTTTTCTGGGCCTTTGAACAACCTTTTACCTAGAAAGGTAAGATCAAACATTTAATATGATAACCTGGTGACCTTAAACCGGTCATCTGACTTCTCCATGACCAGGCTTCCATGTATATGAAAAGACCATTTGTGCCTCCCTCATGGAGCTGTGGTAAGACTTGATCTATTATTGATCCAGGCTGCGGGTTGTCATGACATCTGACTGAATGCTGAAGAAATCCTAGCAGCTTTTATCATTGCAAAATGTCCCTCCTTCATTTGTCTCTACGCATAAAGTTGAAGATTCTTTGAAACACCTCTTAAGTATAAAAACGTATGCCTTGAAGTATCACCACATTTCAGTCTCCCAACATCCCACAAATTTTAGTTACTCCCTATGGTCTGACATATTGATGAAGAATATATGAATGCACGGCTGCAGCGTGCTTCCTGAGGTTTTTGTGAATCCAGTGGAGATCCAGTTATTTGCATCGCCTGGGTCTTTATTGATGCTTAGCTAGCAGAGAGTACTTGTGGTATTAGTACGTATCTGAGCGGTCCCCTGTGTACTGATTAGTATAGTGTCAGGGGATGCGTAAGGTGGTGTGACTCCAAGGCTTTGTCCTACCCTTTTCTCTGTTCTCTCTGATTCCTGGCTCCCTCCTCGAGACTTGATTCCGCCGCAGTCATCTGACACTTTTGCTAAAGATTGTGGTGCTTTGACAAATGTTAATTGAGAACGCACTGAAAGCCTCGCTGCATTGTAATCGAAAGAAAATTACACAGGTTTAACTAGATGTCAGGAGGGTACTTTCGCAGACAGAGATAGACAGGTTTGAATAGTTTCCACAGCAGCTGGCTAGGCACGTTGTTTGACTGATGTACATAGAAGCTTCTTGTACGACCAATCATTTTAGCTCAGAAATAAAACACGTGCTTAAAAGTTTCCCAGTGAGACGGGAGGGGGAGGAAAACCTAAGTATATTGCATTTAATGAGAACTAGAAGTTTGCTCCACCTAAAACCCCAGAAATATATACACCTTTTATTATCATCTTAGCATGCTCTCAACCAGTGAAGATTAATTACATAAATATTTTAAAGAGAATGGTCAGTATTGTAGTTTGTTGTGTATAGGTAAAAGAAAATGTTTTTCAGTTCATGTATGTTCATTGTACATAGTGATGGATTTCAGTAAGATATTCTCATTTGAGCAATATCAGTGTTAAAATTTTTATAATTTGAGAATAACTTACGGCTCTTAAATTTAAGGCAACCTTCATATAAGATTTTTAAGAATAAATTTGTAATATCTCTAAATACAGATAAAGGTTTGGGATATTTTCTCACAGATTTTAAATGTTACTATATTTTTGCAACATTTTTTTTTAATGCTTAGTTGTTAAAGGAGAAAACAATTGAGCATTCTTGTTTTAGAATCTAGTTGATTTGACTGCTTAAAAGCAATTTTGGAAGACAAAGCCTTTCCCTAAAACAATTCGTTTTTGTTTATTTTGAAATGTATGACTATAGTTTTTTTTGCGTTGCCTGCTATGGACCAGTGAGATACTGAAAGGTTGGTTTTTGACTCACGGTCTGTTCTAAGCCCTGTCTGGGTAAGAACCTACATGGGGAGCTCTGCCCTTTCATCCCCACCTTTGCGAAGTAAAGATGCCAAACCCAGAGCAGAATAAGCGTGCCAAACTTATCTTCTGTTTGGATGTAATCAGGCATGCTCAAAATCCCTCAAGCAAGAATGGCTGCTGGCTGGAAAGATGTCAGTGTTTGTTTTCCTCCAGGATGTAGAGTGGGTGACTTCAAATCTTTTTATCATTCTAATTATCTGTAATTGTCAGAGGTTTGTCTTTGTTGGTTTTTTTTTTTTCTCCCTTGATCTTTTCGGTTTGTCTATAAAATGTATTTGTACAATACAATTTTCCTGCATTTTCTTCGACTTATTAGAGCAAGAAGTCACTCGACTCTCCTTGAGGCTCGAGTCACTTTTTAGCAGGGATCGCGTAGCAGGGATCCTACACGTCCGATTGCTGGCATTACGATTCGTAACCATAGCAGGATTACAGCGATGAAGTAACAATGAAATAGTTTATGGCTGGGGCTGTGCACAACATGTGAAACTGTAGTCAGGGTCACAGCCTTAGAGAATTGAGAACCTTGGAACTTTATGGGGAGATTACAGTGAAACCATGTGACCATATTTCACCGAGATCTGAGCTACCGTCTAGCTTAAATGATCGCCTTTTAACCCTATGAATAAATTGTAATAAATGTGATTTTTTTTTCTTTTTCTTCTCCTTCTCTCTAGTTCTGTTTGTTGATTTGGGGTATATGGATGGGTGAAGGGGTATGTGTGTGTGTACATACATATGTTCACATACACACACGCCTCTAGGTGAGCATGAGGGTGTGTTTGAGATTAACGCATTCGTCTTTTTTTCATAGTGCCTACCACAGCTGTGACAATAACTTCTTCAGCTGAGCTGTTCAAAACCACAGTGTCAACCACAAGCAGTACTTCACAGAGAGGCCCCGTGAGCAGCACTGTAGCTGGTCCTCAGGAAGGAAGCAGAGGGACAAAGCCACCTCCAGCAGTCTCGACAACCAAAATTCCTCCTGTAACAAATATTTTTCCCCTGCCAGAGAGATTCTGCGAAGCCTTAGAAAGGAAGGGGATAAAGTGGCCTCAGACTCAAAGGGGGATGATGGTTGAGCGACCATGTCCCAAGGGAACAAGAGGTATTTCCTGAACCATACAGTGTACACTTTTATAGTTTAATAAGTAGCTTTTAAACAAGAATGGAAAGGTTTCATTAGTGGGAGATGTTTACACTAGCCGATTTCATTATTTTATTTTATTTTATTTTATTTTATTTCTTATACAGGATTTTTCCCCCCACAATATAAAGGTTTTTAAACTCTTGAGTGTCACCTAGGGTCAGGCACAGCATTGCCTCTCCATTTCCTATGTCAAACCTGAGTCTTTTGTCCCAGTACTCTAGTGAGGCTCCCCTACAGCTGCCTTTCTCATTACAGCCATCACATTGGATGAGCCCCCCCCCCAAAAAAAGGGCTTTTTGGTCCCCACTCTCCACTCTAAATGCCCCATATCCCGTGCTTACTTTATATTTAGTTTATAAGCTTTTGCATTGCCAGCTACTTTTTGTCAGCGATTACCAACTACCGAGAACAGCATTCATTCAAACTGTTAACGCCCAGTCTAGAATCATCAAAGTCAGTTTCCCAGAAGCTTGCAGAACAGGGCTTCAACCTCAACACTGTTCTCTGTGTCTGCTGCAGGAACGGCCTCGTATCTCTGCATGGCGTCCACAGGAACCTGGAACCCGAAGGGTCCGGATCTTAGCAACTGCACGTCTCACTGGGTGAATCAACTGGCCCAGAAGGTGGGTTGGACTGCTCTGATGGGATACATTGTTTGAGAACTTGACATTCTAACATAAACAGTTTAGTTTTCTGTGTTAAACCAGGCTTTGTTCAGCATAAAAGGTTTTTTTTTTTTAAGGCATAGTTTTGTCTGTGATCTAGTCATTGAGTATTAGATTTGTTTGGGGTTACACTGTTTTCTGTGTTAAACTGTTTAACCAATGCAAACTTGTTTTAATTTCATTCGCATTTAGTTTGTCCTGATTCTTCTGATGTTCATGAGACAAATAGTGTACTGGCCAGCAAATCAAGTATCATTAAGTTTGCAAGTGAGCCCACAGAACGCGAACAGATGTTTATATAACACACGATTACAAGACAATGAGTAAAACGACTCTGAAGCAGGCCTAGAACCCTCTGCTTGGAATTTTGCATTCAACTGTAGTACTCTTTTATTTTTTTCTTCATCTAGCTTTTTTGAAATACAGACATTAGTCGATAATTCTGGGTATCACACTGCCTTCAGATGTAAAATCTGCATCATTGAAATAAGTTAAAAAAAAAAAAAAAGAAATTAAAACAACAACTTAACGTGGTTACAGAGAAATGAGAGCCAGCAGTAAAAAACCAAAGGATGTCTCCAGGCCTCTCCTTTTGTTTCCTGTGTGTGTGTGTGTGTGTGTGTGTGTGTGTGTGTGTGTGTGTAAGAGAATTTCTTTGTGGTAAGGATCTAAAAGCCTTTAATCTTCTGAGATGAAGACAAAGTTACCAGTCTCAATTAGTTGCAGATCTTGACATATTTGCAAATGTTTTTTTTTTTTCCCCACCACAACAGAGGTGTTTAAAGAGAACTAAAAGCCACATATAGAGAGTTTACTGAGATACTACAAATTGCCTTTTCAGATCAGAAGTGGAGAGAATGCTGCAAGTCTGGCCAATGAACTGGCTAAGCACACCAAGGGGTCGGTGTTTGCAGGGGACGTGAGCTCCTCCGTGAGGCTGATGGAACAGTTGGTGGACATCCTGGACGCTCAGCTGCAGGAGCTGAAGCCTAGTGAGAAGGATTCTGCTGGGAGGAGCTACAACAAGGTAGGATCTCAGCACCGCAGGACGTGGGTCTGAGTGCATGGCGGCTCTCTGCTCTTCAACACTTGGGGCCAGGCACCCAGACACATACTTAGAGACCCAGCTTCCCAGTGTGTTCATTTCTCATGGAGAATGACAAAGGAAGAGTTCTCTCCCTCAAAGTCATGAATGACATCAGTTACACCAGATTTTAAGTGAGTGGCGATTTCAGCCATCCGATTGGTCAGCACTGTCGATGTGGAGTTAGCATTCGCACCTACGAGTGATTATAGGTCACATGATTAATGAATTTTGTGAAAACAAGCAGCTCTTAGTGCTTGAAGCAAAGGTGTGATACACAGTGGTGTTAGTGGCAGCTTTGGGGAGAAATGTGTGTCCATTTGAGGGAGAAAGGTGAGTACCCCACTGTGTGTTCTCAAATGCTAAGTGCACCTCACCACATTGGTTTTGTCCTGTTCATTGGAATCCAGAATTAGTCACAGATAGGACAGATACGCAGACTGTTACTTTTTCTCATTTTTTTCTCTTGTAAACGTTTAAAAAAATAAAGACACTTGACAAAATAGAGCTAAAAACTGTAAATAGATAGCTTTGGCCATGAGCAGAGTGGTCCAGGTGCCCAGAGGATATTTCTACCTAGTCACCATAGAACTCAGGAACACCAAGTTAATTTCTGAGGATTTTTTTCTTTCCTCATTTTTTTTCAGCAGATAAAAATCTAACCTCTGATTTTCTTTTCTTTTACTTAAAAGCTCCAAAAACGAGAGAAGACATGCAGGGCTTACCTTAAGGTATCTTTCCTGTCTGTCCCGCTGCTTCCTCCCCTCTTCGGCTGCCTGCCATGCTTTCGCCATCTTGCTGCATGACTCTGAATTTTCAGTCTTTGATAATTATATAATGTGCCCCATATCAGCTGTACCAATGTTGGCTTCTCTCAGAACAAGCCAATAATAACATTTTACTGATTTTTTTTTTTTTGCTGGTTTCCCATTTATAAAAAAATAAAATAAAATATAAGAACTTTAATGAATATCCTCTGAATTGGAAGAAAGCACATAGTAGTTCCTTTGTTTTCTGTTACCATCTCTGGATTCAACAACCTGAAACAGCTATGATATATTCTTGGCAGTTTATCATATCAAAGACTGTATGGGCATAATATATGTGCATGTAAAAGTCACTGCTTTCTGATCTCTGGGGTGTACTGTTCAATAAATTAGGCTTTGTTCTGGCCTTTTGGGAATTCGCTTCCGGAAGCAGGCTGATGAGTGTGGGTATGCAGAAGTAAGATACGAACATTGCAGTGGTGGCTGCAGTATGCTGGGTGGGAGTTCTTCTCAGGCTCCTAGGAACAAAGAGGCACTTCTGTGTCATGGCCAGTATTTTTTTCCTACTATATTGACACGATAGGCAGCGTACCGAGGCTCTCCATGTCGGTAAGCCAAACTAGTGCTGTTGTATGTTGGTTTGCTCTGTAGGTTAGAAGTTTCTTGCTGGTGGGGAGAGGGGAAGTTAGCTATTACCCTAGTATATCTAACCCAAAAGGATAAATTTACGTAGTTGGGGAACAAACCAAAGAACTTTTGTAGTTTTGAAAATGAGAATTTACTCAGAAGCTGAAACCTCATAAGCTTGGTTGGCAAGGCCAGGGCTGGGCACAACAAACAGGGAGTCACCCAGGTAGTAATATTCTAAAAAGTGCATTAATAATCTGATCATGGATGCAACTGATGGAGATCTGTGGAGTAATTCACACTCAGATCAACTCGTGTGTTGCTCAAGACATACCTCACTGAGCCAAGGGTCAACTTCCCTGACTTTGGCAAGAAAAGACTCTTGCAGGAGTGTGGTTAGGTTAATGGTTACCTTGATCCTACTCAAAAACCACACATGGTAATAAATAAGGCGCATTTCACATTGATGTCAGCGTGCTATCAGGAGGAGTACATGCACATGGTAAACCGAATATGACCTTAATTTCTGACCAGTGTCATTTTCAGTGTGTTTCAAATCCTCTTCTCTGTTCAGACAAGAATAATAAGCCTCCTTAAATTACAAATCAGACTTACTCTATGCAAATGAAGCAAGTCTCTACTTGGCTACAGAGGATTCATTTGTAACTTAGATTAGAGGCTCTAGTCTGTATTTCTTGGTGACTAATGAATCTGGCCTCAGCAGACCAATTTCTGTTCCAGTCTAGTTACTGGCTGAAGAAGCATCCGTGTGAGCATTCTGGACTATTCTATCTCCCATTAGAAACAGAAAAAAAAAAAAAAAAAGCCTTTAACGCCACTTGGAAGTACCTTCCACCTGCCGGGGAGGTCATAGTGGCTCACAAGGCAGACTGAACCAGGGTATTAAGATGGATTAAGCTAATTAATCTTACTCTGACAATAGCCTCAAACAACTTGTCCCCTTGCTCGTACAGAGCTTCTTAAAAAAAAAAAAAACCCAGTTCATGGCTGTTTTCTGTAGATGGCATATTCTTTTTCCTCAGCAATTACCAACAGATCAGAACAATGTATATAGTGACAGATTATGTGTAGGCATGTGGAATAGCAAACACGTAGTGTCTTCAACTGTCCAGCTTCGCACGGCACAGCACACAGCAGCCTAACTACAGCAAGCGCTTGCCTCCAGCAGACTAGTATACTGGGCTATGTTGTTTTTTAATGCTGTTTTGCATGGGGTTAAATTACACCCACACTTAGGGATAGTTGCAGCCCAGTTGTTTTCAACACTTTATATATTTCGATTCTCCTTGAATGATCAGTATAGCCTTTCAATATTTTGTCCGTTTTCTTCATTCCTGTAAAAGCAGGCCTGTCCTTAGGAGTTAACATATATACACATATAGGTATGTCTGTTACATTGGTGATGGTAAGGGCCAAAATGCAGCTTGTAAACTTTTATAAAGCTACCCCTCCACTCAAGTGATAATAGACAAAGTACGTAAAGCAGTTTGACTTATTTGAATTCACAAGAACACCATGACTGAAATCTCTAACAGATGCCGCCCTACTCCAGAAACATCAGTGTTTTCTAGTCATACATTTTAAATTTGAAGTTACAACAGTGTAATAGTTGTGAGTGACGACTCGTGTAAGTCAGAGCTGCTGCTGAGAGTCCCATGTCCCCTCCAACAGTTGCAGTAATACTTAGAGAAACGGGAAGCAAGCCGCCTTTCTTAAGGACTTCTCCAATCAGGCAGCTGTTGCTCATGTCTAGTTAGTGCTATTTTGAAGTAGTATTCACAGTTGGCCAGCTCGTGAAAGAAGAGTAAATCCTCATGTCAGGTAAACATCACAGTTGTCACCAGTCAGCGATTGACAATGCCCTGTGTGTTCTAGAGGCCTTCAGAGCTAATGGTCATTTTCTGATGGACGCAGGCAATTGTGGACACAGTAGATAACCTTCTGAGATCCGAGGCTTTGGAATCCTGGAAACACATGAATTCTTCAGAGCAGGCGCACACAGCCACAATGTTGTTGGATACCTTGGAAGAAGGAGCATTTGTCCTAGCAGACAACCTTTTGGAACCAACCAAGGTCTCAATGCCAACAGAAAATATTGGTGAGTGTATCTCTGGTCACATTTTACTTGGAAGACAGATGCTGAAGAGAACAGACATTGTGTTCTGGATGTATCTCTTTCCAGTATCAGACTTTCTCCTTTGCTGAGTTATTTAAGGAAAAGAAATTATTGATCATACTTAATAAAATTAATGCTGAAGCTGAAATCTGCCTGTATCTTAGAGAAGTTGTTTTTCTGAGTATGTGTGAGCTTTTCAATTGAAAAATCATTAAAGGAAAAAAACCTAGGAGCATTTAAACGCAAGGTTATGGATTGCTTACGGAATGAAAGTGCTTCATGTGAGGAGGTGGCAAATGCTTTTCCCTTTTTACAACATTCCTAATGAATTTAAATCACTTAATGTGTTATCCAGTCCGATATTTTAGTTAATAAACTTGAGTTTACATTACATTAAACACAACTCCTTTAGGTAAATGTGATATTTAATAGCTGGGAGTTAGTAGTCCACACCTGTACTATCAGCGTTTCTGAGAGTGCAGCAGGAGGATTGCTGTGAGTTCAAGGCCACCCTGGACTGTAGTGTGAGAATCTGATTCACAAAAACAGAACAGTTGAGGGTGGAGCTCAGTTGATGAGGTGCTTGCCTTGCATGCAGGAAGCCGTGGGTTCAATTCCCTAGCACCGTGTAGGGCTAGGGACTACTTCAGGGGTGGTG
The DNA here is from genome assembly GCA_030674055.1 of Rhabdomys pumilio. Classification (NCBI taxonomy): domain Eukaryota; kingdom Metazoa; phylum Chordata; class Mammalia; order Rodentia; family Muridae; genus Rhabdomys; species Rhabdomys pumilio. The sequence goes on from JANHMN010000001.1 coordinate 10,129,876, forward strand.
GAAGGTCAGGAGAGGAAGGGCAACCTGGTCTGTGTGAGGCTGTCTCTCTCCCTCTTCCCATTAAAAGATATTATCAGTGAAGAACATACTTTCAGCCTTCTTTCCACATTGTCAAATTGATACCATTTGATAACAGTTAATTTCTGAACGGTAGTCAAGAGTTGAAATATTGCCAATGAAGGTCAGAAATCTACAGTTGTCAATATTTGGTAGGAAGGGGAAGTCTGATATTTAAATTTCTCCAACTTAGAGTTGATGATTATTTGATGAGGTTGGCCTTCCCCAAAGTTTACTTAGATAGCTTACTGAAGTAAAAGGTTCCTGTTATCAGTGAAAAAGATAAGAAACATGAAAAAATAAAGACCACTCATTTCTCCACCAGAAGCCATGACTCTTAGGACAGAAAGAATAAAGTCCTCTGGCTGGAATGCTCTGCCGTACTGATGTTTCATGACCATCAATATAATAATGGTTGCATATTAACAGCTGAAAAACAAAAAAGATATAACTCAAATACGGTGCCTGAATTGAAATTTGAAACTTAAGTTTATTTCATAGATATAAAATTTTCAAATGAAATAAAATACTAAGAATTTCTTCCAGGGTGTATAAATTATAAATTATTCCATAACTTCAGTGTATAGGTGAAGTCAAAAGATGTGCCTACTATATAACCTTAACCTGGTGGTTTGAAAAAATGTGTTCAGCCGGGTGTGGTGGCGCACACCTTTAATCCCAGCACTTGGGAGGCAGCGCCAGGTCAGTCTCTGTGAGTTGGAGGCCAGCCTGGTCTACAAAGAGAGTCCAGGACAGCCAGGGCTTGTTACATGGAGAGACCTGTCTCTAAAAGTCAATATCCCCCCCCCAAAAAAAGTATTCACATAGTCATAATAAAAAACTAATAAAATTTCCGAAGTCTTTATTTTCAGGCACTTTTCTGAGCGGCTCATGTTCCTCAGAGTCACGCACATTTACCGCCACTCAGTGGTGTCCAGTGCTATCCCCTAAGTGCACACTAGGGTAGACCCCATCCTCTTAGTGAATATATCCTGGACCTGTGTAGCATGACATTTTGTGACTTCAATTTGTTTCTCAAATTTTCTAAAAGTTAATTAAAAAAAAAAAAACCTAAACTGTTTCTTTAACTTCAACTGTGCATGAAATTTTGAAAGGCCGTGTTAAATTCTTGCATACCCATAGAACATGTTTTATTTCTGTATTCCACATGCTTTTTTTGTCCCAATTCAAGACAAACTCTGAAGATTCAGTGTCTGGAAATTATTTCCCTAATACATCTTTCTGAGCTTGGAAGTCTTGTTTTTCCGATTAAAGTTTTAAGTCTAATGATGTTGTGAGTATCCATTTCGGATACAATATAACATTTTACTGATATTTCTAACCCATAGGTTGGAATTTATTCTCTCTGTACAATGTCATCAGCATGGAAGATAGTTGTGTATTTTTTATTTTTAATTCATAATCAACATTTTATTAAAAAAATATGTGTTGTTTTAAGCAAGAAGAAAACTTTGTTTTTCCTAGAACTTGTTTTTAAACATACTATGAGAATAGCCTACTATCTCCTTATGTATTTCTGAAGCTCTTATGTAAACTTAGAGGATGGCTATATATCTTCCATTATTAAAAACAAGTTGGTTTTCTTCTTAGCAATTAGTTTTAAGTTCCTGGTATGCTTTGCACATGTGCCATGTAGCCCACAGAGTGGCCTGAGTGTCTGAGGACAGCATCTGCAGTCAACATTGAGGTCCACTTTATATGCAGTGGTGTCTCCTTGAATGCATGGCTCTCATGAATCTTGAGCAAATTCTCCCCACATAATCATCAGCATAGGCTACATTTTTATCTTCAAAAGGCAGTCCCCTCCCACCTCCGCCCCAGGAAACCACTGCTTCCTGTCACTGAACTTGGCCCCCTAGACTTTGACTGGCATTCTTTTTGAATCTTGCTTCTTTTATGTTGAGTTAATTTTGAGATCTCCCCACCCGGACTGAGGGTTTTGGTTCAGTCTTACTGCTCAGTGTCGCCCCTCCGTCCTAAGCACATACTCACACCTTCTGTGTACAGTTCACATTACAGGTTTTCAGCTGTTACCACGTGGTGGCTCTTTATCCGTTGGGTCTCTAAAGGCTATGAGTGAGAATCCCACCAGTTCTCCATGTTTTCTGAGACTGGAGCTTTTTTAACTTTGCCCATATGAGGGGTTTGCATTGGTATCTCATATGGGTTTCCTTTTCACTTCTACTAAGCAACTTGTGTTTATTTGGGGGATGACTATGAAGGAGACCTGGTCTCCTTGTACAGCTGATGTGATCTTAAACTCTGTCCTCCAGCTTTGACCTCCTGAGTGCTGGGATGAGAGGCAACCAAGAATCATTCACTTGGTGAATTTTTGCTGTGTTTATGGCCCATCCACTCATCTTTTTATAAAGAATCTTTAATCTCTTCTGCTCTAGTTCAACTGATTTTTGACTCATGAACATTAAGGATTCTTTATGTATTCATAGTGTGTCTTTGGCCAGAAATCTGTACACTGAGTGTTTATGAATGTTTATCTCGATGAGAGATTTTGTTTTTTCTTTTGCTCTCTTGGGAATAGCAAAACTTTCTAACATGACTTTGAAGGGTTTCAGCATCTTCCATCTGCCTAATCCTACCTTGCATACACTTCTCACCACTGTATAACTATCATAATTGTCCTATCATTATTAATGTCCTTATTAAGAGAAAGAAAAATTACACTTAAACATTAAAAAAAATAAATTCAGGAGCTAATAATCATGTACCTTTTCTTCTTGTGGATGTGTCAATCCTTTATTTGAAAGTTGATATAATAGTCTGTCTATATATCTATTTCATATTTAATTCCTTTCCATTAAAGGAGTACATGTTAAAAATGGTATTGTTTCATTAGAGAACTGAGGAGGGAGATTGGCCCTTGTAGACATTTACACCTTTAGATTTGTCTGACTTCGCCTGACTTCATCATTCATCTGCATTTGATACACTAGTTAAATAACGACTTGATCAGGCCAAGTGTGATATTTTCACTCAGGAACTTCTGTTGCAGAACACTGTGGGATACTTAGTGTTCCATTGCCTTTCTTTGTGACATTAAGATTAATTGGATAATTTAGGTATAAGCCTGAAACATCCATTATAAGATTTCCATTCCTTTATTTTCAGAATAGCCAGGAAGATCCATCGTCCCAACCCCTACCCCCCATCACTTCAGACTTAGTTGTATTATAGCTGGAAAGAAAAAATTAAAATATGATTTACAACAAAGGTAATTCTTCCTTCCTGCTGTGTAGACAGGAGGCTGACCTTGGATCTGTTAAAACCTATTCTATATTCCCTTCTTTGTGGAGCCAGGGCTCACCTAGAACTTGGTAGGTCCTCTGGCCCCATCAGTATCTTCCTCAGAGGCTCTCCTGCATCACATTGTAGCCAGAGTCTTAGGTGAGTGAGGAAAAAAAGCTATGGTGAGTAAGACTTTGGCTCTCCAGAAAGTGCATGTGCTTTCTACTATCTGTTGACTAAGGCATGTGCCATAGCAACCAACATAAACATTGTTGCACTGGCCACTCAGCCATGTGATATTATACTGTATTCACTTTAGTTAAAACACACAGGCTGTACAGAAGCTCCCGTGGTGGTAAAGTTGATGACGGAGATTCTCCATGACAGACCAGATCAAATAGAGAATAATTATCACCATTTGTCTTTGTAAGATTTTATCTTTATTCTGGGGTCTTTTTTGAAATGAGGGCTCCTGTATGTTGTCCTAGCCAACTTGAAACTCTTAGATTCAACTCCTGCTTAAGATTCTTTGTAAACTGTTTCACTTGGGAGGTTGCACATCGGTACAGTCGTTATAGTTATGGCATTAATGGTTTCAACCTTTAAGTGGCATTTGACAGTCTTCCCGTTCCGGTTAGGAGTTTCATGTGTGTATCTACTGACAGTGTATCTCTAGTTCATTCATCTGATCTAAGACTACACCATGGTTAAGTATCCTCAAAGGTATTGCAGTGACTTCCCAATATTTGGTAAGGAAAAGTAGACCAAAGTTCTAGTGTGTTTCTAGGCATTCATGCATGTATCCTAAAGAAACATTTTAAAGGACATACTATGCTAATCCATTTTACCAATTTTTTTCCACCTTTTCCTCTGTTCAGAGTTTTCTCAATTTCTGTGCTCCTCGGTTAAAACAGTACAGTGTCCCAGGCTGACACTAAGTTTTAGCATAGATGTTGTCGATCAGTTTGGATTGATCCCACTGCTGATTTGATTTGCAGGGTCCCTGATGTTTTGAAGCTTTCTTTTGTATTACTGTCATTGGCCTGTTTAGTTTATCTGTGAGTTTGCTGTTCTCGGCATTTCCCAAGTTTTCTATTTCTCTGTGTTTTATATGTGTTCTGGTCACTAATTTGTTGAGGATTCCTTTTTATTTTTTTAGCAATTTTAAAGGTATTGTTTTACATAGTAATAGGTTACAATTAATTAGTCTTTAATTTTAGGGCTGAAGTTTTTGATATCTAAGAAATTTTATCTTGGCTTCCTGCTTTACAAACCTTTCTCTCCTTTGCCTTCATAAGTATCGAATCCTTTATAAGTTTGTACATCGATAAGTTTAAAGCTTTGTGGTTTTACATTTGGCTTTAGTCTTTCTAAAGTTTGTTTGATTACGCTTTGTGGTAAAAGTAAGTAGTCTGGCCTTTTCTATACGAATAACCCAGTTCTTTCTGAACTTTTATTTGCACATAGTGTGCTCTCTCTCCTGTCTCTGACATCCATCAATGTTCTACATGTGTCAGCGTGTGCGTTAGGTCTCACACTCCCGGCTTTTGTTTGGGACTGTTTTCTTTTCTGTGATACTAGTGGCTTGTGATTCTTTCAGCAGTTCTTCTTGTGAAGATTCCTTGGCTGCCTTTGTATACATCTCATGCGTATGAATTTTAAAATCAATTTTTGAAGTTTCATGTACTCAGAAAATCCTGTCCGGATTTTTCTTAGAATTAAACTTCACTCAGAGGTTGCTGAATGGAGTACCAGAGTTCTTCGAGTTAAAAAGCATTCTTACGTAGTAGCTTATTTCTTAGTTATGCTTACTTGAATAAGGGGTTGCTATTCCATTGCTGCCTATGTTTCTTTCATCATTATTATTATTACCCATAGCATCCTATAGTAGTGATAAATAAAGCACACTGATAAGTGTCACTCTTTCTTAAAGTGTGTTTTAGTCACCCTAGGGTATTTATTATTCATCCTAGGATGGTCTGACAGGAAATGCTCCAGCTCAGGGAGTGGTTTCTTTATTCCTATTATTTGAAAAGTTACTTTTTTCCCCCCTAATATAATACTAATTAATTTCACCTGTTGATTTCTTCAAGTTCTTATACTTAATGTGCCCATATTGAATAGTCTGCTAAGGATTGTTTCTGCAGCAGTTGAATCATTGAGAATCTTAAGTGGTCAGTACACATAGTTATCTTGTTTTCTGAAAGAAAATGGGAAAATTACTTAAAAATAAGTATACAGTAATCTATGAATTGATACATCGATGGTCAGAAACCACTGAAGTTTTGTGGTTACTTTCAATCAGTTAATTTCCCAAATATTTTCATTCTCTCTCTCACTGTTTATTGGGTGATGCATACCTATTTTGATTAAGCTAATTACCTCATAACATTACCTCATTTCTTCTGAAACCAGTAGTCATGTACAGTAATGACCTGCTTGTAGAAATTTCAGATTAATTTTTCTTTTCTATGAAAGCAATTCTTAAGCTAAAAAGTAAGTATAACTTGGATGAAATTAGTTCATTCTTACATGCATGTCTGGAACATTTCGATTTGCATGAAAACCAACAGTATTTTGTTTTATGTGCTTTTTAAAGAGAAATAATTAGTAATTATATCCCTATTCAGTGTAGGGAAGAAATAATTATATGTCAGAGATGCAAGGGTGTGTGTGTGTGTGTGTGTGTGTGTGTGTGTGTGTGTGTGTTTGCATGAGTGTGGTGAGTGGTTTTGATTTATTTGGTTTTGTTGGCAGAGTCTCAGCTAGTCAGGCGGATTTGGGATGCTCTGTGTAACTGAGGATGACTTTGAACTCATGGCTCTTCTGTCTGTTCCCCACCTGTCACTCTCTGATGACTCTCTGGTTTTTGGTTTTTTTGTTTTTTTGGTTTTTGGGGGTTTTTTTGGTATTGTCTTTGGAGAAACACTTGTTAGTTGTGCTTTCCCACTGGATCTCTTACCCATCACACAAAGAATCTGATATGACCAGGGAGACCATCTACCCGCCAGCTGCTTGATATTTTCCAGATTGAACCTGTAAGATCAGTCGCCTGTGTCTGCACTGGTGGGAGTCAGGAGTTACAGGAGTATCATCATAAGCTTGCACTTGAGTGTTCTGACTCGGGGCTGAATTACTTCCAAGACTCTTTGAACGCCAGTGTCTTCATATTTACAACAAAACAAAATTTAGAAATACTATATAAGGGTCCTGGGAGTGCGGGGATCTGACCCTATTTTTCTATCAAGGAAGGGAGTGAGATCACATCTGTCTGCTGACAGTTTTTCATGAATGTACTTTACTCACTTAACTGCTTGTAGAAACTAGAAAAAATTGTGTCACTGCAAACCTGACATACAGAATGCTATTAAAATCTCTCTACCTAGAAAGACGTGTGCCTGTGTGGTGAAGGCTTTTAGATTGTACTTCAGACTCGGTTTCTGCTAAGAGAGGGTCTTTGAAAAGTTACTTAATTCAAAAACTCCAAATTAATAAGGTTTTGCGAGGAGAAAGTGTAATTCCTGTGACATTCTCTTTTGTCTATTTATAGTTTAAACAATGTGCTCCCCCATCCCTTTTTTCTTTGTTTTATTCAGTTCTAGAAGTTGCTGTCCTCAGCACGGAAGGGCAGGTCCAAGACTTTAAATTCCCTCTTGGCTTCAAGGGCAGCTCCATCCAGCTCTCAGCAAACACTGTCAAGCAGAACAGCAGGAACGGTGAGACAGGAGACCACCTTGCTTTGCTTCTCCTCTTCCCTTCCCACCCTACTTCCCCCTCCTCTTTTTTTTCTTTAAAGTTTTGAATCTGTTCTGTCTTGATAATTCATCCTTAACACAACAGAAATGGCTTAGCATTTAAAATAATTCCTATCGCTGTCTTAATAAAGTTAATGCACGTCTATTTAGAGAGTCCGTCAAAACTTCTCTGTTTTTCTTTTTCTCATTTTTTTTTCTCCTTGTTTTACCACATGCCTTTCCATCCTAAGTGACGTCCTATGACTGTCTTCCTTTCTAGGGCTGGCCAAGCTGGTATTCATCATTTACCGGAGTCTGGGACAATTCCTGAGCACTGAAAACGCAACCATAAAGCTGGGCGCAGACCTCATGGGTCGGAACAGCACCATTGCAGTGAACTCACATGTCATCTCCGTCTCCATCAATAAGGAGTCCAGTCGCGTGTACTTGACAGACCCGGTGCTTTTCACACTGCCACACATCGATGTAAGCTAATGTATGCTAATGAAGTCACAGAAGGTTCTAAACCCCAGAGAAAGGAAGGCTAGGCTGACATGCTGAGGAGGCCAGACTCTCAGGACTGAGAGTCTGGGTGCTTTGGTGGGAGAATAACTTTCCATTTGAAATTTAAATGTTGGACTGGGTCAGAGACACAAGTTTATTTAAGTCTTCGAACATAAAATTAAATGAGCCCGGTTCAGTGATTATTAGAACTTAAGTGTATTCTTAATGAAAGCTAATTCAGTAATCAACAGGAAAATGTAAATGACTTTAATTTGGCTTTGGATGAAAATTAACTCTTACCTTAGCAGCAGGATAGCTGAGTGTTAACTCTTAAGACTCTGCTTTTGTAGTGTGGCTAGCCATTAATTTTTAAATTAGTTATAGTGGGCTCATTTGGTAAAAGTGCTTGCCTTGCGAACAGGAAAACCTAAGTTTGCAGTCAAACTCATGAAAAGAACCTAGGTGGGGTAAAATCTACCATGTCCTCAGCCTACTTGGAAAGTCTCAGGCAACTGAGAAATACTTGAGAGACAAGGTAGATGATTGCTGAGAGACACTGCCAGATCAAGCACACACAGATACACACACACACACACACACACACACACGCATCCATTCATACATGCATGTACATATATACAAGTAAAAAATGCATTCTATTTGGCTCAACTTTAATCAGAAATTGTGTTTAAAAAATTCAGAATTGGAGAGGCATGACTTATCTAAGGGGCCTCACAGCATTGGTGGTACTTAATGACCGTGATGTTGGAAGACCGACTGTTATGAATATAGAGTGACTGAGTGCTTGAGGATGACCGAGTGTCCAGGACAGCCAAGCATAGGCTGTGTGCTCAGAGGCAACCTTTTATCTGCTGTATTTGATTTACTCTGCAGAGCCTTATAGTGCTACTACATTTCAAATGTGTCACTTGCAAATAACCAAAATACTTTTTTTTTTAAGACACTCTGTTCTTACAGAGTTTTCTCAGAACAAATTCACAACTTTAATTTTGTATCAGAAAAAGGGCAGGGGTTTGGGGGAAGATTCTAATGTACCTATCAGTAGGTAAAATCATCAGATGAAAATTGTAATCATGTGAAATGGGTCCCTGGTAATTTAGAGTACGCGTTAGAGTGTCTCGGACTATAAAAACCCCTTTAAGCTTAGATACGGGCCTGGATAACTTAACGTAGTCCACGATTTTGCTGATGAAAAACTTTATAGTCCGAAACATGCAAAGTTTAATCTAAATTACCTTTTTACACATATTAAACAATTGCTGTTGCCATCTTTGAGTGTGAAATCCTAATTTTATCTTGTCATTTTATTTCCCAGCCTGACAATTATTTCAATGCAAACTGTTCCTTCTGGAACTACTCAGAGAGAACCATGATGGGATATTGGTCTACCCAGGGCTGCAAGCTGGTTGACACTAATAAAAGTCGCACGACGTGTGCATGCAGCCACCTAACCAATTTTGCTATTCTCATGGCCCACAGGGAAATTGTGGTAAGTATTTGCGCTTCTAATTAGTCGCAGGGAAAGACCTGCGAGATTCGAAACAGCTTGTGTAATAGTCCGTCTTTGGGTGCTTATCGTAACTAAAAAGCAAACAAAGTAATGCAGGTTTCTAATCGTTTTTTACCCTGTCCTTGTTTGTTCAGAAGGCTTGGCACCTTCTCAGTCAACAAATTTCTGTTACGTTCTTACCCAACCCTTGCAGGCACATGTTTTTCAGAGGCCACCAAGGATTTAAAAAAAAAAAAAAAAAAAAGGATAGAAATGGGTGCTTATGCACACAACCTAGGCTCCCAGGTGCTGGGTCCCTTTCCTATCTTGAATTGTGGAATCTCATTTCACAATGTTGCTTTAATAGTTGGCACATTATAGAGAGCTGCAGACTTTTCAATCAGAGAAGCTTCTGGAATATGCCTGTTGTTAAAAAGAATGACAGTAGAAAATGAGAAGTATTCAGTATATTCAGTAGCATGGGGGCAGGGATGAGAAAGACTCTGATTTTTACCCCTAGACTCTGCTCACTCCAACCAAAGTCCGATGTAGAACTCTTAGGTGTGTCAGGTGTGTCTATGACATTTATCTGTCTCTCACTGTGTTAAGTCTGTGGATACTCAAAGAGCAAAGACAAACTTAAAAGTTGGATTACATATTAGCTGCAAAATCATTAAAATGCCATTTATTTCCATCGTGATTAGTTTTTTATTTCATGTAAATATTTTTTTAAATATCTGTGAAGGTAACTATTTCAGTATTTATTTTTAAAGTTGGCCGCTTTGGACATGTGTGTGCTGGGAATCAAGCCGAGGTCCTCTCGAAGAGTAGCCGGTGCTCTCTACCAGCGAGCTATCCCTCAGCAGTTATTTTTAAAGATCTGCATCATTCTCTAAATAAAATCTCTCCCTTCTTTAGTAGGAAATCCTGTAAGACAAATTTTACCTCTGTTACACAGTCAACATCTTTATGAGCCTGTGTTTAAACACATGAATATTCTTCATCAGACCCTGCTGGAAGCTGCTTTCTGCCTGGTAACATGGAATGCTCACGTTATTCCCGCTTTCTGTCTTCCAGTATAAAGATGGCGTTCACGAACTATTGCTGACAGTCATCACCTGGGTGGGCATCGTTGTCTCCCTCGTCTGCCTGGCTATTTGCATCTTCACCTTCTGTTTCTTCCGAGGTCTGCAAAGTGACCGCAATACCATCCACAAGAACCTTTGTATCAACCTCTTCATTGCTGAATTTATTTTTCTAATAGGCATTAATAAGACAAAATACACGGTAAGCACCTGTTGAACTCGCTGACCTTGGCTCTTTGGTGGTTTTGTCTGTTAGCTGTGAACGTTCGTGTGATGCTGACACTAGTATTTTCTCTTGTTGTTTGATGCAATTTGATGGCCATAGTGAAGGATAAATTGTAATAAATTATAAGACAGCTCAGTCAGTAATGTTACTATGAATGTATTCATTTCATGTATTAAAGAACAAGTACTTTTTTTTTTTTTTTTTGCCCACCCTGAATTAAAAAGGTGCATTTTCCAAATTCTTACTTAGCTTATATATAGGCATTCTGACCAACAGTCTTTCCTTCATGCTTAAAGTATTTATTCATCATCACCAGGCCACAGTGTCAGAGAACATAATTCATTTCTGTATTACTCTGCACTCCTCTGAGATGAATTTAAGAATGCTCCAGGAAAAAAAAAAAAAAGGAAACAGTCCTATATCATTAGAGTGAGGGTATCTGTCATTAAAGCAAACTTTTAAAATTCCGTTATAGAGATTAGAGTTACTGTGTCTGCATATCGCACCTGCAGGTGGATATGAGGGGTCAGAGTCGGGGTTTGAGGAGGGACTTTTAAGGTCTGTCTTCCTACTCGATACTTCATTTCAAAATAGTAACAGTTGACAGTGAGGATGTCTGTCACACATGATGCATGCTCTCCGTGCATTGTGCCTTTTATACTTACTGTGCCTTGAACTTGTATCTGCTTACAGAATGAATCATGGGTGGGTGGGTGAGTGCATGGTGCGTGCATACGTGTGTAATACTGACAGTGAGTTATTTAGTACACTAGTGCAATTGACTGTTAAGGTTGAGGACTAGGCACTGTGTACTCACAGACCTTATTGTCTTTCCTTCACAGATTGCATGCCCCGTGTTCGCAGGCCTTCTGCACTTTTTCTTCCTGGCGGCTTTTTCCTGGATGTGCCTAGAAGGTGTGCAGCTCTATTTAATGTTGGTGGAAGTTTTCGAGAGTGAATATTCAAGGAAGAAGTATTACTATGTCGCTGGGTACCTGTTCCCTGCCACGGTGGTCGGCGTTTCAGCTGCTATTGACTACAAGAGTTATGGGACAGTAAAGGCGTAAGTAATTGCAAGTGACCTGAGTGTTTTTCAAGTGAATAAGTTTTTAAAGCCTGTTAGCTGTCAGCAAGGGTTCTTGACAGACTAAAATAGCATCTGAAAGGTTTATTGGGGAGAGAACGGCCATGCCGTGCACAAATTACAATCAAGTCTTCTGTAATTTTCTGGGTTCAAAGGATTTGTTCTCTGGTGAGGCAGATTCTAAATTATGGACTTTCTTTTTTAACACAAAAGATTGACCTGAAACAAATTGAAAAAGTAAATAACTTTTGGCCTCAGAAAGGTATTAAGCAAAAATTCTCCTGAACTTACACATCTGACTTAAGCTAACGCTTCGTTAACTCACTCCATGAGGCTGACTCCTCTGCATAGTGACAGCAGCACTCCTGCCTGTGTTGTGTGTGTCCGTTGATAGTATTTGTACCAGGGACTTTGAGAGGATTAAAATATGCTCACTCTCTCTTGTTCCTAAAAATACAGATATTTACAGAGAGTGGCAGAAGGAAGACATAGCCACATTTCATTTGCTGAAGCCATAAATTTGACTTCCAACTCCGTTTGGTTTTTTTCCCCTCCGATAAAATTATCTAACAAGATTTATTTATGGCCAGGGAACCCATGACAGATAGTACAGATAGTGAATATAAGGGAAACTCAGTAAGGACTTAGAAATATATGAAATATGGACCATTAGCTACAATGTGTCTTAATGAGTTCATGCTTCATATATCTTAATGTGACAGAAGTATGAGTATCTATTTTTTCCCCACGTATTTGTCCATTCCTGATGAAGGTATTTATTCTATACTGTTTTTCCACTGACACCATCTGAATGCTTACCCTTTAAATTCTGTTGAGCAGTTCAATTCCTATCAACCCGAGAAACATTTTTGAAGACGACTTTCAGAGTTTGAAAATGACAGTCCAGTGTGGAGTACTGGTTGGGATCACCTCTAATGAAGGGGAAGGTCCCAGGCCTTGGGGGCTGGGGTTCACCTTCAGTTTTCCGTACGAAAACTTCTAACCCGCCCCATGTGAACCTGCTATAGGTTGAAGTAGATGAATCACTACACTTTGTTGGGTCCAAGCCAACTCAGAATTATTAATCAAATTCTCACCTGTGCTCAATGTATTTTCAAAGGCAAATGAAGGGGCAGTTTCTTGGCTGAATTTTGGTGGCTCTGTGTCTTTTCCTAACGTTAGGATCCAGGAAAGCCACCTAATGTGTTCTCTCTCCTTTCCAATAGCTGCTGGCTTCACGTTGATAACTATTTCATATGGAGTTTCATTGGGCCTGTCACTTTCATTATTCTGGTAAGTAGACTCCATGTTCACAGCCTTTCCAGTTGCTTCTGCAACAGGGCTACTCAAACAAAGATGCACCCTCTCACTGCTAACTGTTGATACAGTCAACATTCAACATTCAACAATGTAAGCATTCCTGTTAAAAGGACAACATTGTATGTAGCATGTTTAGACTCTTATCATTATTGAAGGTTGTACATTGGCTAATTAATTATGTCTGGAGACCACTTCTCCTGTGAGAATTACACTGTGCTATTTTCTAATTCATTCTGCTGAACCAACATGAAAATACAAAAAAAAAGAGAATAAAATAAAACAAACAAAACCATCAGCCATGCTAAGAATTATTTGCCTTTTTAAAAAAGGAACACATAATTTTTTTTTTTCCATTCTGATAGCAACTTAGTATTTTAAGTGAATGTTCATATCTTATATTCTTTTAGATCATAAATCTTTATAAAACTTAGATTAACAAAAGGATAGCAAACAACTTAAATTCAGTAAAAATATTCTTTTTGAAGACTTAAAATAATTTTGAAAAATCAGTAAAAATTTATTTTTAAATGAATTTTCTGTAAGTCAGCAGTAGTAACATTAATGTATTTTTTCAAACCTTAGAACCTATAGTTATATACATTTTATCATTTACACTTTTGACCCAGTTATAGTACAGTGTAGATAGAAATGGGTATTACTAGTTTTTAAAAGCTTGGAAAGATAACATAAACAAGTTTAAATATCTCTTCAGAATTCATATTCTTAAAGGGACTGCGTATTGCTATTTTAAATATTTTATTGCTATATAATTTTTTTAATTTTCTTTTCTAAAAGAAAGTGACTCGTAGACTTTTCAGGATGTTTTAATGTTAACTAGTGTTTAAAAGAAATTCTAAAAGGAAAGCTTACAGCTCAATCCGTAAAGCCCTTGCTATGTAAGCATGAAGACCTAATAAGTGCCATTCCAGTAGTCATATGAAAGACATGTAAGTGTAGCATGGAGATCCTGTGACCCCAGAATTGGCAGGACAGAGACAGTAAGCCTCTGGTCCTTCAGGCCGGCCAGACCAGTCCAGTCTTCAGCTTCATCCCAGAACAAGCGGTAAAGGCTTGTTTACCTTTAACATGGTAAAGAACATGGACGTGGAGCCCACACAAGCACTTAACAGAATTTGCTCTTGAACTAAACTTAAGATGTCTAAAACTACTGTGTTCATTTAATTCTCACTACAGTTTTTTCCCATAGTTACTCTAACAAAGCAAACTGAAAATGGTGACTGGTGCCCGCATAAACCACTGACATGTCGTCAGTGTTCTTGAGATTATGCTTTCTCACTAGATTATTCTGTCCAGGTCATGGCCCCGGTTCTGGCTCTTAATTATGTGAGCACATGCTCAGTGCATTCTAGAGTGAAGGAACTAATGACTGCCATGTAACATTACCATTCTTAAAGACATAGCTTCTAAAACAAACCCATTTGTTCTTGGAAATTAAATACAAAGGCTGCTTTAGGGATGTCTGGGACATAAAAATGTTACGTGTTTACTTCTACTGACTAAGATTTATATCTCTTAAAGGTGAGCACTAATACATAAAAACCATTTCATTTGGAAAGTAAGTTAATGTGTACTCAGTAAGGAAAGGGTACAGATACTTGAGGACATGGCCTGTTTTTCAGGAATGCCCACTATTTATTAGTCTCTGATTCCATTTATACTCTATTCTGCCTTCAGATTGAACTATGACGGGCTTTGGGTAACATTGTTCCCAGCCTAAAAACAAACCAAAGAAACCAGCAGGTAGCAATTGCAGCTTGAGCTTCTGAGATTGCTTTGCCTTCTAATCATCTTAGCACAGAGAGAATGCAAAACAATATCTTGAAATACGATGTCTCACCTAAATTGAGAAATAAGATCTTACAGCATACGTATACTGAAAACACATTTACCAAAGTATATACTGTGGTGATACAAGATATTTTAAAATCTAATTTTTACATGAATCTTAATAATATAAACTATATTATATACTGTCTCTGTAAGGAATATCCTTATAACCAAACATTCCTTGTGATTCCAAGAAAATACATTTTGAATTCTAACTTTTCTGAGTTAGAACCACTTTAACACAATAGTATTAAATAGGTATGCCTTTATACTGATCTCTGAAGAAGAAGAGGCTATGGGAAATAAAACTTCCTACTTAATGCCTTTCTATAGAATGTCTTGCCTACAGGCACTGGACTTATTATATCTATGAGAAAAGTGCCAGTTAGTAATGAGCAGGGGAAACCATTAGTATGCCTGAAGTGGTTTAATGAAGCCTTGGATCATGACACGTCAGGAGCTGTTCTTATCATTTGGACAGCTCCATCTGCATCATTAATAATTAATTCAGTTCAGTGAGAGTTCAGCTCGCATACTCACTTAGAAGTCTTCTTCAGAGAACACCTCTCTGGCTGCTCTTCCAGGGGAAATCGGTTTCTGCTTGGCTAACAGCAAAGATCTGGAGACACAAGCGTGGTCTTAGACTCGCGTTTGCCAGGTAGCAAAAGCTCCAGGGAGGACAAAGAGGGTCGGAACATGTGCAGTTCAGCCAGGTTATTTCAGAGTGCTGTTTCTGGTCTTCTGTCTTATCATATCCATGTCAGCCCTGCAAGCTATGGGATGAATGTTAAGCTGCTGAGCCCAGGCCGATCTGATTCAATGGAGCAAGTTGATGACCATGAAACAAAGTGCTTTCCTCTAATCCCTGGGAACTTTTCCTTTGTAAAAACCCTTTTGTATGGTCATGCTAGTATTATAGGTGATATTTAACTCTTTAGTGCCATTAAATTAACAAAGTAGGATTTAAATAACACTCTATGCAATTATGACTTGGGTATTATTAGTCATTGGAAGATTGCTCCAGTTTAGTTGATTGGTTGATTATCTATCCATCTATCAGTTCTTTCAAACTATTTGCTGCGTAGAATCTTTTCCCTTCTGCTGCCCCTTTTAGGCATGTACTCACCCATATGGACACACAAGCCCACAGTGTAGTGTTTATGTGGTATTGATTCCTGAATAAATTGTTTCTCGCTCCCCAGTTACCACTATTCGTTTAGGCTGCTGGTTTGATATGCATACCTAATACAGTTCTAATAACATAAATTTACTGATTTGTTTGAATAACTGGGTTTAGACAAAACTTTGCCTGTCTAGCCTAGCACACGCCCTTACCCCTGATAGGTACTCTTTTAAGCTATCCTCAAATATTATGTTTAAACTCATTAGCATTAAGTAGTATTTGTGTTCCAGATGGGACAGCAGAGGGTGGGGCAGAGGATGTCCTACTCAGACAGGACAAGGAATAGGAGCAGGGACTGTCTGCCTTCCAGTGAGAAACAGAAAAATGTCTGATTATTATTAGTTCTTTGATTTTTTTTCAAAGCTTATCGAAGACAGTAAAAATAAATTAGGGAAAGAAAAAAGTTAAAAAGTAAATTTTATTCACTTATTTTTTCATTTAATTTGTTATTTTAAAAGGACAGAGCAGAAAATACTAGTGTGGACTAGAGCATCATTTGTGTCTTGAGAAAAGTGCACAGAAGGAAACTCAAGTGTGTGGCCAGTCGTCAACTTGAACACGTCTGTTTTGTCTTGATGTGACTTTGCTGAACCATACATTTTATGGAAGCTACTTTTACCTGCTTTTCTGTGTCTAGATCTAAGCCCCCACAGTTCCATTTTAAGAGGGTCAGGAAGAAGTAGAGGAGAAGGTAGAGGTGGAAGTACATTAAAATATGCTAATTGGAAAAGCCATAATTCTTCTGTGGGGTGTGCTGTCTCCTGGAAAATCGTAGCAACAATATTTATTCTATGATACAAATTTAGCATTAAAATATTTAAACGCTGGAACAGCGGAGAGTATGAGACACCATTGCACTTCACCCTGAACTCTCTTCCAGTCCAGGAGGATGTCCATTCTGTGTGTGATGGTGGGCAGAGTCTTCACTGTTCAATATCTATGCCATAAACATGTCTTCCAATTCTCGGTACACAGCAAATAATATATGTCAGTGAAATTTTATTATTTAATAGGCATGGAGACAACTCTTAGATGGACTTTTTTTTTTTTTTTTTTTTTTTTGCCGTTTTGTGCCTTAAGAGTTCGTCCTGTGAGCCTCCTTTTCTAATTAATTTGTTTAGAAATCATGGCATTTTGTCCTACTAAATACACCCTTGCTCCTTTATTTGTGTTTTCAAGTCATTTTTCCTCAGAGGCTAAGGCCTTGTGTGTGAGTTAACTGAACGTTCTATGACAGTATGTCATTAGCTGTCATTTGCCTTTTTCCATTTCCTTAAATTGGAAATTTTGTAGACACTCAAAAAACAATTTGAATACCAAAACCCATTGAGCATTTTATTATGTTTTCTGTCTTTTTTTTTTTTTTTTCCAGCATATTTTTCCATCATACGTTTTGGTGGAGTGTATTGTATATTTATCATTAAAGTGATTACCATTTCAGTCTTTTTAAAACACTCAGTCTTAAAAGTTAAGATAGGTGTGGTGTATGCACCTTTAATTCCAGCACTTGGGAGGCAAAGTTCTAGGCCAGCTGGAACTACGTAGTGAGCCTGTATCACAAACAAGCAAACACACACATCGTCTCCATTCAGAGCATTCAAAGATAAAGAGGGTTGACAGAGGGTTCATCTACTTTTGTAAAGAGAGTCACGATGATCAGGAATTGGAGTCCATTTGTTGGTTTACCTTGAAGTTGGGTGGTTTGTATTGATATTGAGTGTCTTTCAGCGGGTGCCACCCTAACTAATCCACAGGCATCCAGACTGAGATTCAGAGCAGAGCCTGGCCTTGCTACAGTGTTCTGCCTTTCAGCCATTCCTTCATGTTACTGGTTAAGGCTACTACTGCTTAAATAGAAGATCAATAGCATTGTTGATTTTATTTTTATTTATTTTATTTATTTATTTATTTATTTATTTGCCTTTTTAAAAAGTGCTAGAAATCCTTCTTACCACGATCCTTTACAAAGTCATCACTGTTTACTCCATTGCTGCAGAGTTCTAATTTCTCAGAGGCCAAGTCCGTCTTAGGTGTCCACAGTAGGATAAACACATCCTTGTATAGCACAGGCCAGTCAAGGAAATACTTATTGGGTAAAAAGTACTTTGTGGTCCGTCTCTGAGGATAAAAGCATGCCTATAAACCAGCTGGAGGATTCTTGTAAAATATCAAGCAAGAAATGTTCCTATGGCTTTATCTTCTGCCTGATAACTCTTTTAAGAAGTTAAATACTCTTAAGAGCAAAGCAGATATTTGTTGTAACTGGCATGGTAGGGCGGACCATCTACCAGCATGTGTAGTTATGCCCAAGAACCTGCTTTTAATCCTTAAAGGAAGAAATTCTACATCTAAGACGAATAATAAAGCACATCCAACAAAAATAATACATTAATACATTGCTTAAAAAGTATTTGCCTTGTTCCCAAACTCATTAGTGGGGACAGCTGGAGATTTTTAATGAATTGAGCTGTATAATGCTTCCTGATTATAAAAGCAGAAGTAATAATGGATTCGTGTGAGGTCATGTACTCGTTTGGCACTGTGAACAGGCGAACAGGGGTATGATGGTAATTCAGTTACATTGGTATCTCCTACACAGAAACAGACCGTCTCCTCACAGTGTTTGTTTCCTGAGTCCAGTAGACCCCCCAAGTCTTGCTGAGTTCTCAAAGACCCATGAACTAATGGATTTATGAGTGAAAGAATGAAATGTCACAAGCATGGTGCCAGGGTAGTCAAGCTTAGCTCCGGCTTTAGGATCTAAACAGAACAGCGTTCCCCTCCGCTGTCAGTCTGGGGCAGGGAGCTGCTGCATTTCACCAGCTCTTACCTCTCCTTAGTCAAACCTGTAGGGAATCCAGGCCTTCTGAATCAAATTCCATCTCTCATGGTTTGTTTGTTTGTCCTTAAAGTGTTCATTCAGCTGAACACTTAGTAGGACCTACTTTGTTGGAAAAAACTAAGTTTCCTGCAGTGTAAACATGGGAAGAAAAGATGAATGGCTTTTAACATCAGGTAGGAAGTATGCAGACGGTAAAAAAAACCTGACCTTCTGATTAATAGTAACTGTTTCGTGTACCGTATGTAATTGGTTACCTCCCGGTTACCTTAGTGTAGATTATACAAATGTCATTCCTTGTGTTTAGTTGGTCAACAACAAGAAGTAGGCTGTCAGTCAGGTCTCTAGAAGTCAGCAGTTCTTCTACTGCAGGTGCCGGATGCAGATATACTTCTCAGAATTTTCTTCAGGGTCTCTATGAGGTGGCTTTTAGGCCTTGGACTACATTTAGCTAAAGAAACTAATCTAGGTTTTTTTTTTAATTAATTTAATCATTACCACATGATACTGGCTTAATGAGCCTACAGTTCCGTGTCAAATGATCTGTTAGATCAGTCCTAACAGCCGGGGTGGTTTCCTCGCAGCCTGAATCTATCACTGTACACATAAATGAAACTGACTCACTGTGTACGGTGTCCATATGCTGCGGGGACTGAGCTGGGTGAACTCATTAAAGACATTTACAAAATGTATTCTTCTCGATGTCCGCAGTGATCTAATCCATGTTTCTTTATCCATTAAAACAGCTAAATATTATTTTCCTGGTGATCACGTTGTGCAAAATGGTGAAACATTCAAACACATTGAAACCAGATTCTAGCAGGTTGGAAAACATTAAGTAAGTATTTTGGATCTGAACTGTTAGATTTGAGGAGCTCAGTAAAAGATATTCTCCACAGGGAACACAGGCGTGTCTGCCTTCTGGCAACTATGGAAGGGATTCTGAATGAAATCTTTACTGATCAGGGTTCAGTTTCCCTGTGACCACAGTTGCGGGCGTTGGTCCAGAAGTAGATAATTTCTCACGTGATCTAGAGCGGAGAAATTGTTTCTGTGGCTTCGTGGAAATTTCATGTCACCGTAGTGATTTTATTTGAATCTAAAATGCGATTCCAAACGATGGTCCTGTTTGCATGGCTGATATGATTATATTGTTTGTTTTGTTAAATGACTTTGATTTAAGAATTCTGAGCAGTTCCTCCTCCTAATCCTGTTTTCCTAAGAGAATTTACTCTATTACTATTGTTATCGTGAAGATTATCTGTTGTTTTCATGCTAATTAAACCGTGTTTACTTTATCTCAATGTTGAATAAAATCTGCAATATTCTATTAGTGAAAATGCTACCTAATTAACCCAAAATTGATAGCTGTTGATTCATTAAATCAGCTGAGGAAGCATTTTTAGACTTATTTTTAAAATGTGACTCTTGGTGTGGGATTCAAGGAGATATTAAAGTTGGAGATGCCAAGATTGTGAAAATATTATTTTTAATGTTAAAAATGGCAGATCTATAGTAAGGGTAATATTTTTTTAATTAGATGTTTCAAATAGGTTAGTGCCAGCTTCATTGCATGTTGCATGGTAAGAGAGAGCTAATCGTTAGCGTCTCTCTTTTCTTCCCTTTCCTCTTTCTGTCTTCTCACCTATACCAGTAATTACCGTGTTTGTGATGGCTACTATAATACGGACTTACCTGGGTAAGGCAGAACCCTACATTAACAAACTTCTTATGGCATGATTTTATACTTTTTTTTTCTTTTTTTTTTTTTTTTTGCAAATCCGTCAGTATCATGAATTGCTCTTAATTTTTATAGTTATTTTTGGAGTATCTAATTTGCTGTAGTATCCTTAAACTATAATGTGCCTTTATTATTTTTTTTAATTGCTTGCCTCTGCATTTTGACTTCCTTAATTTTGACTAATTTATAAAATATATAAATGAGTTCTTATTACTTTCTATTTTAATTCTGTCTAATAATTTTGTTTCTCTTTTCTGCTTATAATGCTTTCTAGCTATGAAGATAATAAGCCATTTATCAAGTAAGATCATTAGTTAGACGTGGAATGCAATGACTTTAAACCCTTCTCATTCCGCCCTGTTTTCTGCAGTTCCTTTCGCCTTAAGCTATTCATGATGAAATCTCTGCCAGAATATTTTATTTTGAAGTTTTATTTTGAAGTGTGTGGTTTTTTTTTTTTTTTTAAATCTCATTTCAGCTAGGTCTTTTCATACTCTCACTGTAACTTCCTAGGCCCACCTCCGACTAGTTTATTAGAGTCTGAAGTTTAGGCTCTCTGTGATTATCTGCCGGTTAACCTTTCTGTGGGTGTGTCATGTTATCTGATATCAAATGAGTACACCACAGGAAGAAAAATCCAGGAGTAAACTAATTAAGGACTCCTCGTTTTCTTCCACTAAAATTCACGAGAAAGGCAATAAAGCCACGGGGGATATTTTTTACACCTTGCATTTTAATATAGTTTTGATACCTGTTCATTCTGGAGCGAGAAAAGGCCCTACCCGCTGTTGCTGTGCTCACTGGAAGCTGCAGTCAGTACTAAATGCTCTTTTCTCTTAATCGGTGGAAGGTTAAAGCCAAAAGCTGTTGAGTTTGGGTGAACATAGAGCAAGTCACCCTCTACCACTGAGTCGTTACTAAATGAAAAATAAGTGTGACTTCCTTCATTGAACCTGTTTTTAAAAAAAGCAACCAATCCACTTTCTTTTTCCAGGTCTTGGGTGCTTGGTGCGTTTGCCCTGCTGTGTCTCCTGGGCCTAACCTGGTCCTTTGGGTTGCTTTTTGTTAACGAGGAGACTGTTGTCATGGCGTATCTCTTCACCGCCTTTAATGCTTTCCAGGGACTGTTCATTTTCATCTTCCACTGTGCTCTTCAAAAGAAAGTAAGTGAAGGGCATTTCTGGGGAGAGGCTTGGTGCCCTTGGCCTTTGACTTGAAAATGGGTCTATTGAAGATTTCTCCTGAAGCTGGCTCATTCATAAACAGCGTCATACCTCAGTTGTTTCTAATACCTGTCAAGAAACATAAGCGTCCACGCAGAGTTGCATAGCAACAATCATCTTTTGAATCTTTGTTTGGAACTGCAGCCAACTAGACACAACTAGACACTTATGTTAAGAGTCCTCTGATGGAAGGGTTTGTGAAATATCTGTGCATAGGTAAAAGCTTATACACACACACAAACACACACACACACACAAACACACAGTACAACGTTAACTTCGGTCTTAGCTCACTAACAAGAATGCAGTGGTCCAAAATGAAAACCCAAGGACAAATAGCATTAATTTTTCAAGACACAGACATGCAAAAGATTAATATTGATGTTGCCTTTTGAGAGATTTCGAAAGATCTAAACCAGCCGTCCTTTAGTGCTTCACCTCGGATTGCTCTGTCCTGATTTCATGCACATGAAGGAGAGTCAGCAAATATGATTTTGAAAATGAAAGCTGAGGATGAAAACCTTGAGTCTGTAGCTAGAATCAAGGGAACACTTAGCTGTCATGTAAGTGTAGGATGTCTGTGCCTCTCTCCAGAGTCGCCCTTCCTCGCCTGCATGTCTGATGGAGTCTTTTGATTCCGTTATTACTAGTTGGTCACTAAATTGAACAGAGAGAGAGAGAACTGTGAAAGTGAAAACTATTAAGTTTTCAGCCCTGACAAGATGATAGTGTTGTTACTTCCATCGGTTTTGAATAAGCTGTAATTTTGAGATAATGATGGTGGAATGTGAAATACTGACAGATAATATACAGTCACAGCAATATAGGCATTAGGCAAAGCCAACACTGGAGGGTGTTATTGGGATAAAATACCATTTTGATTGCCATTGTCTTGGTTATACAGCCTTTCAGAGCTACTAATAGCTGTTACGTGTGCAGGAAATTTTCCTAAGGTACTCTGTGTTTTAATAGCGGTGTACTTTAAAATCTTAAACATTTTCCAGGGATAGCCTTGGTAACCACTGTCTTTCTATGTAAAGACATACTATGTAAATGAGCATCCTGCATAGAGCATACCACCACAGATTGATCATATCCCAAAGGCTCTGTCCACCACCCTCGATGTAAAGTAGCAGAAGCCTTAGCATCAGAAGCCTGAGGAGATTGCTTCTTCTTCTATCTGTGTGACCCTTGAGTATGGAGTGCTCACTGGATTGTTATGTTAATAACTACATTTTAAAAGGCGTCCTGTGTCCTGCCCGTCTTCTGAACACGTTCTACAGTCTTAGGTGTGTCTTAGTGGGTGTTGCCATGATAGGTTCTTAAGAATATGACATAAAACATAAAATGGTTAAGTGTAAAACCAAATAAAATGAATGTTTGTTTTGATGCTTGAAGGTACACAGTAGGTCCAGGAAATGAGCACACTAGGGCCAGGAAATGTGTTGAAAGCTTAATACTGTTCATGTGTGTTCTAACATGTATCACTTCATGAACTGAGGTGACGGTGCCCTTGTGCTTAGGCTTAGAGAGTCGTCTGTTGGCATTAATTCTCTAATTTTGGAACGAGTGTCAGTCTAGACCTTTGTAGGGAGGTAACAGATTAAATAAGAGGAGGGAATGGCTTCAAGTGTTCTGTAATCTACTAGAAAATCTTTTTGTTTTGTCTTTAGTTTTTCCTTGTCTATCTTTCTTTCAAAATCTAACTTTACTGTACAAAACCCATGTTAATCCACCAGTATAGCGATACCCACCCAGCAGCCCCTTTCCATGGTTCCCCACCTTTATACCACTCGCTGTCTGAGAGAGGGGGTGCTGGGGGTGCATTCCAGTGATTTGGATTTCACAGTTTGAAGGTTAAGCTAAACTTCCTTTTAGGCCAGTCAATGTTTGTGTCTAATCGTGTACGCCAGCTTCAGGGAACAGAGCAATGAGCTGGGTAACCCGTTGCTATGAACGGATGCTGCACATTAATGTGCTGTGTGCTCCTGAAGTGCAGAGCGCTGTGGGTCCCACAAATGCCAAACGTAGACAGAGCAGAAAACCAGGGAAACAGCCTTCCTATTGGCAAACGTATGGCAGTACTTCTTCTTGGCTTTGTTCTAGTGCCAAAGGTGCCTTGTCTGTGCAATGTGGAAGTTCATGTATTGACTCCTGAGGAAAGCTAAACTCAAAACATCCGTGATGGACTTTCAAATTGATTATGTACAGACAAGCATTGAAGATATTAAATCTTTTGTATCATTATTTTACCAAAATAATAGTCACTAACTATTCAGATAGAGCAAACCTTTACTGTATCACTTTTGTACTAATAATCAGAATTTGTGTAATAGTAGCAGACTGCAAAGTACCTCCAGATATAATCTTAATCTTGAAGCCTGGCTTCAGAATGGACAGAGGTTACCTTAGTGACTAAAATATTTCAGCACTTTGCATTGAACCTGATTTGAGTTCAAACTATCTTTTCTGTGGAAGTTTAGTCTTTCTCAGTTGTCTTCATTGCTGGTTTAATTAGAGAAAATGGAGAAGCCGGTACACGCTCACATCAGTCCCCCCTGTCTTGTGCTTACTCAATCCAGGTACGAAAAGAGTACGGCAAGTGCTTCAGACACTGGTACTGCTGTGGCGGCCTCCCAACCGAGAGTCCGCACAGCTCTGTGAAGGCGTCCACCACCCGCACCAGTGCTCGGTACTCCTCTGGCACACAGGTAACCGAGAGTTTGACAGCGTCTTTAATTAGCCTTATTTATTGAACGCCTGCAGAGACATGTTTTGTTTAGACACACTAATTGTTTACTCCTTGTCCCAACATAGGTAGTAAGTACCCCCCCTTTTTAGGATTTTGGTTTCAGTCTCTTAAATGTGTAGTCTGGGTGTTGAGGTACATGCATCCTTCTCTGAGGAGCACAGTCTACTCATATTTTAAGGTCATCTAGGGACAGTTTTTAGTAGACACAACACATTCATTTCGTAATTCTCCACTTTAAACAAGGTCATAAAATAACACGTACGGAAGGAAGATGAAAGCTAGGTGTGGTGATACAGGCCTGAAATCCCAGCTCTGGGGAGGTGGAGGGTGAAGATTCATGTGCATCCTTGGCTACAGAGTGAATTGCTGCCAGATTGGCCCGTCTCAAGAAGTAAATAACAAACAAACAGACTCACACAAGGTGTTTAAATTACAACCTGTAGTAGGGGAACCAGGCAGTATTGCTGTCCTCATTGTTGGACCAGCAACAAAACACATTCTTAAAAGGCCCAAACTCCAGTGGTGTACTAATGATTCGGGGGATCAATGTGTTGTCAGCGAGGAAGCACAGGAAGCAAAGGTAACGTGCGTGTCTCGCTGTTTGGCATTAACAGAGCCGTATAAGAAGGATGTGGAATGACACCGTGAGGAAGCAGTCTGAATCGTCTTTTATCTCAGGTGACATCAATAGCACTTCTACCCTTAATCAAGGTCAGTTATCGGGGGAATCGAGGGGACAGCGTGAAGGTTGTGCTTGTGCAAGCTTAGACTGAGGGAATCCAGGGACAGCGTGATACAGCTCGAAGGTTGTGCTTGTGTGAGCTTAGACTAACTCCAGAGATGCTCTTCTTACCCATGGGTCTAGATCACCAGTTATTAAACTTTATTATAGCACCAGTCATCAAAATATGTATAGTTTTACATTATTTCCATCAGGTAGTGGAAGGAAATATAATTTAAAGCTCCACATTAATAGAACGTGGGTGGAAAAATTAGTTGTTGAAAATGTACCTCGTTACAGAGCAAAATGTTTTCTCTGAATAGTATACACCTGTCCTTCCTAAGGCATCCAGGCAAGTTATCTTCCTTCAGTTACTACTAGAAGTAAAATAACTATTATTTATGTAAAATGGTTCCAGTTCACATTGAAAATGTACTTAGTTTTGGCAAACATCCTTTATTTTATACTTCTAAAGTAAATATTAAGTGGTGAAACATTTGTAGTAAATTAAAATGCATGGAAGTATATAAACCAGGTTCCCCCGTAGAGTTCCATGTATTGAGTATAGCCAATTTAGATGTGTAATATAAACCATTTTAGTTCCTAAACGATAAAGGTCAGAAGTGGAGGAACCTACCAAGATTAAGGCATAAATATGAAAACCACCAGTTCTTCCAAATTCAATTTAGGACGTTTCAGTCAAGTATGAAAAATTCACATTGTTTTAAGTTTTGATTTAGTGATCTGTGATAGATACATAGTTGTGTAGATACAACTGCCAAGGCAGTTCAGCTGTGTGTGGAAAGGGTATCTGTATGATGTCCATACAGCCTAATCTTACCCTCATCTTAGTCAAATCACATTAGAGGTGCAAAGGTGTCTGACTTAGCCGTTTCAGTGAGTGAATTCTCCTTTGCACCTTTGTCCAGTGTTACACTAATTCTCTTGACATGGCTGTCACATAGGAAAGTTTTAGACTCACTTCTGAAACCTGGCAAATGAGAGTACAGAGCAAACATGCTTGTCCTGGTCTAATAATTCTTGTGCCTCCCCGCCTCCCCCATCCATCCCCACCAGCATGTGTGCTTTTGCCTTTAATAAGTGCAGCCTTTTGCAGTTTGCCGTCCTTCTCACATGTCTGTGGAAGCTGCTCCTCTCCCCCCTGCTTGTGTGCGAGTCAGTATTAACACAGATGTTTTCATGAGGGACGGTCCTACACCTGTAAGTCTGAAAGTCTGAGATTCCCTCTGCTGGGCCTTGGTGGTTAGGGTTTTAATATTAAGCAGTAGCATCATGAAGCAGAGTGTTGATCTCCGTGCATTTAATTGCCATTTTTGTTTAACAGTGATTTTGTATAAATTAGTAAATGTCATTCTCAGCAGGTGTTTACTTGGGAGACTTAGAAAGCACCTGCGAATTACCAGAATTTAACTTCCCTCTCCCCTCTCTCCTCCAAATTAGTAGTTCAAATAGAGTCAGGAAAATTCCGACAGACTTTTCCATTGCCAGCCCTGCCCACTGCCCGATGAATGAACTAAAAAATACTGCAACTGTAACCCTGAAACAAGCACTGATGGACTCTTTTTCTGTTTCTTTGCTTTAGGAATGACTGGCAATTACCTACTAACAAACCCTCTTCTTCGACCCCACGGCACTAACAACCCCTATAACACATTGCTCGCTGAAACAGTTGTATGTAATGCCCCTTCAGCTCCTGTGTTTAACTCACCAGGTGTGCTTACACTTACAAATACAATGACCTTTCTGTGCTGCTAAGCAGAGCTCTGAGCCTATCTCTAAAGTAACTCATTGCTATATATTTATTATTCTTACCTCTTTACTTTCTCAAATTAAGAAGTAAGGTGTTGCCCGTGCCAGGCGTGTAAAACTGCACTATATTATAGTAAGCCCTCAGTTGTGATAGGTTTGCAGTAACTGTCCATGTTTTTGACACAGGTGGCATAAATCTTAATATATTATTACAGGACTGACATCACATGGTCCGAGAGCCCATCTTCAAGATTTATATCATTTAGAGGTACCCTATCTATATAATATATTGTCCAGTTGACTCGAAACCTTGCTGACAAATTTTGCTTCTGGAATGAGCTAGCTAAAGATAACTTGGAGGTCCGTGTATAGTGAGCTCCACCCGGCATTATCAATAGAATCAAACTATAGTATAGTGCAGCTTTATGGAGCTTTCCTGTTTTGTAAGGAACTCTGGGGGTACAGGAACTATTAAGTCAGTCTGTACCTATGGCTTTAAATAGGGGGAGGGGGGAGGTTTCACTCACCTGTCCTGTTTGCTCTATTCGATAGCTTATTAAAAACCTATTTAAGAGTAATTTTTAAGATGTTGGTAAATTTTAAACATATGATTAAGCCTAGCTTATAATGCTTGTGAATAACAACCGCAATTAAATTAAACAGAGGATTTTGTTTCCGGTTTGTCTGTTGTTTCTGTTCTTCTTGCGATTCCTGGTTAACGTAACTGCAGCTTCTCTTTTCATTTTCTTGTTCCCTTACTTTCCTCACGCTCTCCTCTAGCAACCTACAGAGAGACAAGTATGGGAGTCAAACTTAACTTTGCCTATCAAATGTAAATTTTTTCAGCATGATTTTTAACGGGCACAATTAAAACGTACCTAGCAGTCATGAAGTAGACTCAGCGGGCAAGTGGTTCACAATTTGTAACAACAACAACAAAAAAATGTTACCAAATTCCAACAGTGCATCTCTGTGTACTGGCTTTCATTAGTCCTAGAGGTCTGTAGCAGATGCTGTCCACACTGAAGTCTGTGTAATGCTGAAATAATTTGCTCTCGAAAGCCTGAAGTACTGTCAGCCAAAATGCTTAATAATTGACTTATCATTTCTGCATTCCCACAGTAATCTTGCTACAGGCTATGCAAAGTCTTCAAGTGAATTACCAGAACATGGGCAGAAAGATGCCCCTTTAAAACCAGAGAGGTCTTAAATCTGCAGTATATCATAGAAAACACCTTTTGAGTTATACCCAGCGTGTATTATTTTACACTTCGGGAGCAATGATAGAGAGGAAAGAAACCAAAACGATTGACCCTCGTTGCAGGGGGAAACGAATGCCGACATCTTAGCCAGGCGGGACAACTAAAGAGTGCCCATCATGTTCTAACCATAGCCTTAAACAAGAGTGTGGCACGTTCACACTTATTTGAGGGACCCAACTCAAGTTAACTGAGGAAGCCCTTATAGAGACCAGTTGCAGCATCATTTCCGTAGTGCACAGAGTGTGCTGTAAACAGATTGGACAGCTTTTCCTAATGTAAAGATTGAGTCTTTATAAAACACTGAGTGACAGGCGAGCCCTCGCCCTCTGTTCCCACAGGGGCTAATGTGGCTCCATTGATTAGTATTGATCATGAAGTCCGTCTGTACCACGCACAGACACGTTGTTTTGAAGGACGTTGTTTTCTAAGATATCTGCAGCTTTAAGAGTGGAGTGAGCAGTAGAGCGGGAGCCCCTCCTCCTCTTCCTGAACCTCTCCAAGCCTTGCATACAATGCAGCAGGCTCACAGTGGCCAGCCTCCTTCCGTAGCCTCATGCCACTCTGTTGATTTGTTTCCTTTTCCTTTTCTTTTCAGACCTCTCTGTTAGATGATTTTTGTTTTCCCCCTGTAGGGCTTTGAGGTTGAAGAACCTAATTTCCCATCGTGTAGACCATTTAATTTTCTCTCACGTTTTCCCATTTGCTTGACAAATCACTGTGACGTCTTAGTTTACATGTCTCTGTGTCTGTTGAAAATACAGCTCCGATTCGAATACTGCATGTTCCCATTGTTTTCCTTCCTCCTGAATCTCTCTTCATGTCTCAAGCAGATGTATCCAATCTCTCATTCCTTTAGAAATAATAATAATAATTATTTAAAAAAAATACGTATCAGCGAAGGCTAACCCCTTCTCCCATTCCATAGTTAATATCGCGTCTTGGTTTAATTTCTGTGACCCATACTTAGGAACCCTCCAACATTTCTGCATTTGCCCTCCATGCCTATGGTGTCTCTGGGCCAGTCTTGCACCGTAGTCTCTGCTGGATCATTTGGTCACTGTGACTGATGCAGTCTGCAGGGCTGCAGGCCAACTTTGACCTTGAGAAGCCTAAGGCCGTTGCCGTTACACATCCTATTCAGTAGCAAACACAACTCAAAATAACTAACGAGAAGTCCTCAATGAAAAGGCGAGGCTGCTTTTGCTGGGAATCGAATTTGTTGAACCCTTGCTCTGACTAAGTTGCTGAAGCTCAGAAATTCTTCATCATGTTACAATAAATCATTTTACTTTCTTTTATATATCAGCTACTCTTAGGCCAGATAGCCTGAGCAGACAGACAGAATGTGAGTTGTCCAGAGTGAGTCACCCCACCTGCTGTCTGTCTTGTTGTTGGATGGTGCTTGTGGACCCTGGTCCTGTCAGTATGAAAGATGCCTGACTCTGTTCCACATGAATTCCTTGTATCTGTCCATTTTTTTTCCCATTCCCTTTTTTTGTTTAACTTCATCTCCAGAAAAAGGAAATGTTAGAACGTTGTTTAAAAGTTGCTTGCCAGTTCTGTGGGCTTCTGTTGTCCGTTGCCTTTTTTGGTTTCTGTTATGTGGCTTGTTCCTTTTTAATTTAGTGTTGTTTAGGACAAATTCTGTTGATTTTATTTTATGAACCATGGTCTTGTACTTTAAAACGTAAACGTCACTTACGAATTGCTTTGCATTAACTATGCAAGGGCATGGAGCGAAGTCTTGTTTGTAATTGTGTCAAAAATTGGACCAAAACCTGATTGATGAACTACTGTGTCCCCCAAATTGATAAAGTAATATTCTGTATGCCATTTTCCCTCCCTGGAAAACAGTATCATTTTTATAACTCTTCTTCCTGTTATCTAAGGGTGGCAACTATTTACCGTTGGGAATGCGGGAAAGCCTGGCACCATTGGAGTGCTAGGTTTCAAATTCAACTTTGTCCTGAACGACATTAAAACGTTTTGTATAGGAAAAGTGAAGTTTCTCGAGGAAGGCGCAGAGGCAGTAACGGTAACCCCGCCCTTTTCTGTTGCAGGACATTCACTGAACAATGCCCGGGACACAAGTGCCATGGATACTCTACCGCTAAATGGTAACTTCAACAACAGCTATTCACTGCGCAAGGCAGACTACCACGACGGCGTGCAGGTCGTGGACTGTGGACTAAGCCTGAACGACACCGCGTTTGAGAAAATGATCATTTCAGAATTAGTGCACAACAACCTCCGGGGTGGTAACAAAACCCACAACTTGGAGCTCAAGCTCCCGGTTAAACCCGTGATTGGCGGCAGCAGCAGTGAAGATGATGCCATTGTGGCTGACGCCTCGTCTTTGATGCACGGAGACAACCCTGGGCTGGAGTTCCGCCACAAAGAGCTGGAGGCGCCGCTCATCCCTCAGCGGACTCACTCGCTTCTGTACCAACCCCAGAAAAAAGTGAAGCCTGAGGCAACCGACAGCTACGTCTCCCAGCTGACGGCCGAGGCTGACGATCACCTCCAGTCCCCCAACAGAGACTCTCTGTACACGAGCATGCCCAACCTAAGAGACTCTCCCTACCCGGAGAGCAGCCCGGACATGGCGGAGGACCTGTCTCCTTCCAGGAGGAGTGAGAACGAGGACATTTACTATAAAAGTATGCCCAATCTTGGAGCTGGCCGCCAGCTCCAGATGTGCTATCAGATCAGCAGAGGCAATAGTGATGGTTACATCATCCCCATCAACAAAGAAGGGTGCATCCCGGAGGGGGACGTCAGGGAAGGACAGATGCAGCTGGTAACAAGTCTTTAATAGTACAGCTAAGGGATTCCTAGGGCCACACGCAAGTATTAATTGATAAAGACGCTGCCAGCGGGCCCTGCAGCTCCCTCCAACCAGAAGAATGGGCTCTGTTGGCCTGTGACTCTCAACTGTAGGAAAACCAACCAGACTGAACCTCGCAGTTCTGTGAATTTTTATAAAACATGCAAAAACTTTGTATATACACAGAGTATACTAAATTGAATTATTTGTTACAAAGAAAAAAAAAAAAGAAATGCCAACCAGGTATTTTCCGTTTCTGCTGCTGTGTAGAGAGATTGTAAAAGGAACAAGAGACCCTCCCAGCTATGTTACTTGCGGCAGTTGGTGAACTAAGACTGTAAATAGGCCCTACCGGTTTTTTGGGTTTTTTTGTTTTTGTTTTTGTAGGCCTGCATTGTATTATATACAAGACGTAGGCTTTAAGATCCTGTGGGACAAATTGACTGTATCTTACTTTTCCTGACAAGACTTGGAAAAGCAGGAGAGAGATTCTGCACCTGTTTGCACTTCCCTGCAAACCTTTTACATTAAGGCAACCATTGAAACCATGTTAACCCAGTAGCAATGAAGCCACAGGCCTTATTTCAATGTCTCCTCAACTGTACAATGAACTATTCTCATGAAAAAAAAAATGGCTAAAGAAATTATATTTTGTTCTATTGCTAGGGTAAAATAAATACATTTGTGTCCAACTAAGATATCATTAAAATAATTTTAAAAGAGTTTGGAGAAAATATTGTGTCGAGCTCTTGGTTGCACAAAATAGGCAATGTTTCTTCCTCCACCGTCATGGAGACCTCTGCTCATCTTTGTTGATTTCCCGCTGTAGACAGCGTCTGCTGCGACCACCTAGTCCCCTTTCTTACATTTACATTTCTGATTGCCAAAAGAGTGTGTTTTATGGGGAGAAAAACTCTTTGAAGTCCTGCCATGCCTTGCACAAATGTGGGGAAATCTGGAGGTCTTGAGTCAACCCTCTGTTTATTCTGGAACAGAGGGGAAGGGGTCACTTGGCACTTCTCACAAACTTTCTAGTGAACAAAAGGTGCCTATTCTTTTTTAATAAAATAAAATAAAAATAAAACAAAACAGAAATATTACTCTTCCATATTCCTTCTGCCTATATTTAGTAATTAATTTATTTTATGGTAAAGTTCTAACGACATGTAAATTGTTTCAGCAAAGCTCTGCTCTTCTTTCAAGCCCTTTGTGTAAAGCTGTTAATAACGAGCCTATCACTAATATCCAGTGTAAAGTTTAACACGGTTTGACAGTAAATAAATGTGAATTTTTTCAAGTAGTAACGTGCATTTTTATGTATGTTAAGCAGTAGACTCGACCAAGGCCGTCCTTTCCAACCCCATCTCCCCTTCTGCTTAGGAAACTTCAGACTGTAACCATAGTTATATAAAAGAATGCAAGCGAATTTGCCCACTTATCCTTTACAGTGAGAGGAATAGATTTGTATCGTAATTATCTCTCACACAGACACAAAATCCATAAAATGAGTTGTAGTGGGAACTAAAAATTTTGTAAAATAAATGAAGGATTATAATTCTAACATTAAATTTGGACAGAAAAATACACCTGATTTTTTTCCTTCAGTAGATTTCTAAGTATTATGCAAAGGACAGTCTCCTGAAACACATGCTCCCGGTTTATAAATTGGTAAAAATAAACTTGGAGTGGCAAGGTCTGTAATGATGGAAAGCTCTTGCTCCAAATGCAAAACTTACAATTAACTTTCCACAGACAGAGCTTTCTGGTTTGTAATGTAGTCGTCTGTCTCTACCAGAGTCTTCTCAAGCTTGGTCTCCTCCGATGCTTCTCAGTAAGACATCGCTTTACATGGACACAGTGAGATATGCCTGTGGAATTTTAAAAGGGTATTTTTTTCTTTAGAAATATTTATTAGTTCATGTGTGTGAGTGTTTTGTCTGTATGTGTGTCTGTACCACACACATGTCTACTACATTCAGAGGCCAGAGAAGAGTACCAGATCCCCCAAAACTGTAGTTAGCTGTGAGCTGCCATGTGGGTGCTGGGAATTGAACCTGAGTCCTTTGTAAGAGCATCTGAAGTGCTGAGCTATCTCCCTAGTTGCAAGAGAAGTAATTTTCAAACCTGTATTCACATAGCTCCTGGAGGGCACGGTAGATCCCAGAAATGTTTGAAGCCAAGCCATACGGTCATGTGTCATCAACATCTAAGTGTAAACTGACTCCATCAGAAGCTCAGAGTCCATGTGATTGATTGGCTAAAATGCCCAGTGTTTATGAAACTGCTAGAAGAGGGTATTGCAAAAGCAGGCACTTTTCAGCCTTGTTGCAAAAACTAGACTCTTAAATTCCACACTGATCTTTGGATATAAACTGGACAGCATCAGCCTGTTTTCATCATGAATTACAAAAACAAAAACAAAAACAAAAACAAACTAATTTAAAAAAAAAAAAAACTAAGAAAAGGAAAGGTCTCGTGGACTTTTCAATTACTCCCATTTGTTTTTCTCCCAAATCAGTTCTCAGAACTCAGAAATGATGAGAACAAGCAAGTACCCAATCTCTCAGTGGTTGGTGGTCTCTTTATAAAAATCATTTTCCACTAGTCTTTACCCCCAAACAATACAATTTGGAATTTCATTCATCTTTGCTGCCAAAAAAAAAAAAAAAAAAAAAAAAAAAAACTAAAAAGAATATGTATATGTTGTTTTCAATCTTCTATAGGATTCCTCCTAGCACAGGGTAATTTTTAAGTTTAAAATTATGAATCTCCTGGCTAAATGTGTGTGCAAACATGTCTGTGTGAGCACATGCTCACACACATGCGTGCACAGGCACTCTTATGTGTTGTATGGATGAACTTGTCTCTAAGGATGGGCACATGTGTCTGTCAGAAGCTAACTTTAAGGTGTCTTCGTTAATTTCTTCACTCTATTTTTGAGAAAGCGTCTCCCTGAACTCGGAGCTCACCACTTTAGAGAGAATGGCTAGCCCGAGAGTTTTCATGATCTTCCTGTCTCTCCCTGCAGCACTGGGGTACTAGTACAGGCTGGGATCCGAACTGAGGTCCTCAGGCCTGTTTGTCGCAGTCACTTTTCACACTGAGCCATAGCTCCAGCCCCAAACTTTTTTTTTTTTTAACTGCTGACGGCTTTTTTATTTGTCCACTTGCTTTGAGTCTGCCCAAGTACTCTTGGATACGCAGTTCTCACAGCCCTGCCTGTTTGTCTGGATGAGCTTATAATGTTGCTTTACCACTCCTTTCCCTGCGAATAACTTCTCTTTGTCTGGAAATAAGAAGAAAGCTGTCATCTGTTTATATTAGACGTGTTTGATACCAGTTCATCTGGAGTCTCCTTTTCTAGAGAAAGGAAAGTCACTCTCCTTGGAAAAGTAGAGTTTACACAGTTCTACGTTCGTTTTCACTTTGAATGCTTTCACAGTCGGTTATAGGAAGCTGATACAAGTTGTGGAAATACGCTGAGAGGTCCACTTCATCCATGTTCATTGGAGGCAGTCTGGTAGCCAGTAAAATAGTGATTATTTGAGTGAAAACCACTGCAATCTCTCTCTCTCTCTCTCTCTCTCTCTCTCTCTCTCTCTCTCACACACACACACACACACACACACGACAAATTCCTTGCCTGCTCTAAAAAAAGGCAAATTTCATGTGCCTTCTTTTTCTGTGAGCAGAAGAAAGATGTTCAAGATGTTTCCTGTATTCAGATCAATAGAGCAGGGAGGTGATGTTATGTTTCTCTCAGTTCACACTTGAAACTCGGGCTTACAAGTGAACTTTACTCTGCTTCCGAGGGGTGGGATGGGTACAAATATTTGAACTATAAAATTTTTACTCCTTATAATTTTTCTAAAAAAAAAAAAAAAAAAAAAAACTTGAAAGAATTACCACCCAGCATGATTTCTAGAAAGAAGCCAACTTGTCTTACTTCTTGACCCTCAGTTTTCTCTAAGGATGTTCCCCACTGCATTTCACAAAGAAAATAATTCCAGATCATTCCCTTTCCGTCAAATGACTGCATTAAATCTCAAGCTTCAGTAGGAAAAGTTACAGGCAAGTGAAAAAAATAGATGAGGTTGCTTCCCAGTGTAATAAAATTAAGATGTTTTGGGGGTCTCCCAGGTGCTCCCAGCTTTTGAGACCTCAAAGCACACACACAGATCAGTGCATGAGCCTTAGAGTTTGGATGACTAGGACTGGATCTGAGATAAATCATAGCGGTCTTCACTACTGTTCACAGTGGGAATTTCTGTTGGGTCAGATTAAGTTTCCAAAAGACTATACACAAGGTTAGCCAAGACCACCACCAAGCCGGAAAGGGTAAATGTCTGGAGGTTAGAGCATCTTCAAGCAACACGAGCTTTGCCCACATTACTTGTGCGTCTTTCGGGAGAATTTCGTACTAGTGGGAGCTGACAGGCTCCCAAAGTTTACCTCAAGGTAATGTGTCCACTGATCTGAACTGGGAAGTCCAGAGAAGCATCTTCCTGTCAAAACCAAACAAACAAAACATGAACAATAACTTTGACATTCCCAGGTAATTAATGTGTATGTTTTTCAGTAGACCTCTCCCCAGCTGGCTGGCATACTCCTCCCTCCCCTGAAGGCATTCCTGTTCTTCTCAGAGGTCTTGACAGGCAGGTTTGATTTTAAAAGCCTATTGTTTCTAGAAGTGTTTCTGAAAAGGGTGTAAGATGTCATTATGTGTACAGGCCTTAGTGTTACAGATGAGTGTTTAAAGTTAGAACTAATACTTAGGAAGCCAGTGAGCTTACAGTACACTTCAGCTGCTATAGAACTCACACACACACACACACACACACACACACACACACACACACCTACGCACATCTTTCTATTTTGTGCTTATTGAAGCTGAAAAATAAAAACCTTGTGGAAATGTTTAAAAGGCATCGTTATCCTTAAGCAAGCCAGTGCTGTGAGCCTGAGAGACCAACAGTGACTGATCAGTCTGTGCATAGTTCTTCACAAGCATTTTTGAATCATGAGTCAGAATTCGGCTCTTGAAAAAGCATTTTAGCAATCCCAGCCACGTGGCTTTCTCATTTGAATTTATTAGGGAAAAAAAAAAAATCCTTTGCTGCTCTCTTAAAAGAATTGCAGGGACAAAAATGGAGAAAAGACTGAGGGAAAGTAGGGCCAGTGACCAGCTCAAATTGGGATCCATCTCAAGGGGAGGCCCTAAGGCCTGACTCTGATGCTATGATGTGCTTACAAACAGAAGCCTAGCATGATTGCATTGGGAAAGGCCCAACAAGCAGCTGAAAGAGTCAGATGCAGATATTTGCATCCAACCAATGAACTGAAGTTCAACCCCTGTGGTTGAATGAGAGAAAGGCTGGAAGAAGCTCAGGAGGAGGGTAACCCCATAGGAAGACCAGCAGTCACAACAACCCCCTGAGACCCCTGTGGACCTCTGAGATCTCTCAGACACTGAGCTACCAACCAGGCAGCATACACCAGCTGGTAGGAAGCCCCTGACACATAGACAGCAGAGGACTGCCTGGTCTGACCTCAGTGAGAGAAGAGGCACCTAACCCTTGAGAGACTTGTGGTCCCAGGGAATGGGGAGGCCTGGGAGGTAGGGGTGGGGGTGGGGAAATTCTCTTGGAGATGGGGGTGGGAAGGTGAGGTGAGGAGGAATGGGTTGAGGAATTGTCAGAGGGTGAACCAGGAGGGAGGGGGATAGCGATCAGACTGTGAAAAAAGATTAAAGATGATGATGATGATGATGATGATGATAATGGGACTGACAAGAACCATGGAGATCCAACAGGAGCAATAATGATAGCTTCTTACACCCAAACATAGACTGATTTTTAAAAGATAAACTGAGTAGTTTTGTGGCATCACTGTTTCGTGTTGAAACACAAATACATTTGCCACCACGTACCTTTTTATAGTTGCTGGGGCAGCTGTCCGACTGCGTCAAACACTGTGTTTTTCATTCAGTCCTCTTCCCAGTCCTCTGGGAATTTTAATTTCATACTTTTACAGAAAAAAAAAAAAAAAGAAAGACAGAATGAAGGAGGGAGGGAGGGAAAGAGGGAGGGAGGGAGGGAGGGAGAGAGAGAGAGAGAGAGAATTTTCTCAAGGACTCCCAGCTAGCGAATGATATCACCGACTTAAAAAGTCTTCTTTGACCGAGTCTGAACTTCTGACGTACTGCAATTTGCTTGGAAGTCAAAGAAGACCCCCCCTATCTCATGGTTTGGTCTCTGACTTCAGAGACAGTGTCTCTGTTGGTTTAGAATCCACAGAGCTGGAAAAGAAAGTGAACTGGAGACAGTTTCTGAGATACAAACTCCTGGTAAAGATAGTCTACTTGGCTAAAACAAAAAGCAAAAACAAAAACAAAAACAAAACAAAACCAACAAAAAAAGAGCTAAAAACCAAAAAGCAAAAACCAAAACAAAATAAAACAAACACAAAAACACTTCCGGGAAGCAGATCCGTTAACCAGGTTGGAAGTCAAATGTGATTGCCGACCATACTGGTTAGTGATTTATCGCTTTGGCTATAACTCAATCAAAAAATCTTCAGGAAGAAGTTGTAGGAAAAATATGGAGATTTGAATCACAGCATCCAGTTTTTGATCTTCACAGGGCTAATAAAATCATACTGCTTACCCATTTCACAGTTAAGCCAAAACACACACACTCTTCTTCCCTCCCTCCCTCCCTCTCTCCCTCCCTTTCTCTCTCTCTCTCTCTCTCTCTCTCTCTCTCTCTCTCTCTCTCTCTCTCTCTCACACACACACACACACACACACACACACACACACACACACACACACACACACAGCTAAGATGTTAAAGATTTTATTTTTATTTCCCTGTACAACCAAGCACTAAAAACCCGCAAAAACTGTGTGAAGAAAATCACAGTGTCTCGGTTTCCTTGTGTTCTTTTGGACGCGTTATTTACATTTTTAAAGTGCGGTTCATCATGGAGGGTTTTCAAATACTGTCATCTCCCTGTCTTTTCGCTGTCTGAACAGAAACGTAGTATTTTCCTTTAAACAAGTGAAAGGTTCACTAAAATAAGATGTTTTTCAGGGCCCTGCCCCTGTGGCCCTTTGTGACAGTTCTGTGTCCCCTGCCAACTAGGCCTTCCCACATGCTGGGCAATAGACATTTGCCTGTCACAGGGTTACAGCTGGCCCCTTGCTCTTTCTGAGCCTTGGCAATAAGTCCCACAGCTGCTCTCAGCTCCTGAGGACACGTGCTCTAGTGGCTAGGAGTTAGAGTTTAGAATGTGCTTACTTAATTCTCTTCAGCTTTGGCCACAGGCTGACCCTACTAAACACACATTCCCCTCTGGCTCTGACCCCTGAGAGCTCCCCAGCAGCCAGTCTGCTACTAAGCCTCATACACCTTGCTTACTCAAGGATACGTCAGAGGGGAGGGGAGGGTCCGAGGGAGCAGGGGATTTGCTCCCTGGGCTCCAGCCCTGAGACAGTAGCTTCTGGCCAGCTGTCCTGGCTGCTGGATGGTTTATTGATGCTCTACCCTCTGTCCCTGCTCCTGCCCCTCCCTCTCTTCCTTTTTACCCATCGAGCGCTTTCCCAATTTTGGTTTTTTTTCTCCTGTTTTTTTTTATTACTTTACTATTATGACCATACTTTTTGATACGTCATCTTTTTGTTTTATGATTTAGCCTTTCTTATTCATGTATACGTATTCTTTTTTCATGCCTCTCTTTTTTTTCTGCCTCTATGTTCTTCTAGCTTCATAACTTTCTTTTCAAAACTCTTAAACATTGGCCAGGCATGGCAGCTCTACCTGTAATCCTGGCACTCCGGAGGCTTCCACAAGGGAATGGGATTTAAGGAGAGTCCGGAGTATACTAGATACTTGTCAAAAAAGAAAATTATATATTTTTGTTATTTTAAAATTTTATAAATTATAAAATTGCTTATATTTACATTTCTCCTTATTTTTACTCTTTGAAAAGCAAAACTCTCCTCTCCCTGCCTCTCCCCCTTACCTTCTATAGTAACTTTTTTTTTTTTACCTTCAGCAGCTCAGGTGCCATATCGGGAGAGAGCACCTTAAATTGCAGAAGCTGTGTAGACTATCGGAAGAATTTCCAGTGACAGAGAGGCAGAAAGCAGGTTGCCCCTACTGCTGTCCTGGCTGGCAGCTGGGTTACTCCCCGTGTACTGTGTTCTCTTGTGACACTTTTTGGGACTCTCAGACCTTTCCAGTCATCTTCCCCATATCTGATGCAACTTAACTCTAACCCTAACCCTAAACACTTGCCCTGATTCATCTTGTCCCACAGGTCCTTTTAGAAGGGTCACTCAAGTGACTTATTTTCTTCCAGTCCGTGGAACATTTGTTTTAATGACTTGAATCATTCATGTAAAATGTAGTCAAACTAACTGTCAGAACAAGCACAACACACTCGCTACATTGGTCTGCCCTCATTGCATCCGCCTCTATTCAAATCACTGCCTGATTTTGAGTCACTCAAAAGACAAAAATGGATTTGCTAGTTATTATTTTTTATTGGGGTGGGGAGAATGTGGGGGGGGATAGATTTGCTCTCAGTTTGGGGCTCTAAAACTACAAACCTAGGTGGAAAACCTTTGACCTACAGAAATGAACTTTCGATGACCAATTTAAGGATTTTTGCTGAACGGGCTGGTTTAATTGTGTAAACATACCTCCAGAGTTGATGATCTAATGTAATAATTACAACATCTAACATTTATCTAAAATGTCTGCATTTAATGTATTTTTAAAATATGTATCCATTTCTTACGTATTTATCCAATTTCAGTGTTCCTTTATATGCTAATATATTAGTGTCGATCATTTAATGAAACGGAGGTATTAGGATCTGTGCAGCTTCAGCCGCTCACAGACACGGGCTTAAGCCTCTTCTCTCTTACTTAACCTCTCCTAAATTGTTTCCTCTCTGGAAAATTGGAATCAGCCTACCTTGCCCAGGGTTGGCCCGAGGATCATCAGTAATATATGTAAAAAGCCTCCGTGCCAGCCGCCACCGGAACAGGCAGTGACTCCATAGCAGCCTCCTTCATTAGGAAGATGGTAAGCAGCGTAAATACCTCCTCATGACTTCAAGTTTGAGAAAAACAATCAGCCATCGAGACTTTTGGTTCACCGTTATCTTCCTCCAGCCTCCTGGGCAGGAAATATTTTTCAGGTGCATCCTGTGAACAATGGCTCTGGGGCTGCCAGGCTCCTATCTGTGGAATGTCTTTCTTCATGTGGCCCAATGGGATCCTCAGCTCTGTGCAGTAATCCATGTTAGGGAAAGAAAAGGAGAGCAGGCCCCAGGGTCCCCCTCCCCCTGTAGGATTAATTTAGCTAATTTACAAAGTACACATACCCAGCTTTCACCTGAGTCTACATCCTCTTCCTCTTGCATCTTCTCACTCTTTCCCGGATGTAGTTGTTTAGTTCCTTTCTCTCAGTGGTTGGAGTACTTTAGTGGGTACTATGAGAATGGTTGCACAGACTAAAAGAAGCCTTACCCTGCCCTGGTCATGGTGATGAATGTCTACTGAGCACCCATTTTTGACTAAACTCTTTATGGAGAGCGTTGTCTCACTTGTTTTTAAGATTCTCATTCTTGTACCAAGTCTGTAACCAAATACTCTTTGTATATTATAAGTAAAAAAAAAAAAATAGGCTTGCCAAGGTGGAATAACTGTTGAAGATGAAAACTTGAGTCAACAGAAAGTCTGCGGACTTTATTAACTGCAAACGGTTGTCCCAGACAGGAAAAAAAGAGTATTTCTTTGTTTGTTATTTAGACAAGGTCTCGATATAAAACCCAAACTAAGCCCAACCTCTTGATTTTTCTGCCTCAGTTCACCCTGCCCCAGTGTTTAAAAAACAAAAAAAAAAGGACCTTGCTTTTCAATGATATTTACAACCCAACAAC
Source organism: Rhabdomys pumilio (assembly GCA_030674055.1). Taxonomy (NCBI): domain Eukaryota; kingdom Metazoa; phylum Chordata; class Mammalia; order Rodentia; family Muridae; genus Rhabdomys; species Rhabdomys pumilio. The sequence continues at coordinate 10,170,783 of JANHMN010000001.1, forward strand.
ACAAAGGCTCAGCTCCTTTGAGAACAGAGGAGAGAGAGCAGTTGACTGATGGAGTCCTGAGAACATTTTTTTAAGGAGACGGTGTTGGATCTGGGATTTGGAGGATAGGTAGGATTTTATTGGATGACCTGGTGCAGAGGAATGAGTCAGAGAGATGGAAAGTGCAGGAGAAGCAGCAGGTGGGGAGATCTGCAGAGGAAAGGCATAGTGGGACATGGACACCATTAGGGAGACAGCCCAGGACAGCCCAAAGGGATGCTCTAGTGAGTTCAACTTAGAGAGCCAGGAGCTGCTGCACTGTGCCCACGTCACAGCAAAGAAGGCAAAGCAGTGTTAGCTCTGGGTGCATTCTCTCACATCAGCTTCTAAGGCTTGAGACCCTGGACAGACATCATTGCAAACCAAGACACAGCTTGTGGAGGGAGCCTGGGTCGGATAGTGGTATAGGAGAGTGGTGTAGGAGGAACACGGAGGGAGCCTCTCGCCTGGTCAGTATCACTTAGTCCTTACTCTTGAAGAAAGACCCTTCATTGTGCATTCTGGCTGTGAGGGAACTCCTGAGGAGACTCTTTTGGGTGTGTGTGGGGGAGGGGTAGTTTTGTTTCAGCCCTTGACCCAGGCGGGTGTCAGAACGTCCTGGTAGGAAGAGTGTGGTGGCCATACCTGCTCCCATCATGCCAGCTGACAAGACCCAGTAGCTGGTCACCTCCTTCTCCCTTAATCCCATCAAAGACCCTCAGCCTGTATGATAGAGCTACCACATCAAGAGAGCCCTCTCTGGGAGCATCCGGAACAGACACACCCAGAGGTGTTTTCTCAATCCAAACACCGCACACAAAACACCACAAGTGATACTTCTTAAATTTTCTCAATAAGAACATAATATAAATAGTCCGTACACCAAGAAACAAACACAGAAACATGAACTTCCTCTGTCCTGTATATTACAACTCCAAATACAACACATCTGACTTCAGCGCTGTAGTTCACTCTGGCCTACATCTTAACTGTGTAAGTATAGACATTGCAGTGTGATACCTTATATGTCGCTTATCAACATTGTGTTCACCAAATTCACCCTTGCAAGAGTATGCAGCGGTGGCTCTTACCTTCTGTTTGCTGTATAAAGCTCCACGGATAACATTGCTGAATAGTGTATATTTGCCCTTGGATTCCTTTCCTTCTGTCCGTTTAAAATGTGGTCAGCCCAAAACTTCAACAAGTCAGAGACTCCGTCTTCAGCCACAGAGCAGGACAGTGCAGGGTGGAGAGTCTGATCCAGTGTCATCTTACTGAAAAGCCTAAAGGGCATGAGCTTGATTAGTATTGAGACAAGAACTGTAATACTCGATGAGTTGATCAAAGGTGTGTTATGTTTAGGGAAGATCCCTAGCTTCCAAGAGCACTGTGAGGAATGGAGAAGCCTCGTAACATTCCAATAAACATGCCGCCAGCAGATGCCATGAAACCACTGGTACCTGTGTACAGCATGTTTGCCAGCAGGTCCACTAGTCTAAGAACTTCACTTGTATTTATTCCTATGGCCCATTCCCCCCAAAACTAACTCTATGGAGGTGGGCAGATGAGGATGCTCGGCCATGCTGTTATGGCATTTTCTTCCTACCGCATCCCTTAGGAAGGGAGCAGGGGAATGATGCTCACGTCTAGGCATGGAGCGTGATCCGGTGTACCAACCATACCTTTATAAAATGTAAATTATAACTGATGTTGTAGTGAGGATACTGACCTAACCAGGATGCAATGAGGGACCGACGTATCCAACAGAGAGGTGAATAGTGAAGAAGAGATGTTGATTTACGACTCTGGAGAAGCATTATTGCAAACAGAGGGCACAGATAATAAGAAAAGAGCCCGGGTCAGGAATGAGGGTAGCATACAGAATGATCAGAAATAAAGCAAAGATTGAGAGAGTGAGGGCTTAGCCAGGAATGGTTGGGATCCTGGAGACGTGGATGGAGTAGTCTGATCTACAGGTAGCTGTCTTCCTGGGTTCTTGCATCCTAGTTGAACACATTGATCTCTAGAGTATAACACATATGTTATCTGCATAAAGGCTAGCACGCTGCTGTTATAGCGACAAGGTGTCCGTGTTCAAACTTGGCTTTATCTTACTCTGGTTATTCTGGAGTGGTGCTCCTCCTTTGCTGCTGCTCCTGTTGCTGCTACTGCCGCCACCACCACTATCACTGCCACCACCACCACTGCCACCGCCACCACTGCCACTGCCACCATCATTGTCGCTACCACCATCCCCATGAACTGCTGAAGGCCCATAGTCAGTGAGAGAATATGACAGGCTGCATGTTCCATGCCTGCAGTTTTCCATCAGTTTGCAATTAGGAACTGAACCGTCTGAATAGGCATTCGGAGTCAACGCCCCTTCAAGAGGTTACGGGCGCAGAGGATGGAATGAGCAGGAGGCTCTGTGAAACTTGACCAAGATACCTTGTGCTTCATTCTGTTACTATGACAACACACTGATTACAAACAACTTAGGGGAGGAAAGGGCTTACTTAGCTTACATTATAGGTCATAGTCCCTCACTGAGGGAAGTTGGACCAGAATCTGAAGCAGGAACTTAAATTCCAAACCATGCAGAAACACTGTCTGCTGGCTGGCTTGCAGGCTCATGCTTAGCTAAATTTCTTCTACAGACCAGGACTCTATGCCCAGGAAAACTGCAGACATGGAATTGCCAGTGTGCCACCCACAATGAGCTAGGCCCTCTTACAATCAAGACAATCCCCCAAAGACATGCTCAGGCCATTCTGAGCTGGGCAATCCTTAGCTGAGTCTCCCATCTCAGGTAACTTATGGACTGTTATCAAGTTGATTGTTTAACTAAAACTTTCTCTGAAGTCACAGATTGTTGGGGTTTTTTGCTTTTTTTTTTTTTTTTTTTTTTTTTTGATTTTTCTGGAAAGTCCAAAATCTGACAGAGGACATTTTCTTTGAAGAAGCTGCCTGTTTAGATCAGTTATGGTTTGGGCTTCTGTGTCCTGCTCTGTTTCAAGGTGACCCAGTGTTGCCTGTTATTCATCATCACGCGCTTCTTCTCATTATCTGCCTCCCTGATTACTGTTCTGCAGGTTGATTGGAACTGTATTCAAGACATTTGTACATCATAGTTCCTGGACACATCTATATGTTAGCAAATCAAGTATGATTTATCTCTGGAATTATTGGCTAGGGTTGGCTTCTTCTACTCAATGCCTGCTCTCTCTAGCTTGTAATTTTAATTAGCCCTTGCTCCTTGTTCCCCCCACTCCCCACCCGCAAGAATGGGGCTTGCTGTCGCTGTGGCACCGACTCGCAGCCTCTGCTGGAATGTACTCTGAGTTCTGCATTCAGATTCCCTAATCAACTTGGGATGGCGGGTGAGGGGAGCAGTCAACTAAAAGTTGCAGCTTGTAGGAAATAGAAAGGCCTTTCAGTTTGGAAGGGGGCGTGAACTGCTGTTAGAAAAACTGGATTTCAAAGTCCAGATACATATAGTCACCATGTCCAGTTCTGGCTAGAGATCACGCTTTCCAAGTGCTGTCAAGCAGTGGGAAGTTGACCCCCACACTTATAGAGTCCCAGAGTCACCTCTGTCACTTCTGGAGGGAATGAATCACCAAGCTGCCATTGCTTGGTGATGTAGCACTGTTTGTTTGAGCAACAGGTACTCAGGGAGCAGAGGAAGATGGGTAGACTCTGGGCCTTCTGCCTTAAACTTTAAATAAGTGCTGGGATTGTGGGTAGTCTTCATGTCCAATTTATGGGATGCTGGGGATTGAACTGAACCTTGGGCTTCTTGCATGCTAGACATGCACTATACCAACAGCCCCAGCCCCAGCCCCAGCTCCAGCCCCAGCCCTGATTTTGGCAGCATTTGGCACCTATACTGCTTTGCTTTCTCTCATCTTGCTTCCTAGAGGCATCAGATTTTTCTCCCATTTTGCTTTTATGCTGAGAGAGGCAGAGAGCAGCTTTTGTGGTAGGCCTATCATTTGGCTGTGGCAAATGTCTGCACATGAGCAAAGTTCAATTACTTCCTGAATATGTAAAATAATCATAAGACAAACCTGCTTTGAATTTCTGATTGCCTTCTCTTTCCCCAAGATAATATTGTATTGTTTCTCCAAAGATCTGGTATCTTGAACAAGATAATTATATTTGTACTAAAATGCAAGTCAAATTTCTCCTCTCTGCAAAAGAAGAGAGGTGCCGATTTCAGAAAGATTTAGGTTCAAATTTAATCACTTTCTCTCTGAACTTCAAGTGAAATTTAATTATCCTGATCTTGACTTAACACCGAGGAACACACAAACAGTGCAGGCAGAAGCAGATAAGAACGGAGCATGTGCTGAAGAGAACAAAGAACAGAGATAAAGTTGGCAAGATTTAAGGATGTCATTTATGTAGCCAGTTAAAGCGCCTGTCTTCCTTTTAAAAAAGGGCAACGGGTACTAAATAATATTGGTTTGCTGTAAATATGAGTGTTTGTCAATGGCAAGTGGTGGAGTTTCAGTGTTCCTGGGCCCATGTTTAACAGGGTATTGTAAGAAAGATTCACGGTTATGAAGTGAAAGTTTTTGAAATGAAGTACAGCATCCCTGAGGTTTTTATATCCCACTATCGCTTACAGGCCTTTTTATTCTTGAATCCAGTTTGATCATCAGAGAAGCAGTATGAGCTTTGCCCTAAATGGACAGTGCACATAAGGCACTGATTTTCTTAATAAAATTAATACTTCATATTTGCTGTGTTGTCAGAGGACTCCAGAGATGCAAAACCAATAGGGTGTGTGTGTGTGTGTGTGTGTGTGTGTTGTGTGTGTGTGTGTGTGTGTGTGTCTGTACCTGTCTCTATACATGTGAGTGTGTATATATATGTGTGTGGTGTGTGTGTGTGTGTGT
>JANHMN010000001.1:10184693-10217714 GCA_030674055.1 Rhabdomys pumilio
CCCCTCCCCCCTCCCCTCCTTTTCCCCCCTCCTCTCTCTCAACAAGCAAAGGCTCTTGGGTGGCTGACTAAAGTCTATTGTAGGAAATCTGGCCATATGGACTTTACTGTGTAGAATAATTTTTTGTGAAGTTAAATTTTCATTTACACTTAGTATGTATTCACATAAAAAATAATCAAAAGAGAATCTGGAATGACCCACAGATTTCACTCCATCATTCCGTGGATAAAAAAAGCTCCTCTGAGGTCATTTCCTTCCTTTCTCTTTCGACCCTTCCAAGCCTTTCTCTTCCCTTCCCTTCCCTTTCTTTCTTTCCCTTCTTTTCCACTTTTCCATATAAAATATCCTGACTTTAAACAAAATTTTACACTCAATGTCGTTGACTTTATAAGATTTGAGATCCAGGGGAAATGTTCATTTCTACAGATTTCCAGTGCTTCAGTAGTTCCGTCCCAGTCCTAAGGAGAGGACTGATGGTACCGGCTGGAGAAACCTTGAAAGTGAGTTTTACCCGTGGGCTGTGGGAAGCCTCAGGTTCTGACTCCTCCCACTGGGAGGGGCTTTGCGAGTGACACTGAATGTTAACCTCTCTGATCACAGGGCACCTGGTGTTCATTCCTAACAATTTGACTTTCAACCTTTTTCACCCTACGCATGGGGAAATCAGTGTGCTTTCAATAGAAGCTATAGCTCAATGTTTTTATTTTAATTATTTGGGGGACTACAATACTCTCCTGAGATGCTGGTGGCCTCATCTTCCAGTCAATTGTGACATTTGAAGGACAAACAAACAAACAAAACAAATGGCAACAATTACAAAACAAAGATAAAAAGCCCTGGTGCTCTACAGTCCCCGTGTTACAAAAATGAAATAGTCGATGGGCTAAGTTCTTAGACGTGTTCCGCCACTGTATTTCAGAGCCTGGGATTGGTCGATGGGCTAAGTGTCTTAGACACGTTCCGCCACTGTATTTCAGAGCCTGGGATTGGCTTTGTTGGGGTGTGGCTGGCGTTCTAAAGTTCTAGCTGTCTTTATCTCCAGATCTTTGTTCTTCCACTCTAGGAATGGAGCCACTCTATGTAAAAAGCTCTTGTTATTTTCAGAAATTTCAAAGATTTTGAGAATGATGATTAAAAAAAATTAATTGGATATGCTAATAAAATACAACATCTTTAGAATATCAGTAAGAATGATCAGCTATGCAGAATAGAAATCACTTAGGGAAAAATATTCAAATTTAAAGATGACTCCTCCTACAATAACTTGGGAATCAGTGCTCAATTTCTTTCTTCCCGGGGGCTGTGTCCTTCTGCCCTTGGTACCTGGGAACAAATTGTGACAGGAGAAAGAACCTCTTTACTAAAGTCACTGAGACGCTGCTTAAGACACCTTTGCAGACACATGAGGGAACAGGACATCATTTTACTTTCAGTTACTAGCGTGATGCAGAGGCAAAGGCAAAAGTATTAGCGTGATACATCATTGCCTTTGGAAATTGGGAGAATAATTAAATTCCTCACTGACTTTCTTCGTTAGCTCGGTTTGCTATTTGCTTTAACAATCCAACCCCTACTCGTACCTTGGAACGATTACTTTGGGAAACATTGGTGAGCCCAAAAATTTGAAGCAAAAATTCTGTAACCATGACCCTAAAATACCACTGGTTGCCCAGCAACAGGCACCGCTCACACTTTAGAGCTGCAAAGTGCAAACACGGGGCTGCATTTGAAATGTGTATGATCAGGGAGGAGTAACAATCAGCCATATTGTTTAAAAGAAGACATTTTGTTGAACAATTTTGTCAAATCAGTCAAAGTAATACAACTACTATTGATCACGGGTGGATATTTTTCTCAGGTTATTGGGAAGTACACAGAATCTGGAAAAAGGTGAGCAGGACAGAGGGTGTCTGTCCATTGCCTCCAGGCTCAGGCACGTTGCACATGGCATGTGTGTCTTTCACTCTGTGCCCTGGAGGACTCTCAGAGCATACTTAATAGAGGTGAAAAGATGATGAAACATATAATGTAAAGTAAGTGCTAGATAAATAAGAAAGTTGGAAGAATTTTAAAGCCGTTGAGAGTAAGTGTATTGGACTATTTGGATGAACCTTACCAAAAATAAGGATTGGGCTGTGGCCCAGTGGTAAAGTCCTTACTTAGCATTGACAAGCCTCCAGAACCAGTCCCCAGGATGGCAAAGTCTTATCAAAAGTGCAGCACGCTGTGGGTAAATGACTGAGCTAGCCCTTAAACCATTACTACAGTTCAGAGAGGAGAAATAATAATGGAGTGCAAGACAAAGGTCAAAAGAGGAAAAGAGCAAGCAAGGAGTTTACTAGTTCACTCATTATTAGTACGAGATGTACATGCATGTCGGTGCTACAGAAAGAGGGCCAGTAGGGCAGACTGCTTCTTTCCTTGAGGAGATTACAGAGAAGCAAAAAGAAATGCTGGCCCCAGAATACGATGAAATGAAGTTTATGGAAAGAGTGAAGATCAGAGGAGACACTTCCTCTCTCCCATTTCATCTCTGCAAGCACAGCCAAGTGAAGAATACTTGCTTGAGTGAATTACAAAACGAGTTGGTGTTAACAGGGCATAGGCTGGCACAGTTCCACAGTCACACTACTTGAGCAGAGGCAAGAAGATGGTCAATCCTAGGACAGCCTGTGTTAGCCAGCAAGCTCTTGTTTCAAAGACCCCACGTGATGAGGACAGCTCTAAAACCAGCACTTGGGAAGGTGGAGATCAGAGGCTCCAGATCATGGTTAGCTATATAGCCAGTTCAAGGCTAGCCTAGGCTAGATGAAACTGTCTCTCAAATACCCTGAAATATGAAATTAAAAAAAAAAGAGAGAGAAAGACTAAATAGTGAAGAAGAGCAATTTTTATCCATGAGAACTGGCATCTGACCTCCTGTTCCAGGACTCTGGATCCTCGGTGTAGAACAGCTGATGTCTTGACCTTGTGGCAACTGCTTCTCATCAGAGCAAGTAGGACCTCACCTAACACTAGGAAAGACAGCAAAGAAGGCCTACTACACTCCAGGTCCACTGTTGTAAGGCGATGCTTATAGAAATCTAATTAGTGCATTGTAACCAAACTCCTGTTGTTATTTTGTTGGTGTAGGCAAAGCAACTACACTTGCGAGAGACCGACTTCTCCAGTAACGTGCAAGCAGTTAATGTGGAAGCCAACTTGTAAATCAGACACACCCAACGCTTCTACTCATGTGTGCATTCACTTACTAAGCTGCTGTATTGGTAATGCAGAAATAATAATAATAAAAAATGAGGGCATTAAGATCAGAAGCCATTTTAAGAAGAAAAATAATGAAGTTAGCTGTAGAATTTAGAATTCCATCCTCCATTCTCAGATAGTAACTTTGAATGTAAGAGATCTAGGTTAATAATAATAGGTATGTAAGAGGAAATTAAAAGGAAAAAAAAATTTAAAAAGTCAACCCTAAGGGTAGTAATAATTAAATTTTAACAGGAAAGGACTATGTAGACAGAAAGCAATTACATTTAGCAAAATATACTTGCTTCTTTTGAAGGATTTCAAAAAGTGCAAATTCAGCTTTAACCTCAGTGCTTTTGAATCTTCTTCCATTGAGAAGAGTATTTGTGATCGGCAGAGCAGTGGTCCTCAACAAGCCTATGTTCTAACCTGTAATATGCTTACGGATGTTCAAATGGGATGGACACAGGATCCTGAGATGGGAAACTCTCTAGAGAATCACAAGATCCTTGTAGGAAGCGAACAGCAGGCAAGGCAGCTCGGAGGTCATGTGTGTTTACCTAGCAAGCCTGATGACCTGAGTTCAAATCCCTGGGTCCACATGGTAGAAACAACTCTGGCATGTAATCCTCTGATCTCCACTCAACGTAAGCAGAAAAGTCAGTGTCAAAGATGATGTCAGAGGGAAGAGAGCATACATGATGGCATTCTGAGGTATTTTCACTGAAGGGAAAGTAAAACAAAAAAACAAAAAAAACAAAAAAACAAAAAACAAACAAACAAACAAAAAACCGGAAAGGAAAAATATTTCTTCTTAGAAGCTGCTATAAGGAACATGATACTTAATCGATTTTAGGATTCTTGCTTCCGAAATTATTGATAAACTCATGTTTTTTTTTTCTCATTTAGTGTGTATTAACTAGAGACAACAGGATCAAAGCTGTACCAGGTACCTACAAAATACAGTTAAGTAAGCCGTGGTCTCTGCCATCAACTGTGGAGATTACCATGTTTCACAAGAGGCTAGGCCTCCACAGAATCACTCTTTTTCTTTCCGCCAAAAGTTTCTGATCAGATGTTTACAAAGTCAAAGGTTATGATCAACCTAGGATTCAGTAATTAAGCTTAGGAAAGTTCCCAGGCCCAAGGGAAGTGTGGCAGTTGTAGTTGCATTAATACAAAAAGATAGAAATTAGCACCAGCTGAAGGGGAATGTCCAGGGTGAGATCTGGAAGTGTCTCAGAGTTGAGGCTGTTGTTGTAGCCCCCTACAGAGTCTGGGTTGCTACCCTCTCATTTCATCAGAGGGGCACATGCTAACCACCATGGAGATTATTAATTCCCATATTGGAGAGTTCCCTGGCCTGCCAGCTTGGTAAAGCGTCCTTAATGGGACAGAAGAAAACTGAAGAGTGAATCTTCTTTATCAGAGAGATAACAACTCCTCCCCTACTTCTGTCTAACATATCTGTTCTTGAAAAAAAAAAAAAGACTACCTTCAAAAGGGCTCTGAGATACAAGAGAAAAGCAGTCCTGTCTTCTGGAGTTGAAGAACACACTTGCAGGGTTTGTTTTGAACTTACAAGAACTCCAAACTTTAGAATAAAAATTTAGTAAGTAGCTTTTCCTCTCAAGACTTGTCCACCGTTTGAAGATGAGGTGATGATGTTAACATTGGAAGAGAACCCAGATAATGGGGCCTCCTGATTTCTGAGTAAATGCCAGACTTCTAAGAAACAAAAGCTCTTGAAACATGCTGTTAAGTCAGCCTAACAGGAGATGTTTACAAGAAAGAGAGGGGAATGGGAGAAAGGAGCTGGCAATGTTACGTTATATCTGTCGTTGTTGGAGATGTCCTCATGTAAGAGGTGTGGGTCCTTGGTGTGGTGGTTTAAATGAGAATGCCTCCTGTAGGCTCACGTATTTGACCATTTGCACCCTAACTGGTAGAACTGTTTGGAGGAGATTAGGAGATGTCACCCTGTTGAAGGAGTTGGGCTCTCTCTCTCTCTCTCTCTCTCTCTCTCTCTCTCTCTCTCTCTCTCCTTGTTTCCTGCTTCTGGATCAGAGATGTAAGGTCTCATCTATTGCTCCAGTGTCATGCCTGCCTGCCTGCTGCCATGCTGTGTACCTACCATCATGGTCAGGGATTCTAACGCTCTAGAACAGCAAGTCCTGAACTAAGTGTTTTCTTATATAAATATTCTTTGTCATGGTATTTTCTCATGGCAATAAAAAAGTACCTAAAGCCTGAGCTTAAAACAAGAAAGCCAGAAGAAATAGAAGTTCCAGCAATTTGGCATTAGGTCTTCTTAAACAAGATGAGAAGAATCAGTGCCGCCTTTGTCAGAGATTTGTCTTCTAGGCATAGGGTCACTGTGGTTGAGACTTTACGAGTCAATGACTCAGAAAGCTTGGGTCCCTACACTGACCCGACTACCATTCAATTATGATCTCTGTGTTCTTGGAAGGTCATGCTAGGTGAGTACAGTGGGTTCAGTAATGTCTCTTCTGAAGATGTGTCTACATTCTAACCCCTGGAACCTGTGAATGTGACTTACTTGTAAAAAAGAGCCTTTGCAAATGTTATTTAAAAATCTTAAATGAGATCATCATAGAATATCTAACAGGCCAAAATCCAACAGCAACCAGTGTGAATGTATTTGTAATTTCCTGCTTTCTTCGGACAGAAATAGCAAACACAGGCAAGGCAAGGGAGAACAGGAGGCTTACTTTAGTGATGGTTTCAAAGCTACGGATCATCATGGTAGGGAATAGCACTGACTGTGGTGGTGGTAACATGAGGTGGCAGACTGCTTGTCGTAATCACAGCAGACACGAGCTGATCAAGAAATCCAGAAAGCAACCTAGTAGGTAAAGTTGGAGCAACCTTCAGGGTCGGCCATGTGTCTTCTACCTCTACCACAGAGACTCACCTCTTCACGGTTGTACACTTTCCCAGGGTGGCACAGCTGGAGACCAAGTGTTCAAATGTAAGTGGGTAGAGAGATGCCTTACATTCAAACCATAACAGCAAAGCAGACACACACAGATGAGAGACATAGAAAGGAAGAGGCCATGTCACAATTGCAGAGGACAAGTCAGGAAAGGTGTGGTGGTACAGGCCTGTCCCCAGCATTTGAGAGGTTGAGACAGGTTCACCTGACCTACATAGTGAAATCATATCTCAGACAAACAAACTGCTTGGAACCACCAGAAGCTAGAAAAGACAGCAGAAGTCTCCCCAAGGACCTTCAAGAGAAGTGTGGCCTTCCGACATCCTATGAGGAAATAAATATTTCCTGTTTTAGTCAACCAGTGTGTGCTAATTTGTGGTGGCAGCCCAAAGACCTGAGACACTGACCATATAAAAACACAACACAGGGGATTTGAAATGTCTTCATGTTATAAAAATATATCAGCTTGCACTTTTCTAGTGGTAGTTACTCTCTCCCTTAACAACTACTCAGATAATCATATGAACACAAAGCACATGTATGTGTGTGTAGGGGTACATGTGCACATGTACATGTGGAGAGCAGAGGTCAACCTAGGATGCTGTACTGGTTGGTCTTTTGTGTCAACTTGACTCAAGCTGGAGTTATCACAGAGAAAGGAGCCTCCCTTGAGGAAATGCCTCCATGAGATCCAGCTGTAAGGCATTTTCTCAATTAGTGATCAAGAGAGGAGGGCCCATTGTGGGTTGGTTGTACCATCCCTGGATTGATGGTCTTGGGTTCTATGAAAGCAAGCTGAGCAAGCCAGTGGAAGCAATCCAGTAAGTAACATCCCTTCATGGCCTCTGCATCAGCTCCTGCTTTCAAGTTCCTGCCCTGTGTAAGTTCCTGTCCTGACTTCCTTTGGTGATGAACAGCACTGTGGAAGTGTAAGCTGAATAAACCCTTTCCTCCCCAACTTACTTCTTGGTCATGATGTTTTGTGCAGGAATAAAAACTCTGATTAAGACACATGCTATCTTCAGAGGGGCCATATATCACCTTTGAGACAGGGTATTTACTGTCATGACTTCACCGACAGACTAGCCTGCATGGCCATCAAGACTGGATCCTTTCACTTTTCTCCCAATTGCCTACACTCCCATAACCCTGGTGAGGAAACTACAAGCATGAACCAATAACCTGGCAGCTTTTTACTTGGAGTCTAAGGATCAAGCTCACGTTCTCATACCTAAAGGCAAGCACTTTCCTGTGCGAGCCACCTCTCCAGCTCCCTCACGTAATACTTTAAAAGAGTTTCCTGCCCATCTTTAATTGCTTTGAATTTACTTCCCAAACTTGACATTTGTCAGGTGTGGTGATGAACACCTGTAACCTAGCATCCGTGAAATGGAGGCAGGAGAATCATTAATTCATTTCCGGGGCTTCAGAAATAAGACTTAGAGGTTAAGAGCACCTGCTGTTCTTTCAGGGCGGCTAGGTTGGATTCTAATTATGAACGAGGCTATTTCAAACAATCTGCAAACCAGTTCCAAGATATCCAAAGAGCTCTTCTGGCTTTCGTGGGCACTGCATGTACACAGTACACACACAGCCATGCAAGCAAAGCACACATAAACATAAAAATAAAAATTATTTAAATGTTTAAAAATGTTTTTAAAAAATCACTGCTAGTTTGTGTAATGAGACCTTACTTCAAACAACAAGCAATTCTCTTCCTACCCCAAAGTCAATTTCTTTTCAAGTAAAGAATATGAAAACAGGGCTGAAACAACCAGTGACGTGTTTACATTTCAACCTGGAATCAAAAGTCATACTTCAAGTACTATAAGAATAAAGCTATAAGATCCACTTTATAATAAACAGCCATAAGTTTGTGTACTAGACAGATGTATGATGAGCATTGGTTAATTATTCAAAGAAAGGCATGAAACTGGCTAATTCAGGCTACCATAATCTCTGAGTTTCTTTGGTGTCCAGAATCCATTATCAGTTTAACTATGCTTCATTCTGACTTCCTCTTGGTCATAAACTTGATGAAACATTTTTTCCATCTTAATATAAGCATTAATCTCCTTTCATCTTCTTAATGTCTGTTACACATCAGAGTTCAGAGTTTCTCAGCCGCTCTCTGGGTCAGCATCAGCCCTCTACCACACCCTCAGATCTTTTGGCAATTCCTGGTATTTCTGTGCTAGGCAAATGGCAAGACTTGTCAAGCCATTCATGTCTAAGACAGGATGCAAATTAAACCAACTAGTGGACAATCTTTGTTTTCTTTCCCAAAGTCTAAACAGTTTTTAGAGATTGTGATCAAATTTTATATTTTAACACAGACAGTTGAAAATGTCGGGACAAGGTATGTTCCTCAATATTGTGGTGGCTGTTTTCAGTTGTGAGAGGAATTGACTGAAGAGTGGCTAGAGACATTGTGAAGCAGTGTTCCTGGCTCTGCCTGGGATGGAATTTCCATAGCCAGAGAATAGGGAAGTCCTATCACAGTGGTAGATGACAATGTTTAACAGTCAGAGGAACCAAACACAATATCATTTAAGAAAGATCATGTACTCTGTGGGTCTCTGCAGCTGAGACAACCTTTTCTTACCTTTAGATATCAGAAGTCTTGTTTCTTCTGCCTCTTGATGCCAGGGCTTCCAGTTGACATTTTAATTACAGCCTTGGCTTCCTTAACTCTTAGGCCATTAGACTTGCATTGAGCCATACTAGCAGGTTCCAGTTTCCAGATGTCCTCATGGGATATTTCTACCTCCAAAATCACACTTCATTAGTCACCTAACTAAATAACTGTTATCTATCTATCTCTATGTATCTATGTATCTATGTATCTATGTATCTATGTATCTATCTATGTATCTATCTATCTATCTATCTATTTATATCTTGGTATCTATGTATCTAATCTATGAATCTATATCTATTTATCTATCATCTTCTATTTCTCCACTGTATCATCTGTTATCTTACCATCATCTGTATGACTACCTATATACTATGAATCTACTATGAATCACTTATGTAGCTATGTATTATTTATCATCTACCTATCTCTAGGTATCTCTTTCTCTGTCATCTATCCATTCACCTCTGGAGCCCCTTAATGTAAGACACAGACATTAGTGTTTAGGATCATAGACAGCATTGTCAAACCAGTCTTGGTAAATCAAACCGTCGTAAACTATAAGATGATGATAATCACTGTTTTCCTGACCCCCAGGTGTCTTTATGATTCCCCAGAATGTGAGTACACCGTTACTCATTAGGGATTTGCTGTCACATGACAACAAATTTAACTGTGTAGCTGCGATTCTGAGACTTCATCGTCAAGTCCCTGAGTTCAGCAGGTTATTTCCATAGAAATGTGATGATCTTTCATATTTCATACATCAGCTATAGTTCATTTCAAAACTGGTCATAAGTACTTAGCTGAATTTTCATTGAAGCTACTTTTTGACAGCAATGAATGACCAAAACTGCAACAGGGAAATTAGGCCTTAGATGAAAAGCTTGTCAGGCAAAAAAATCTATGACACAGTTCCGCAGAATCATTAATATTTGCATTAGAGCCATTGGATCCTTCAGAGAAAAGTTTGGCTCCTGGGCATGAGAAGAAGGCCTCCTCTAAGTCCTAATCCCCTGTAGATTCCTGAATCTAAGTCCAATCTAGTGTAAGTTGCTTTGTATAAGCCGTTGTGGGAATCAGTCATGGACACTGGTATCTCTTACCTAGTACATCCCGCCTCATGTGACACTGGGATATCAGCCAATCAGGGCCCAGCACCCTTGCTTTCCCAGGTTTTTTTTTCCTTGTAGAATTAGACAATTGTAGATACGCACATGTTTGTGTATGGTTTCCTGACAGATCACTCTCAACTTGGAGTGATAGCTCATCTCCCCCTGGTCTTGCCTTCATTCACTAAAGGTGATGGTTGTATCCTGTGCCCCATTTCCCCTTCAGTGACCTCAGGAACAGATACATTAGCAGTAAAGGCTGATGCATGAATGAGTTTATCATTTGTCATTGTTTTCAAGTAGTAAGATATTAGGTAGATTTTTAAAATTTTTACTTAGATTTTGTTCAAATTAATTTAATGAGTAGTTAAATGGGTTTCTGGTATTTTTAAATTAAACTATGTAATATTTAATATATATATTAAATAAATGGAGGTAATATTTTCCCTAAAAATCAATGTAGTATAACGCCCTAAAGTAATGACTTTGATTTTCTGATGCTTTAGTTTATAGTTATAGCCCACACAACTCTCGTTTCTTCAGACTCATGAGGGGGTGATTGTTACTTCTGGTAACTACAAAAATAACACACTCAATGATATATAAACTCCCCACAAGTATGATAAACTTATATCCCCCTTAATAACAACATTATTTGGAGCTGAAATTTTCTGTTGTCCACAGATTTAGTATATCTTACTTCTGTCCTCTCTTCTCTCTTACTTGAACTTGTTCTTCTCCAAGACCCCTGCTATGCTCTCAGAGTGATACCCCATTTTGAAGCTAGAAGCCTTCCATTCTCCTTATCTCGGTATGTCAGACCTAGGGACTATGTTGCCACTAAGTTCTCTGTGGACCTTAGACTTATGTGCTGGTGCTCTCAAGTCCTCAGGACACAGCTGCCTGCATAGAACACATTACCTTGCCAAGGTCAGAGTCAGCATCCATGAGTAACTCTGTATTAATGCATGAGACCAACCAAGGTCCCAAGTGTGAGGCCTACTTATTCTCTGCAATATAGAGACTCAGTCCACAGAATCTAGGAGGGGATGAAGAACTTCAGAAATTTTTCAATTATGGAATGCAATGCTTTCAAATTCTATTGAGCTAAATGTAAGTACCTTTAAGCCTACCTTGAACCATTTGGAACCAGCTGCCTTCATCTCCTGATAGGTTTTTAACTCAATTTTCACAGTGGAGTATAAAATATTCTATAGGAACAAGGTAGCCTTACTAGCATAATTTCAAGGTGACTGCATCTTTTATGTAACATATGTCTAATGTCCTGAGTACAATAACTACTACTGTGTAACATGCCTTAACTTTCCATGGGCAATTAATTGATAACTGCTTTGTGGCTATTACATAAACCCTTTATTAAAATGTAATCCAATAAAGAGAGATTTAAAATTTGAATTGTTATAAAGGACAGGCTTTGGGTTTTTCTGTCTCTGTATCTCTTTGGGTTTTTCACTTGGAGCCACCAGACTGCTTCCATAGCACTCTAATCAAGCATGCAGTGGTCAATCCTAGGAAAAAGAAAGAGACTGGGCATCAGTGTGTTCGTAGAATGATGTCAAATTAAATTGGAAAAGCACAAGTATTTGAGAAGCAGATCCTGTGGCGAGAGTTAGCCCCTGTGCTTGTGACTCAGAACCTTCTGTAATGAAAGACAAATGAGCAGACGGCACGTCCACACAGGGGAATCGATAGAACCAAAGAAAGAAGCCGCCACAGGAAAATAAAGATTAAACGGGAGATAAAGAATGATGTCTTCAAATATTGGAAAGACTCTTCACCCAATGAAGGCTTCTTTCTATTGTTTTGCTAAAGCCTGGCTGTAATTTTGATGTTTCATAAAAATTTAAGTGGAGAGTTTCTGTCTCTGGTAGATATAAATCTCCTGGAGGAAAGGTTTTTATATGTAATTCCAATTTTGTGGCACTAAGGAAACAAAGAACAGGTGAAAGTTTTTACTGCAGGTAATTTTGTAAATTATTAAAGAAGAAACCTCCCACCACCAGGCTATAAACATGTTCTCTATCAAAAGCTAAAATAGCAAATCAACAATGCCTTTTGTAGGTATCATAAGATACGATACTCAAATTCTAAACTGGAAATAAAACTACCTATAAATATTTACTGGTGAAGTGACTCTGTGGTAATAAATAGCCTTTTCAAGCCAGTGTAGAAACTGTGAAAATACCGAAACATACGTGATACTGAATATGCAAACTAACCTCAATCTTATAAATGCAGCTCACACCCATGGGCACGCTGAGACTGTGGAGAACCACGTTGTTGGGAGGTCAGATTATATAGGGGCATAAAATAGTTCATTACAAATCTGCCTTTAAGAAAGTAAGGATTAGACAGATAATGAGTTCATTCACAAAGTTTAGGAGGTGACTAATAATATACATATGTACACACACACACACACACACACACACACACACACACACACATATATATATATATACTTTCAAATGTGGTGTGTGTATCACAAGGAAATTCTCTCCCCAAAGCCTGAAACAATATCTGTGTGCCTGGAAGTGACTAGCCTCCACCCTTCCAAAGAAAGCAGAAGAAAATTTGGCAAGAAGAAATATTGCTTGAAATAAATGGGAAAAAGGCTGGCTGCGTGATTGATTAGTTGGGCCATGTTCTTATCTTTTGACACAAACATTCATTGCAGGAGACTGTTTATTTCCCTTGATTTTCAGAGAGCTGTAAAAGGAAATGATTTTGGAGACTCATTTTGTTGCTTGATATAGTTTAATTCTGAGGGTGGGTCTTGCTTTGGTCAGGAACCTACAGGCATCTTTTTAGCTCATGAAGCCATGATGGATGTGGTGATTGAAGCCCTTTCACAAACTTCCCAGATGGGGACAGAATAATGAAGAAAGTGTGCCTTGATAGAAAAAGGCCGAGTGACAGCAAGTGACAATTGCTGAGACAGAAGGGGAAAGGAGGGAAGGCAACGGGAGGAGCAGCCATGGTGCTGGACAGGAAATGTTGTTTTTCTGTGAGATACCAAGGGATTATGGGTGTTTTCAAGGTTAATTTAACAGTCTTTGCCAAGGCAACAGAAGTTTAATGTGATCGGTGGCCTGCTTCCCATTTTTTGGTTATCAGATGATTATGAATATATTTTATGGGTAATTTGTTACGTCCGTCTGTAGCTCTCCATTCTTCATCTGTCCAGCATCAGAGATGCAAAGAACATAGAGATGACAAAGGGCTCATTCTGTATGCTCAGTCTCCCAGCCCAGAGCTAAGCATAGTGCTGCTACCTGGTCTACAAGTACAGAGGCTGACCGATTCCTATGAAACTTGCTGAGGACCTGGCCATCGGGAGACAAGTCAGGACAGTTAAAGGGCATGATAGCTGTTTCTGGAAGGGTCCCGTGGAACCTGGTGCCAACTCTAGCCAATCTGTCAGTCTTTGTCCAGTTTCCTGCTATGTTCGGGGCACTGTAATCAGGGAATGTCACTTTTGTTCCTCCTCATCTTTACTGCCAGGGTGAAACCAGCTCTGGGAGAAGAAAAAGAAGTCTGGTGAGCTTCCCCGACATGAAGACAGACAGGGAGCACATCACAGGAGGAGCTGGGAAGTGTGGAGAACCTCAAAAGGGAAGTGCTGATCCCACAAATTTTAAGCCTCTCTCTCAGTGTTGTCATGTCTCTTGCTAACCCCCAAGGTTGATGGGTGCTGAGACCAGAGAACCCTAGGGTGTAGACCCAGTGAGTGCTCTGGTATTGAGACCAGGAGGCCTAGAATATGCACACAGTGAGTGTACAGCTTCCTTTAGAAATGGTTCATCTGTTTGTGCTTCTTGCAACTGGATTGAGTTGGTAGAAGAAACATAAGAAAATTCTCAAGCCTTCGGGGCTGCTTGGCAAGAATCTGACATGGGCCAAGGACAAGGAAATAGGCCCCAGGCAGGAATCTGACATTAGGATAGAACAAAGAAGCAATTTCAGGCATGAATCTAAATATTAGGCTAGAACAAAAAAGTAATTTCAGACAGGAATCTAAATTTTAGGCTAGAACAAGGAAGTAGGCTTCAGACATAAAAATGACTTTGGGCTAGGATAGGGAAGTTGGCTCAGATATTTTGGTCATCCTGATAAGCCCTTAGAAACAGTGCTCACGGGAGTGTTTACAGAATTTTGTTTATTGCCTTGCTTGTTCTTTGACTATTTGTGTTTATTGTCTTGCTTGTTCTTTGACTATTTGCATCTATTGTATTGCTAGTCCCTCAACCTAGAACTGACCTTAATACTTGCATGTAATTAAAATGTTATAAAAGCAATAAGGAGGATGGGGAATGTGATAGGGGGGGCTCTAGGGAGGGGAAATGGGGAAAAGGGATGACATCTAAAATGTAAATAAATAAAATATCCAATAAAAAAGAAAATATTCAATAAAAGAAAATAAAGAAAGTTATGAAAAAAGAGAAAACTCTCAATTGTTTTTCTCCCATAAATAAGTGAATATTCATAGAAGAGTGGAAAGAAATACCATTAGTCCCCCAGGAGCATTTATCTGAGCATGGGATTCAGAATTGTTGATGTGACAAGACTCAACAATCCAATGCATGTTCTAACCATGGAGAAATACAGACACCTCTGCCTTTCACAGGCTTCCAAGCAGGATAGGGCTCTTGCCTCCCTAAGACAGCAGCTCTCTTGTAGCAGCATTTCGTTTTGGATGAGGGAGAGACTCAGACTGCAAAGTGCTTTCCTTACAAACATGAGGGCCTGAGTTTGGACCTAGACCCATCCACATTTAGAAAGCCAGGACCGGCAGTGTTTATCTGAATGAATACATGTGAATTTCTGTTAGTGTGGCAGAGATGTAAGTCTGAGGCCAGTGGCAAACTCTCTAAACAGATAATTTAGCCTTTTCTAGAAGTCTCCCAGGATCCTATTCTCTCACCTATCATAGGAGTGATTTCCTAAGATTGTGGACAATATTTATCTAATTCTCAGTGCTGGGGAAGCAGAAACAGGCTGTTCTTTGAGACTCGGTTGTCAGACAGCCGAGCCTAATTGGTAAGTTCCAGGCCAGGGAGAACTGTCTCAAAAAACAAGGTGGAGGGAACTTTAGAGAGAACACATAAAGTTGATCTTACCTATACACAGATGCACACAGACAAACAATACCCACACACAAACACATACACACAAGAAGCACAAATATAAGATAGATAGATAGATAGATAGATAGATAGATAGATAGATAGATAGATAGATAGATGATGGATGGGCAGACAGATGAATGGATAGATAAGTAGATGATAGCTAGGTGGATGGATGGGTGGTGGATGGATAGAAGGATGGATGGGTCGGTAGGCAGATGGATGGATAGATACATACATACATACATACATACATACATACATACATACATACACCAACAGACAGACAACAGAGAAGGAAAAAGGAGTCATGTGTACACATAGACTTGAGAAGTATTTGTATTCCCAGTAAATGATGGAGAACACAGACAACTTTCAAGGACCTAAATGAATGCATAAATGAGTGAATGAAAATCCTGCAAAGAGCAGTGTTATATTTGTGTGTGAACTATACCACATTCTATTCAGTTGACTTCAGGCATTTGTGAAATGCAGCTAATAATATCTCCTCTTAAAGTAACTTATAAATCTTAGCTAAAATAAATATATATCAAGAATCTAGCACAAAGTAAACAGAAATGTAGTTCTTTTCTTTCTTGTGAACGTGCACATGTGTGAATTTGTGTTAGTGTGACAGCGAAGGAAGTCTAAAGTCCATAAAAGAATCTCTAAGTAGATAATTTAGCCTGAAAGTCTCCCAAGCTCCCACCCTCCCAACTGCCAGAGGAGTGATTTCCTGTGATTGTGGGCAGTATTTATAGTTAGATAACCTCTACATGGCTACTTACTTTCTGTAGTGTTTACAGCAGTTTCCACTGGAATTCTAAAACAGATACTGATGAATGGATATATTTAACTATTTCCAAATATCAAAAATGTTTAATTAATGATTTTAATTTAATGAGAGAAATGCATTTCTATGTTTTTTTTAAAAAAGTATTTTCTGTAACATATTCTATCATGCATGGTTTCTAGAAATATCCATTACTTGACTGGCAATGTTTGGGTTATAAGAGGAAGAAATAATGTGTGTTACAGATGAAGCTAGGATGGGAATATTTTAAAAGGAACAATAAAAAGAGTCCAATTTTAAAATGTCCCATTCAACAACTAAAGCATCCAAACTATCTGAGAGATTTAATGGTTCATCTCATAGTTGCTAAGCAGAAAGAAATAGTCTATTCATATGTGGTCCTGAATACAGAGGAGTAGCAAGACAAAGCTTCGTGGTCCCGGATACAGAGGAGTAGCGAGACAAAGCTTCACAGTATTTCAAGTATCTTTAGTTTGTTTTGGAAAGCAAAAATGACTTTCTGTATTGTTTGCCTAAAGTGGGAAATGTGGGGAAATGAACAATGGAATAATAATAATTATTAACAAACTCTCCCATTTACAAAGCATCTTTCATCCCAGCATCGCTAGAACTTCAGTGTTTTCTCAAAGGCTTGGTTTAATGTTTCTCTTATGTTGTTGACTCGGAGTACTTTGGCCTGGGGAATGAAAGGCAAGATACCACTTACTAGTGAAAGATTAAGCCAGTTGCAGTGAGACCAAAGACATGGCTCATTCTAATAAACTCTAGACTTTTGTCACTTAAAAAAAAAAAAAAACAACACTATTTTTAGAAGCTCATAAGATATGTAAAATCCTCCTCAGGGTCAATGTGAGGTAATTTGGATCAACCTTTTCTGTTGTCATGATAAGTCAAATTAATTTTCGGTTTTTATGCACAATCATGGCCCTTTTCTTTGTTGGCCCAATGGGACATATATTAATCATTTTTAATAGCCCATTAGGCGTAGTTGTATCCTGTAACAACCAGGTCTCTATTAATTTCAAAGCCTTTAGTTTTATGCAACATATCCAGCAGTACATTTCTCCATCTGCTGTGGAAAGACGGAGCTTGGAGACAATGGTCAAAACAGCGCTTTGTAAGTCTTGTGTAGGTCAGATGCCTTGGTGTGTGTGTGTGTGTGTGTGTGTGTGTGTGTGTGTGTGTGTGTATGTGTGTGTGTGTGTGGTGTGGGGGGCAATGCCTTAAATTATCTAAGTTAACTATACAGAATATAATGTGATCATTAGTGCAAGAAAAATGCCAGTAGATTATTCAAAACATAGCAGACAGTCTAACAGCTATGTAACAGATATAAACTAGCAGCAGGTATGCATCCATCTAATGTCTGTTTCGTCCTCAAAACCTGCTTCTGATAAATAATGGTCTTGCTCCATCGACACAGCTCCCTTTCTCTGAGACTTGATGTCTGCCATGAATAATGGTTAATATTTACAAATGGGACATGGTACATATTAACTTTGGGCATAGAAGGAACAATTTGATTCTTAGGAAACTGACATTTATTAAACATCACCACACCTGGCACAGGATCTTAGGTAACGGTCACAATGAGAGGTAAGGATTATTTTCAAATTCAGCGATAAGAAACCTGAACTCCTCAGCAGCAAAGGATCTGACTGACTGAATTATGAGCCCAGAGTTATCTAGTTAATACAGTTAAGACAAGATGGAATTTTATTTCGCAGTCAGGGAATTTCCTAAAAGAAGTGTAATCTAAGGGAAATAAAATTTAAACTGTATTAAGATGCATGTATAATACCTACATTAAAATACCTTTGATTGCAGATTTGCCTGACAAAAATTAGTCTGTAATCTTCAAACTGTCAAGGATTGTGTTTATCTAATTTTCATTGTGTGCTCTATGCCCACACAGAATTTCACACTGATCAGGTAAATAAATACACGCAGAATAAATGCATGAAGAAGGCCATCTTTCATGAGCATGCTTGTCACCTCCCAAATGACCTCATATCTAGATATTTTCTAGGTTGAGTTATGCCTTGATGCTCTCCTCTGGGGAGAAAGAAAACCATTTATTATGATAGAAATACCAGAACAAATCAATCTTCATAAGTTATATGAAATATCATTGCTTCCTTCGAGAAGACTCAACAAGTTTCTGATGGATTGCACACCTGTAAAGTTTTCATCTCATGTATTCAGTAGACATTGCCTTGTTTCTATGCTGGGCTATAGATACATAAAGATGAACAAGATTCTGGGCTTTCTTCGGTAACTGGGTGACATAGTGGAAAACAATTAGGTGTTGACATCAGAAACCAGCAAGGAGAATCCATGACTGTCATCCGCTTCCCACCTCGCTTTCCCATTTCACTTTCTATCTGCCTCTTCCTCTGCTTTTATGCTTCAGCCGTATCTCTTCCTTACAGCTGGATCTTATTTTCCGCACTGATACTGTAATCTTGTTGGAGGAGTTTGTCTAATTTATGTTCGATCTATTTGAATTGTTTTTCCACTTCTACGGTTTCCATTTCGTTTCTGACCCCAGCCCCACTTCTCCTTCTCCCCTGTTTGGAAATCTTATGCTTTATTACTTTAATTCTTCAGTGATTTCGTACATATTTTAACACAACACTTAATGGAGTCTAAAGTTTTTCCTATTTTGTTCATCGCTCACACTGTTAAAGGACGTTAGAGAGCTTAATCTCTTACCAACTCTTTTGACTTTGAAGGTTCCTTTCATGCAGTTCTGGGTGGACTCCTGGGGCAGCAGAGTCAAAATTCTGTTTCTGGGGGTATCTGTGAGGGTGTTTCTGGACAGCTCCAGGTTTTGAACAGATGGACTGTATAAAATAGGTTGCCCTCTGTCCTCAGTGTGACTGAACATCACCCAATCCAGTGAGGCTTGGATGAAAAACAGAGGAGAAACAAAACTCATTTCTCTTTTCTGCCTCCCTGACTTGAGCCAGGATGCCTTGTCTCTTCATCTCCTTCTGCATTGTATGTAGTCTGAGTCATCGGTTTCTCTGGTTCTTGCATCTTGGAGTCAGATTGGATCACACACGTACCCTGCCTGGGTGCCTAGCTGTAAATGACAGATCATAGGATTTCTTGACTGCAATAGCCAAGTAAGTTAATCTCACATGTTCCATATGATTTATAAATATAATATAATACATACAATATAATAAAATTTATAATCCATTTCTCCAGAGTCCCAATCAAAACATCAACTTACCTGCCTTTGTTTTAAAATATTTATGACTCTGTTTATTAGTTAATTCCCCCACCTTCAGTAAATTTGTTACCCATTATCACAAATGGTAAGTTTTACATTATTCAGTGCCCCAAGATGCAGAACTTGAACAAGTGTTCAGAAGCAACTTGTTTAGTTTGCAAACAACTTGTTTACCTAGGAGTATGTTCTCTGAAGAAAGGCGAGGTAAAATAGGAAGGATGGAGAGGAAGCCAGAGCTAATATGCACTCTTGGCTTCTCATCAGATTCAGAGGACAATCCGTTAGCACTGTAAGTTAAGCTTTGTTAAAGGATTTCCAGACTGAGGTATTATTTACTGGCTTCTCGTGATCACTTATCAATAATTCCTATTGTCTCTTAGAGACACAAACTGCTTTGTGCTTTGTACTCATAGGTTGAGTATGTGTCACATTCCTCAGGTGAGAAGAGAAAGGCGTAGTGATATCAGATGACAGCTGTGCAACATTATGAAGTTAATTGATTCGACATCTTGTTTAAGGGACAGCCATAACTGTGCCTGGATTCATAACCCTTCTTAAGAGGAGGAGTTGAAGAGAGACAAAAAAGAAAATTCCCACTGGGGGTTGGAGGTATGGATCAGTGGCACCACGATCACCTAGCATACATGTGGCCCTTAGGAACTCTCTTAATCTAACGAGAGAGGGAAATATAAAAGGTTCAGCTCTGGTTGGAGAGAAAGTTCGTTCGGTAAAGGACCTCAGTGTCCAAGTGATGAAAAGACAGGTCTAGAGGCACATTCCTCATCCTAGCACAGACAGATGGGATACAGGATCAGACCGGATGAATACCTTAAGCTTGGTAGCTCACCAGCTCTAGATCAGTAAAAATACTGAAAGACACCTGAGACATTGCACCTGAGATTCTGATGTACAAAATGCACACATCCGCACCCCCAACACATATAACCCCCACAGAAATTCTCTCTCTTTATTTCTCTCTCTCTCTGTTTCTCCTCTCTCTTTCTCTCTCTCTCTCTCTCTCTCTCTCTCTCTCTCTCTCTCTCTCTCTAACACACACACACACACACACACACACACTAGTGCTCAGTTCAACAGTTAACCTGCAGTTGATGATTCTATGTCATCCATACTTACACATTTAACCATCAGTGTCCTCAGTTCACTCTTAACTACTGGATTACTTCCTTCTAAAATTTCCACAGCTGATGAGGGGCGATAAGCAGACTGATGAACCGTGGTAAGAGGAGCTTATGGATACATCAAGTGAGTAGTTCTAGAAGATGCTGTACCATTTCCTTTAGTGAAGATCTACACTGGGTCCCAAACCTCAATGCTTTGGATTTCAGATGGCACATATGCCTTCCTTCCCCTAACCCAGTCCTTCAATGTCTGCTTCTTTGTCTCAAAGAAATAAAAAATGTACTTAGCAATTTTTTTCTCTGAAAACATGAAATATTGTTTCAGCATCTCTGGCCTCTGCTGGTTCAGTGACATAGAAATATCAACCATTATTTTAACCACCTTTATTCTTTGTAGGTGAATGGATCTCCATTTTCCTCTGGCTGTATTGAAGCTTTACAAACTCCTTAAAGGAATCTCTGTACCATTTAGTTTTCTTTCTGATCTCTAAGTATGCTTTCTCTATGATTTTTTTCTTTGGGGAATTTTTAAGACTTTTTACATTTGATTATTGGTATTGCTTCATTGACTCTGGAAATATCCCAGCTTTTGTGTGTTTGGCTATTGACTTTTTTCTGTTTTATTTTTTCTTTCTTTTTTTTTTTTTTAACTTATTCCCAACTTCTGATGCAATGTTTAATTTTCAGCTTGGCACAGTCTAGAGTGTTCTTAGAAAAAAGCATCATTGATGAATTGTCTGAGTCAATGTGGCTGGCTGGCATGTCTGTAGGGGTTGTCTTGATTATTAGTTGATACAGAAGAGTTTAGCCTGTTGTGTGTGGTGGGCACCATTCCCTAGGTAGGTGGGCCTAGGCTGAATAAGAGAGCTAGTGGAGCATGAGCCTATGAGTAAGCCCGCAAGTCATGTCCCTCCATGGATTCTTCCTCCGAGCTCCTGTCCAGACTCGTCATAAGGATGACTGTGCCCTGAAATTGTAAGCAAAAGAAATTCTTTCTCTGTCTAAGTTGCTTTTGGCCAAACATTTTATCAGAACAATAGAAGGAAATGAGAACAGATTGTCTTATTTTACATTTATTTCTGAGTATATTTTCTGCCTCATGTCTCCTTTAAGGGCACTCTTTATAGTTTTTAAACATTTATCTTCTTACTAACTAATTTTCTCAGTAATACTATCCTTTCTATTGATTCTTTTAACTTAAATAATTGCAATTTTCAATTTCTATGAATTCTACTTTGGTTCTTTTTGCAATATGTCTGTTCATTCTTGTACCTGAATGATTACAATGTTCTTATTTTCATGCTTTTGAAATTTACACAGATCGATGTGGTTCATTTCGCATTCAGTGTATGGCTGTGAGTTTATGGGGTCCTTTGGGTATATTTTATTTATGTCGTTTTGCTTGATTCTCATTCATAGTGTCTTCTCTTTTGATGTAGTTTGTGGTTTTTTCCCTCAGTGGGTGGCATATTTTCCTTATACATTCCATAATATTCTCCAAGGACAGAGTTAAATTTTAATTCCTGTAAAAAAGACTCCTATTTCTTCTGACACTTACTCTTGACATTACCAACACTGAAATATTATATTCAATGATATTGCCTTCTTTTGGACTTTCTGTCCTGTAAAGAACACATATTTAATCAATCATCTGTCTATGGGCCAGCCATGTTTACTGTCTGGAATCATTTCTTCTCTTATCAATCCAGAATCAAGATCATGTCTTAAATCATTTTAACTGACACAGCATGCTTTATTTCTTGTTTTCTCCTAACATTAAAGGAGTTCACTTTTTATATTGACTCGACACACAAATCTTCTGCTAGGCACTATACCTGTGACAACTTTAGGTTGAATCTTCTGTCTCCTAGCTGTGCTGTATCTGTCAAAGATGGAACTTGAGACTTCACACTTAACAAGGTTTTTCAAAGCAAAGGTCAAGTGTGGACTGAACTTTACCTGAGTCCTGTTACTTTGCTCCTATTTCTATGGACTCCTTAATGGCGCACTTGTACAATACAGCCTTTAAAATGCTTTAATATTTTATCTAGTATCATGGTGTTTCAATATAGGAAACTATAAGAATGTATGAATCATAAGATTTAAATAAGCTCTAACATCTCATTTTTATTCTGCAAAATTGTCTTTAACATTTTAATAAATTCCATTATAGTACCTTCATTCACTTTTTACCAGATTTCTTCTCTACTATGGGTTATTTTCTCTTCTTCTCCTACTCCTCTTCCTACTCTTCCTCCTCTTCCTCCTCCTTTTTCCTCTTCCTCTTCTTCCTCTTCTTCCTCTTCTCCCCTCCCCCTCTTCCTCCTCTTCTTCTTCCTCCTCCTATTTCTTGTTTTAACTGTTTTTCTGAGTAAAGTAGAACAAAGCTGGAGAGGACAGAATCTCAACAGCTTGCATTTGGCAATTGATTTATTAATTTTAATGTAGTTTTAACCTTTCAGCCACTTAGCTTTTATGTATCATTTTCTGTTACATAAAAAATAGAACTTTTCTCCCCTTTTGTTTGCTGACATTTGAAATCTTTTTAATAGGGGACAAATTGCTTTTGGGCATAAATACAACTGAATCTCATTTTCTGCAAGTCTATGCTGATGGCAAATGTAATTTAATATTCTAGCTGTAATAATAGCTGCCTTCCACTGAACATCTGGTATTTACCAGGAAACACGTTAGCTGCTTTTCCTTCATGATTTCAAATCTTCACAGCCACCAGGTAAATACTGTTGCTCTTATTATTTTTATTTATTTTTAATGAGGA
The DNA here is from genome assembly GCA_030674055.1 of Rhabdomys pumilio. Taxonomy (NCBI): domain Eukaryota; kingdom Metazoa; phylum Chordata; class Mammalia; order Rodentia; family Muridae; genus Rhabdomys; species Rhabdomys pumilio. Next base: position 10,207,763 of record JANHMN010000001.1, read on the forward strand.
AAAGTAAGGTTTTGGTGGGTGAGGGTATTTATTTGACTTTACACAGAGAGTTAGAGTCTCATTCTGGATAGGCTGGTCCCCAAACCTGTCTTCTTTTTCCACTCTCCTCCATTCTCCCCTTGCATTAGGTAGAGCTCTAAGACAAAGTATAAATCTCTCCCCTTTCATGATTTCTGACTCTTATGGGAGGGGGCCATTAAGACACATAGTTCCCACTATGTTTCTTGGGTACTCACTTCCTGTTCCTGGGTAGAGGTGGAGGTCTTGAGATGAGAACACTGGAACATATACTTTTGCTTACTATACATGTTTCTTCAAGTACCAAGAAGTTTATCTGATTAATTCTGTTTTTAGACTCCCCAAGCCAAATTTTATCTTTCTTTACTGTTATAATTTGTATATGCTCAGCCCAGGGAGAAGGTGTGGCTCTGTTGCAGTAGGTGTGTCACTGTGGATGTGGGCTTTAAGATCCTCATCCTAGCTGCCTGGAAGCCAGTGTTCTGCTAGCAGCCTTCAGATGAAGATGTAGAACTCTCAGCTCCTCCAGCATCATGCCTGCCTGGATGCTGCCGTGTTACTGCCTTGATGACCATGGACTGAACCTCTGAACCTGTAAGCCAGCCCAAATTTAATGTTGTCCTTATAAAAGTTGTCTTGGTATAGTATCTGTTCACAGCAGTTAAGCCCTAACTTGGGCATGTACCCAGAGATCCTTCGAATCATCATTTTCTTTTCATTTGCTATAATTTCAATTTGGGTTGATGACGTGATCTAGACAGGAATTGGCTCTGTCACTTATGTTCTAGAGTATAGTCTCAATAACTCATCTATTTTGAGTTCTGGCAATAAAATTTTCCACTATAAAGTGTGCTGTTTGGGCATAGTCCTCTCATTAGCAAAGGTTTTGCAAGGTTTACCGAACAAATCCTGTTTTGGTGGAAACCAAACTGCCTCAGCCTTCTACTGAAGTCCACGAATTAACTTCTGAGTAGCTTTGATGCATTGCCTTTTAAGCTCAGACACTGATTGGCTGGTGTTTCCTTCACACTCCTGCAGGGAGGTTGCAGTCTCAAAATCACCAAGTGAGAAGGGTGGTGAATGGAACATACAGATGTCTGTGAAATGTTTGGATTCTTAAGGCAAGCTATTATTAGGGAAGGTACTATATAATGATAAAAGAGTTTATTGTATTGTGTATTATATAGAATAACTTTAAATAAAGACTAGAAATTATGAGTAGCATGCAGTTTGTATAGACACATTCCTAAAAGCACTGAGTGACAACATCTGTACAGATCAAACACTGTAAAGCCTCAACATCCTTCCTTTAAATCTGTAAAACGATGCACAGGTTGCTTGCCAGTTTATCTGTTTTCTGTGTTCTAAGATATAGAGTTACATATATACATAGGCATATAGGGTATATGCCTAGTCTTACTGTAGCTTCTAAACAAGACTTACAGAAGAATGCAAGACAGGAAAGGGGAATGCACTCAGGCTAGGGGCGTGGCTCAGTGGTAAAGTAGCAGGCTACCATGCACAGGTCTGGATTTGATCACTGAACTGAAAAAAGTATCGAGGTCAACACGGTTGTGTTCTTAACAATCCCAGGCAGAAGAAAAACCAGCATTGCTTCCAGGAGAAGAAACAGTCTGTCAAAACAGCAAATTTGGTACAATAGTGTTTTGGTGACTCAAGGCCAGTCATTCATTACAGAATAATTAATGGTGTGTGTATGTGCTCTAGGTTGTGACCTGGAGGGCACAGAGATAGTTGGGTGCAGATGCTGCCTTCAGAGAAAGCTGGCCATAAACCACAATAAAGTGGCGGCAAGTGCCTCACAAACTGGGCAGACTTCTGAGAACGAGATAGGGATGGTCCCTCTAGGAGACCCGGGATGGGAAATCCAGTCACGATGAGTCACAATGTGACTGAAACAGACTTCGTGGCTCTTTGGACACTATATGAGTTTGTCAGGAGCACGAAGGTCATCCTTAATGCTCCTTAGCTTCAGTCTAGTTTGGTCTGGTTGCATTTTCCTTCATCCCTTCAGTCGTTCAGAGCAGAGCTTCATCTGCTCAGAGAAGTGAGGGGTGGAGGGCTCCAGGAGAGCTCAGCCCACAGAACCGACTTAACAGGGCTCATAGGGACTCACAGAGGGTGAAAGTGCAATCACAGAGCCTGTGTGGGCCTACACTAGGTCCTCTGCATATATCTTCTGGCAGTTTGCTTGGTGCTCTTGTGAGACTCCTAACAGTGGGAGTGGGGATGTCTCTGACTCTTTTGTCTACTCTTGGGACCCCTTTCCTCCTGGACTCTGTCTCTCAGCGTTGACCTGAGGCTATATGTGTAGTCTTACTGTATCTTGTTATGCTGGGTTAGGTTGCTATCCCTGGGAGGCCTGCTCTTTTCTGAAGGGAAATGGAGGAAGAGTGGATTGGTGGTGGAGGGACTAAGGAGGAGTGGAGGGAGGGGAAACTGTGATCAGGATGTATTGAACATAAACAAACAAACCCATAAGAAAGCATATATTTATATCTGAAGTAAAAATGGAAAAACAAAGAAGGAAAAATGGAGGAGGAAGAGGAAGAAGAAGAGGAGGAAGAAGAAGAACCTGATACTACTGCTCCAGAGGTTGGCTCAGCAACCGAGCTACTAGACTAAGAGTCCTGGGATTTGATTTTGGCTCATTATTACCTATCCTGTGTTTTGTTTCCTAATGTGGTTTGTCTCATTAAAGCAGCATCCCTGATCTCCAGGGCGCAGTGAGTCCTGTAACAGGCCTTTCCAACCCTCCTCTCAGCTCTGTTCGATTTCTATTCTCTTCCACACACATAGTTACTCTGGTGAATCAGTTCCTTTCCTCCATTCAAGTGTCTGGCAGGGTATCCATGAGGCTGGACCTCACAGAAGTCTGTTAAAAGTGCTTTCTGTGGTGTGAGGATATTTCAAAGAAGATTGCAACCCCATAGGGAGAACAACAGTATCAAACAACCAAACCCCCAGAGTTCCCAGGGACTAAACCACCAACCAAGGAGCACACATGGAGGGACCCATGGCTCCAGCTGTATATGCAGCAGAGGATGGCCTTGTCGGGCATCAATGGGAGGAGAGGCCCTTGGTCCTGTAAAGGCTTGATATGCAAGTGTAGGAGAATTCGAGGGTGGGGAGGCAGGAGTGGGTGGGTGGGGGAACACCCTCATAGAAGCGGGGAGGGAGGTATGGGGTAAGGGGGTTCTCGGGGGGGGGGGGGGGGCGGGGGGGGGGAACCAGGAAAAAGGATAACATTTGAAATGTAAATAAAGAAAATATCCAATAAAATAATTTTTTTAAAAAGTAGTTTTTTAACTGGTAATAAATAAATAAATTAATTAAAAAAAGAAAGAAAGGAAAGAGAGAGAGAGAGAGAGAGAGAGAGAGAGAGAGAGAGAGAGAGAGAGAAAGAAAGAAAAGAAAGCACATCCCCAGGAGAACATGTTTTTGTGGCCCAGGGTGCTTTCTGTCACTGTCTTTACAAAGCGGATGAGCAAATGCTTTTTGTGGCCTGAGAGCTACATTTCCTTCCACTTGAGTCGTGACTCCTGATGGTTGCCGACAACTTCAGACTAAAGGGACATAGCACCTTATGTTTCTGGCTAGGGCGGATATGGAGCCGGAAAGGGCATTCCAGGACTTCACTGAAAGTCCACTGATATTTATTTTCAGAGGATTCTTGAGACAGCGCATGGCTTGCCTCCTGCCTTGATCTGGGTGTCTTCTTCCAGCTAGCACTTCCTGACTTTTGATGTGGTGTGCCGTGCTCTTTGATGTCCCAGGCTGCTGACCATGGAGGAAGCTCTGTGTTCCTGGCTTATCAGCTGATGAGGAGAGCATACCAAGTCCAGAACTTTTCACAGTGGATGCACAAGGGATTCCACAGGCTGGGTGACAAACAGAGGAAAACTCATTTGCTGCAGGAAGAGCCCAGGAATGGGCCTTGATTCCACATGTCTGTGCAACACGCTGGGGGACTCAGCAGGCTAGACAGCCAAGACATAGGTGTCTTCAGGACTTAGTCCTTCTGTCCAAGCGAAAACTGTCTGTGGTTCTCCCAGCTACTATGAGTTTGCTGGTGACCTCTAGAATCCCGAGAGTTGTACACGTGACTTTCTAGCCCTCTGTCTTCATATGGTTTCCTTTTTGTGTGACTTCACGTGATCTTTTCTCTGTGGGGATATTGGTGTAGACGCTGGTCACACTGGATGAAAGCGTGCCCTCACGAACCTATTTAAATTTGATTACTTCTATCAAGCTCTTAGTACCAAGTTAGACCCAATTCTGCCATACTTAGGGCTAGCTGCTGACCGTTACTTTTAAGATGACTCAGTTTACGCTGTAACAGTTGACTAGTGTCATTGCTGAAAGGTTAGTTTCTGTGCTTGCTATGCTGATACAACTTCGCTGTGATTTCCTTAAGTCTTGGGGAGTGAGCAGTTTGGTATAACTTCCTATATCCAGTTACCTGCTTACTTGTTTCTTTTCTACCACAAATAGTGAGATTCCTGATGCAAAGGCCTATGGTTTGTATTCGTAATACACATTATATTCACAATGCCTGAATCACAGGGAGTCCTGGCTGAATTCATAGCAACAGGAGTCAAGGTGAGAAAGAAAATCCTCTACCTGTGATTTGAAAATGCCTAGCACTTATGGTGATAGTGTGTTTGAAATAGAGAAACAGTGTATCAGCATAGAAAGAGGTGATTTGTTACTTAAGCCCCAGAAGGTACACCTGGCTTTGATGAAGAGATTTTACAAGGACTCAAAAATCAAATCTGAGAAGTGATGGGGTAGCTCAATCCTGTGCAAGTCTCATTTATTGAAGATCTGTAGACTGGGCAGGGCTGAGGGACAGGTGTCTTTTGGATAATGGAAACACAGCATCATCAGGATCCCAGAGAAGACAGCATTGTCAGGATCCCAGGGAAGCTGGCCCCAAAAGCTGGCTGTTATTCATGACTTGACCCTTCCCTCCAATATTCATTATAAGCTTCAGAAAACCCACTATTTTTTCTTTTTTGAGACAAGTGTCGCTAGGTACCTTTATCTCTTTGAGAACTTCCAGCTCTCCAGCCTCAGCTTTGAGATTGAGATTATGAGCATGTGCCACCACACCTGGCTAACCAGCCCAACACTTTCTGTTGCTCTTCTTAGTCATCATTAGGATCCAAATGAGGATTACTTAGAGCAAACATATGAAATATAATAAGAACTAATTTTATGGTAAACACTCAAAGAGATTTTCATAAAAATGTTTCCTCACTTTAATTACCGTGAACATTCTAGACAGGCCAGATGATCATTTTAGCTAAAATAAAGGGAAAAAAGCCCAAATGTGTGTGAGTAGATTCAAGTTCAGTAGGTTTAGAAGCCAATGTCATTTTTATATGATAAATATGTGCAGCTGTATACAAGTTATATTATTTTAAAAATGAAGGAGGACACAATGACTTGATTAAGGAGGTGGTTTTCTCTGTAGGAGCCTGAGACTGAAGAAAGAGTTGGAGCCAGCGTGGACTGCATGGCCAGACCCTGTCTCAAAGGCAGCAGCACAGAGAACCGTGAGTCAGCCCAGCCTTGTCTTTCTCCATGATTCATTCCCTTCCCTTCCAGAGAAACTGAAGTAGAAAGATGATCCTTATCTTATGGAATCCATCACTGTGCACGATGAATAGATATCAAGAAAGAAGGAAAACTAGGAAGGATGGAGGGGAAAGAGGAGAAAGAAAAGAAGCAAAAATGTGGCATTTAACTCTGTGGATAGAATGGACTCTCCAGGAACAGTGCTGTGGAGAGCTACTTATCAGCCTTGCAGCTGCTGTGCCATGTCCTTCTGGGCAATGCCAACCAATACCAAAGCATGATGGGAACTAAGTGACGGAGTATTTCATCTCTGCCGGGCTTCTTGTTGAGCTGGATGAGTGTCCTTTGGCTCCGTATTGCAGGCTGAGTCCCTCCCTGCTTGGTCTCGCTTGCATCTTGGACCCATCTCCAAAATTACCTCCTGTACTCTTCCCTTAATGCCAAAGTTCACTTCCAGGAGGATGAAGAAGTCTCGTGCAAGGGATTATGGGATTAAGTATGGGATCATGTACAGGGTCAATGTTCTATTGGACCCTTTCTGTGCTGTTCTCTTCTAAATTGGTCCTTCATTTTCTCATTCCACAATATCCTAAATACTGATAAGAGTATTTTTCTCCTCTGAGATACTAGAAGTTCAAGGATAAATAAGTCTGAGCCTGGTCTTCCTTGCCACATACTCAGGTACATGTCCTTAGAAACTAAAATGTCAGAGCTGAGCAGTGTGTTCAAGGCTATTCTCCTTGGTGACATGAGTCTCCTAATCTGAGCGTTAAATCAAGAAAGGTTTTGGTTCTGAAGATGTAATTTTTCTACAACACTTTTCTTCCTATAGTAAAGCTGGTGGCGTTAAATGCACCGGTGTTCTCTCTCTTCCATTCAGGTTTTTCACATTCCTGTGGGGAGTTCTTCAGAACTCTAATCCCTAAGGGTGCTTCATGTTAAACATATTAAAACAGGTTTCTCTGCTGGGAAGACTTATATGCTAAAACACACTGTGTGTTTGCAAGAGCTGGTTTGAGGAGTTAACATTTCCAATCTTTACCTGTCCTGGGAATTCTTCTATAGAACACTTTGGAGAAATTCTACTCCACCCAGTAAAATCAGAGGATTGTGGAACTTTTTACTATAGCATCCAGGCAAAATTTTCTGCTAGTCCTTGACGTTCCGAGAAAGAGGCATTGTCATGACCTGCTTTTTTTATATGAAGAGTATGAGGCTTGGATGCTTAAGTCAGGTCTCTTAAACGATGGAGTTGGGCCATGGATCCTTTCCAAGCTTCACAACCTCCCGGTGACTGTGAAATGTAGAGACCTATGGGCCACCTCTTAAGTAGTTAAGGGTAGGAGCATGTGTATATGAAAGAATGAAGACTGTTTTGTCAGCTCTCACGTGCTATGTGGAATCCCTTGAGAGATAGACACAAAGATAGATAAAGGAGGTCTTTGGGAGGGGGCAATGTTTAGTGGGAGAATGAAAAGACCAATCAATCACCAACATTTCTATCTGGCAACCTGGAAAGCTTGGGGGCTCTCTTCAGAGGACATATGACTCTTGAGGTTGCCGTCCCTTTACCTAATTTTCATACTCTCTCCTGTTTTCAAAAGCTTCTATATTCTCCTCACCAAAATCCCCAACACTTCAAAAGATAGAAGCTGACAGAAACAAAACCAAAGATTTACACACTCACACATGTACACCCTCACAGACTATATCCTTAAAGTATCAGAATAACGAGAAACTGAAATACTTAGTCCAGAGAGGTTCTTCCATAAATGGTGTTGGGACTACAGTCTTCAACATTTCAGTTCTTTCTGAAACTAGTGACTTAGTCACTGAGAACCTTTCCAGTTATGAGGGGACAAGTCTCACACAAGTAGTGAGCAAAGCGGGGACTATTTTACAATGGGGATGGCGGCTACAGCTAGTATAGATACCTCGTCAGCAGAAAAGACTCAGCTTTCGATCATCTGAGCTGACTGTTTAAGTACCCTGGTACCACATAATCTTCTGCTTAGTGAGTTTGTTGGCAAGTAGCCTGCCTTTTCTCTCACAGCCTCAATACCTTGCTGGTAATTTGGGTCTTTGAAGAAGCAGACAATGAGAGGTTTAGTGGGGTCTGATGCTGATTCTGTGGCTTTATTTGCTTTTTTCCCAGAGATGAAGCATTCGCCTATGGCGGTAAGATTGCTTACTGCATTGTGAGGCAGAAACAAAAGGGAACAGAGACCACTCCTCCTTCTCCTTTTAGCTCTGCCCAGCATTCACCATAGCCCCTAGAACAGCCAAGGGACGAGCATTCAGGGTCACATGGTTTTAGCACATGAATGCAGCCACTGTGAGTGGGCACTCATCTCAGAGAAAAAAAATAAAATAAAAGATAAATAATGATGCTATCTAATTTATTCAAATGGCTCTCAGAAATGTTGCATGTCATGTCCTGATTTGATTTCTACTAGGAATGAGAGAGATGTTCTCAGAGCTTTGTGTGGAGAACCACTTTAGCCCAGGGTGAAGGAAGACGCTCTTTTCTCTAGCCACAGTAACTAATCGCTTACGATATCAGATAAAAATAACGGATTTTGTAATTAATATTTTAATTTACCAAGATGTGAGTTAAATGGTGACTAGACTTCTCTTCCCCATGGTAATAATGAGCCCAGGCAATTTCAAACAAAGAAGAGCAGCCAGGAGCTTAATACCTTTGATTAAGAACATGTTTCCACAGTGGCTATTGCCTTCCTACTTGCAAGAGAGAAACAAAATTCAGGCTTATTTTATTTTGGAGCTGCAGGGGGTCTTATGGCATCAAAAGAAGAGGAGAAAATATTTAAGGATAATTAAAGGCAATTCACCTCATCAGCCCTTTCTCCTCTCTCTCCTCTCCTCCTCATTCTCTTCATAATACATGCTAATTGCCACTTCAGTGACCTGAGGAATTTTTTTCTCTTTCCTGAAGTAACTTGCATGTTTGGCTGTTGCTCACACTTGTAATTGATGGCATAAATCAATGCATCGCCATTAGTTCATTGGAAAACAGAGTATGAGTTACTTCCTGTGCCGTTATGTTGGCTGCCATTAATTAAGCTCAAGGCAGAAGATGGTGGGTCTGCATGTAGCTCCTAAGATAGAACAGAGGCTGGAGGCGGCTCACAGCTTGCCTTGGGATCCTCTGCTTAGGGTGAGATTAGAACCCAAGCTTTGGTCCTCTGAGGAGAGAGTGAAGTGAAGCAAGTTAGAACCTAAGCTTTGTTTTCGACTCTGTTCTTTCTTTTCCTTGTGAGTCTGTCTATTCCTTTTTAAGCTTTCTGCTTCAAACTTTCATTCCTGCCTTTAATTTGAATGGCCCCTGGCATGCATTTAAACTCATAATCACTTAGGTTGCAAAAACCGAACTTGGCGACTTTCCGAGAAAAAGCATTGTGAACAGTCATTCACAGCAGCTTCCCCAGGGACTGAGAAAACTCAGTCACCTCCAGGCAACTTTTAGCTGAAGGTTTAAAATAACAAGACCCAGGGTGGGAGCTAAGCTCCTGAAATGGAAGGGGTTTCTGCGCTACACTTTCAACTCTGGTCATTGACGAGCCGTTGTATCAACTTACAGAAAAAGTGACCTCAGGGGAATAGGATGGCCCGAGAAACTTTTGAGCTGAGAAAGAGTTTGCACAGATTGCTTTAAGTTCAGGTGAACTGAATGGTGTGGACCGAAGGGTCACATGCAGAGTAAGTGCAGCAAAACAATGCTGAGTTCGAAGGACTGAGCCACAGGTACCAACAGGTATAGCACAGTGACCATCAGCTGGGGACAGAGTGACCTCACTGCTTGTTTGTGATAGGGGCAGGCCGTGGTATTTGGGGGTAGAGAACAATGATTTTAAATTAATTATTTGCTAGAGAGACTATAGGATCAGAAAGAGAAGAAAAACAGTTCTAACAATGCCAAATATGTGAGCCTCAGGGAAGGCAGAATTTTGAAAGCCAGACAGGCTGACACAGGCCTACAATCCCAGTACAACACTAAGGAGGTTAAGGCGGGTGGATTAGAGTTCAAAGCCAGCCTGAGCTGTGTAGTGAGAAACTTTAAGCAGCCTGAAAAGAAGGTTTGGGCCCTACTTCCAGATTTTCTTCCCATTACCACTTCTAACTCATTTCTAACTTACTTGAATGTGGAAGGCATCCTGTCTCTGTGTCTGTCTCTGTGTCTGTCTCTCTGTCTGTTTGTCTGTCTGTCTGTCTCTTCCTGTGTGTTTGTGTTTGTGTGTGTGTGTGTGTGTGTGTGTGTGTGTGAGAGAGAGAGAGAGAGAGAGAGAGAGAGAGAGAGAGAGAGAGAGAG
>JANHMN010000001.1:10217724-10278362 GCA_030674055.1 Rhabdomys pumilio
GAGAGAGAGAGAGAGAGAGAGAGAGAGAGAGAGAGAGAGAGAGAGAGAGAGAGACTAGAGAGCACATACTAGGCAAGTATTCTACAGCTGAGCTACACCCCCAACCAGGATTTTAAGGTTTCTATTTTTGTTTTTATAGCTTTGATTTTCAGCTTCATTTTGCATGCAGCAACAGCCAAATATTTTCATTGCATGTGAAGCACATTTGTTCCAAGTTCTAATTTCAAGAAAAGTTAAAACAGAAGATTCCAAATAAAGAATGATTTTTTGGAGAGTAGATGCAGATGAGGGGTTCTTAGAATCCTTAGACATCCTGGGAGTCAGTCAAACCTCAGAGTGGAAGGGCTGGGATTGCAAGCATGGCTTTTTAACTTGACCAACTTCAAGGAAAGATAAAATTGAGCAAATTAGAGTCTATCTGTGTACCTCTGGCATCCTTCATTCACTTCTCTGAGAGATTGTTGTCTGTCCTGTCAAATGTTTTCTCTCCTAGGAATCTATTTAGATCCTAACTACTGATCAAAGTTCATCTAACCTTACTTTGAGGAAACACCCAAGAAACTGGGATTAGTCAGAACTGACAGTGAATTTGTGGGCTGCGAAGTTAGATGCCCTCAGAATGACAAACTGAAGATTAAATAGAACATTTTGTATGTCCAGGCTGTTTTGGTGTTTTACACATCACAAATAGGACATGATTTAGAGAAATGCATCTCTAAGATAAAAGGCGGTCTTGTTCTGAAGATTAGGTATTTTTTGTTCTTTATTCCCCATGTTTAATGATTTTACTTCTTAATCACTCAGTTGGATACAGACACATCGGTCCTCTTCCTGCTTTTCCAGTGTGCTAGACTCTAGCATGCCCATGCCACACACGATATCCTTAAACGGTATCCTCACAGAATGTCCTCACAGGATGTCCACACATGATGTTCACACGTGATGTACTCACATGATGTCTTCACATGATGTCCTCACATGATGTCCACACACGATGTCCACACATGATGTTCACACGTGATGTCCTCCCTTGATGTCCTCATCATAGAGAGCTTCCCCTGGAACTCTCCAATTCATTTGAGGCTAATATCTGCTTAGTTGTCATGTGACTGATTAAATGTTTCTTGTGTTGTTTTCATATTTTGCTATATCGTTCTTTATTGGTTATCATGCATAATTTAAAGTCATCTTTGTAATTCTTGCTTTAATATCAGTATCTTTCTATAAACATAAAGAGTAAAGGCAACAGAGGGGATTGGTTGTCTTGTTAACCATTATATAATACTTCTACACTATAACTGGTCCTTGATAAATCATTCCATGAATGAATATTTGATTGGTACTGAGACTTCAATTATTGGATGCACATTTAATTGCTTGAGTCAATTAAAATGGGAGTCACATCTCCATATTGAGAACAAATGCGTTCTGGGATACTAAATGCTAAAAATAGAAGAATGTGCATGTGAAAAACACATTGAGTGGTAGGACTTTTTAGAGTCAAAAAGCAAGAAACATTGGCTAATATTTAATAGTTGACTAAACAAAAACAGACAAAAATATACCTGGTATCATTAGGTAACAGACGGTAACAGAAGAGAGGTGATGAGGAGAACCATTTTAGTACCTTGTCCATAGTCCATAGCATCAAATATACCACTCATGGCAACCAAAATCTGTCAGTGATGCAAAAAGTCTGGGAGGTTTGGATTCAGTGGTATCTGTCCACAGAAGATCACCACATTTCTTAGTCTTTTGAGGTTCTTAGATACCAAACATTCCTCCAGTTTCCTTAGGATAGTTGTATGTATGTAATCTGGTCTTCCTCTGCAATCCCATAGGTACCTCAAGATCCATAATTGCATATATTCACCTATTTATTTTTTCTATTAGGACATAAACTTCCTATTGACAATGATTCATGGGTAGCTCATGCCAGCATCCATTTGTCTGAGGGATGTTTGACAAACTGAATTCATTTTCATTAAATGTTTATCTCATGTTAATAAGCAAATGCAATGGTTTGGAAGTGGCTTAATGAATAGACATGACTTTTGAGGGGCGTGGATCTGACTAATTTTAGTTATAGATTTAGTTATAGATACTTTGGTGGTGTGGTTATAGTTGTTTGAATTTCTGCTACATTTGAATTATTCTGTAACGTAGTAAGCATCTCTTATTAAAATGATGGAGTCTCTTTATCAAATCTTTGATTGTTGGCTGGCCTTACAATTTGTTTTAGTTAATAGAATGTGGCAGGAATGATAATGCATGAGTTCTAAGGATAAACCATTGTGATTCTGCTCAACTATTCCATGACCATGTCTGGGCAGTCATCTATATGAGGTCATTTTAGAAGAACCAGTTCCTAGATGAACTGGCAGGTGACCATAGATGCACTGATTGAGTCCAGCTGAAACCAGAAACTCTTAGCTATGCCCAACCCAAATTGCCGACCTACAAAATTGTAAGCTAAACAAATGCTCTTGTAAGCCATTATGATTTGGGATTATTAGGTAGAAAAGTTAATTAGCACCCATATATAACCTTCTTTTGAGAGAAAATAGATTCTTCTCTTATATAATACTTTCCTACCATGACTTCTCCCTCACCTCTCTCAGCTGTCTCCTCTGCCCCCACACTCTCCTTCTCCCTCAGATCCACTCCTCTTCTGCTTCCCCTTTGGAAAAAAGCAGGCTTCCAAGAGACCACAGCCAAATAGGATAAAACAAGATACAACAAGACAAGGCAAGAGCCGTCATATGGGGCCTGGACAAGGCAACCCAATGAGAAGAAAGAAGTCCTTTGAGAAGGTACTTGGAGAAGACAGGCAGTGTTGGTTGACCCACTTTGGAAGAAGGTTCTTAGGTGCAATTATCTGGACCATAGGGAATTTGAGACAGACAACTGGAATGACTTTGGAAACTAATAAAAGAAGTCATCTTCAGAGAACAATCTTGTGAAGAGTGCACGGGTTTTCAAAACTGGAGGGACACTTAAGAACACATATGTAAAGATCAGGGCTAGAGTTCAGGTCTCGACTCCTATGTAAAAAGCCGGGTATAGTCTCTCACATGCCGGTGAACCCAACCCTGACAGCTGGGGAGATGGGAGGATCACTGGGGCTTGTTGTCTGTCAGCCTAGCCATAAAATATGAGCTTCAAGAGGAGGGAGAGACCCTGTCAGCAAAGCAAGATGGCAGAGCATGAGAGAGGAAGATAAACATTGTCCTCTGGCCTCCGTTAGAGCTATCTGGCACACACACACACACACACACACACACACACACACACACACACACACTCCTCCCCCATAGAGAGTGAACTTCAGAAGATAGATGAACAATAATGGAATGAAGATTTAATGGCTTAAGGTGAGCACGCAGTGCCACAGCAGGGGACAGTAGAGTCTGTACTAGTTAGAGACACTGGCAGTCTGTGGTTGTTTTCTGAACAAATGCTAGTAAGTCGTGGAGTCGATCTGGATGGGTTCTAGAAAAGGGGAGGGAAGGATTGGTCCCATAAGGAAAAGGGTATAAAGTGAGCTTCCACTGCAGAGAGAGGAGACTGTGTTTGCTTTCCACTTCTGCTCCTTTTTGGTCTTAAGAAAGTGAATGAGCCTCAGGGTCACGGAGGGGAAATTGGCTTGCTATAACCATTTCACACAGAACAGCAAATAAGATAATGGGAGGATAACAGTTAGTGCATTGTAGCAGCCTGGAACAATGGCTCTTATTATGTAGGGTTGGTATTAAAAACTCCAACTGGGTAGTCTTTGATGGTGGCCCTCAGGAAGTCATACAGATTTTTAAAGTACCCTTGGCTTCTGTTATTCACACCAGCCTCCCCTATTGCCCTTTTCCTCACCCCTCTGCAGAGCAACCTTGCTCACTGCACACAGTGGGAAGCCCTTTTTGTGCTGAAGTTGGGATATTCACTCACCCTGACTATATCAGGGTGATGAGGCAGCTTTCCTGTTCAGGGATGTACCCCCACATTTGTATTCCTGCTATGAGCTCTAGGCCACTGGATAGTAAAGGTATGTTAGAGAACAGGTGTGCTCAGCGCTTTTTTTCTCTCTGGTCTTTTGGAATTAAGAATTAAAATAAAAAAAATGGCAGCGTTGTATTTCAAGTCTGCTCTGTACATTTCCTTCTCTACATTCCACTCAAGCACCACAGATCTCTCCTGTTGAGTCATGACATCCATTGCTTCAGGGGGAGGCAGAGCCCAGACAAGAACAAAGGATACAATGTTCAGGTTTGGGAATCCAAAATTTGTTTCTGAAGCTAATTTCAGAGACAATAGTAGTGAAAAACCAGGGTTTTCACTTTGCAGTCCCTAGGCTTGTTGAAAGAGAAACTAGAAGCTTTCCTTTAAATATTAACCAGGTCCCTAAAATATTAAGAAGTTAGGGGATTCAGGAATAAAAGATATACTACAAGCCACTGAAGAGAGAATATGTACGAATAACAGAATGGTAATTTCCCAATGTGCAGGAAAGGAATGAGGGCAGAATGAATGGAGGTTACAGAGCCCTGAATGGAGCCTGAAGTCCAGAGTGTTTGGAAATCTTTGATGGGAGAAGGTTGGGGTGTAGACCTTTCTAGAACTGTTCATGGAGATGGTGATTGGAGGGGTACTGATGCTACTGTAGGAACTGGGATGCTGTGACCTGATATTCAGCTGTCAGCCTCCCTCCCTACCCCAGGTCTGTTGAGTCCAAGAACATTCTCCAAGTCTTTTAACAAATAGTGTGTGGGATGGAATTTAAGAATTAGACATCAACATGTCTATAGGAGATTGTTCAGATAGGAATGGAAGGAGGAGATAGCTGAAAGCAAAGGCCAAAGGGAAGATGTGGAAGGCCTCAGAATAGGAGCTGTGTGTGCACTGCTGTGCTGGGAAAGGTTTGAGAAGCACTGAAAAGGAGTAGTGCTCGCCCAAATAATTCCAGCCCTTCGTTAAAGAATCAGAAAACACAGGCACTGCCCAGGACAGAGCCAGATCTGTGTCCAGACAACAAATAGAGGACATGTGACATCTCTTCAATGACAATAGGTCTCCAGAGAACAGGAGATAGATGTTGAAGAAAACCCTGATGTTGACTTTCCCAAAGAGTTTATATTTTAAAATAAGAGTCTAGTTTAACCTGAAGCAGTATGAGCTAATTTGGGACTTCTGCCATAGGTAGGAAGACTGTGAAATGAATTTGATTGTGTAACAGTTTCCTCCTAGATTGAAACATTCCAACTTGCAGAGAATGTAAACAACTCAAAACAGCTTCAGGAGGTTCCTGAAACTGACCAAATTCCCTGGGCCCCCTCCCTGCCAGAGTTAAGTAAGAAATCTACTGAGAATCCCTCTCAGAGGAACAAGAAGATTCCGAGACCAGACCAGCTGCCCAAAAGCAGCATAAACCAACTCAGTTTCCTGGAAGCAGTTAAGATCAGAGTCACTTGGAAAGGACACTTCCCAAAGCAATTGAGCTGCCTGTAGGCTATGCAGTGTGCTCCAGGTTCCCAGCTTTTGTGTGCTGTCTTCCATGCTGGGTTGGGCCTTGTCGATGCAGCTGTCTTTGAGTCATCTCTGTTCCAGTAAGTAACCCTTCACCTATATTTCTCTAAGTAAAACCAATAAAAATCATTGGTTCACCAAGCTGGTCTTTGGTAGTATCTGCACTTTGGTTTGTCACAGGCTCCCTGTCTTGGATGTGTACAAAAATATGTATTGTCTCACCAGACAAAGTACTGTCACACACAGTTGGTTGGTCCAAACCTTCCTATTAGCTTGTAAACTTTGACTTCACAATACCATCATTTAACACTTGTGTGGGACACCTGGCAAGTTGATCTTCTTGTGTGAGGTTGCCCATTGTTTATGTGTCCTTGCTGAGCTCTCTTCCTGAGTGGATGTGCGCGTCTGTCTTGTCAAACAGGTTGTAAGTTTTCTGATGGTGGGTACCGTCTTTCTTCCCTCCCCAAGTTTCTAGATGTTATCTCAGGATCCTGCAAGTAATTATTTCTTTAAAATTGCCTTGTGAGTGATTCCATAATAATGAGCAATTTGGTAAATTATGATTCTTTGCATTTGTCTTTTGAGACCGTTTTTTCTGTTTGTAGCCCCTGACTGTCCTGGAACTTGCTATGTAGACTTGCTATGTGACCTGGAATCAGAGAACTGATTGCTTCTGCCTACTGATTGCTGGCACCAAAGCATGTACCACGGCGCCCAGCTTGATGAATAATTTTATAAAAAGAAGCCATGAAGATTTGAAAAACTCTAGTGATTAGTAAACTGTGTCATCAGAATGACCTTTTCATTTGCACTTTGGAGACAGATCCCACTTGCTAACAGTTGTGGAATGACTTCCAAGCTCACGGCTCTAAGCACCTTCACACGAACATCATTTTCTACTCCCCAGAACTCTGCAACAGGGCTGCGATTGCCATCACACCATAGGTAAGTGTCTGAAGCCTATGGCAGGTAGGAAGGTGATCTAAGACACAGGTTGCCACAACTCTAGTGTCTCTGGCTGTATGTGGAAGTGTGTATCTTCTTATGGAGGCAGCCAGATGACTGCTTCAAAGAATTGTGTCTACCAGCTCCTCAATGTGTACATAGTCAGTTCTCAGGACCTGTGTTTCTCTGTCTGTGGATTTAACTATCTGCATGAGAAAAATGTTTTTTATTTTTATTAAACATAAATTCTTCTCTCATACAATACATCTCTGACACAGTTTCCCCTCCCTCCACTTCTTCCAGATCCTTCCATCTCCCCCTCATCCCCAGATTGATGCTGTCTTTTCCTCTTCAGAAAAGAGCAGGCCTCCAAGAGACCACAGCCACATCTTGTTAAAGACAAAACAAAACAAGACACAATAACCCTAGGAGTAAGGGAGTCTCAAGAGTAGACAAAAGAGTCAGAGACACACCCAACCCACTGTTAGGAGTCCTACAGAAGGACCAAGCCAACAGCCATAACATATATGCAGAGGTCCTGGTGCAGATACGTGCAGGCCATGTGCTTGATGCTTCAGTCTGTGAGTCCATATGAGACCTGCTTAGTTGATTCAGCAGGTCATGCTCTTGTGTCCTCTATCTCCTTGACTGCTACAGTCTTTCCCCCTCCTCTTCCTCGGGGGTTTTCCAGTGAAGGCCTGATGGAGACCTCCAGTTTAGACTCTCTAAACTACATCTGCTCTAAACAGTTTTGCTTTGTTATTATTTACAAGGCAATATGTTACAAACGTTATGTACATAATACGTACACTGTATAATTAGGCTTTGTAAGCAATGTGGAGATGACTTAAAGCAAACAAGTGGACTTGTATAGACTAAATGTAAATTTGATTTCATCATCTACAATGGACTTGGGCATTTGCTGATTTGGGTTTCAGAGAGAGGTGTGGGGCCAATGAAATCTATGTTTCTTTGTAACAACAACAACAAAATAACAGGGATTGTCATTGTTCAGTTGTTGGTTCTGTTGTCACAGGGGATGCTAGTTAAGTATAACATAGGCCAGACCTCCTCTGTGTTTCCTTTTCAGAGTTTCTTTACATTAGTGGACTATAAAGAAGACTTTTATCAGCCATGATTCTGTGACACAGTGTTGGCCTTCTAGTCCAGTTAGACCTTGAGGGAGGAGGGAGAAGAAAGTAGGACTCCATGAAGCTGAAATAGTTTCCGATGGCTGCCAATCTCTGCCTCACTTCATGGCAGATCTTTCTTTTTCTTTTTAGTCATTGTCTAATTTTGTTGTACGGGGATAATAAACATCAAAGCTGGCATTGTCAATATCTTGTACCAGAGAAAAGACCACATGAACCTCTTTCCATTGGCTCTTGGGAAAAGTGCACTCCCAGGAGAGCGGAAAAGCACTAAACTGTGTGCCACTCATTCCACAGTAATTAAAATGTTGGCTTCTCTGGTTGTGATAATTTAGGGATTAAACGTTGAATTGTGACTGCAGAGGGCTGTGAATTGTTCTCTCACTCACCATCTTGCTTGTGTCTCATTCTGAAACCATCTCATTTGGAAAGCCCTATAGCTTGTCTGGTATGCCATTGTGTGCAGTTGTGTGGGCCTTCGTATAAATCATGTCACACAGAGATTGCCTTCATAAGCTGGTCCCTCACCTGGCCACAATCCCCAGGAAAAAGAATGCACTTTGTTACATTTGATTGGAACCTTCCAAATCGGTCTTGGCTATTTTCTATTACTTAGATCCCTCTAACCTTCCCTTAGCAGTAGTTGAAAAGTTACCTTTTCTAGACGCAACAACATCTCGTGCCCTGAACCTTTATCAGGGGGAATATTCTCTAATCATTTTCAATTGTGTGAAGGCTTGGGACCTGACACCTGGCCACCTATAGTACTCACTATCATGACTGCCTTTCATTTTCCTGCCAACTTGTCACATCCTGGCTGTTGGAACATCATATTTGTGCCTCACAGAATCCCACACCTAACCATGACTGATATATTGACGATTAAGGCCATCTTTATATGGTTGAGTTTATTGGGTTGGTTTGAGCTACGGGCTAAATAATTGAATGGATAGTTACCAAATCTTGATTCTTAATTAGAGTACTTTTCTTGGCCATTTGGACCCACATTCTCTTGAATCTGTTGATGTTCAGATGGGTTATTCTTATTATAAACAATAGAAAACAAATTCCTGAATGAATAGCACACTCCAGTTAAATATTTGTCATGCCCAGAGAGGTCTGGCTGGCTTTCTTGCTGTCTTTTGGAATCTCAGATGCAGAATATATGTAGTTCATTTTTATTTATTTTTAGATCTTAGCAGAAAAATTATTCGGTATCCAACATGAATACCCCGTTGTTTGTTTGCACGAACCAATTTCGCTTTAATTTTCTCATACCTTCTTCTTCTCTCAGATAAGGGGTTGAGGTGGGATGGACAACACACTTGCATAGGAGTCTGCAAATGTAGTGGAATTCAGAAGTCAGCGATGCGACTTGCAGACCAGTCATGCTCTCTGCTCATAACTGATTATTTTTCGTTCTTCTTTTAATTTATAATGTTGTGCTACTCTGTTGAGTTAACTGGGAATTTGAGATCATAACCCAGGTTGAATTTCTTTTTTGGTTCATGGCAAACAGTTCCATTTCTAAACTCACTTAAAATATAAATTTGCAAATTTCAACATATAAGAACAAAATCAGTAAGAGTGTGTAGGTGTCATTTTATAAAGTTCTGTGACAGAGATAGAATTGTCTAGAAGGAATGATTTTCACATCTATATATTTGTCTTCAGTAACCGTTCTGTGAACTAGGCCCAGGTTAGCTCATCCTATGGTTCAATTTTTTCCCAGCTTCTAGAATACTAAGCCAACATTAAACTGAAAATAACTAACTATATTGATTTTCAAATGCTCCTCAGTGCTCTTTTTGAGAGTAATCTATGAAGTTTCAAGTCATTGTCACACCCAAATCTCTAGAGGGAAGCTGTGAGCTGGGTTAGAGAGAGAGAGTATCATAGCTGAGCACGTTGACACATTTTGGCAATCCTAGAGCTCAGGAGGAAGAGAAGGAGAATCAGGAGATTTAGGTTAGCCTCAGTTACACACAAGGAATTCAAGGTAAGCCTCCACTACACCACACACACACACACACACACACACACACACACACACACACACACACGAGTGTATCCTGTCTAATGCTTTGGTAACTCCTGTCCACGGCAGCCATATTTTGTAATATAAAAACTTTGTCCTTAAAAGAAGCTTATGAGAAAATTGTGTGGCATCACATAATTTGTACCAATTTAATCATCTGTGAAGGGGCTCTTGAAAGACACACCCAGTAGAGGAGAAAGAAGCAGCCAATAGAAATGATAGAAATAATAGAACTAGAACTAGAACTAGAACTAGAACTAGAACTAGAACTAGAAATAGAAATAGAAATAGAAATAGAAATAGAAAAAGTAGAAATAGTAAAGTGTCTCAAAGAGGGAAAGGCAGGTTGATGTAATTTTTTTATGGTACTTAGAAACAGTCCCACTTTTCATTAGACCTAGCAGTATTTGAATTGATATAGATGCCCATGCATGGTTCTGCTCCTAGGAAATAAGTGTTAAAGCATCAAGACAACGGCCAATGAGAGCATATCAAGAGTCAAAGGTGATTAGTACAAGTGTGCCTGTGTATTTTGCCCATTTGTATCTCCATGTTGCATTTGTATTGTATTTTGCCTACTTTGACATCTTTGAACCATTCATGCATTGCCTGTAAGAGGTCAAAAGAAGGTATTGGATCCCATGGCACCAGGGTCACAGATGACTGTTAGCCATGAGGGTTCTGGGAATCAAAGCTGGGTCCTCTGGATGAGCTGCCAGTGCTCTAACCTCTGAGCCATCTCTCACTCCAGCCTCCATAAGTGATTATGAGAACAAAGTTGGCTCCAATTATAGTGATTTATATTTTAAAATATAAATAACAAAGAAGCCATTCTACCAGTGAATATATGTTGATGTTCTGCATAACTAGAAAGGAATAGTAGATCAGGTTCTTTGCATATCCACAAGTTCAAAAGAGGAGGAAAAGAACTGATTTTTTTTCAACACAATATAACTGCTTTGTGTACTTTCAACTGTGCTGACAAAATATCAGGATATTTCCTTAATGAAAAAAAGCTCAAAACTAGTGTAAGTATTTGTGCAACAATCTCTATTGCATGTCTGTTTACTTCGTTATATCCTACTGTCTGCCTTGCAACTAGATTAGATAATGAATTCTGGCCAATGGTCTGAAAGTGACATCTGGCACTTATGGGCAATGACCACAGATGAGCTCTTTTGTCCTTTCTCTGGCTGTCTTAAGCCCACAGAAGCTATAATCACACAGTAGAACTGGGAAGGTTTTATGATTCATGCCTGGAAAGTGAATGTCTCCTTAGAGAATCTGAACCCACACAAGTCTTAGTGAGTAGGCCGTGACCTTTACATGTAGAATGGCTAGGGTTCTTAAGGTTGCTTATGATGGTGAGACTTATAGGTGGGATAAGAACCCTTGTCTGCTTATTATGCTAGACAAGTTATTTTTTCTGTTACAGCATAGTGATTTAAACAAAATGGAAGTGTCTGAAATAGATGTATTTCTGCTTTGTCATAGAAAAGAGGAAAAGTAGGTAGGAAGAGAAGAAGTGAACTCAACTACATAGGAATGTAATAAAACACACATAAGATCACTGCTTTGAAATGCTATCTTTATTCCTGTTGGACAATGGGAGGTTCAATAGGTCAAAGATGATTGTTAATGAGAAGGTAGCTTAGTATTCACAGTTCCTGAGAAGAGGCCATAGACCATACCACACATACTCTGAAATGTAGAGACTTTCTCTTCTTGTCCAGCTCTGGCTCCAGAAGAGTTAAGAGAAGTATCACAGTGACTGACAAAGGTAATAAGTGGAGCTCAGGATTGGTTGGTTTGCATATAAAGGTAACCTTCTATTATTATCTCTAGGAATTAATTAACCCCAGGGGGGACAGTACCTCCAGGGTGAGCAAGGCCACTGATAATTAAATGTTCAAATGAAAAATCACGCTGACTACAACATGGAGGATAAACACCTAAGTGCAACTGTGGCAGAGAGCAAACACCAAGACTAATTTCAAAGCAAGTTGAGGCTCTGTGTTTATAGCTCAGTTGGTAGCATTCTTGCCAGATGCATCAGACACTGAGTTCTGTCTCCAGCATCTTATAAAGTTGGTGCGGTGTTGTGTGGGACTGTAAGTGTGGGAGTCCATGGCAGCCAGAGGCAGGGGATCACTACTGCATGGTCATGCTTCACTATGAGTGAGTTCTTGGCAAGCTCAGGCTAGAAACTGTCTCAACTTCAGTCTCTCTCTCATTACCACCACACACAAAATCATGAGCTGAATGGAAGAGATCAAAAAGATAGGAGGGGCTTCCAAGGTATGCTGGCAATTTTGACAACCCAAAACCATTCTGTTAAAAATGTTTTTTTTTTAATTATTATGTCCCTTGTCTTCTAAAACAAATCTCTAGTACATGCCTTCTGTCCATATGGGTAGGAGGGTAGGGCAGGGATACACACACACACACACACACACACACACACACACACACACACACTTAATGTGTGAAGAAAACTACCAATGTTGGAGTAAAAGACTGAAAATGCTCACCAAGTGTTGGGTTAAATCCCCAACCCAAATATGACCTGTTAAAAAACCACAACTCAGTAATTATGAATATAAGCTGCATGCCTAGATCGGGCAGATTCACCACTACACTACTCTATTCCCAGCTATGAGACCCTTATAACTTGTGGGTTTTCCAAGTCATGTGTTTGTCCTTTTACCTTGGCTCCTCCGTCTTCCTTCCTCATTGCCCTCCTCCATTGTCTTCCTCCTCAGTCGTCCTCTCTCCCTCTGCTCTCTTCCACCAACCTTTATATCTCCACCTCCCCTTCTTCTGCCTAATCACTGACTCTGGTGTTTATTTTACAAATTAAGATGGGCAGAAGGTTCACTAGAAATTGCCTGTGTAATGACTCACTTCTCCTCTGCAGCCTTTCACACTGGAAAGGGGAATTAACATCAAAATACAAGGCAGAGGCTATCCGCAACAACCAAGGGATACACATAAACCAACACACACAAATGCAGGAGAAAGCTGGTGTTCTGCAAACGGCTCACAGTTCATGACTGTCATGGCTTGGTCCCTTTGAGCTCCTGATTGAGCAACGTAGATGTGAAATAAAAACTTTCTGCTCCATCTTTCCAATAGCTTAAAGCAAGTAAGACTTCATCTCTTTAGTGCCTGCTTACTTCCCCAAAAGTATGTACCTTTGGGACTTTTTATGAGCATCTATATAGACTTTTAATCCAATTTAATATTTTGTGCTTGGCATCTGTAGTGATCTAGTCCTTGTTAAGGGCAACAGTATTATGAAGAACAGGAAGTCCTGCCCATAATTTCATAGACACGCACTGAACATAGTCCTGTCAGAAGTGTGGATTGAGACCTGAGGATTGGGACACCCACTGAGATTTCTAGGTTCCTGTGTGTCCTGTCTAGAATGTAGCGTTCTAACGAGCGCCATTAACACTGTCTCTGAGTTTGGTATCTTTGTGTAGATTCTCCAGAAAAATAAGCACTTTGATGTTGGGAGCTGAAAAGACTCAGAAAATGCAGTAAGGAAGGGAAAGAGTTGGGAGGAGAAGGTTGTCCTCTCAGCTAGACGTGTTCTTGCCCTACAGAGGGTTCTCTGAAATAATTACCAATGTGAAAATTTCATTCAACTCCCATTACGCCCATCAGTTCCACCCACACAACAGCTCTTAATATTTTCCTAACTTTATCCCTCTCAGTTTCTCCATTATAAAATGCAGGGTTTCAACAGATGATCTATAAAATCCCAGACAGTTTAATAAAATTCTGATTATATAACGCTTTCGCCTTCTAAATCCCTGCCTTATCAGCTGGCTCAGAGAGGAGAAACTTGGCCTAATCCAAATGTGTGTGTGTGTGTGTGTGTGTGTGTGTGTCTACAAATGTCTTTTATAAGATTTAAGAAAGATCTAAAAGGGAAAAAGAAAAAAAAATAAGACCACGAGAATTTAAAAATTATAAAACCTCTTAAATAAAGAATTAAGTAAATAGGCATTTTAATTATATATAAAACGTAGAAAACAGAAAAAATAATTAAAGCAAAGTCTTATTTGACAGTTTTATTTCTACATGTAAGATGTAGTTATGCTGCTTCATAGCTTATTTCTCGCTTCACAATGAATTTTAAAAATAACTCCACATGTATCAATTTATTTTGGAATATATATCATTCTGTGTCCTATAGGAAATAAATTTACTTTTAATTTGAAATGTATCTCTTATTTCTATTTTCTTGTCAATATTGCTTAACAGGTATAGTTTTGTCTTCAAGTTTCCAGCCCTCTTTGGATTGTCTGAAAAACGGAGCAGGCTGATGTTTGCAACGTCTGCTGGGCGATGTTATTGTTAACGACAAGAACATAGCTCAGTTGTTTTTGAAGGTCAATATCGGAGTAAGCAGGGCAGAGAAATTTGCAGAGAGCAAAGAAAGGAGGAAGGCAGGAGGGAAAGCGCAAAGAGGAGGGGGGGGGAAGGGCTTACACATCTATGCAGTTCACAGGTAAGATGATCTCCTAGTCTCCTCTTCGGCTGCCCAGTGCTGACCTCATCTGAGGGATGTAATCAAACAATAATGCTTTATACTCATTCTTGCAAAAGTCTTTGCACGGTGCAGAGGAGATTATGAGAGTCATTCTACACCCCACGCAGAATGTTATTATTTTACTATGTGGTTTGGAACCGGGGTGTGAAATTCCCCTGCGCTGGAGACAGAGAAGAATGGAATGTTATTTCTCAATTGGGAACACAATCTTACAAGAATGACTACCCTTAAAACAAAACTTCCTCACTACTCCACCTCAGAAAACTGGAGCAAGAAGGTAGCATCCTGCTTTAGTCAACAAAGTGTCCCCTTCCCCCAGGAGAATATCTCTATTTTGCCAGTTCCCAAGTTCCTTTCATTGCTTTGTTTCTGTTTGGCAGGGGTGACCAGTTGACTTGCAAAAGGTAAGCTGAAAAGACTTTAAAGTGTGAACATAGATTCCTTCTGTCTCACTGCTGTAACAAGGGTTAAGTCCAAGGCCAGTGGGCAACGTTCAGTTGCTTTTTGATGTCACTCAATCAGGGTATAAGTATGCTAGCAGGGTTTAGGCTCGATATTCATGAATGAACTATTTTTACTTTTATAAATATTCTTGGCACAAATCAATACAAGTCAGCCCAGAGAAGTAAAATCAGTATTATCTACAGTGGCCAGTGTGCTTCTCTTACTCCTCCAACCCTTCATTTCCTTGGAAGGCTAGTCGGCTTAGCCAGGCTAAGAAAAGCAGGCAGCATGATTGTGAGCCCTCGCTCAGCAGCTGCAGATAACTGCCCTTGTGGAGAGCGCTTAATCTCTCCTAGAGTTTCACTTTACAGCCCAGTGGAAAACCAGTACAGAAATATTAACTGAACTCTCAAGTGATTTGGTAGAAAGCAGCAAAAATTATAGAAGACAAATCTCATGTGCTAGGCAAACATCCAAGGATAATTCTCTTCCTCTTTAATGGTTTTAAATCTCGGATGTTTGTTAAACAAACGATCCTTTCTCTTCACCATCGTTTGCACACACAGTGCAGGGCCTCATAGGGTGAGTAGAAGCCTTTGTCTTGGCCATACTTGCTCATGGTTAATGTTCTTGGTCTGCAGTATGCCCAGGAGTGTCATTATCACAAAATTCCCGAGAGCCAACTACTCCAGGCCCAACTGCCGGAAGATGTAGTCACCTGTGTTTTTAGTTTTTGTTTTGTTTTTCAAGAAGAATAAGCTTGATAATGGTAGTGGCACATTTTGAAACATCTGGAGTCTAGAGAAGATTTGTTTTTGGAACTTTAGTTATTTGCTTCTTCAGCATTTATACATGGAGCTTACTTGCTCTCTGTAGCCCCCTGTTTTCCATTTGGGGAATTAAGGTTTTATAGCACTAGAAAAGAAAAGCCAGGTCTATGCTGTTAATTGGGAGATAAATACTGGAGCCAGGTAACAAAGTATGTAATGCCAACATGAGAGTCAAGGAGGGCTACAGAAGACTCCTCTGCCCATGGGAAAGTGTCTTGGGACAAGGACTCTTCCTGAGGACTGGCAGCCATTCCGCTAATAGAAGCAGACTGTCTACCTTGCCAGCTCTGCCTCCAGTCAGTGCCATTGGTAAGCCCCCTACACTTGTCACCACCTGATTCCCTCCCCGGTTTCCTGCAAAACCAGAGTTTTCATTCTTATACTTTAGTCACATTGATTAGCAAGTAGACTGTTGTTTCTATCATTGAAACGAACTGAAGGAGCTGGAGAGAAGGCTTAGTGGTTTAGAGCACTTATTGCTCTTACAGAGGACCTAGCTTTGGTTCTGAGCACCCACAAGGTAGCTCACAACCATCTATAATTCCAGTTCCAGAGCATCTGAGATTCTTCTGACCTCCTAAGGCTACTGTATACATGTGGGACATGTCCATACACACAGACACATGTGCCTATGCATACGAAATAAAATCAGTATTTTGATAATACTTGAGTGGCAGATATGTCTCAGGAGATAAGAGTGTTACGTAAGTCCGAGCACCTGCGTTCAAATTCTCAGCACCCCCGTAAGGATCAGTTGTGGTCATGTGCCTGATACCTCAGTGCCTTGGGAGACAGAGACAGGAAGAACTCTGGGGCTTGCTGCACAAGAGTCTAGCTCTAGGTTCAATAGGAGGTCCTGTTTATAGGGAGTATGGAGGATAGCACCGACATTCTCTTTTAACCTCTCTGTGCACAGATGCAAGCACACTTACACATGTGTGCATTCATCTAACACACACACACACACACACACACACACACACACACACACACACACCCTATCCCATCCACACTAAAACCCTCTCTGGGTACAACATCAGTTAACTTCTGCTCCTCTGCATCGGGATTTTCTTGCCGTTGTTTTCTCTGTCTTCTTTCTCTTTTGAAGGCAGACTAATTGTGCTTTCAATCTCACGCTCCCTGAAACTATCTTATCAAGGTCTTGATAACTGCAATGTTGATAAAGTTGCTGGTTAGTTTTACAACCCTGAGCCATCAGGAGTATTAACAGAGTTGATGATCATAGTCTTTGAAATATCTGCTTCGGTTAGAACATAAGGCAGTGCTGGCCCTGAGCTTTGCCCCCCGCCCCCCGCCCCATGGACCATGCTTTCCTCCCGTTTCTTCTCCTCCTCCTTCATTGACTGCTTAGGTAATTTCATAGATTTCAATATCACTTCTCCAAGACTCTGTAACCTCCCTTTCCAGTCTAGAGACCAAGTCTCTTATCTAAGGGCCTGTCTGTGTCCAAGTACAGGACTGGTAGTATTTGACTTTTCTCAATGGAAACAGTAATAAGACTGGGAATGGAGAAAAAGAACCTAGTGGAAAAAAAGTAAAACAAGTCACAGACACTCCACAAAGACCCAAAACTGAAACATACAATGACAACAAAAGTAGTGCAGCCTTAGAAAGGGCTTCTTCCAATTTCCCAGAAGAGACCTGTGAAAGAAATGGGTTCTGATAGAAACGGCTGCTCTTGGTTTTCGGTCACTGTCTCCAGGGTCATTGGGCAGCACTGGCAACACTTCAAATGGTTATTAGGGGACTACTTCTAATTTGCACAATAATGCAGAATCCACAATGGTAGGGAAAACTACTTTTATTCTCCTTTGGTAATTTAGCAATATTGACATCTAGAAAGATTGAAGAACTTTTTGAGGTACGTGTGTGAATCCCATTTTTGAAGTAGCTTTTGTCATTGAGGAAGGTAATGGGTGAAGCATGGTTTTCTCTGCTCTATTTATGAAATAACACACTTTTCTATCATTCAAGAATTACTAAATAAACATTTTGGCAGAATGTAGGCTAACCCCCAACAAAGTGAAACTGAGCATATCAAATAGCATGATGTTTTATCAGATACCAAAAAGATGAATGTGTCTAAAAAGGCTGAAAAAGCAAACAGAGTATAAACAAAATAAACAATAGTAGATACGTGAGAAATTTTACTCTGGATGATTTGATATGAACATATTTGAGCCCCTTTGTAGTGATAAAATACCAGCAAGCTAAAGTCATAAGTTACTTGAACAATGTGAAAATTTGCTATTTTAGGTTAGTTTAGCTAAACACCTCTTAAAATAATTCAGCAGAGACAAATTGTCTAGTGCATCAAATTTAGCTGTTCTCTGGGTTGGTTATGAAGATTAAATTGCTTGTTATTAGATAAGCTGATATTTGATATGATAGTCAATGCCAAGGGAAGATTCAGAAAATCGACTGTATGGTGTATGTCTCATGTAATTATAATTACAAGATTGTTTTGTATTTATTTTGTAGTTAATATATAAATAAAATAAGGAGCTCTGACAGTTTTCAGCACAAGGGGATTTAAAGAAAGAGGAGAAATTTCTGTACAGGTGAGCATATTCTTTTTAATTATAATTGCTAAAGGCAAGAGCCAGTTTGGGTGTGTCAGGCTTAGAGAAACCAAAACAAGTAGGTGTGTGTGTTTAAAATACTTCAAGTCCCACAAGTCAGGAGCCTATAAAACCCACAAAGTCAATGAGGAAAGAGACTTGAAGAATTATTCTGAAATGAGCACAATTCCTAATGAGTCAAAATTTTGTATGTGCACCGATCTGACTGTGTAGGGACATGGTATTTTATGAAGATTAATAAGGAAGGAAGAAGGTAGTATGGCTAGTGACCCATATATTTATTGTTTGCCCATCTTTTCTGCAGAACTCCTGCAGTCTCAAAGACATGGCTCCTTGACTGACTAGAGGCTCACTTGCTAAGCTATGTACATGGTTATCCTACTGGTTTTTGATGTATTCCTCCTTCTGTCCCTCATCCCTTCCCTTTGTGCTACTTGGACCTTGAGAACAATACCGAACTCTTCTAGAAATGTAGCTTTGAGTCAGCCAGAGAAGACTCTGAACTTTCTCAGCTTCCTCTCATGCTGTGTCTGCCCTGGTCCTCCCTAGAGACTCCCCATCTCTGACGCTGTGTTACAGCCCTCTTGACATCTGCTTCAAGCCTCTGCTTCCTATCTCTGGAGGGAGGCTGGAAACTTTGATTTATAAAAGGGCACTTTTCACTGAAGCCAGAGCTCTTTTGTGGCTTTTATATACAACCTTATCTGACTCTGGAAAAGTGATCTGCATGATAGATGTGAACAAATGAGTTGGGGGACTGGCTATTTCTTCTCTTTGGATCATTAGTTTTCCCCCAGTTGACTGGGAAGTCTGCAGATTTCTACTTCACTGACACTTTCAGCAGCAAGGAAGAAATGAGTCCCAGGGTATGGCTGGCGGGAGGCCTGGAGCAGGTCAAATGTTACAGTGATGTTGGAAATGTCTAATATGCGGGAACAACCTTCTTCTGGAAGGGTTGTGCTTTATTGAATTGCCACTTGCCTCTCCTGATGTCCCTAGACTGCCTCTGTCTGAAGCCGTGTTTCTGAAATAGTGTCCTTCCTCTCATTGGTCCCACAGACCTTGATCCAACATCATGAAAGCATTGGGAAATAAAAATGCCTCTAATGGCCAGAGCTAACCGGAGGAAGCCTGGCTATCAAATTGTTGCCAGGAAGTGGCTTCAGATCCTTGGAGCCTGGAGATGGGAACCTTAACCCTGCTGTTGCCCCGGGTTCCTGTCACTAGGAAGTGAGTTCCCACAACTAAGCTGAGGTCTGTGGCAGAGTGCAGAGTTAAGATCACATGACCAGACTTGGCCAGCATGCACTACTGGTCCCATCTCTGCACTGAGACAATTAACAAGTCCGGCTCCATGCCTCTCTGTCATCCTGGTGACTTTCTGGGCTTAATTGTAAATGATCTTTCCTTCTCTCTGTGTCACTGAAGTGATGCAGAGACAAGTGCTGGGAGTGAGCTCCCACTGCAAGAAGAAGCCTCAGGGCTCAGTGCCTGTGAAGGGTCTCTCACACCAGGCTCGCTGCCTGTGCAGGGCACCCAAGCTTGTTAACTTTAAATCATCTTCATTTAACCTGTGTGTGTGTGTGTGTGTGTGTGTGTATCTGTGTGTGTGTCTGTGTGTGTCTGTGTGTGTCTGTGTGTGTGTGTCTGTGTATGTGCATGTGTTAGACTTCTTACAGAAACCCACCCTGGGGAGAGAAGGGCCAGTTGCTTCTTTATTACACTGTAGAAGAGCCACATTAGCGTTCCAGTCTATATATTATGAAATTAAGTGGATACCCTTGGGGTTAATTCCTTGTTGTAATTGTAATGAAAAGAAACACTTTCTAACCCTCCATTTAAGATCTGTAACTATTAAAACCCACTAGCCTTAGTGACTCCTGGGGCCAGTGGAGTGCTTTAGGGTGTGTGAAAAGAGGCACTCCTATGGTGTCCAGTCCCAAGTCACTTAAAAAGTAACCACTTCCAAGCGTGAAAATGAACAAGAGAGTTTTCCATCCTGCCCCTCCCTGCTGTTTCCCCAGACTGGAATCATTCATCAACCACATGAAATTATATGCATATTAAAATCGTGGCCCTGCCCACACCGGATGGGGTCCTAGAGCTGAAAGGAGAAGTGGACACAGGCTCCCAACCTTAACCCCAAAGCTGTCTCCAACTGATAACACTCTGCAAATAGAAATTTAGCTACCTCTGAGGGAGTCTCGCTGGATAAACAGGACTATTCTTAAGGGTGGACTGCAAACCCAGAAGTGGATGGCTAAGCAGGGATGGACTCAATGGCATCTCTGGAAGCTCGTGTCTCAGGATGTCATGTGGAGGCTCTTCTTTTTGTTGTGGTCTTATCTTTTATTTACTGTAATTCTATTTTATTTATTTTTTTATTCTCTCTCTCTCTTTTTTAATCCTGCAGGTCCTTTGCATATATATTCTGGCTTCCAGTTTCGTGTTTTTATAGGATTCTGGAGTGCGCACATGATTGGGTCTCTATTTCGTGTGCATGTCTCTCAGGCTCCTTTCCAGGTTTCTTGTGTCCAATTCCAGTGTACTGGATTTTGTTTTAGCTTATTTTATCATTATACCGGAGAAGCCTGTTTGTTTTCTAACGAGGGTGGATCTGGATGGGAGGGGCGCTGGGAAGGAGCTGGGAGCGAAAATCATCATCAGGATATATTAACTAAGGAAAAAAAAAACACTTTTATTTTTTTCAGTAAAGGAAACAATCCAAACGTGGTCATAGCTTCTAGGATCTGGCACAGCCAGAGGCAGAAGTGTGAGGTTTGTGAGGGTGAAGTTTAGAGCAGGTCATCCTAAAGGATGAGCCTGAAAGACTGAGAAAATGATTGTGCCTATGGAGGGGTGTGGCCTCAGAGAAACGCATGGCCTATTCCTTGGACATCTTGGTAGCCTCTTGTTTACCTCAGAGTTGTCTCTACAGCCACTTTTAATGCCAGATGGATGTAGAGCTCACCTGTCTAGAACGCTGTAGCCTGCTACAATTCAGTTTGTTGTTAGCGTCAAAAAGGAATGCCTAGTCTGCACAGGTCTCTCCGGTTTCTTTTCTTTATTACAGCTATTATAGCCATTAAAATATTAAGCTTACTGGTGTGTTATCATCTGACACAGTGAAAATTGCTGGTGCATACACGGGGGACAATGACAATAATTTAAAATAAAAGAGAGAGATTTCCCTTTATAATATCGTGAAGGCATGAGCAATGAAAGGAGAAAAAGAGAAAACAGACTCCGTGAAACCTGAGGTTTGGGATG
Organism: Rhabdomys pumilio; assembly: GCA_030674055.1. NCBI lineage: Eukaryota > Metazoa > Chordata > Mammalia > Rodentia > Muridae > Rhabdomys > Rhabdomys pumilio. The sequence goes on from JANHMN010000001.1 coordinate 10,239,084, forward strand.
GGAGTTCCAGTTCATAAAAGTGTTTGTCCCATCTTGGTTCCAGGATCACAGCGTTTTCCTTTCCTTCTTTCACTCGCTAGAAAGTGAACTGCCTCCGAGGGAAAACAAAGCAGTCGCCCTCATGTTTGACAGGAAAAGAGCAAACTAGAAAGTAATTGTTGTATTCAGAAGTTTTCACTCCAGTGCCTCAGGAAATGTGCTGTAAAGGTCTGCTCAGAGGAGCCCTCCCTTTGAAAATGCTGTACATTGTCACAACTTATTAAGAAAAAAGGGTTTTTTTTTGGGGGGGGGTGATTAGTCCTGTTAATTCATACAGCAGAGCTCCTGGTGACTTTGTGTGTATGTAGGCTGTGTGATATGTGCACATACCCACTCGTGCAAGCCTGTGTGTGTGTGTGTGTGTGTGTGTGTGTGTGTGTGTGTTGTAAAGAGTTTCAGAATGCTCCTGGAAAATCACCTCTTCTCTGTGGTTCTCCTGCCACTTGCAGCTTTCTGCGTTTCCAAATGTGTCCCCTCTGCAGTCATTTCGGCATGCCAGCAGAGGGCTGGTAATAGCCCATCATGTTTAGGTCACTGGCTTGTATCTGAAGCAGGCAGGTGGTCTGAGTGAAATTAGCAGGCCTGTATCAGTTCAGTGCCCAGCTTCCCCAACTCCACTCAATCAGAACTGTGTGCCAGCCTCATGCCTGGGCTTCCCTCTTGTCTCTAATTGGCCACTTTGGAGAGAAAATTTGCAGACACTCAGACATGTCTGTGACAATACAAGTGAGAACAGCTCAATAGAGACCTACCTGGAAGCCTCTAGCTCTAGACATGATGGTTTTAAAGATATTTTGCCTTTCTTTCTCCTCCCTTCTTTCCTTCTTCCTGACTCCTTTCCTCTTCCTCCTCTTCCCTTCCACCTCGTCTTCCTTCTCCTTCTCCTCTACCTCCTCTTCCTCTTCTTCCTCCATTTCTTCTTCTTCCTCCTCCTCCTTCCTTTGAGAGAGAGAGAGAGAGTTTTATGCTGTGGTTCAGGCTGCTCTGCAACTCACCACATAACCCCAGACAAGTCTTAAACTCAAAGAAATCCCCCTGCCTCAGCCTTCCTACTCCTCTCACTGCTCTGGTGCAATTATAGAAAGTGAGGTTTGTTTTTAAACAACCCTAGCTGTATAAGGTCATGTGCACAAACTGTGTCAACAGCTCACTCCATCCCACTTCCCCTAACATCTTACATTACTACTGGACCAGAAGCAAGCACAGAAACTTTACATGGCTGTCAGAGCATAGCAGGAGAATGAAGCCCTGTGAAGAGACTTCTGAGTGGTTGTGAGAATATTCCAAGAAAATAAGAGTCTTGTTGCCTCAGTTTTTCAGAAAACACAGAATTGTTCTTGGAATGTGTATTTCTGTTTCTCTAAGGTGTAGTGGATAGGAGTGAGTTTACCTCAGGTTATTCATTATAACTGGTGATAGTCATTTGTTTATATGGCTCTATGGGAAAACATGCTTTTTACCATATGACTTGCCTGCCACATGCAACGTGCCCTTGTGATTGGGCACGTCGTTACTCATGAGTTCTTCTTCCTTCCAAACTATGTACTGTCTTATGAGCTGAATCAAGCTGGCTATAGCATGTGACTTTGGCTCATTTCATTTATGGGCTTTATTTCCCAAGTGGTACTGACTCTAGGATGGTAAACTCATTGTGCTGGTGAGGTTTCCTCAGTTTATTACTGGGGAGAAGAAACCTCAGCTGAAGAACTTGCCTCCGTTATACTGGCCTGTAGGTAGGACTGCCAGGTGTTTTCTTTATTAGTGATTGATGTGGCAGGGCTTACCTAGCCCATGGTTGATGGTGTCTGTGCTAGGTAAGTGGTCTTGTCCTGGGCTGTATGAGAAATAAATCTGTACAAGACAGGAGAGTAAGTCTGTAAACAGTGCTCCTCCACAGACTCTGCTCCAGTTCCTGCCTCCAGGAAATCCCGCTTCAATTCCCACCCTGATTTCACTTGATGATGGACTATAACCTGTAAGTTAAAATAAACTCTTTTCTCCCCCAGTTGGTTTTGATCACTATTTTAATACATTAACATAAAATCAATCTAGGATGAAAGTTAAGTGAATTGTAGTTCATACAAATTACCTTAAGTTCATTAATATTCAAACGCGAAGTGTTTTTCTGTGTCTTACTTGTTTTGTTGTTTCAGGATCTCATCCTGTAATCTTTGTTATGTGTTCTTATTTCTTCTGAGTCTCCTCCTCTCAAAGGTGGGTCTTCAGTCCTTATTAGTCTCTCAGTGTAAAACTATCGTTTATTCACCAGATATAATGGTTGTATAGGAGGCCAATTGCTGAGTAAGATCTTTCTAGTTTGTTCTGAACTCTGGCAAGCTAGTTCAATTCAGCTGTTCTGGCTCAAACTCCTCTCAAGCGGACTGATTCAATCTGGCTTCTCTTGGCTTCTCACTGAATTTCTCTGTGTGGTCTCAAACTAACTCAGCGATCTGTTCTAATCTGGCTCCTTCTTATTCTCTGGCTTCAACCGCCTTTGCTAACTTGAACTGAACTGCACAGACTGCACAGAACTCATGAAAAAACTCAACTGAACTCAGCCGCATTGCCTGAATTCAACTAAACTGAACTCACTCAACTGCCCCCTCTTCTGTGCTGCTGTCTTAAGTCACCTCACTTTCCTGTGCTGTTCTCATGTAAGTTGGCATATTCTATCTCTGACTCGTTCTGTCAAATCTTTCTCTGAGTGGTCACTTTGTTTGCTCCTCAATTAAATGTTACTTTCAAACACAACTGCTTCTTTCTACAGACTAGCTTTAGCTTCGCTGTTAGAGGGATTAAAGGTGTGCACTAAAGGCATGTCTGCTCTTTCCATCTGGATCATACTGTTTAATCCAGGGCATATGTGCATTCCAATGGAATCACATAGACCTAGATGGTCTTTGGATGTGATCCCTTGCTAGAGCAGCCATGTTACTGGATTAAAATTAGAATTTCACATTTCAGTAAGTCTGACTTTATTTTTACAAATAATTTTTGTCTATTTATATTTTTGAAGCATCTTCTTGTATATGTAATTGAGGTGTGCATATGCTTGTGGAGGTCAGAAGTCAACCTTGGGTGTGGTTCTTCAGGGGCTGTCCATCATGTCTCTGAGACCAGGCCTCTTCACTGGCCGGGCATTTGCCAAGTAGAATGTGCTGTCTGATCAGCAAGCCCCAGGTATCCCCTGTCTCAGGTCAATACATACAATCAAGTGTGATGACATTAGGAGATGGACACTGAGGAGATGTTAGGTCCTGGGGGTGGAGTACTCATGAACAGTATTCATGTTCTTATAAAGGAACCCCAAAAGAATGATCTTATCCTGTCAGCCACATAAAAAGCAATGAAAAGCTGACAATCTATGTTCAAGAGAGAAAAACCATGAGAACTTGATTTTGTGGGCTCCTTGATATTAAATTTCCATCTTCAATACCCCAAGGAACACATTTCTTTTAAAATGTTATTAAATTTTATTGATTAACAAGTTGTGTGTGTGCGTGCGTTCGTGTGTGTGTGTGTGTGTGTGTGTGTGTGTGTGTGTGTGTGTGTAAGTGTGCCTTCTTGTGCATGCCAAAGCATACACATGAAGTTCAGAAGACAAGAGTTGGTTCTCTCATTGGCTTCATGGGCCCCCAGGATGAAACATAGTCATCAGGCTTAGGGGAAAGAGCTTTTGTGTGTTTAGACATTTTTCGAGACCAAGAAATAAATTTACTCATAAACCACTGAGTTCATGATATTTGTTACAGCAACAAAGGCAACTAATCTGTGCAATTAGTAAAAATGTATTTCAGTCTCTCTCACTGTACAGTGAGACACAGGAATTAGGAGAATTGTGCGCTATTCCTATTTAGTTCTCTAATATGCAGGAAAATGCATTCTGTGCTGAGTGATTAATATATATTTATTAAGTAGAAGAATATATGCTCTGAAGGGAGACAGTAGAAATTAGAAGCATCAGCATGTTGCCAAAGAAACTCATGAGTAGAGGAAGACATCATAGGGCTAAACATCATGTTATATATTAATATGGTGCCTCATGTGAACTTGCTGAGGAATTAAACCATGAGCAGCCTACTCAGAATCCCTAAGACAGCTCTGGAGAACGCATTAGGCAACACTGGCTGTTGCCTCTGCTGTCTTTCTATTGGTGCTATAAATAACCACAAATTTAGCCACTTACAAAAATGCACAGTTAATATCTTACAATGATCTCAGTTTTTATAGTCAAATTCACCGTCTTGCTGGGTTAAAATGAGTGTTCTTTGGGCTGAGTTCCTTTTGGGGTCTCACTTCAGTTGCTTGTCCTTGAGACTCTGGGACTGAAGAACCCGTTCTTTGTAGGCAGTTAGTGACAGTCCTCCCCGGCTTTGCAGGCTTCCTTCATGACACCTTCAGTCCTAGGTTCTTTCAAATTAAAAAACAAAACAAAACAAAACAAAACAAAAAAAGCAATGTTTATTGAGTATGAATCTTTCCTGCGTTTGACATCGTCAGTCTCTGGCCTCTCTGATCTATTACTTTGTCAGACACAAATTAGCTACATTAGGCCTACCAGATACTCCAGGATATTCTTTATTAACATTTGGGTAGTAGACAGACTATCTCTCTAAAAGATGTCCATATTCTACCCCTTGAAGCTTATAATCATGTTAAGTTCCATAGCAAAGAAGTATCATGGTACCAGATAGAATCAAGCTCTAACTAGCATACTTTAAGCCGATAGGATTAGCCTGGGTTATCTAGGTGATTGGAACCTAACCATTAAGGTCTATGTATTGGTAAGGCAGTGTCATGGCAATGAGTTATGAGAAACCTATCCACTGTGGTCAGCTTGGAAGGTGAAAAGGGGCGGGAGGCCAGAGACTATTAGCACCCTCTGGAGTGTGAAGAAAACAAGCAGAGGAACTCTCCAAGAAGCAGCCAGAAAGTCAGTCAGCCTTGTTAGCACTCAGTGAGAACCCATTTTGCACTTCAGACTCTGAGATCTATATAACAATTTTGAAAATTTTGGAGATTTCCCCCTAGGTAGCCCATACTAATCCTGGATTTGCTACTTAGCCCAGGCTGACCTCAGTGCATAATCCTCCTGTCTCAGTCTCCCTAGTGCTAGAATGACCAGCTTGAGAAGCTATACAGAACCTTTTTGATTACTGAACAGATGTAATAGAACCCCACCCACTCCATAGCCATGACTGTAGCTTTGAGTTCCCTCTTACCATGCCCAGGATCATATTTTTTGGTTCTATAAAATTATATATATATATATATATATATATATATATATATATATATATATATGTTTTATGAGAGTTGTCATTGGCTTTCTGTCGTTACTGGGGGAATGAATGAAATTAACCTGTGTTAGTGAGTGACTAGTATTATAGCAAACAGAGAGAGTGGTAGGAAGCCATTGTCTCCTTCTGTGGACTTCTACAGTGCTATTCTGTGCTTGGTCTTGTACATATAAAACTATTCCATTATCTCTGTTTTTCTAACATTTTGATTTGAGGATTGAGTATTTGCATAGTGAATGAATGGTAAGGTTGGAATTTTATTCTTTGATTCTTAAACCTAGTTCCTTATTCCTACCTTAAATTTGTTTGATCTTGTGAATACAATGGGGAAAACAAGTAGGAGAATAAAAGTTTCTCCAGGCCCAATCATCTTTCAGCTTTTCTCTTATGTAGTGTGTTATCTGTCTTTATATTAAACCCTAGTTTTTGAAGTCTAAGAAGGGGAAGTCATAAGACTCGCCTTGGGTGGACCAAATAGGTCATGAGTCAAGAAAGTAAAAACAAATTAAATAAGGTTATTAAATTTTTAAGGAGTTAATACAAATTTCATCTCTATATAACATATGTATAATATGTAATTAAATGTAATTTATATTACATATAGTTAAATTAATCTGTTCACTACGCATTAACTTCATGCTAGATACAATTAATTAACATGAGATTGCTATTAGTTTACGTAAAATTTCAAATTCCTCAAAAATGCAAATGTTTCTCACCTATATGCCACATGTAATATATGTATGTCAATACAAAGTCGTTTGTATGTAACTGAGTGGTAGCAGCTCTCCGTCTTCCACTACTATTTTCTTTATCTCCTATTTTGCCTTGAACTGCCCAAGTGGACTTTCTGTTTGTGTTCAGAATTGGTTTCAGGGTTTGGTTCCAATGAATTAATCATAATAATTGTACCTATAGCAAGTGATACCTGTTTAAAATGAGAAAATAAATATGAGAATTAAAAACTAATTTTGCTTTTAGGTTAAGTAGAGCTTCTAGTCTCATTTGCCATTTCTAGTGACAAAGGTCACCTTGGGATTGGTTTGAATGGCGCTGACCTTGTGAAGAAGATTAACTGTGAGGTTGATAATTACTGAGCGAGAGTAGAGAAAAAGTCCAAAAATTCCAAATTCAGACTTATAACCCATTTAAGAACCTACTTAAACTGTTCTGGGAACTTAGAAAACTTATACAGGCTCTCTTGGGACTTGAATTTCTAAACACAGGAGCAGACATGATAATGAAAGTTGTTTGTCTGAGCAGAAAAGAGTTGTCTTTCTTTTTGACGAGACTGTAGAAAAGCTACAAGATTGCCCGGGTTAATCTGGGTTTGCTCAGTTACATATTCTTAGTCTTTCGGGCCTCTTTGCATCTTTAGGTCCAGCAACTGGTGAAAACCATGGACTCACTGAACAAACACTCTTTGGAGAAGTGCTTTCAGGTCACAAGCCGGGTCATCCTAGCTCTGCTATTCTTCAGTTTCATTGTCTGCGACATTTAGACACCTAAAGGGGCCTTCCCATCGTGGGCTCTTCATTCAGTACATGCTATTTCTTACACTTGTTTAGCTGTTGAAAATTGTCTTCATGTCCAACAGTGGGCGGGGCAGTACTGTTATGTTTATTCTTCTTGTGCCTCCATGCTTTTTTAAAGAGAGAGAGAGAGAGAGAGAGAGAGAGAGAGAGAGAGAAACCTTCATATTTCTGCAAATGAAATTTTTGATAAATGTACCTGATAAATACTGACATTTAGTCACTAATGCATGTTTTATGTTAGTAACAGCTGCAGTATTCAAGTATACATGTCTGATGTGTCTTGTGTTTCACATAGTGGACATGTCTCTTATGTGGTTTGCTTTGGTGTGTGTGTTTGTGTGTTCAGCTTTGGGTATCTTTTGTATGTTGCACTCTACATAATTATTATCGTTTTGAGACAGAGTTTCTAACTGAACTTGAAGTTTGCCATTTTGGATAGACTGGCTGGCTGGCAATCCAGTAGGATTCATCTGTCTCTACTCACTTCCCAGCACTGGAGTAGCAATGTCTGGCTTCTCATGTGAATACTGGAGATCTGAACTCAGGTTCTCACACTTAGGTTGCAAGCACTTTACCACTCTCCCCAAATTCCATTTCTTCTTCTTCTTTTTCTTCCTCTTCTTTTTCCTCCTCCTCCCCTCCTCCTCCTCCTCCTCCCCTCCTCCTCCTCCCCCCCCTCCTCCCCCCCTCCTCCTCCTCCTCCTCCTTACCTCTTCCTCACCTCCTCCTCCTCTTCCTCCTCCTCCCCTCCCTTTCTTCCTCCTCCTCCTCTTCTTCCTCTCTCTCTCTCTCTCTCTCTCTCTCTCTCTCTCTCTCAGGTTGAGCTTAAATTCAAGATTTCTTGAGCTTGACTACAGAATCTCAGAGAATACATTGTATTCAGTTTGTGGACTCTGATCATTGTGAACAATATCAGGAGTAATGCATAGAAATGCACGGACAGTTATTTCTTCTCATAGTCATAATTGTTTAATTCTTCATCTTCTGGTCATGCACATTTAGAAATACCACTGTCTATGTAACTCTCTGGGGGTTCATAAGAAGCTGAGAAATTAATAATACAAGATAAGTTTAAATTGAGAAATCCAGGATTTTCAATTTGAGTTCTAACCTCCACTGAAATTTATAAATTAGAACAAATCCTGGCATTCTTTGAATACAGGTTCTTTGACCTTTAAACTTATTATCCCATTTTATATAGTCAAGCATTTGATGATTGTGTTTTTCTAAATTGACTGGCCCCTCAGTGACATCAGTTTTATGCATTCTGTGTCCAGCTACTGGTAGCAAACCAAAGAAACTGAAAAATCCAGCTCTTTTCTCTATGCAAAATGGTTTGTACTAATCAGAACTCCCTAGACAGAGAGAATCAATGCAGTGTTTCTCTCTATATATTTTGTATAAAAATTGGCTTGTGAGTATAGATTCCGGCAAGTCTCATGTCCTACAGAGCAAACCAGAATACTGGACACCTGGAAGATAGAGGGGACAAGTTCTAGTCTCTTTTGGAGTCCTGGGAATAGAAAAAATGGTGTGGTTCTAAACTGAAGGGTCAGGCACATGACCCTGGAGGAGCTGATGTTATAGTTTAAGCCCAAAGGCAAGGAAAGCAACCTGTTAGTTGGAAGGCAGGGAGGGTTCTCTGTTAAGTGGGGGAAGAGTCATCCTTGTGTTTTACTCAGGCCCTCAACCCTCTACTAATTGTATGGGGCCAGTTAACATTGCAGAGGGCAGTGTGCTTTTCTCAGCGTAGTAATGTTCATCTAACCCCAAACCATCTTCCATAAAAAGACTTCCTGAGCATCTTTTGGTCCAGTCAGGTTGACAGAATTCTCCACCAGGATAAATCAAATGTATAATATTTAAAACATTTAAACACATCAGACTCACATAATGAACACTAATGAACACAATCCCAATCCTGTCCCATGATTTTCTTTTATTTAAGTATCAGGGTTCTATTCATGTCAGATGCTGAAAGGACAATGACCAGCAACATTTGCATCCCCCATCTCATCCGGCCATATCCTGTTGTTATGAATCCTTGAACATCTAGAAATCTACAGCCTCCTTTGTAGGACATCCTTGTATTCTTGGTAAACTGTGCTAATTTCTTGGCTCTCTCCATTTCCCATTGCCTTCTGTGTCTAGCTCCCTAAAGTGTGTTCTCTCCAGTGCCTTGTGCAGTCATGCAGCCTAATTTGGTCTCTGTCAGCTCAAGGTAGAGAGTCAATGTCACTCCCTGAGCATCTGAGGCTAGGACACCAAGGCTCTGGACCTAAGTGCTAGAGAAGCAAAGATTAGAGGGAGAGGCGTCAGGCATCATTGTGGAGAACGATTTTCCTGTAGGTATTCAAAAGTGTGTTGTTGAAGATTATAAAACCAGATGTAGCATCAGGACCTGACTATTTAAAGTACAGGAGGCAGTTTTCAAAAGAAGAGATGATCTCAGTGGGAGTCCTAGGTGTTATGTATTCAATTCTAAATGGATTTTTCAGGAGAAGAAAAAAATACTATTTGGTTATTTTTAAGGGGTTTAGGGTGCTAAAGAAAATATATTTTGTTGTAAACATTCAAGCTTTTGAATATCTTATCTACATTTCATTTCTATTGCCCTGGTTCATCAGTTCATATTCTCTTTGCTGTACTTCATAATTATTTTAAGTAATAAAGATAAATCCCATTCTCATAATCATATCATATAAACACAATTAAACTTTATAAATCGACATGAAATTTGTTATATGTATATTTCTATGTAGACATATAGCTCATGTCTTTAGAAGTGTGGGTTCTTAATCTTTAACCCCATTGAAAGGCTTTCTTCTTCCTTTGGAAAAATTTTCTGTTCCATTTTAATTTCTTCTCCAACACCAGCCATGCTGACATGATAGAATTCATCTGAAAGATAAGAATGCAGTTTCTTTCTCCCTTTGTGTCAAGTAAACACATCGATGTCTGTGCTGTTGTGGAGCAAACAGGACAGTGTGGCGGGCTCATTCAGATGAGAGGATTGCCAACCTCAGGAAAGAAGTAAGAAATGTAAGTATGCACATATATAATACACATAAATACAAATATGATCTTGTGGAAATTAAGTCAGAGGCTATAGTCTCTGTTGGTTCAGCCTTTGTAGTACATATCAGGCAGGGCTCTTACAGAAATGGAACCGGTGGAGGTGGTATGTGTATACATCATGAAAGGGTGTGGTAGCTTGGCTTGTACAATAGGAGCTGAGTAGTCCAACCACTGTCATTTCACACACTGGAGCTGCCGAGAACTCAGGAGATGCTCAGGCTATGAAACTGGGCACCTCAGCAGCTCACTCCTGATGCTAACGGTCAGGAAGATTCCCAGAGAGTCATTGGTCTTCCGTTCATGCCAGAAAGGCTAGGAAGCTGCAGTCTGATATTAGCAGAGGATGGTGGTAGTGACAGCATCAATAGACACACAGACCAACAAGAAGCAGATGCTAAAATCAAAATGTATCTCATTTAAAATGCATTTGTCAGTACAGAGACATTAACAGACTCTCTGCTGCTAAGCGTAGAAACACCTGTGGGCTGCTAGTCATAGTCTCAGGAATGGCTGCACCTCAGAAATAGTCTAAAAGACTATTGTAAAATACATACATAAATGATAAAAACAAAATAAGAACTCAGTGCTTTATTTAAAATTTCCCTCTATAATGATTAATTTTGATAGTCAACCGGGCAGGATCTGGACTTAATTAGGAGATGTATCCCCTGGACAGGCCTGTGAAGGTGATCCAATATTCTGAGGAAGGATTAATGGGAGGTGACCCTCCCTAGAGTGGATGCCGGCACTTTCTGGTTGGTGCAGCAGAAATAAGGAGTTAAGAGATATTGCTACTTGCCCTTTTTCTTCTCTTTCTCTCTCTCTCCCTCTCTCTCTCTCTCTCTCTCTCTCTCTCTCTGTCTGTCTGTCTGTCTGTCTGTCTGTCTGTCTGTCTCTCTCTGTGTTTCTTCTTCCTCATTATTCTTTCTTCCGTTGTGTGTAGTGATTGTGAATAAGTACACATGTGCACATGCATGCATGCACACATGGAGGCCAGAGGAGGCCATCAGGGAGGGTCCTGCTCTACCATTTCACATATCTCCCTGGGATCTCTCACTGAGCCTGGAGCTTGCTCATCTTCTTTTTTAGATGAGCTGCCTGGCTGGTCAGCAAACCCCAGTGACCCTCTGGCCTCTTCTCTGCCCAGCACTAATTTTAGAAGCTTGTGTGTCCATGCCCAGCTTTAATGTGGGTTATGGACATGTGAACGAAGGAGCCAAAGTATTCACAGCAAGATTGTTTACCTACTGAGCTATCTCTTTAGTCCCACAGTTCTGACTGCAGAATGTAATGGCAGAAGACAAGATGGGAGGCGGGGAGCTATGGCTGTGGATAGTGTCTGGCTGAAGACTCTAGTCTTAAAATTCTAATGCCCTCTGCTTAATCTGATTCCAGAAGGGGTGATGAGGGACTCATACTATCTTGATACCTACAGTGACTTTCCATCCAGCTTGTCAGGGTAGCTTTATACCTGCTCAAAGGACCGCTGTCTCTTTCTCTACATTGACTTTCTCCTTATGTAAGTCGGCGCGGAAGGAATATCTAACATATTTACAAGGATCATTAAAATTGCCTTTCCTCTTAAAATAATGTTATAAAAATAAATCTCCCCATAGCTTTATTGCTGGATGTTTTTAGAGTTTTATTACCATTTCTTTCTTTTAATAGAACCTTTTTTTTTTTTTTAATGTTAGCTACTTTACCAGTTCTTCCTCATTATGGAAAGAACAGTGTTGAGAATATCTGGAGGTAAGAGCGCAATCTTGAGTTGTCTCCAAACACAAGGAACTTAACATGAAATCTCCCTGTGAAGTTTAGGTCTCCGCACAAAGGGAGGGATTTTTCTATTCAAAACTGTGGTGGAGGGAGGGGCTCTCTATACCTACAATGCAAGAGAAGAATTTAAAAAGATTTAAGCATCCTAAATTGGCAGCAAGCCTAACATGTAGAAACCCTAGCCATATCTAATTCAAAATAGTAAATACAATTTAATATTTTCTTAAATTTTTTTTTGGGGGGGGAAATTTAATAGATGAGTTTTTACCCCATTTTTTCTCTCTTCCAGGTATTTCCAGGTCTTCCTAGTTCTCATCAAATCCTGTCCCTATTTCTGCTTTACTTAAAATACCATTTTACAATCATTAATAAAACTACAACGTGAAAAACACATGTTCCATATACATTGAAGTTCCAGTAGTGATGACTTTTTTCCTTTTTGTTTTTGAGAATTTCATTTTAATGAAATGATTGATATCTGTACCCAGGGAATCTTCTCTGACAGTCAAGCTATGCTGTAATAACAGTCTGGAGGTTTGATTGGCTACGTGTATCAAGGACTATGTCTCTCCTAACACGAGTCAGTAGGAAATCATGGTAATTCCTAAGGGATGGGGCCATTCAGGTTCTAGGTCAATTGTGTCCAGTGGCACCACAGTGGAAGAGAGTGCTGTGGTGAACGACTGTCAGTGGCTGTTAGGTATCACACCGAAAACCATGCATACCACTACTGGTTTTGTTTCATGGGTCAGAGCATGAAATGCGAGCCTGCCTACCTTCAAAGAACTTACGAGAACATGCTAGACTGACTAGTAGCGCTGTGGCCTGTGGCAACAGAGCATCTTAGTATAGGTAGGACCAAACCAGGATGCCAGAGAAGTAAGCTGTAGGCAAACTCTATGATCTGTAAAGATGAAATATTCAAAAAGTTTTAAATTATAGACAAAGCTGATAAGAAGTCCCCATTTCAACTCATTTTCCATAATATTACATATTTTTGACTATAATAAATAGATAATTAGACCCTGTAAGAGTTTAGTGCATAAAAGTATATTTTGATTAGGGTTGTTTTGTCTGTTTGTTTGGTTGGTTTGGTTTTCTTTTGTCAGCTTGACAGAAGCTAGAGTTTTCTGGGAAGAAAGAAATGTAACTGAATGATTTCTTCCACCACACAGTCTATCGTCAAGCCTTTGTGGGCATGTTCTTGATTAATGCTTGATGTGGAAATATCCAGCCCATGGTGGGTGATGCCACCCTTGTGCAGGTTGGGAGGGGGTCCCAAGAAAATCCCCAGTCAACTCAGGCCAATGATAAGACAAAGGGTTCCTCCAAAAACCTGACAGCAGGACCCCATTACTGAGGATAACAGCCCTACTACTCATTGATCATGAAGTGGATGATGTCTACATGGAGCTTTCGCCCATACTAGTCAGTCTTGTTGGTGCAGGAAGGTACTCTGCAAGCTACTGAGAGAGAAATGTGGACACCAACCCAGCTACAAGCCTTTGACATACAATCAGTCCTGCCTGCACAATATGCTGAGGAACTGGTGGCACAGGACTTAGGAGAATAGCCAACCAATGTCTGATCTGATAAGGCCCACTCTTTGAGAAGGAACCCATACCCAGTACTGTTTGAGTAACCGAGAACCAGAGAGTAGACAATCCAGAGACCTAGGAGAAAACAAAATATCAAACATGACTGGTTAAAACAAACAAATTAAACAAACAAACAAGCATACAACCTCCAAGAAAAATGATTTTTAATAATATTCTGTTATACTCATAGATCAGTGCCTTATTCAGTCATGATCAGAGAGGCTTGCTCTGGCAGCAGATGGGAACAGATACCTCAGAGACACACAGCCAGACATTACAGGAAAAGAGAGTCTAAATTGGAGGTCTCCATTAAATTGCTTCTCTGAAACCTCAGGGAATCTCAAGAAAGAAGAGGAAGAAAGATTGTAAGATTCAGGGGGTGGGGTGTGGTCCTCTGTGTCAATTGAGCAAGGTGCATATGAACTCGCAGAGACTGAAGCAGGAAGCACAGGGCCTTCAGAGGTCTGCACCAGGTTGTCTGTACATATTAGCTGTTAACTCATTGTGTTTATGGAACTCTTGACTGTGAGAGCAAATGTGTTTCTGAGTCTGTGGCCTGCTCTGGGGACTCTCTCCTGATGGTTGCCATATTAGACTCTGATATGAAAGATTTTGTTTCATCTTAGTATATTTTGTTTTGTCCTGTTTGGTTGGTATCTCTTAGAAGCCTGTCCTTTTCTAATGAGAGACAGAAAGGGAATGGATCTGGAGGGGAGGGAAAGTGGGGAAGGACTGGAAGGAGAGGAGAGAGGGGAAACTATAATCAGGATGAATTGTATTAAAAAGAAACCTATTTAAAAAAAAGAGGATGAAGGAAGAAAGAAAAAAGGAAGAAAGGAAGAAAGAAATAAAGAAAGAAGCAAAGAAGGAAAGAAAAAGAAAAGGAAAGAAAAGAAATTTGAGCAAGCCATGGAAAGCAAGCTCGTGAGTGATTCTTGCATCCATGCTTACTGCCTCTGCTACTGCTTGGGCTCTTGGCTTGGATTTTCTCAGTGATAAACTGTGATTTGGGCGTATGATCCAGGTAGACCCATTCCCCCAGGATTGCTTTTGGTCACAATATCTATCCAACAATCTAGGACAAGGAAGGCACTTGCAGCTGAGTCTGATGACCTGAGTTTGAACCCCAGAACCTATGTGGTAGAAGGGGAGAGCCGACTTCTGCAAGCTGTCCTCTGGTCTCCAAACTTTTGATGCTTTGTGGTCTCCTTCATGCAGGAACAGCTGTGGAAATAAAAAACCTCTCCATTGTATAGGGCATCTCCAGAAAAAACTAAAAGGGCACAAACTTATATTATGATATTGAGTGTGCTGGTTACATTTTCCATTAAGATACCAGGTGAAGTGCTTACATTTCCCTTTGGATCACAACTTTCTTTTAACTTAGTAACTGTGGATGCTGATCATTTGTATAATTCGATGAATTATTTGAAAAGAGCAATGGCACTGTTTATGTTTTTCAAATCACACTGCGCTGTTCCTGTCACATGAGCTGGGCATGGTTCATCAGTCTCTGTCCAGCTCTCTCTGGTACAAAGAAACTCATTGATGGAGCTGCCTATAGACAGGAAAGCCTCTTTATCAAGCATGTGGTTCAGTGTGACTTGGTTTTGTTGTCATAGCATTGACTGTCCCTGTCAGCCTGGGTCACAAAGCCTTTGGATAACTGGTAGACAGCCATCATCACCAATTTTGGCTGGACGATTTGTCAACTCAGGGCTAGAGAGCTCCATTTACCAGCAGATATCTGTGGGCCTGGGATTATCATCATCATTGGAACAAATGATTTCCTGTACAAAAAACATATTCAAAGTGTGCCAAAGGGGCAAAAGATAAAATGAACTTTGATTTTAGCTGTGACAAGGGACGTTGAGTAGAAACAGTAAGGAATGGTGAGGAACAGTGGAATTCATTTCTTGCAGGCAGAGCAGCTCGGGACTACTTCACCTTGGAGAGGACTCTTGGAACTGGGAAAGAGCCAAAGCTGAAGAACAGAATCACAGGCCTCCATACAAACATTTCTAGAGGAATTTCTCTTTCTGTGTATCCAGTGGAAGCTAAGGAACCCGGCACAACATGCACCATCAGTCTCTTCCAGAGCTGAATCCCACCTCATTAACAACCCTGACAATGAAGCAGAATTTAAAATGGTTGTCGAACTGAGCCCATGGCCAACAGGAAGAACAAAGGTTTTGGGCAAGTGTGTTCTTGGTGGTATATGCTGTCCTTGTGAAAGGTTTGATTTTTTCCCCCTACACCAGATAAAAAATCCTCTGAGACCACCTGTGCCTGATGTCATTACCAGTCCCCTCAGCTTTAGGGCTCTCTAGACACTACAAAAGGCCTCTTTGCTACCCATTGGAATTCAAAAGACTTGAAAGGCCTGGAGGAGGGACTGTGGAGAAGCTGTGGTTGGAATGAACCGCTTTTGAGTGGAGGAGAACCAGTTTCCCACTGGTCTCTGAACCTGGAAATCTTAGCATTTTTCCCCTGGGAGATGAGGTGTTGAAATCAGATTGCTGAAACCGTGTTGCATGAATGAGAGCTTAAAAAAGATTAAAGAAGTTTAAGGCAAAGTTCAGATATATCTTTACTATCTTCCCCAGCACATTGACACAAAGGATTAAATACAGTTTAACAGGAAAGTGGAAAAATGATTTTAATAGAATATGGTCAGAATTCTGCAACTCAAGGATTGTTATCTATAGTCCCCAAAGTAGAATATTCT
Organism: Rhabdomys pumilio; assembly: GCA_030674055.1. Classification (NCBI taxonomy): domain Eukaryota; kingdom Metazoa; phylum Chordata; class Mammalia; order Rodentia; family Muridae; genus Rhabdomys; species Rhabdomys pumilio. The sequence continues at coordinate 10,255,138 of JANHMN010000001.1, forward strand.
CACATAAAAATCGAGAAGTCATTGAAGTTGTAATGACATTCAGAAAAATCTCTATTTATTTTGACCTGAGAGAAGGAGGTAGGGAAAAATAAATCTCTCCTAGGAACCAATATTTTATTTCATTTTCTTCTTGAGTCACAATTGTGCCTGATTTATTGTTAACATCTCCCTCTAGCTGGGGTTGCTGAAGCCCCGAGCTGTGCTGGAAATATCTTTACAGTGTGCACAAACTTCCCATCAAATAAATATTCCTAACCAATATTAGTGCAAGTGAGCTAAGAAAACAAAACCTACTGGAAAGTCAACGCTTTGCCACCTTGTGTATGTCTCATCAGGAAGTTAAAAGAGGTCCCTTTCCTGGTACTTACTTTTCAAAATGAAGTGAAGACAAAGATGATACTTTAAGACATTCTGCTTTCATCATATATAGTGTAGAGAGAAAAAAAAAATGTCCCCTGGGTGCTTAGCTTGAAGAGCGCCCAAGAGATTCTGAGAAATATACTTTTTGAACACTTCAGCTTCCTAGTGTCTTTTCAGTCGTCAATTAACATAATTTGACAATTACAGGTATAAACATTTTATAGGCACTTGGTAGCAAGAGTGTTAAAGAGTGCTGATCTCCATCCACCGATGCTGGCACCCCTTGCCTTGTTCTGGCAGGGCACTTGAAGGAACAGTGGAATGTGCTCCCTGCTATTAATAAAACTCAAAGCATATTTCATCTTGACACCATATCACAAGTTTGACATTGCAGCTCCTCTCTGAGGAATTCTGAGTCATCGAGACATCCCCTAGCTACAACCCTATCTCAACTAGATGATAATTTGATTCAGACTATTTTAACACATGCCAATATGTATATCTCCCCTGCAAAGTGGAGGTATGCCCACAGAGGGAAGACAGCTGAACTGACAGGACAGCATCACCTCTGTGAAGTTGTACCTCAGTACTTTAACAATTCCTTAAGTCTCACTTACTTTTACTCTTCTTCTTCTTCTTCTTCTTCTTCTTCTTCTTCTTCTTCTTCTTCTTCTTCTTCTTCTCCTCCTCCTCTTCCTCCTCCTCCTCCTCCTCCTCCTCCTCCTCCTCCTCCTCCTCCTCCTCCTTTTCCTCTTCCTCCTCCCCCTGCTTCTCCCCCTGCTCCTCCCCCTGCTCCTCCTCCTGCTCCTCCTCCTGCTCCTCCTCTTCCTCTCTCTCCTCCTCCTCTTCCCCTTTTTTCTACTCCACCTCGTCTTCCTCCTCTTCCTCTTCCTCCTCCTCCTTTTTCTTCTTCTTCCTCCTCTTCAAAAGTGCTTTCATGTCATGAACAGGATCTTCAAGAAAATGAGATTGAATGAAACTCAAAAATTGTTCACTTATAACTGTCTTGGTAAGATTCAATTTTTAATAACTATATTTTGGATCCTAAATAATTAAAGTGGTACGTTAAATAGCCACAGAGGTATTTTTCAATACAAAACCTATGTCAATTTATTGACATGGTCAACTTTCTAGTTTCTTAAACAGCTGGAGCATTTTGTGTGTGTCTAAAACTGGAGACTAGCCTCAATAGGTAAAGAGGAAAATAAATCATAGCACAAGGAGCATGGCAGCAGGGAACTCAGATATTAGGAAGGGAGTAAGAATTGGGTGGGGTGGCAGCTCTGAACCTATGCTTTCACTGTGGTCTGCAGTGCTTTTGTGTTTCCCCAGATTGAGGTAGCAGCCTCTTGGTTTGGTTCTATGTTTTCTGTTATTTAACAATTTCATTCCTGTTAATTCACAAATGAAAAACAAGCCCTATTGTGTCCAAAACTGCTCAGGGCCAATGCAATTAGCCACTTTATAGTAAACAATCAGAATACTAGTTTTTAATAGTCACTTCTGAGATTTGTACTCATGCTTATGAAACTATAAAGGATGTATTATTTTCTTTCACTCACTCTCAGATTTTCAGCTCTAAAAATAATTGACCCACAGCATATGTTTGTATGCGTGAGTGCAGGTGCATGCAGGTGGCTGTAGGTGGGTGACCAGATGACAGTTCTCAAGAATCTGCTCTCTTTGCCAGCCTGTGAGTCTGGGAATCATAACAGCCTGTCAGGATGACGTGGAGCACCTCTACTTCCTAAGCCTTGTGGCCTGCCCAGGATATATTCTCTTACATTTTCTTTGTTTAAAAAAAAATATTGAGGAGGATTCAAGAATGTTTTCTTACTATCAAATACCACTTAATCTGATGTTTGTACTAAAAACATGGGGCTGGAGAGCTGTCTCATCAATTGATCACTTGCTGCTCTTCCAGAGGACCCAAATTTGGTTCCCAGCACCCATACCAGATGGCTCACAGTCATCTACGTCTCTAGGTTCATGTGGTCCAATGCCTCTAGTCTCTGTGGGCATGCCACTCACATGCATCCACCCTCATGCAGAGACACATACATGCACATATTTTTTAAATTACAATAAAAATCTAAATAGGAAAAAAACCCATTGTAATAGAGATTTTTCTCCTATAGAGATTATTTTCCCAGATAGATATGTATATGTTGTGAACGTGTGAATGCACAGTTTGTGTGTGTGTGTGTGTGTGTGGGGGGGTGTTTGTGTACACATTAGTGAGAAGACCCAAGGTTGACACAGGGAGCCTTCCTTTGCTGCTTTCTACATATTTATTGAGGTGGTGCACTCTCAGTGTTGGAATTACAGGTGGGCCAACATGTCACCTGCCATGTATGTGGCTTCTAGGGACTGGGGTTCTGGTCAAGCACTGCGTCCATTGAGCTACCTCTCCAGCCTTAAGTATTTTAGCTTATAGCAACTAAAAGTAGTACAGGAAAGCTGTGGAGGGTGTTATTTACCCTTGACTCTATGTCTAGTTTTTGAAGTACTTTAACCTACTATATCAGCTGACAGACATAATACGTGTGAGAACGGAGAGTTGAGCAAATGTAAATATTTTTACACGTTCTCCTCAATGACTCAAATATTATTGAGTTCTATCAAACATGGGCGCACGCTTACTTAAGTGAGTACAATTATTGTTCCTGTTTCCCATATCAAAATTTGTGGCTCAGAGTAGCCGATTATCATAGATCACAAGGTTGCAAATGCCAGAACTAAAGTACCCATCTAGTCCCCAACTTTCATGAATTTAATAACACAATGGAAATTATTTCTTCATACCTACTTTTAAATGCTAGAGCTTAAAACTCGGATCGCTGGCTATATGCACACATTTCCCCCTATTTAAGCACAGCTGACTTAGCAGGAAGCTGTGCTCAGGGTGTGGCACAGTTGTTGCTGACAGGATGACAGCTGTCAGACAGGTGTCAACAAGTGTGCATGTGTGAGCTTAACTGTGGTTCTCAGTGGCATGACTGGATAAGGGCAAACTCTTGCCTTTCCTCCAAAAGCCATCAGACAGTCTGAGGAAGGACCGCAAGGGAAGAATGGCTATCAGTGGCTTGCAAGAAAATCCTTGGAAGCACTTGAGAAAGGCTGGCTCACAACTGCTTTTGATGACAGTTTGTGTCATATATCTTTTTTTTTTCTATGACTGTGGGGAAAATGATAGCTCAGGGTGGGGGTTGGCAGGTGGATTCTATGGGTTGAAAAGTTTCAACAAGCTTCTTATTTTTTTCCATGTGTTCTTTTAACTTGTAAGTAAAAAAAAATCCATGTGTAGGTGATAAAAATTCCTGTGTAAATATATTTGGAAAGACTTCTTTTGCTATGTTTGAAATTTCCCACTGCTAAGAAGCATCCACTTGGAAGCTAAGACAATGGCGACGCACTTTGTAGTAATGGTAACTTCGTATGTTGAACTATTTCAGTTTGAAACATGTTGGGGGAGTGTGGAGCCATCTTAAATGATACGGTTTCTATAAAATGAAAAACCAAGTTTGATCCTGTCATGTCCCCATCCAGGATGCACAAGGTCCAGGGCAATCATGGGAACTGTGTCTTTAATGCAAATTAGAAAATGTATGTGATAGATTTTATTTTTAATCCTGAGCATCTGTGTGACCTTGGGTGACTCTCTGAGCCTCAATTTCCCAACCTACAAAGGAAAGCTTGCCCTATGTAATGCACAATACACCTTTAAGCTCTTGGATTGTGACATTAGGGGAAAACATAACTTATTTTACCTATTATCTGTTGTTTGCTTTTGGGTAATGTATCTGATAAGATATTTTTGCACACAGAATAAGTGAAAAAAGTCCTACGATCTAACAACAAAAGGGAAACAAGAAGAATACAAAGCAAAACAACAAGCAGAAACAGCACCGAGATTGACTTTTCTCCAAAGAAGGTCACCAGGTGTCCAGCCACACTTGAAAACACACTCAGCGTCATTAGTCACTTCGGAAGCACAGTTGAAATCACAAGGAGGAAGTATGTCTCAGTCCTCAGTAAGACAGATGTAAGGTTGTCACAGGACCCAGAAGATGACAGCGACTATAGAGCCGTAGTCAGGGAGGCAGCCATGTGCCCAAACGTGGGCCTGCCGGGTTGCCAGGCAGTTCTCTGCTCAACTAATTAAGGAACTATCAGAACTTAAAAAATTCTTTCAAGCTGTTTACCGTATAAAATAACGGGCACAATCTTGACCCCGTATCCACGTTAACATAATTGCGCTCTGTTCATGTTCTCTCCCAGATCACCGTCTCTTGTTCTTCCCATGTCTGCTCCCCACCCTGGTCTCCTCCATCAGCCCATTATCTCTTATTTTATGTACTTCATCATTGAGTAATTTTACCTAATGAGAAGATGATTTACTTGCTTTTTAGTTTAAACCCAACCAGAGGTTTGTTTCTGTTCCACTATGGAGAAGAGCTGGTCAACCTTAGTAATTCCACAGACACTTGAAAACCATAATAGATACATTCCATCCCTCTCTCCTTTCTCAGGAAAATAGGCTTAAATCCCTTAACATATCCTCAAATAGTAAAATTGCAACCCCTCAGTGGCTCCTATTATACCAGCTCATTCTTTGGTTTCTCGACTTCCCAGAGGCCTCTTTTAAGAGAGCCCTGACTTTTCTGAACACCGACTTGGCTATTCTCTGAGGCATCTTGGTGGGCCATAAAACAAGGCTGCTGGACTTCCTTCATTAAACAACAGATGGTTTTCCTGGGGCAGGGGGATTACTTTCCTCTTTGGAGAACTCTTATATAGAGCCAAGTTTTGCATCCATGAAGAAGGCATTTGAGGTCCCACTATCCTGTGAGGTATCTTGAAGAGACAGTTCAAGCACTTGTTTGGTCGTGATGCCGGAAGCTGACTAGTAGTCCCTCATATGATGCTAAGCTGTCTCTAAGGTGAGAACACTGCTTCATTTCCATTATGAATTCTGCAACATGAGTCTTGTGAATTGCTTGTTGTAGGCTAATCAGAATCTCAATATTTACAACTAAAGAAGCCTAACACATGCAAGAGCAGAATTTGTTCTTGCTTGTTCTGGCTCTAGCTCACTGCCCACCAGTATCTTGATGACGGATGTGAAGAAGGCAGAGGAGCCCACGCACGACTCGGCATCTCATGGCACGCCACATGAAAAGTCCAACCCTTTTAACTGCTGCCAACTCTTTACAACAGAAACCAGGAATGACTGCTATCTATTTTTTTTCACTCTGGATTTCCTGAAGCTTCAGTCAATGTGATGGGCTTTGGTTTTGAAGTAAATGATATCTCTAAATAGAACTGTGAAAATTTTATATCTACCTTCTGTCCATAATTACATGTAACTTTCTCACTTCCTTGTCTGGTACCAACATGTAGAATTAAAAAAAAAAACCTAGGAAGAAAAGTAGTTAGTAGTTGGCTTTATTCTACTTGAGTGTTGTGGCATAGGAAAAAGAACAAACCTGTTTTCTTTTATGTTCTACAGACCCCATGTATTACACATAAAATTTTGCCTAATTTTTCACATGCTTACTATTATTATTTAAGTAATCTGTCATCATTGGTGTTAAAATGATGCCAATACATAATATTACCTGATTATTTTGAATATTTTAAATGTTATTGTTTATTTTTTATATGAGGCTGCTTTTAGCCTAGGCTGGCCTTAAACTCAATATATAGATGAGGCTAGACTGGAACTTTGGATCCTTCTGCTTCCACATCTCAAGTTTGAGATTATAGGCATGCACAGGGAGTCTCAGAAGCATCAGCTATTAGCCATGCTGGTGACTGTATCCTAAACCTAAGCAAGTGTTCTGCCATTCAACTACATCCTCCTCCTCATTAACTAATTAAATGAAAAGCAATACAGAGGCCAATGGGGGAAAAGCTCAACAGAAAGCAACCCATTGGTACCTGGATCTCCTATTTTGGGAACGTTGACTCAGGGATTCACAGACTTTACATGATGCTCACTTTCACCTTGCTAGTTCTAGTCCACTCCATCTTGCTTTTCTCTTCTGCAGCTTCTACTTAGGAGAAGCAGGCTGATTGTTTATTTTGGGTACTAGTAAACCTTGGCTGCTAATATCACAATATTTTTCATTTCCTATAAGCATTTCCATCTTGGGCATTTTGTCACAGTATCCAAAAGCTGACTAACACAGTGTTCTAGGAAACAAATAGAAACTGCCATTAGAAAGTACTAGGATGTCCCCTTTTAATCTTGTTCCCAGCATCACTTTTCTTGTGTCTACATATTAGATTCACTAACCAAGTAACCTTAGGTGTATTAACCAATGTCTCATACATTAAATTTCTCCAGATAGAATATGCATTCTGGAACAGAATACATCCCTATCTGATTCCTGTCAGTTTCCATACAGAAGCGTATTATAACCTTCATATTGATGATTGGATATGACTTTTTAATTAATTGATTGGTTTATACTTTGATAATTTCATATTCAAGTATGATATGTTTTATCTTATTTACCCACATTATTCTTTTTATTACTTTCCCACTACTGTTGAGTTCATTCTTTCAAAGTTCCCCTTCTACTTCTGTCTCTGTGTGTCCCACTGAGTGTAATTAGGCTTGCTTGTATGAGCAAGGGTGGAGGGTTGGTTAGGGCTCTTTTTATGTTAAACAGTGGAAAATGTCAATGCATAATGAAGACAGTTTGAAGTGAATCATAGTGTGGTGCATGGATGATTGTAAAGAAGAAGCAGAGCACTGAGAGGTTCTTTGCTGCAGATCTGATGTATTCAAAGGTTCAGAGATGACAGCTGGAAAGTAATCACGGAAAGAAAGGGACAAAGGAAAGGACTGGATAATCAGAGAAGTGTGTGTCAATGAGAAAAGTCACTCGTGTATGACTTGAGAGAATGGGGAATGCAAGAAAGGAGAGAAGATGTAGAAAAAAAAAAGAGATGGTGATGTACTAAGTACAGGAAAGACGTTCAGATGAAAGGGTCAGGTCGAGAGTGATGCTGTTCTGGTAAGTCCTGAGAAGGGTTGCATTGAAACCTATGGTAAGGCTGGTGAAGAAGTAAAGAGAAGGTGTCAGAGTTTACTCTTGTCTATGAGATGATTACAAATTAGAGGGAACAATAACATCTGAAGACCACTTGACCTTATTGGAAATTACTTTCTGCCTCAATATAAATTTGATATTGAATCACCCACAGGGGCGACCTTGAAAAAGGAAGTAGGCATGTAATCTATGGTGGTCAGAATTAGCTGGATTTACATGCTCCCCCTCCCTCTCCTCTTCCTTTTTTTTTTTTTTTTTTTTTTTTTTTTTTTTTTTTTTTTGTTCAAAAGAGTTTCACTACGTAGACCAGGAAGGGCTTGAACTCAGAGATCTCCGTAGATCCAGCTCCTAAGTACTGTGTCAACCACTGTTTCTAGCTATCCAGTTTCTTCAGAAAAGCTTTTTTTTTTTTTTTTTTAAGTTCTAGATGCTTGCAGACTTAGTGAGATTGCCAAAAAAGGCACACATACATGAAATTTAAAAGGCAAGAAAACCCTCTCCTTCTTCACAGTAGTATTCTGCAGATGCCTCCCAGTGTGCACAGATGTAATCAAACTGTAAAGCAATATATGCATCTATGCATCGGCCACCATTACAAAGTATTGTAGAACACAATAACCTAGAAAGCAAAATCAATTTTAAGAAATATACATTGAATTGTTTCACTGCATCATAATAGAAATCATAGGTATAAAAATACATAACGAGACATTTTAAATTTGTATATGTACATCAAATATTTTAAATAAAATGCCAGTGTGTTGATCAAGCCTATAGACATGGGTTGTAAGCACCGACTCTAATTGTGCTCATGTAACCACCGACTGTAAACACAATCTACTGATAGGCATGCTCGACTAGAAAGACTAATATTTTCTGAGTGTCACTTAAATGTCCATGGTTTATAAGTCTAAAGTTGTTCACAATAAAAGGTTTGCTTACCTAACAGGCATACTTTACTTGGTTTATGTTATAATGCTTCAAAGTGCTTAAAGCTTAATTTTTCCAAACCTCTTCATGCTTTAATTTTATAGAGCTAAATGGGCTTTGCTGATTTTTTTTTTAACCTGCTAGAAAAGAAAACGTGTTTTCACTTGTGGTTAATGCAGACAGTGATGCATTTTAAGTCACTGGATTTGTTCTGTTTTTCTAAGTTATGGAGACTGGAGTAGACTTTGAGTGCAAACACTTGGGCTATGAGCAGTGTGTTTTGCCATAGAATATTTTATACACGTGTATCTTTCAGTAGCGGGACATTTGAAACGGTTAAAGACTAGATTTGAAAACAGCCACCACTTCTTAGTTCACAATCAAAAGTGTTTTGGGGATCTGATATTTTCTTTGATTGTTTGGGCATCCAGGACTGGGATATGGTTCTCGGAAGGGAATTCTGAGTGCTGTATGTCAGAATGGAGACACAATCGACTTAATTGAATTTAGAAAAAGCTATGAAATGTCTTCTCTCTTTATACTGGCAGAGCCTTCCCCCCCTCAACTCCTTCTGCTATACCCATCTGGCACATTCTGGGAGCTATTTGTGGATGTCAACTCCCACATCAATGCTTATTGATAAGATGATGTCAAAACCTCAGTCCTGAATTTTGTGTTTAAATCAGGTATGCCAATCAGTAGAAAAGAGTGAACACATTTTCTACCCTTCTACAAATTTAGATCTTTATTAGGAAATTAGGAAACAGCAATCCCTAATAGGCTTTTAATATCTGTGGTCTTGATTGTATGGGACACAGTGGACAAGGAATGCTGTCCTTTGTGAGTTCTCATTCTCTTTCTGTCAGCTTTGTTATGGACTCAGCCTTGCGACACCTTATAATTTAAAAGGAGATTTGATGTGAATCGTTTCTCACAGTTCCTATTAAGAAACTCTTCAGAAGGGTTAGAATTCTTAATATACGTGTGTTGGAAATATTCATTCACAAAGCCAGTGACAATTACTATGTGCTTCTGTGGACTTAAGAGCCAGACTCCTAGGTTTTGGGTGATGGGCTCACCAATGCTCTTGAGAGAAGCACCAGTGTGAAACAGTCTCACATAGCCTGCATCGACCTTGAAATAGTTCCTATCAGGTGGATGCCATTGCTCTTCTGATCCTGCTGTCTCTGTCTCCCAAGTGAGCGATTTAAAGGCTTCTACCACCATGCCTGGCTCTGTGGTGTTGGGGAAGAACCCAGAGCTCTATGTATGATAGAAAGCACTCTATCAACTAAACTACACATACATCCCAGTACAGGAAGGTTTCATGGAAGTTGGCCCCCATGGTCAGGAAGGCCAAGAAGCTCTTTTGTCCCACTGTATACCATTCCTAGGCTGGACAGCAGGAGGATATATGTGTGTCCACCACAAGGAGAGCAGAGTGTCTCTTCCCTAGTCATTGAAGTGTTGTTGTTGTGTTTTTTGTTGTTTGTTTTGTTTTTTGTTTGTTTGGTTTTGGTTAGCTAAGTTGGGGCTGTGTTTCAAGAACTGAATACTTAATATTTGCTGCAATCTGCAAGGAGGATTTTATTACCTTTCTCATCTTACTGATAACAAAATGAAGACTTGGAAAGTCAGGTATATTTTTTTTCTCAAGGTCAAATAACTAAAACTTATGTATTCTGGAATTCACAACAGTACGGCCTGTTCCGTTGCCTTTATACAACAGCATAACACTGTAGCAGTCATCATCACTGTGATAATTATTATGATCCAGCACAAAGGACAGCTGCGATTCTCCCAGTTTCTGCTAGCGCTAAGGTAAGCATATTTATTAACTGATCCCATTATGAAACACAAGACAAACGAGATACATGTGACAATCATCTTTCATCAGTTGTGTAATGTAATCCATTTCCCTGAATAGGGAAGGACTCCCTTCTCCAAAGTGCAGCTCCTTCCTTTAAGTTGTACTATGGTTTTGGTTTTCATCCTTCGCTGGCTTTACTCAACACTGATATGTGATTAAATTGAATATCGCTCAAATAAAGAAATAAGCCCATTTCTTTCCATTAACCTGTCAGCATGTAAAAGGGTTAGGAGAATGATTTACTTCAGGAATCAATGTGGGGGCAATTCTTTCCAATTCTGTGTAACTTTTGATTCTTCTAGTCTGTCAAGCCAGTAATCTCTGTTTTGTTTTCCCGGCCTTGAGATTCCACCCCAATCAGCTTGGGTGACATGAACTAGATCTATTTCTATTATGTGATTGTTTTAGCAAAATGTTATTGATGAAAAAGTAGAAGGCACAATGACAAAAAATTGCTTAACTGTCATTAGACTTTGCTCTCTGCGGCATTTAGAAAATTGAGGGAAACTAGCAAAGTCGATAATAAGGTCTCTCAAGGTGCGTTTGATTGTTGGAAAAGCAATGTAAATATGTACATTCGAGTGATGCACATGGAGAGGTGGGGAAATCAAGAGGAGGCCGGGGAAAGAGCAAGGGAAAGGGAGTCAAAGGGGGAGAAGAGAAAGGGCGTGGAGAAATGAGAGAAGAGGGAAAGAGGTATCAGGAGAGAGGGAGGGACAGAGAGAAAAAGGAAAGCAGAACAGAGGGAGGGAATGGATGGAGGGATGAGTAGGAGGGAGAGAAGGAGGGAGAGGGAGAGAGAGGAGGGATAGAGGGATGGGAAGGTGAGAGAGAGGGAGGGAGGGAGAGAGGGAAGGGATGTAGGATGGGAGGAGGGAGAGAGAAAGAGGGAGAGAAAGGGAGAGAGAGAGAGAGAGAGAGAGAGAGAGAGAGAGAGAGAGAGAACCAGCTGGACTGTATTTGCAGGTACTCTGCATTTATCACAGAGTTTTGTGTTGGGATATCACAGCCTAGAGCTTTGTGTGTGTTTGTGATATAAGACCACTTTGGTATTTGGTTCAATGTATGAGTTTAAAAACATCCTACCCATCGTGAATGTACTGCAGATGTTACAGGGCTCCATCAAAAGATGGCTTCTTTTTAAATGTGAAAGCATCAAACCCACCAATTTACTCATTACTATTAACAAGATCAAATCATAGTAATATCTAACTCAGCAGGCATTTATTTATTGTTGTTATTAAAAATGTCTGGCACTGCAGGGAAAAAAGACTCATGAAGAGAGTAATACAAATAAGAGTGACTCACAGGAAACCTACTATGTGACAGAACCATACGAACACTGTCCCTTCTAGACGCAAGTGCAAGGGGGGAATCACTTTACGGGCAGTGTGACACTGAGCCTTGGAAAACAGAAGCACCTCTTTCTTTCTTTCTTTCTTTCTTTCTTTCTTTCTTTCTTTCTTTCTTTCTTTTTTCTTCCTTCCTTCCTTCCTTCCTTTCTTTCTTTCTTCCTTCCTTCCTTTTTTTTTTTAATACAGAGATTTATTCAGTTTCATTGTGTCTTTTGCCTGCCTGGAAGTATGTATACCACACACATTTCTGGTGCCCGTAGAGGTCAAAAGAAGGCGTTGGAATTACACGTGCTTGCAGCTACTGTGTGAGTCCTGGGAACTGAGCCTTGGTCCCCTGAAAGAGTAGGCTCTTAACCACTGAGCCATCTCTCTGGCCCTCTCAGAACCACTTTTCCTTATACCCATAAAGGGACTGAAATAAAGGGACTGAAGCCTGAGTGAAGGACCTTACCAGGCCCTTCTTGTCATGCTTTAGCATTACTGCTGTTAAAATGAAATTGGATGAGAATATATACATATGTACAAATATGCATATCAAATCTGAGGCACACAAAAGCTAATGTACATAAAACCCTATACTAATTGATTCATGGACCTATACACTGGTCATGTCCCCTCGCATCTATGCATTTATCTTTGAATTAATAATATTTGAGCAAGTAGAGTATGCTTTGGATGGAGTAGAGCTGAGATGGAATCAAGAAGGAAAATGCTTTGTTTAATCTCAGAGGCTCTCATAAACACAGCAACACTATGAGACAGTTTTAGAGACCAGCAGTAGGAAGGCAGATGTATGGAGGTCACTGTATATGAGTCATGTCAGTCAGACTAGCTGAACAGAACTGGGAGATTACCAGCGGGTCTGAAGAATGCTCAAAGATGAGGTTGCTGGGCAACTTTCAGTGATTTTTGTCATTAAGGAATTCTGAAGACTGGGAATCTGCACTCTGGAGATGAGCAAGTGATGCTTTGAGGTTTGACAAAGGGAAAATATTTTATGAATAGAGAAAGGTACACTTTGTTTGCCTCAGAACCAGAGTGTGGTTTCCTACTTTGGTGAGGTGATGTAGGGGTCATTAGGTCCCAGTGTGGATTCACCAAGCTCAGAAGATGTGAGAATAGTGTATGTCATTTTTGAACAGCATGTAGTCTGTGGTGTGTAAGAACCATAGGAGAGAAGTGTCTATATGTCATTATCTCTTGTCCTTAGCTCTGGATATCTCTTTCTAATGATATTTCCTTTATTCACTGGGAAAATAAATGTCCAAGGCAACCATATTTCTACATGTTTTATTTGTGTATACAGTCATTCATTTAATCATTTTTGTATGTGTGCGTGATATATATGTGTGAGTATGGATATACACACGTACTGTACACTGATGGGGTTCAGAGGACAACTTTTGGCTGTCAGTTCTCTTCTCCCATCTTATTTTAAGGTGAAATCTCCTTTGTATACTCTGCTAAAGTGTATCCTTCAGGCTAGCTGACTCCTAACAACCTTCTATGAGGTTCTCTTATCTCTGCATCTTATGTCTCTACGGAGGAGCTGGGGCTGTAAATTCCTACCACTGCATTCACCTTATCATGTGGCTTCCAAAGATGGAACTTGACTTGTTAATCTCAGGTGGCTCGAGCTTTTCTGGAAGAGCCCTCCCTAGTCCCTGCCGCCTTCCTCAACCAGGATGCTTTGTGTTGCTTTCTTCCACAGTTGTGTGTAAGCTGGCACACTTCAGTCTTGTACAGTTCTCCTTGAGACCTGCAGTGCTTGCCTTCCTGCTTATTCAATGCTAGTTCTGGAACAAATGCTTCTTCTTCTTCCTCTCTTGAAACCAGTTCCTTTCCTGTTGGCTCACACAAGTTGGCATGCATGCAGATGAGTTAGAACACTTTCCATTTTTAAACCCAACCGAAACCCTGAACTAAATAAAACCTTCCAGCACTGGGCATCCACTTATAATGATTAATACTTTGTTCGGTCCCCTTTAAGTAAAATCTTTAACGAGGTTATCACATTTGATGGCCCTCATTCTTATTATCAGTCTTTCTCATTGATTTACTTGTTGCGAATTTTCAACACTCACACTGGTTGTGTAAGAGCGTTGGCCGAAGTTCCTCCCCTCAAAAGCCACACTATGTTGAAAATTCTTGAGAAGAGTGACTGATTAGAACACCCTGCTTGTAGAGAGTTGGTATTAGAAGAAAAATTACCTGGATTGCCCTCAGTCTCTGTAATACCCATTTATCACCCACGTCTAGTAGACATGCCATTTCTTTTGACTCCTAGGTGAAACCCTATGAAATAAAGCCTTAGCAGACCACAGCTTCCATGTCCCTAAGCTGAGAATATTGGGAACATTTGAAACATATAAATAAAGTGTTTAGTTATTACTGTTGTTGTTGATTCTGCCTTCTTATAACCAGCCTCCTGGCTATCCCAGCCAGTGTGCATGGTAAATGACACGAGTTGTAGCTGTCATTTGTTCTGTGACTATCAAAGTTCACTTCTGTTGTAGAACATGTCCTTTATGGGTCAACCTGAATACCTGTGTATGGACATGGTCACTTGTATTTGGGTCAAAATAACTGAGTCCCTTTAGAGTGAGAGCTGTGTCATTTATAATCATAGTCATTTGTGTTGAGAGCTTGGTCTTGGTCTTGTTATTTTATATATAACGTTGTCCAAGTGATTATAAAATCTGTTCAGACCCAGAGCTGGCACAATATTCCCATGTAACTGGGAATTCCTGAATTATGGAACTCAATCTACTCCAGTACTGGGTTTCTGTGAGACCTCACCTGCGCATCTAGGCAACGTCTGTCCTTAACAGTTTTGTGAACAGAATACTGTGATTATTTTGACTTATCGTTTGTTAGAGTAACTGTGCAGTTCCCTTAAATAGAAAGCTTGCCTTGCATTCGAAAATAAGATTATGGCTTACAAAAAAAAATGACTCATTCATGAGTTTCCTGAAAGGTATCTCTCACATTAGCCAGGCACATATTTACAGCTCTGTCGTCTGTTGATGCTTGGATGCCTTTATAAACAAGTCATCAGGAAGACTGTGGTACCTAAGCAAATCATTATAATGTAATTTTGCTTTGTGTGCAGCACTTCTCAGGCTATTTTATATCTTTATAAGACAATCCTTGATGTGTTGGGTGTTTGAATTGACGCATTTGACTAGATAGACTATTAAGATTCATAGATCCCCTTCAGCTGAAGGTTCTTTTGCCAGTGTGCATGAAACATTCGAGGAGCTAAGAGTTATGGACTGAAAATGTAGCTTAGCTTTGGTGAGTGTTCCATCTATCAGTCTCTGGAGCTAGTACCTCCTACAGCACTTAAAGTCCTAACAACTACTAGTTCTGTGTCTTCTCCAGGTACATCCTTCACTCTTTCTCCATATTGATACACAATTATGCTTGACAACTATTTTTTCCTGTTTCTATTTTTGAGCAAGATCAAGATAACCTCAGTGCTCAGTAAGAGAGTGAGAGTTGACTTCTCAACCACTCATAGAACACTTTGAAGATCAAGTCAGCAGCCGAAACTGAATAACCTGAGCACTACATGCAATCCCAGAAGTCAGATGAGAGCAGAAGACGAGCTACGCTTGGCACCAGTCCTAGGTTCTCTGTGGGACTTTTGCAGGAGTCCTTAGCTGGTCCACACTTCAATTACATCATCTCTAAAAGAGTCTCACTTCAGTTATTCAAAAATGCTTAGCATTATGTAAAGCCTTTTATAGACATACCTGGGAAAATAGTAATCTACCCTTTAGTAAGGATTTTATTTTTTAATAAAAAATGGGAATGGTGTTTTATTAGCTAGACATAATCTCTGTTTTAGTGAGTGCTGAAATAAATTAATTTAGTAATTTTTCTTTATGAAAATTACCAGAGGAATTAGATCTGTCTTTGAGCACAAATACGAGAGCCAAAAGAACAGTAAATGCAATTTCAGTTTCATTCATCTGCTTTCAAAGACGGAGACAAACTTGGACCTCTTCCAAAAGACCAAAGTAAACAGAGAGGAAATGTTGGAAGGTTGACTCAGAGCCAGGATAAACTAGGATTTCCAGTGTTTGGGATGGATATTGGAAATGGATCCAAAACGTGGTTCAAGGGCATACATTTAGTTCTGGAAATCAGTCCAAGTTGCTTCAATTAGTACTTTTCAGAATTAGGAAATTAATTTGTATCAATATTAATCCGTATAGGACACTACCAAGGATATATAGGGGGCATTTTGACGAATAATGTATTTTCGCCCATAGGTGTCATTGACTTAGATCAATTAACTCCATGTAATTTTTTGTGATATTAATAAGAATGCTGTATTTGACACAGCTCCATGATTGTTTCTTTTGAGTTTGTCTTTGATTGCAAGTGAAATGTAAAAGTTCTGTTTTTAAGAGAATTTCAGAAGATACCATACGTGTTGCAGAATATGTGTGTGATTATATATATATATATATATATATATATATATATATATATATATACACACATACAAACTTGGATATATATATATATATCAAACTAAAAGAAAATAATTATAAATGGGGTCAACATATCATTAACCCATGTCTTGTTGTGTGATGTTTAATTAGATCGATACAGAAACCAGGAACAAAGCAGAGTGATGACATTGGCTATGCTGTGACAGAGTTCTGAGCGAGCTACTCACATTCCAATAATGAAGTCTGACCCTAATTATTCAGGTTAGTGTCATTACTTGTTCCTGCTCAGATTGACTTAGAATCATTCCACATTAAGAAAAACATGTTTTCTGGCTTGTAAAATCTGGCCAAATAGCTAGTGACCGTAGTACTCCATAACAAAGAGAAGAGCTAATGAGCTGCCATCCGGTTCAGAGAGCCACAGCTGAGTTGAATGGCTTGCTCAGTGTCATCTCGGCTGCTTAGTAATGTTCCTTGAAAGAAATTAAACTTTTTGTATTCTTGATTTTTAGAAAAATTACAGAAATTGTTGAGTAGTTATTCAGCCAGATTTTACAAGCCAGAAAACATGCTTTTCTTAATGTGGAATGATTCTAAGTCAATCTGAGCAGGAACAAGTAATGACACTAACCTGAATAATTAAGGTCAGACTTCATTTTTAGAATGTGGTCAGCTCTTAGTACTTTAAGGCTGAAAGAAACACTGTGGGATTTGAACTCTGGGCTTGGTAAAAGGTACCCTAGCTACTTGCAAACCGGACCACTATTTAGCCAGCAAAATGTTCATCGGATGCCCAACATGGTTGGAGGTTATTTTAGGATGGTAAATTGTTAGTTTTAGGATTTTATCATTGGATTTATCTATTTATGTTTTTATTTATCTGTTCAGTAATTTGTTTATTTATTTGTTTGTTTTGCCTGCATATAGCAATGTGCACCATGTCTGTGCCTGGTGCTGGCAGAGTTGAGAAGAGGTGGGCGGATCCTCAGGAATTAGTTATGGATTGTCGTGAGCTGCTATTTGGGTGGTGGGGACTGAGCTGAGGTCCTCTGCCAATGCTCCTAAGCACCAAGTGTCCCCAGCCCCAAAGTTGCCATTTTTTTAAATGCTAATATTTGCAGGTTTTAACTAGCTATTTCTTTATACTAATTATAGCATAGTTCATAGTAATGTTGCCATTTAGTGGAAGGCAGCCTGAGGTGTAGATGTCAGCCTCATTCATTTCTTCAATAAATATTCAGAGTGTACCTCCTGCTGTGTGGTCCTGGGCTGGAGGACAGCTTCTATTCTTTCTAATCCTGCTTTTTGTTAAGTATAAATTTATATTACTCTTCATTACAATTCGCTCAGTATGATTCTGATTTTGCTATAGCATTAAAAGGAACATTTTAGTTTATTTGTAAAAGATATCTTTTATGATGTAATTTGCTGTTGTTTTATTTCATTTTATTTTATTAATTTTATTTTATTTTATTGAGACAAGGCTGGCCTTGGACTCATCCTGTAGACTAGGCTGGCCTTGGACTTGCAAATATCTTGTTAGCCCATGCCTCCCAAGTTCTGGGATCAAAGGTGTACACCCCCATTTTTGGCTCAAATTATACAGTTGGCAAGAAGCTATTCCACTGGCTTTTTTTTTTTTTTTGTCCTTGGATTCCGAGAGACTCTTTTGATCCTTGGGAACGTGTGGGATGGTGTACACAGATACAGAAAAGGGACACCTTGCAAGTCTCTCTGGGAAGTTACTTTCTGTTTTCTTATCACAGCCATGGCTGTGTGATTCTCTTTCATTAACAATCGAAAAGTAAATTAGAATGGCAATAGAGCCCAGTTTTCAGAACAACGCCTGATTCATGGCTTTGTTTCCTTCCCATGTTACTACTCACACAATTGGAAGTGTTGATACCTTAGATTCATACACTTAGAACCTAAGACTAATAAGGAAGTGAAGTTCACAAACTGGAGTGCCCTGTGGCCACTTGGCACCCACACCTCCTCTCTCAGCAGTCAGAACACTCCTTTAAAGGAGTTTAACTTAACCTTGAGATTGAAACCACCCGTTTGTCTTTGGACCACTGCCATGCGACCTTGGGAAAATCCCTGCTCTAAATAGCAGCAGAAAGGAGACCATCATTTCAACTGCACATAAATGAGGGATAAAGGGACCACTGCACACAAAGTGTTTATCGCGGTGCTTCATCTGCTTCTAGAATCTTATTGATAGGTTCTATTTTGTAGGTATATAGTCATAAAACCCTCTACCTTCCATATTGTCACTGCACCATTCTGCCATGTGTTGTCAGTGTAAAGTCTAACCCTATTTGCTGGGAGAGATATGAGATGAATATATAGCTTTTGTGAAATATGAGTATCTGAGTGTTACTGAATTCATTACTACATGTAGTTTCTTCTATTTACAAGGACAAAATTTTTCTGTTTTCTATTTTTTTTAAAACTTTTCCCCGTAGAGCCATGTAAATCTTTGTTTTATATTAAGATACACACACACACACACACACACACACACACACACACACACACATGAAAGACTACCAAGAGATGAATAGCAGAGCCCTGTGCTACTAGAGTGAATAGGTTTTCCAGAAGGCTCGGTCATTTGCTAGCTGTGTGACCTTGGGCTATTTACCGTTCTGCGCCTGTGCCTTCCTCTGAAAAAAGTGGGTGGTGGTGACATTTTTTTCCTCAGTATTGTTAATGTTACAAAGTCTAAATACCGAAATGTATGTCAAGTTCCTAGAACACATAGTCAATACTCAATAAATACTAACTATTACAAACATGACTCATTGTGAATGATTTAAATATAGCTACTCTCTCTCTCTCTCTCTCTCTCTCTCTCTCTCTCTCTCTGTGTGTGTGTGTGTGTGTGTGTGTGTGTGTGTGTGTGTGTGTCAAGGCTTAGAATTACAAAGTGCTAAATCAGGAAAATAATATTAGCACTCGGCATTCCATACATTCATCTCTTCCAGTTTTAATAATATATCCAATAACTATCTATGTTCAGCAATAGAGTGTTTAGTCATAGGGATAATGGTGTCAGGTACAAATGGCACAATTAAAAACACTACGGGAGCTAACTTACTCAGAAAGTTGCAATGCGAATCTTCCTTCCTAAGAGCCTCACGGATGCACAGCGAGGAAGAATGAGAGCATCTTATTTTATTCCCTGATGGGAATCTATCCACATCAAATATACAACATAATTCTGCTGGTGGGCAACCTCTGCTGAGACTCCCTGCCTCATCATCCAGGCCTTTTAGAGACAGAGATAGCTGGGCATTGATTCCAATTTTTAAGGAGTCAATACATTATAAGTGTAAGTTAAAAGGGGAAGGATACCATGTGGTTCTTAGAGATATTTTTGGGCTATGTCTAGTTTAAGACTACTAATATTAACACGTATTTGGAGCTAAGCTCATGTATTATTGTCAAATGTTATTTCTACAGCATCTAAAATGTTTCAAAATGGAATTTATGCAGTTTGTTTCAGGACTATGAAACTAAAGTGTTCATTGGTTCATGGAGAAGCCACCCAATAGGCACCCATGCTATGCTAAAGCACTCTCCTAGGCACTGGGATACAAAGATGAGGACATGTTTCTGACCTTGGGAGCTGACTCTGCTAGGACAGAGGGGAAAAGACAATATCTTTCAAACGACAGACACAGGGTTAAATTTGTAAGGAAAGATCAAGAAGACAGGAGAGAGGTCTCAAATTACAGCCAAGAGTGGGAATGTCATGGTTTGTATATGCTTGGGTCAGAGGGTGGCACTATTTGGAGGTGTGGCCTTGTTGGAGTAGATATGTCACTGTGGATGAGGGCTTTAAGACCCTCATTCTAGCTGCCTGGAAGTGAGTATTCTGCTAGCAGCCATCAGATGAAGATGTAGAACTCTCACCTCTGCCTTACACCAGGCCTGCCTGGATGCTGTCATGCTCCCACCTTGATGATAATGGATTGAACCTCTGAACTGTGAGACAGCCCCAATTAAATGTTGTCCTTTCTAAGACTTGCCTTGGTCATGGTGTTTGTTCACAGCAGTCAAACCCTAAGTCAGGGAGTCACTAAAATCTTTCCAGAACATAAACTCAGAGCAGTGAGCTGATTAAGGTAGTGTAGGCTTCTGTTGGCCAATGGACTTTGGACCAGTCGGGGAGAGCAGGTGTACAAGGGCTAAAGGCACAGTGATGTGGGGAGGGACAGGCTGAACTGCTTGTGGAGCAGTAAGTATTCCCCATGAATGGAACATAGGATTCACTTCAGTTTCTAGAGGTGATTCTGAAGTGGTAGAGCACCGTCTAAACATCTGTAAGACCCTAGGGTTAAATCCCAGCACCATACAACCTGAGAAAAATTCCATGATCCTCCCAGGCTTGGAGAAGCTCACTTGCTTGCTGAGGGCGCAGTGAAGCATTAGGAGAACTTTCGACTTGAGTAGGATGAGAGCATTCTCTACTGTGAGCTACCTTGGGCAGCAAAAGCAGTCTGCTTAGAAGAATTTCCTCTGTAGAGAGCAAGATAGTGAACCAAACAGATCCACTGCCCCAGCAAGCAGCCATGTCTAGTTCCTGGCTGGGAGGCTTTGCACAGTAGATGTTTATTAGACCCTGGAAGCCTCTTGAATGGGTGAGAAGGGAGCTGTTAAGGGCAGTGAGCTGGCTCAGGCACAGGGTCTCTAACTAAACTGATGAGTTTGAACTGTGTCCCCAAAGCTTCGGGGAGTCATCACGGGTTTTAAGCAGGGCAATGGCACCATTAGGCTTGAATTTTAAAAGCTCTTGTTGGCTGCTCTAATCTAGCTGGACCTCAACTTTGTGTGCCTGAAGGGACCGACATGAGCTTGCAGTGTTTCTAAGACGGGTGGTCACTCAGGCTGCTGAAGGCATTGGGGTGACCAGAAACATGGAGAGGCCATCTGGGGAGGCCTGAATGGTAGCTGGAGGAATGTTGCTGGTTGAAGGAGGAGACAAAAGCAGAGCCTGTGGAGAATCCCCTGAGCCTACCTGGGAAACCTGTGAGCAGTGAAGGGATCAGAGCAGGTACAGGAGACGAGAAAGGCTGATTTCAGGGACACTGTGCTTGATTTTGGGAGCTTTGCTGTAAACATAAGTGGAGACATTTTGAAACCTGTTGAAAAGAAGTCTATAATGTACAATGAAGATCTTCATGACCATAGGTAGCACCAGCTGTCAACTTGAGACAAACGTAGAGCCTCCAGGGAGGGGAGATCCTTACTTGAAGAACTGCTTCCATGATACTGGCCTGCAGGACATTTTTCTTAATTTCTAATTGGTACTGGAGGACCTAGCCCACTGGGGGCAGTACTATGCATATGCATATGGACCTGGGCTGTATATGAAAGCTATATGAGCAAGCCAGTGGGGGAAAAGCCCATAAGCCTTATCCGTCTATGGTTCTTTCTTGAGTCCCTGGCCTTGCTTCCCTTGATGATGCATCCCTAAAACGACTTAAACCTCTTCCTTCCCTATGTTGTTTTTTGCCCATGGTATTTATCACAGCAACAATAAAGCAAAACAGATCATGAAGCTAGGTATGAAGATTTGCTGTTTCTTCTTTCATGTCATACAGTAGTATCTGAACCACAGGGAGGTGTTGACACAGGTTCTGAAAGACATGAAAGTTCCCTTTTGCCATGATTTTACTTTTCATGGTGTCAGATGCCCATCCATGGTCAATACAGATCTGAAAATGCTACAAGGAAAATTTCAGAAATGAACAGTTCATATGTTTTAAGTAGCTTTCATTATAATGCATTGTTGTGATTATTCTTTTTTATTATTAATTATTATGATTAATCTCTTCTTGTGACTACTTTGAAAATTAACCCTTATTGTAGTTTAGGTGTGTGCAGGAAGAAACTGTGTATAGAATTTTGGACTATATTCTTAAAGAGCTGGGCAGGGGATTTTATTTTTTATTCAAACCCTGACTCCACATTTCAGACATACCACAGCTGGGTTTGATAAAGTACACAGCTGGAAACTGAAACGTAAACAATAAGGGGGTAAAGAGATGGCTCTATGGTGAAAAGCACTGGCTGCTCTTGCAGAGGACCCAGGCTAAATTCCCAGCACCCATAAAGTAGTACACAAACAATAGCAAACAAATCACTCAGATGTATAAGATAAAATAGAATAATATTTTTAAAAGTAAAGTTCAGTTGCAATGAGACAAAGAATGTTGAAAGTTAGAAAGAACATTCAGTCAATAAGAAGCTCTCTAAAGAAATTTTCCTGAGGGTGTGTGTGTGTGTGTGTGTTTGTGTGTGTGTAATAAAAACTTTAAAGAAGTAGAGGTATAGTAGAGAAGCTTCATTTCTTCTTGCCTAGAAAGATTTGTAATGTAGTGAGTTAATGGAAGGGAAACCTATGAGTAATGACTAATGGGGTAGTATATAATTAGGCAGGGTTACATAGATATAGGCATTAATTTGGGCAGACACTTGTCAAGTATACACAAGGCATATCTCGGTTCTGTGTAGCTCCTAGAAACACGGATGTATAAAGTTTGGTAATCATCAAAGAGCCAAATGTTGATTTTGAAGCAGCCATTTATAACACCCTATTGTATACTGTTAAGAAACAGGCCATTTATGGGCTGACTTAGAGGGAATGAGATACAGAGTGTGGACTGTGGACAGAATGCTGCTCTTCTGCCACCTTAGGCCAGGCCTCTGTGCTAGAACTCTCCTGGCCTTTTGAGGTTTCTGATAGGGCAAGTTCAAATCCCCTTTAGTGGGAGGGATACACATATCCGGTCCCTTCTCTTCCGCAGGCTCAGTTGTAATGCCGTTTCTGACCTACTGAGCCAGCTCCTTGTCCTCTTGTGGCTTATTTCTTTAAACAGTTTATAATGATCTTCTTTGTCTGTGCATTTCCTCTCTAGCTGTAAGCTCCATGAGAGTAATGACTACCTGTTCCGCAACAGCCTTTCTGGTCCACAGACAATGTCCTGCACAAAGGCAGTAGGCAATATGTCTTTGATCCAACATGGACAGTTTAAGTAGCAATCAATAGGTTAACTATGTTTAGGCCATACTGTGATATAAATAAGGCATGGTGAGGACAAGGGTGAAGGAACAGGGAGAGGGAGAGAGAGAGAGAGAGAGAGAGAGAGAGAGAGAGAGAGAGAGAGAG
>JANHMN010000001.1:10281617-10304759 GCA_030674055.1 Rhabdomys pumilio
ACACACACACACACACACACACACACACACACACACACACACACACATGTATATATATATATGTTCAACACCCCATTTCCCCAAATTAAATGTATAGTTAGCATTTTATCAAAGAGTGCATTGTTTGCCACCAAATTATCTTCCTTAGTGTGGAAGAAAGATACCAAAAAAGAAGATAAATCACACGAGAAATCCATTCTGCAAGTGGATATGATTTCAGACTCTCTTAAGTGTAAGAGATACCTGAACTTGAAAAAAAGTGATTTGTTCATTGTGCTAAGCTTCTGAAGATTTAGTGTTTATAAGAGCTGAGTCTAGTGCAAGGTGAGGACTGGCCTTCGGTCTCCACAAGCATAGAGATCGAGACTGAGACAGGAGAATCGGGTAGACTTATCAACATTCACAAATGAAAGAAACCAGTGATGGAGGAAGACTAAAAAACCCTGCTACTATGGGATGTGTGTCATATAACCAGAGCATATATAAAGAAAGCCTGTGATGTCCAAATGCTGGAGAAGAGTGGGTATCAGACAAATGACCTGTACAGGTTGAAGACTTTGGTGGCCGAGGGCATTTGAGACTCACACCTCAGGTAGAAACTTCTAGTTCTTCGGAAAGTTAGTTATATCAAATGATGGTTCGGTGGGACAAACAGGTGAAAAGGATGTCTTGCCAAAGCAAACAGGTGAAAGACTGTGTCCTAAAGCAGACACAAGTGAAAGGATGTTTTGATATAGCAAACATGTGAAAGAACCCGTGATGGAGTATAAATATGACCGCACAGACAGTGGGGAAGGAACAGAGAGCATTGGTTTGGTTTGCTCACCTCGCCTCAGACTGGTCAGTGAGCCTAGCAGTTTCTTCAGGATTGAACTACAGCTACCTGGTGTCTGCTTTCTGAAAGGACTGGACTTTGTGACTGGTACCTGGGGTCTGCCTGCCTAGAGGACTGGCTTGCAGCTGCTAAATCATATTTGGTGTTTGCTACGGGACTGAACTGCTGCCAAAGAAGACCAAGCTCACTTCCAAAGAACTATTGCTGAACAGGTCCACTTTCCCTGGATCCTGATAACGTTTCTCTTCTGCTGGGTGGTGGGCTAGACGAGAGGTTGAACCCTTATTAAAAGTATGTTGCAAAAAATGTATGCCTACACACACCTTCCTAAACTCTCGGGCCCCTTCCATTCTTGGCTGTGCCTTTCTCTTTCCTGTCACTATTTTTCTGTGTTTCTGTTCATATATGTTTCTGCTCCAAACAACTCAAAAAACTCAGGGTGCATCTATAGCATAATGCCTATAGCAGGATGACCATAAAGAAGAGTCCTGGGTCCAGATTATACAGATAATGCCATCAAATAGACCTGATATTTACAGATGTCCCGCGCTACCTCCCGCCAGCAGGAAAGACGCGGTACACACAGGATCCTTCTGCAGATGAAGCTTTAATGCATCTTGAGAGCGAGATCACAAGCTTCTTCAGGCAACGAGAAGTGGAGGACCCCAAGGACAGAAAACCCATCCCTTATATAGAGCCTAATGCTCGCTTAGGACGTGGCAGCTCCTGACAGGCTCCCGCCTTCTCAGACCGTTTAACATTTGGCCTGGGCACACTTGCGCCAGGAAGGGGTGACGCGTAGGCATATGCGCACATTCTTGTTTACTCTACCTAGGATGTGAGCATGTGCACACACCGTAATGTAATGGCGGAGCCGCTCCCCACAACAATGCTAAAGTCTTGTTAGTAAGCACTGATATAACAGGTGGAAAAATTTGGGCCTTTTCTGTATGAGAGGTTCTATAGAGTTTAAGAGTGTGTTTCAGTCGCACTGGCCTAAAGGTGGGAGCTGTTATTACATGTGAAAGCAGAGATATGTCTTAGGATGGAAAGTGGGAATTCACTTGTGCTTGTGGGAAGCTATGTCCTCTCTTTGTGGTGGCTTGACACCCCCTTTCTTTTTTTATAAGATGCATTATTTTCCTATTGATCTTGAAAAAAAATGTCACAAGTTTAGTGGCTTAAGGCAATATGAACCTATGGTCCTGATGTCCCTATTTTGCGGTCTATTTCATTGAACTAAGATCAACACATCCTTGTTATGTTTTTTTTTTTTTTTGAGGCCTTAAGGGGAACGTTACATGGTCTTTTGCTTTCTTCCCACCCTCCCCCGCCCCCTTCCTGCCCAACTTCTTGAGGCATCTTGCCTTCCTTGGCTTGTGGCTTCTTCCTTCATCTTCAAGCCAGCAGCCTAGTATGTTTGAATCTTTTTATGGCTCTGTCACTGTTACCAAAGCTCCTTATTCAGCTTCTGAACTAAGCAGCCGTGTCACCTAAAGTACATTCCCTCACATGCTTACTACCACACCAAACTAAATGTGTTCCTCACCGGGCTCCTGACTTTTGACCTTTCCTGGAAAGATGTGAATGTCTGTTACTCTACAAGAGGCATAGACAATAAAACAAAGAAACAAGTCCTCCCAGTCCAAGTTGGAGAGCTGATGGGTGTATTGGGATCCCTTGCAGCATCAGAACATGGGTGAGAGGCTACATAATAGAGGCATAGGTGACCCAAAAACAATTGTATCACCAAAAAGTCCCACTCAGCATAGGTGACTCCTAAAGGCTATATGGATGGAGTCTAGACTTCAATCCTCACTACAGCAGCACCGGGAATGAAGCTTCATGTGGGCTCTCATAGTAAAACAGATCTTGAACTATTTATGCCCAGTCCCATCCAACACTCACTGGATACTCTCTCATACACTGATGATATAATCGTGTAATACTTTATGTTGGAATACATAGATTATTGTGATATCCCATTCATAAATTTGTATAAGAACTAAATAAGAGAATATAGTATTTAATGAATACAGTGGAATCCTCTGATAGAACCTATGAATGAGATTATTTCTGTATGAGCAGTGCTTAGCACAAATAAAGTGCTTAATGATGGCTAATTTGCCAGGCTCTTATATGCAGAAAGCTCATTTTGTTTGAGAGCACTGAGAAGGGTTGCGTCTCCGTGTTTTTGCAGTCTGCAGAGTCTCAGGGCATCTAATATGAAACCCTTGTTGAAGTCAATCAAATACAAGGTCAAGCTCTTAATGTATGGAGTAGACATGTGCACTTGTCTATTGACCAATTCCAGCCCCTTCATTACCTCGACATACCAGCCTAAAAGTTTCTAATTTAATTAGTTTGATGTTACTGGATCATTTAATTGAGAAATAAAGGGTTTAAATTGAGAATTAAGGTAATAACATTATATTGGAAAACGGTTTGCTTTAATATTTGAATTAAGCTGGACATTGAAATTTATGGGTATTGTCAATTTATTATGTAAATTAATGGTTAGCATGTGTGGGTACATGTGTGTGCGTGAGTGTGTGAAGGTCAGAGGCTGATATCAGGTCTCTGCTATAATCTCTCCAAGTCTTTGTTTTCCATGTCAGGGTCTCTTGCTTGTTCAATCCTGTCTACGTAGTTAGCTTGCCCCAGGAGTGCCCTGTCTATGCCTCCTTCAGCTCTGGGATTACAAGTGTGCCAACTCCTCTTGGGTTTTTATGTGGGAAGTTGAGATCTAAACTTCCATCCTCAGGCTCTCAGGGTAAATGTCTTAACCACTGAGAAATTTACACAGCTTCATCTTTTACTTTTCAAGGACTCAAGATAAATGTCCATGTACATAGTTCAATTTTAACTTAACTATAAATTATATTTAGATTATTAAGTAAGAATTATAATTTTACAATTGGAAAATAAGCAGTTTTAAAAACCAAATCTACTTATAAGAAAATAAGTCAGTATCGCCCCCCCACATACAACATGTACATAGATGTTAACAGAGACATAAACAGATATACACACACATACACGTTCATACACACATACTGCTTAATGACAAAGTTAATAATTCTTCTGTCAAAGTTCTGTGACCCTCCTTTCAGTTACATGCCATTGAAATGACATCAGTCTCTATAGCTAAGATTATTTGTGTGTGTGTGTGTGTGTGTGTGTGTGTGTGTGTGTGTGAGTAAAATCTAAACTTTCGTTCAGAGTTCTGGAGGCAAATTCTTTTATCGATAGGTTATGTGACTCATATGTCATTTTTTTTGAACTGTCACTTGTTCCATTCATTCACCTCTTCTCTGTTTCATTCTCAAGCTCCTAGTCAGTAGCCAATAAAATTGGAAAATAAATACTAAAAGTATTAATGAATTTTACCTTTCTCATAGGATATGGCATTTTAATTTTAAAAATTGCAAACATAGTGGGAAACTACCTGATCTTATTATTTGTTCTTGTGCTGGCTCTTGTGCCCTGGATCGTGTGCATGCTAAGTCTATACTCTACCATTGATCTCCATCCCAGACTTGAAGTTACACTAAAGCTTGTCTGTTTCACTCATAGGCTTGATCTGAACGTGGCTATAATGATGGAGGTGGAGAAATTTATAGCCCTATTTTTCCCTTGTAATTACTGTGCCGATACCAGTAAGTGCTGATCTGAATAGATAAGTGGAAAAGCCTCCTCCTTAATTCTAGTTGTTAAAAGCAACACTGTGTGCCATTGGAATTATCTTAAAAATCTTTTTTGGCAAAAGAGTTTGTTGAATACAATATAGTCATTTTTTTTTCTTTAGAATCAACAGACACATGTAAATTCTAGTCAAATTTGTCATAACCTTGCTTGATACGATTTCTCACTCATAAGTATCTTGAGTAACTGCTGCACTATTCCCCCAATAGCAGTTAAATAGACTCCAGCTGCTTCTCACAAGATTCTTGAGTTCAGTGATTTAAAGCTTACTCAAAGGAGCCTTCGTTTTCAACACATAGCAGTTTCTGGTAGGACTGTTGTGGAGTTTCCACTGGATCTTTCTGCAAGATGACAAGGAACCTCTGAATCCTGACAGTCTCTTTAAGTAACAAGACCCATATTGGCAGCTGTACCAGTTGCCTCTGCCTCTCTCCCATGACGTAGAACTTGGAATATATAAGCTGTAAGTGTCTCTGCCCAGCTTAATTCTACCATATTGTCAATGAAGGAATGTTTGTACACAGCTGACGAGTAATCTTCATTACAGAAAAGTGCTGCCAGTTTTTAGATATTTTTTCATATGGCTACCATCTATCAACTCTTAGGAGATCCCCAGCTTGGGCTCGTCACCCCTCCATTGCTGAATGCTAAGTATATTGATCTTGTGTAGGCAACCATAGTTGCTGCGACTTCATGCATATAATGGCATCATCATGGCCAGAAGACATTGTTTCATTCTGCTCTTAAAATCTTTCTTTCCCTTTTCTGCAGTAGTATGAGCCTTGCGGGCATGGAATATGATCTAAATATCTATTTGTGTGTGTGTGTGGATGAGCCACAGATACTTAGTCTCTATACTTTGATCAGAAGGGAGGTTTTATGTCAACGGCCATCCCTCCAAAAGAAACTTCTTTGATGTTTGTATGCTGCATTAGTCTGTAGGTATAGAAAGATACATTTAGAAGGCAGTTTGGTACTATGTTTAAAAATTAATTAAAAAAATAATAGCAGTAAGTTTACTGTTGGGATTTATTTAGCTCCCACCAATGAGTTATTTGGCATATCTAAAGCTCTGGACATGTGTTTCCTCCTGTGGAATGAAGTTTAGATCTAATCAGAAAGTGGTTGGTTACTCCTGTAACGTTTATGCCACTATTACACTCTTTAACATATTCTACATTGTTGTCACTGTAGCTCACCACGTCCACAGTGAGATAACTTTGTTGATGATCATCCCCCCCACCCAACCACTGAGCAGCCTACATGGCACCTTCAGGTACTGTGAAACCCAGCCAGCACAGAAGAAACTTTTAGGTCATTACCAACTTGATTTTCCATGTCCCCTGACCAGAAAAGGTAGTGTCTTCAACATTGGGAACTTATCATCAAGGTTTGGTTCCTGGTCAGTGCAACAGCAATAGCCTGTATTGTTTGGTGGGGTTGGAGAAGGGAGTTCTCTGGGATAGGCATGATCAAAAACTGAAGAGGATTTATTCCACATCTTGCATTGGGCTTTCATTGGCAGTTTATGGCTTCTGCAATGAACATTACCCCTATGTGTGGTAATTTCAGTTAAATTCATTTAAATGACATATATATACATATATATATATATATATATGTCTCATATATTTATATATGGGAATATAAATATATGCATATATTCATATATATAAAGCTTATAAAAATAATAGGTTTCCCTATGGCTTTTTCAAACACCCATAATTTTAACTATTTCTACACCTTACACCTTACCCTTTTCATTCAAACTTCCTATCCTTCTGATCACTTAAACTTTCTTTGCCATTATTCTTTGTTTACCTTTTATATTGGCTATTTTTGTTTGTTTGTTTGTTTGTTTTTAATTTTGTGGCACTGATGACTAAACCCAGGGCTCCATTCAGCCTCTATTATCTCTCTATTTTTATCAATCCATGTAAATAGACATACACAGTACATTCCTTTAGGAAAATACAATCTCTAGAGGAATAAATTTGCTTAGATTGTTTTATAGTACTAATACTATAATATTACACTTGTATTATATATATATACATATATATAATGTATATATTGTATATGTATAATATGTAATACACACACACATATATATGTATGTATGTGTGTGTGTGTATATATATATATATATATATATATATATATATATATATAAAATCAATACCATAGTTATATCTCTAATATTATACACAATCCACTGGATAATCTTAAGCATTTTTATAACCCATTAAGTCTATTTTGTGACCCACCCCCACCTTTTAAAGACTGCTTTACATATTTTGTTTGTGTATAGAGTTGAGAACGTATTTGTGAGTCTTAGCTCTTACCTTTAATATGTGTGTCCTGGGACTGAACTCGGGTCATCAGGCTTGGTGGGAGCACCTTTACCTGAGGAGTGACTCCCAATGTTTAATTTGCACCATGGCTCAAGAAAGCAATCTGAGTAGATAGCGTCCTATAGTAGAAACTGTCTGTGACTTCAGAGCAGCTCCCAGGGAACCTGGATATGTGAGAAGACATTAGGAGATTCTAGTGTATTCTGCTGTAAAAAGAGAGAGGGTGATTAGAAAATTGCAAAGCTGGGCTTGGAGAGAAGCTTCAGTATTTAGGAGAAAGTTTTGTTCATCCAGAGGACTATCCGGATTGGTCCCCAACAGCTTACAACAGTCTGTAACTCCAGCTCCAGGTGATCCAACTATCTCTTCTGTCCTCTTCTTGTACTTACCTCTGCACAGGCATAGACATACAATAAATAATTAGAACTAAATCTGCAAACAGGGAAATTTGCAAAGCTATAAATCTTAAAAATTCCCTATAAACGTTATAACATCTTTATTTATCCTCTGTTGCTAAATATTTTGTAACTGAATTCAACTCTTTCTCTCTACCCTAAAACTTATTTCCATGCAGCAGCTTAATTCTATTTTCAAATGTCTTTGGAAAACTGCCGTGCTGTCCACCTAGCTAACTTGTGTTTTAGGTGCCATTTAACCAGTTTTTAAGGATAGACTCAGTGAGCAAAACTCATTAGCTGTTCAGTTTTAAGTGATCCGAGTGGGCTGTTCCTCCGTGTGGAGGAGCAGTTCCTCAAGGAAGAGCCCTAACGTTATCTGCTGAAGTTTTAAACTGACTTATTAAGAGAAGACGCTTGAGTGAGGGAAATCATACAATTACAAAGCCACCCTTCCCACTTACTATTAAGCTAACAATGTAAGCATAATATTTAACTTTATTAACAATGCCCTCAAGTCAAAGGTTTGGGTTTAAATGAAGGCAACAAAAAGACTGCCTTATTGCAAACATTATTTGATAATTTTAAAGAAGAATGCAAATCAAAGACCAGAATTAAAGCCCAAGAGAAGACTTTATTTTAGCATATTTGAATTTCTTTTGAGCTCCACTTAACCCTGAGGTTTTTTTTTTTTTTCCACTCCTCTTTCTTTCTTCCTGATAAACTTTTGTCCCCCAGCCTGCTGGGAAGAGAACAATAAGCTGCCACCAAGGGGCCCCTGAAC
This sequence comes from Rhabdomys pumilio, assembly GCA_030674055.1. Lineage (NCBI taxonomy): Eukaryota > Metazoa > Chordata > Mammalia > Rodentia > Muridae > Rhabdomys > Rhabdomys pumilio. Next base: position 10,289,691 of record JANHMN010000001.1, read on the forward strand.
TGTGTAAGTGACTCTCACTGAGTCATTATCCCTCAGCTTTTAGAAGTAGCATGAAAAGTCTCCCTTTCTACATCTCCCACTGGGAATCCGAGCCACGCACGGCACCATGGCTATAGAGGAGAAATCAAGAAGTTTCGAGCCATCTGCCCGCATGGCACTCGTTGAATGGAAAAACATCAGCACTGCTATAAATTAACAGTGACCTTTCATCCAGCCCATGCTTTCTTACACCTTCTGAGCCAAAGATCTGAGACATGAAGCAAATGCCCTCAGGCTGGCCTCTTTACCATTCAAGGAGAGTGGGGAGCCGAAAACACCAATGACTTCCTGAGGCTACAGATCTGTTTGTGGGCTTGGGGAAACCTTTGTGCTTACTTGTTCTCATTTTCCTTAATCGTGAAGACTGACTGAGAAAAGAAAGGATTCAAATCAGCAATTTAAACCAAGGGATGGATATTTGGAAATAGTATGCCACTTGCGTCTGCTCTCTTTTTGTTCTTCTCTCTTTTTTTCTTTTCCCTTTTCTCTTCCCTCCTCCTTGTCCTCATCCACCTCTTCCTCCTCCTCCTCACTGTCATCCTCCTTCTCCCCTCTTTCCTTCCTGCCTCCCACTCTCCGCTCTCCCCTCTATCTCCCCCTCTCTCTGTCTAGTCAGGAAGCTCAGCTCTCAGCTTTGCATGTAGCTTTTGTGTATATTTGTTGACTTTTTAGCTGGTGAATCCAAAGTAGGAATCAGGCTTTGGTCCCAGGAATATTACTGATTCTGGGAGGATATCCCCATTTTACCAATCCCATGAACTCTCAACGTGCCTGCCCTGTCCCTCTCTGTAGAAATCTAAGGTTTTCCCAGGTCCCACATTTTCCCTGCGTTATTTCATCGCATGTGGAGTATTTACTTATTTATTCAAGGTATGGATTAAAAACAGAAACTGGTAGGGAATATATATGTAACCCACTCTCAGGCAAGATGCAGGCTTTACGATGGAAGGATGGGAAACACACTGAGGATGCTCTCCCACTTAGTCCGTCTTCCTTCTACCTGTTTGCCTCCTGCTTAGCAGTCAGATGCCCAATGCAGTTGTCAACCTGTTTACTTCTGATTCTTTACCTATTTTTTGACTTTTAACCATTTTTTTAACCTCTTCATTAATGCCAGATCTTTCTGATGAAAAACATATTTACCACATTATAGAGATGGTTTGTCTTATGAATCATCAGAGTGACTGGCTCTATTTCCCTGGGTGATGATCTAATTGGTTCTCACTTTCACATCACATGATGTTGCTTTCTGGCAGCTCATTATTTATGTAGGTTCATGCCATGTATTTCTGTAGATAGTATGGTTTCCTCTCTATAGCAATGTATCATTGGTCTTCTGTATTTCTTTTCCCTTTTCCTGACAGAAATGAAAAATAAAATGTCACTTTGAATAAATCTATTCAATGGCGGGCTTTTCGGCTAATACTCTTTCTTTCAACAGACTTTATTCTCCTTTAACAAAAGCCAAACTAAACGTTGATTTACTGAAAATCAACTGTAATTTATCTGGCTCAGAAACGATCAAGTCCATCAAAGATAATTATTTAGGGGCAGAACTTGCAGTGATGTCGCTTAATTAACAAATGTAGTATAAGCTTTGCTTTCAGATAATAATGTTTCTACCAGCTGAAGATTCCTGGGTGCCAGGGAATGCTCTAAGTACACCTCACTGATTCTCAGTGTTGCCCTACCATAGACAAATGCCACATCATTGGTACACAAATGATGCTTTTTTTCTGATACCAAATTACATGGTGGTATCCAACCACAGGCAACAGGAAGGAAGGTAGAAAGAGGTCTTTGTCCATCAAACACCGTTGGTGCTAAGTACAACAAATGCATAGCTTGGTAGTCTTGTGGTCCACATTGGCATTAACGCCAAGCTCCTAAGTCAAATATAGAAATTTGATGACAAATGCTTGTCTCCCTGATAAGTCCACCAAAGGTGTGTGGGTCTAAAAATACATCTCTTGTGAAACTCATTTTCTTAATTGGAAAATCAAATCTATAGTAATTTACCTTATTCTTGTATGTAATTGTTTGTGTCAGTGTGCGCATATGCACTTGCGTGTTTATGTCTCACTATACATGTAAGTACTTGTTTGGATATGTGTGTGGAAGACAGGTGTAAACCTCAGATGTATCCTCAGGAGCCTTCCTACCTCTCTGTTAGCCAGGCCTCACTCCTGCCTGGCCTGGAACTCACTATACAGACCATGACTACTTAGAGCTCACAACAACCCTGCCTCCCAAGGTTTAAGATTAAAATTTAATTTGTCTTTTTTTCTCATTTTTTCTTTCTTTCTTTCTTTTTTTTTTTTTTTTTTTTTGGTTTTTCGAGACAGTGTTTCTCTGTGTAGTCCTGGCTGTCCTGGAACTCACTCTGTAGACCAGGCTGGCCTCAAACTCAGAAATTCGCCTGCCTCTGCCTCCCAAGTGCTGGGATTAAAGGTCACCACTGCCTGGCTAAATTTCAATACTTTTTAACAAGTTTGCTGAAAACATTCAAAAAATTTTGAGTAACGAAAAAAAACATTAAAAAGGTACATATGGTTAGTTTTGATATCTTTATTAAGGCAGATTCCATGTTTTTGCAAAGACTCCCCTTCGTCATGATCATGTGTGTGATATGACTGAGTTTTGGTTAGTTCTGTTATGCTCCACAAATAAATGATTGCATAAATGATGAAGTATTCTCTCTCTCTCTCTCTCTCTCTCTCTCTCTCTCTCTCTCTCTCTCTCCCCCTCCCTCCCTCCCTCCTTTTCTCCCTCTCCCCCTCTTACACACACACACACCACACACACACACACACACACACACACACACACTGTATATGCGTCAAGCATGCCATCTCCTTTTTCAAGAATACACAATCCTGTTCTCATTGACACATGATTGTGGCCAATATTTTGTGAAATAATTAAATGACAATCACTCTCTAGGCACTGCAGTTACATTTCATTATTCCCTGTTAATAACCCGGTACATCCTCTTCAGGCCAGATACTTTGTATTAATATAACTGTGTAGCATCTTTCTACTGTTGAGAATGAAGATTCACATTCACTTCTGAGGCAGTGAATCCAAAACCAGAAATCACTCCCCGTCGTCGTCACACTCAATTTTAAAATCAGGAAACCTGAGCTAGGGCTCTGCCTTTGTCATGACTTCCAAACAGTGACAGGCAAGTTCCCCTCAGATTTCTCTCCCAGACTTGCTGTGAAGAGCATGCATCTTGCAAATTGTAAAGGGGCTACTGGAAAGTGCATGAGTCCAAGTGTCTCATTTGAACATCTGAAAGACTGATAGCATTTATAAAGAAAGTATTTATTTTTTCTTGCATAAGGGCGTGATGAGAAGTCAGCGGCTGTGCCTATTCTGTGAACGGCTTGGATTGCGAGCCAAGATTTCTTTCCAAGAGGATGACAAACATGAAAGTATCAACAGGCAAGATAAAGAAAATGCCAGAGGATAAACATTCTTAATGCTTACAGAATATAATTTTCTTGGAAAATGGATTGACTATTTTTTTCTATACGTACTGCTCTCTGAACAGGTACTTATCAAACTGGGCTAAATTATGAGGATCTGCTTCTGGACAGCTTAACCAGAATGCAAGAAAGTTGGAGCGATTTCTAAGGACAGCAGTGCATCTTATGGCGTGGCTTAGGTTTAGGACCTGTGGGAAGAGGTTCTGGGATTCTTCGGTTGCTGAGGACAAGGCTAAAGGAGGAGATGTGGGAATGCGTAATCGACTAAGGATGAGGGAACATCTGTTTTCTGTATCTAAGAAAATTCCAAAAGGAACTGAGCTTAAGCTATAGGATAACAAATTTAAATTAGCAACAAGAAAGAATTTCCTGGCCCGGAGGGATGTTGGGTATACAAAGGCTTGCTGGACTCTCCACTGCACATCTTTGCAAAAATGTTTTCATGGAAATGGAATGGTGTAGGTGTGGACCTTCCTGTTTGTTGGTCAATGGATCAAATATGTTTTAAATAACAATTATTCATTTCCCCAAATTATTGAATGTTGCTACTCTGGGGAAATGAAAAAGAATAATGTCAAAATTAGGAAATCTCTTAACTATTTGCATGAAAAAATATATCTCAATGTCACCAGATTATACTATATTATTCTCGAACAAATATTTTTTCTTGGAAGATTCTAGAATAAAGAACATTACTTTGAAATACCATAAAAAATCTCTGTAGAAAGGCTCTACTTTCTTCTACGTTCTTTATGTTTAAATTCTCGAACAGTATGTGATGTATTGCTGGCTCCCCAACCAATAACATTTGTTTCTGTTTTTCCTGCGCTCCTTTGTGTGATGCTGAGTGATACATGTGAGTTCCAGCTGGTGGAAAATAAGGTGACAGTCTTGTTCCATGGAGAGCCAGTTCTGGGCCAATTCTCTTTTTAAAAAGAGTCTATGTCCTCATTTCTACACACCTGCCGGCAGCCAGATGGCAAAGAGGCATTAGGAGATGGTAGGAGGGGTCAGAATCCCTGAATTCCAATGTGAATGGTCACTTGCTAACTAGGGACATCAGTTCAACCTCCTTTGCACATGAGAAAAATAATGCTATTTAAATGGAATCCTCCTCCTCCTCCTCCTCCTCCTCCTCCTCCTCCTCCTCCTCCTCCTCCCTTTCTGCCTCATCACATTTTTAAAAAATCTTTTGTCTTTTTAAAATTTTTGCCATGGCCAGGCACATTTTTTGTATTTTAATTTCTCAGATCTGTATCAGAGTTTTGTTTTACATTCTCTTCTCCTTATTCTTCCATAAATTGTGAGGAATGTGAGACAGTGTTCCCATTTTTGGAGGGAACTTTTCTAGATAGGATGAGTTGTTTCTGAATGAGATGATTGTTTTTTTTTCTTCTAGAGTGAGGTTATTGGCTTTTGAGGCCATACAGAATTGGGCTATGACTTGGTTATTTATTGTAAAGAATCTTTATTATACAAGAGTCACACTAGGCAAATTCATCAAACACACACTCTTTGTATCCATGTGCCAAGGCACGTAGTATATGTAAAATGAGTCATATCACGCAGCCTTTCAAACTTTAAAGGGCGGCCTCATTCCAGGGTGACTTAAGAGTATAAATAAATTTGTTAACAGCACATACCTAGTCTTCAACAGAACTGGAACTCCAAAATGGATCTAATCAAAAACTTGAAGTGTCTGAAGCTTGGTTCTGCTGCAGGTTTTTGGTTGTTGGGAGAAACTTAAGATTGCTAGGCTAGAAACTTAAAACTGTTACAGTCATCAAAGAAGCCATCATCTCCTGAATGTTGGTTCTTGCTTTTGGTATGAAGATCATATGTCACCTAGGTACGCAGTGAGCACCACGTGTCACCTGGGCACGCAGTGAGCATCATGTGTCACCTGAGCACACATCAATCTAAAATGTGATATGAAGGTGACTTTCTTGGTTTAAATGTGACTTTCTCGTCACTGTGACAGAACCTGAAAGAAACAGTTAATCAGGACGGATTTGTTTTATTTCTCGCTTTCAGTCGATGCTGGCTGGCTCCATGGTGTCTGGATCCATGATGAGGCAGCGCATCTTAGTGGAAAGGGGCTGTAGAATACAACTGTGCTTCAGCGCATGGCAGCCAAGAAGCAAAGAGAAAGAGCGAGCCTGTGCCAGCTGGCTTGCTTCTTCTTCTATGTTTGTTCTACTTAGACCCGGGGGTCTGTGAGATGGTGTTCACCAGGCTCAGAGAAGGTTGTCGTTGTTGTCATCGTCATCGTCGTCATCGTCATCAACAACAACAACAAAACACACACACACACACACACACACACACACACACACACACTTGTCACAATTGTCTCTGCTGGCAATGCCCTCACAAATCTACCTAGATGTGTGCTTTACAAATCTAATCTCATCTTAAAAAAATGATTGTCTACCTCTGTCTGTGTATGTATGTATGTATGTATGTATGTGTACATGAGTTCCTTAGAATCAAGAATTTCCTGAAGCTGGAGTCACAGTTGGTTGTGAACTATCTGGCATGGTTGCTGGGAACTGAACGTCGGTCCTTTGTAAGAGCACTGTGTGCTTTTAACTATAGACCCGGTCTCTCCATCTGTGTGCCTCAGAATCAATTCCAAGTGGCTGTCGCGATTTATCATCATGTCTTCTGAGGTTGTTTGCTACTTAAACCCCCTTGCCCAGATAGCTCAGAACCGAGTCAGTACCCGAGAGAATTGTGTCCTAATGTGCTTTGCCTGTGCAGCTTCTATTCTCAACCAGCATGTCACACCGACTGGGGGGAGGGCGGGGAAGGCTGCAGCTGATAGGAAAAGGTGATTTTGAAAGGGAGCTTTTCCCATAATATAAATTCTTACCATTGAAATGTCATCAGCAGTCAGTCCGCCTCCTCCTAAGTGAAGTGCACATGGGACCACAGATGTATAATTGAGGCTACTTTTGAAAATTTCTTCTATCTTCAGGCATTTCTCTCCTTGACTGAGAAACTCACTTGAAGGAATGATGGAACAGCAAAGACATTCTAAGCACAGCTTGAAGAGGTACAGGGTCTCTAGGCTCTACAGTCAGGGAGTGCCGATGTTAACAGGTGCTTGCTAATGTCACCTGGGTCTGTCTGTTCAAAATATGAAAAGAAACACTAGCTACCAAGTCTAAAGAGCAGGCCCTTTAACATTTTATCTCCTGAGTATGAACAAATTTCACTTCCACGAGGGTGTCTTTGCATTAGTTGTGGCTCTGTGCCTGGGGCCGGGTTGCTTGCTCTAAGGCAAGGGTGAAACTGTAGTTAGCAAATAGAAGAAGCTATCAGTTGTCATTAGTGACGATTTCAGTTAAAAGCAGGGTTGTGGCAATGTAAAAGGTGATAGGAAAAGACAATCCCAATACCTGGGAATCCGGCAGGAATACCATTCTGAGCTAAAACGGAGTTTGAGATGGTGTTTGGCACTGGCAAGGTGAACTTGTTATTATTTACATTCGAAGGGGCAATAGTATTTGTGGTGGGATCAGTGAATGTTAAAAACTCAAGGCCTTCATGTCTGCATCCCGAAAACAAGGAAGATACTCCCCACCCTCGTGGACCTCCCTCTCCAAGGGTGCTTCTTACGGTGCTGGTGCTTTCCGTTCAAACAACAGCTTCTCATTAAGGAGAAACATGGTGATCCACTGACACCCTCACTTTTCTTCCTCGGGAGAATCTGCATGACTTCCTCTCAGGGTAAGCACAAATGTGACAGCAAGGTTCTGCACTCATTCTTTCCTTATTTATTAGCTTTAAAAAAATGTTCCCTATTTATTATTTCCTCATCATTTTCACATTGTTTTAAAACATTAGATTCCTTAAAATACTAGTAGTTTTTTCTCTTGGCCATTGTCTCGGCCCCGTCTACAACAGTCGCTGTGGCAGAAAGCCGGTTGGTAATCTGGAATGGTTTATAATGACTGCTGGCCTTCACTTAGGGCAGGCCTAGGAATTAGCTTTCCTGGTAGCCGAATCCCCTCTCTCCCACAGAGAATGTGATTACACCAGGTAAGGTTCAGGGGCTCGCTGAGGAGAGCAGCCATGTGAGGAGACTGTCTGCTGTGATTGTGGCACAGGGCTTACGGTCTGGGGCTTGAAGATAAATTAAAACTTTCCCCCTCTCTCAGCTTTAAGCAGTGTCCATCTCCAGTGCTTCTTAAATACAATAGCCACACGCTGTAGTTTTCTCTCCATGTCTTGAAGCAGTTTTCTGAGCGTTGCTGCGAGACACATTCTAGCACCCTGTTTATGGAAGGGGGAGAGGTGGAGTCTAGTGGCTCCAGGCAAAGTGCACCAGCCACAGCTCAGCAGTGCGGCAGCGGAGAAGCAGCGGCAGACACGCTCCGCGAGGCCCTGTCTTGATAAACTGATGATAATTACTTTGTTCCCCTCCCTATCATGGAAAAAAAAAAAACAAAACAAAGGTAATAGATCTAACTAATAAAACCAAACTAATAAAATCATTTGATCATTTTGATTCACTGCGCATCCCGGTAGTAAGCCTCCCCGTGGCCTCACAAATTGTAGCTGTCAAAGCTTCTTACATTTGTTTCTTTTTGGATATGATTTAATGTCTCCTCCCACTCTGTCACTGTCTTGTCATTTTACTTCTTTCCAGGGAGCAGGGGAATGATCAATGACCAGGACCCAAAACAAGCTATCCAGCAGACCACATCGATGGCTGTATTTTCCCTTAAAGGCAATGTATATATGCATTGCGTGGCACACTTTGATAATGCATTTGCGAGGGGGTTTCGTCATGATCCATCATGGAAGGGTCAGAGGAGCACATTTCTAACTCAGTCGGACTGGTCTACTCCTGTTTCCAGGCTAGACTCGTTCGTTATATTTAATGCCCAGCTTGTGTATAGTGGTTGGAAAGAGAGATAAAGTCGGACTGCCTGCTTCCTAATAACAACAGGACTAACGAGTCTACCACAGTTTTAGCACCTTGTGATATATGTTCCCAAGATATTTTCCTTAATAGTTTCTTCTTGTCAACTTTGTGAAATTTGATATATAGTCAAGCTTGCTTGCTTGCTTCCTTTCTTCTTTCTTTCCTTCCTTCTTTCCTTCCTTCCTTCTTTCCTCCCTCCCTCCCTCCCTCCCTCCCTTCCTTCCTTCCTTCCTTCTTTCCTTCCTACATTTATTTTATGCTGAATTTACACCACCCCCTGCTGTAAGCTAAACAGTTTCTTGTAAGATAACTTTTTATTCTGTGCAGCCCCCTCTTCTGGCTTTGGGACAGTTAGTTCCTTTTCAGTGAGGACCATCTCAATGTGGCAGGGGGCTCATGTATACATTAATCCAGCCATAAGCTCTATAAGGTCCCGGTGCACCTCAGGTGTTTTGTTCACTGGATATGTTCAATGCCAGAGAATCTACACCTAAACCTTTAAGTTCAGCATTTTTAAGAATGTGCAGTAAAAATTCAGCACTATTTTTTTTTTTTTTTTGGCCACCAATGCTGTGTGTCCAGCCTCACTACTGTGTGTCCTGCATACCTACTGACTCCTCTGTTAAGCCTCCAATGGGTGCTCATTCTTCTTAAAAGTTGCATCTTTCAGTCACTTGGTGCGTATCTTCAGATACGCACACCCTTGACAGACTGGGCAGATTCATGGGTGTTCTCAAAGTGAACACAAAGATTTGAACCTCTTAATTTGTATAATTTTTTTTAAAAGATTTTCTGGGTCAAGAGAGTAGCAAAGCATGTTTACAGGTCATCTCAGGCTGCTTACAGGAAGAGGGTCTTTCATCCTTTCCTTCCTCCCTCCCTCCCTTCCTTCCTTCCTTCCTTCCTTCCTCCCTCCCTCCCTCCCTTCCTTCCTTCCTTCCTTCCTTCCTTCCTTCCTTCCTGTTTTTCTTTTTGTTCCACACTAGCCTATAAACTTGTAATCCTCCTGCCTCTAAGTCCCAAGATCTGGGATTGTAAGTGTATGATACCATACCTGGCAATGTTGCTCATAACTGCTCATAGACTGCTGGGCAAGCTATATCATCCTGTACCAGTGCCAAGCAGATAATGGTAACTTGGGTGGTTACTATTTTGTCAAATGTCATGCAAAATCTGCATGCATACTATTTCATTAAGTCTCCACAAGTGTGCTTGTCAGTAGTTGTTGCTACATTGTGCTTGCAGAAGAGGAAGTAGAAAATTAAGGATAGGAATCTAAACTTTGCAGAATAAAAGAGTGTGGAGATACTTTGGTATCTTGGCATGGTGAGGAAGATGGCTGAAGATTCTGGGTGTCAGTGGCCATGAATCAACAGTCAGGGTGGCCACACTCAGGCAGCCTCAAATGTATTACCATACAGCCCATGTTTGGGATGCTGGTTTACACACACATCACCCTTTCTGATAAAAAATATTTCCACTCATTTTAGGGTAGGAGGTAATATTTGTATGTCTTCCAAGAATCACCAGTTTCAAAACTTGAACATTTTTTTTAACCTCTGAAGAGATTTTAAACTCTAGTGATTTGGAATCCATCTTGGGGTGTAGAGAGTTGGCCAAGACCCAAGCAGTGTTCATTGTCATTTACTCTCCTTTGTTGTGAAGAGACACTGTGACCATGGCAACTCTTATAAAGACAAAAATTTAATTGGGGCTGGATTGCAGTTTCAGAGGTTTAGTCCATTATCAGCATGAAGGGAAGTGTGTCATCACACAGGCCGACATGATGCTGGAGAGGTAGCAGGGAGTTCTATATCTGGATCCACAGGCAGCAGGGAGAGAGAGAGTGACACTGGGCTTGGCTTGAACTTCTGCAACCATAAAGCTCATCCCTAATGACATATATAATTCAACTAGACCACTCCTATCCAACAAGACCACACCCCCTAATTCCTGTCAAGTTATGCCATTTCCTATAACCATGCATTTAAATCTATGAGCCTTTGGGGGTCATTCTTATCCGACCCACAACACCTGACTGCTGTATCTTTAGTGAGTTACTCACCCACCTTTCCCTTAGTTTAATGAGGATTACAATATAACTCCCTACAGAGAGTTATAAAACTGACCCTGGAAACAGCATCTTTGGAAGAAGCACTCATAAACACTATTCTGACATAGATCTAAGAACTTTTTGATATATGTTGCTGATATATTTTTCCTACTATCTCCTTCTTGTCAACTTTGTGAAATTTGACATGTGTAAAACTTTCATAAATCAGTGGCTGTATGGCACACTCACCGAAAGTAAAAGTCTTGGCAATACCCTCTGAAAACGAGTGTGCACAGGACAGAGCAGAGTTCAGATGTGAAGTACTTTCCTAACATTGGGTTTGATTGGGTTGAGGTAGCTAAGCAACCCTCACAACAATGCAGTTAACAGGAAATACGCAGACAGTCTACAGCATTGTCGGTGTTTATGCATGCAAGGCTCCCATTTGAAATAGAAACTTAAGGGTTCTTTTGAAAGTCGGTTGGATGGTGTTTACTGGGCCAAACTCATGAAGAAACATTTAGCTGAAGTGGACACAGGTGAAAGAATGTTCTGCTAAAGCAAGCCCATGAAAGAATGGGTGATGAAGGATTCTTTGCTATCAACAGACATGTATTGGTTCCTCTCACATTGCATAGTTGAGCTGCATTTGTTGGGACTTCAGAGAGAGAAATGCACCAAAAAAAACTTCTGGTGGTGTGCTGCAGATTCTTTCCACTTCTGAGGACTCAAACTGAAAAGCAGAGTGCTATCAGCTGAGACAGACATGTGCTGAGGCAAGAGCCATTTGGAGGGTATCAATAGTACTGGATGGAGGAGCTAGGCTTGCTTATAGAGCTGGCTGTGCAACACGTGTTGCTCTCAAGTCTTCACTGATCTTTGCTGAGAGAGGCACAGCCAAGAACTTTTCTGGAATCCCTCCGGGTCCCTCCTGCTGACTAGCGCTGAGGCTGAAGCCTGGCTGTTTCTGCTAAGTAATGCCACTGCTGCTGATTCGTGTTTGCTACCCTGACTCTACCAAACTGGACTGCTGGTGTATCCACAAAGTGTTTGTGAGTGGATTGAGCTGCTGCTGCTGACCTGTGAACTGAACTGCTGATTTCCAGACAACACCTACCTACAGGAATTGCTTCAAAGAACCTTTCTAGACAGGTTCACTTTCCCCATAGCCTTCTCTTCTACTCCCTCTGGTGGGTGGTGGGCTAAAGGGGAGGTTAAAATGTTTAAGAACCATCATTAAAAATAAGGTTTGAAAAAATTAAAGTTACACCTGTTTTCTTCTTAGTATTCCAGTGATTCCTACATTAAGACAGCAAACATCTGTGTCACACCGACTCCTGATGCTTCAGTCTCATTTCTGTTGGTGTCTGTCTTTTCACTGTGAAGTAGGAAAGGCATTTTTATCATTAAAGCAGTGCAGAACTGGGATATCTGACTAGGTCGACATACTGACCAGTGCTACCACTGTTATGTGACTCTTCATTACTAAAACCCTAACTAAGTATATGAAAACCCTAGAGCAGAGACCTTACAGCAACTGTTTAACCACAATACAATCCAGGCTGCCATCCAGGGGTACTGGACCACTATATTGAGAGATGGAGTCACAGGTAAAGAATGATTCTGATGTCAGTGTTAGGTGTATTTTGTGAATGACAGGTAAATACCATTCTTCAGAGAGTTGACAAGAAAAATGTACTCAGAGGAAGATAGTAAGATTTATCACTCCATTGAAGGAGAAACTGCCACTGCTTTTTAATCTGAAGTAACAGTTTCTCTGTGATTTATTTATTTTTTCCTTTGAAGAATAACTACATAATTAAAAACATAGAATTAACAATGTTCCCATTGTTTTATCAGCCATATATTTGTGTGTGTGTGTATATATATATATATATATGAAATACATATATTTATATTTAATATATGTTTATATTTCCTATATATTTATATAATATATATATATACATACACATATATATTTCCTATTTTAATCATTTATATGCATATAGGCATATCTTCTTTCTAGGAAATTTAACCAGGCTAAGATAAAAACCAAAACCACTGCTACCACCACCACCACCACCACCAAAAAAGACCCAACCAAACAAAAAGCTCTTGGGAAACACCCCCAAGAAAAACAGAAGAGGCAGAGAGAGAAAGAGAGAGAGAGAGAGAGAGAGAGAGAGAGAGAGAGAGAGAGAGAGAGAGATCGTCCTCTAAAAGCATGGGGGCCTTTCAGTTCTCTGACAGGAATGACCGTACTGACTTGTACCTTGGGACTAGTCTCTGGGAACTAAAACTAGTTTCTATTACCCTGTTATCCACTGAGGTTTACATGGTCTGTATTATTAATTCTGTGGTTGCCAGTGAAGAAACTTACACAGGTTGAAGAAGTGCATGCCCATAAATAACACTATAACATTGGGCCACATTTCTAATATGCTCAGGATAATGGAATGCTGTCAATAAATACAGAAGGTTGATCTAGGACAGATGAGGAGGCTGCAGAGTCTTTAGTGTAGATGGCATAGTCTTCTTTAGTGACTCTGGTATCCACTGGTCAGACTCCAGGCAAAAGGCTCACATGGATCTGCCAATCAAGAGTTAGTAAAGATTCTTCATTTTAACAGCCTCTCTGGAACCAGCGTAGAAAGCTAGTCCGATGAGCAAATGAACATGGGTATGATGTACTCCAAAAGGGAACGCTTACAACAGCATCAGTTGATCATTAGCTGTCTTGCTCTTGAACTTGTTATCTCGATAACAAGGCTGCTGTTGGACGGACAATTTGGTTGATAATACATTAAGACACACTCTTTGATATGTTAGCAGTTCAGAGAATGTGGCAGTTGCTGAGATAGTTCAGTAGTATACCCCTGAGTTGGTATTAATGCTTGGTAGTGTGAACATTTAAGTTAAACAGACTCCAAACTGCTGTAACCTATATATAAGTTGTGTATTCATAGAATGAGAGCAGAGACAGAGACAAATGACGGCAACAAACAGCAGAGAAAATAAACCCCAATCTTCCACCTTGTATAGCTGCTGTAACAATGCTCAGAAGGTGACCATTAAGGTATGAGCTAGGTCTGGCAAAGGATCTGCTCTTCTGGGATATAGTTTCTGCCACTCTCAGGGGGTGTCATCCCCTACCAAGCTTCATACTTTTAAAGACCTTGAGTATTTTTGGGACAGGGAGTACTCAATAAACCTTGGGAGGTGGAAGGGAAGTTTGGCACAAGATCCTCATGCGTGTTTAAGGAGATTTGTAATCTTAGGCAAGGGGAAGTGGGTAAAGGGTCCCAAGAAAACATCCTCATTCAATAACACAAGCAGAGAAACATGAACTATACAAAGAAAACAGAACTTAGAGCCTAGCTGAAGAGGAAAAGCAGTTCATTAATAGTTAAAACTTTCTCATGTTTTGATAACAATTTTTATCATGAATAATTGCATCCATTTAAAAATATGAGCAGAGCTGTTTGTCCTCTTTCAAAGTTAAATTTTCCCCAACCTTTATTTTCTTTGCTTTGGAATAGTGGAAGCCTTCGTGACTGACATTGCAGCAATAATCTGGCAAAGTTCAGCTGTCCATCTTGGTGTCACGCCTATGCAAACACTCAAGGGAAGGAGTCATCATGGGGAGAACCATTCATTTTCTCTCATCACATTTAATCTTTGTTGTGATGTGTAAAATCTTTGTTCCCCACCAGTCAAGCTTCTGCAATGCCTTGGAATGTGGAGAGTGTGCATTCCAGTCACACAGTACTCAAAAGAAAGTGTGGCCAATGAGAACGCCGAGGTTGTCTAGAGTGTCCCGTGGATAGCATCCCTCCTCACCTAGACAATGAGGATCACGGGTGTGCTATGGAGCCACGGCAAGTGCATGGTCAGAAAGAAGTGGAAGGAAATAGCGTAGACTTGTCAGAGGAATGCATGCACACACAACAACAACAACAACAACAATAGCAACAACAACAATAAAACAAAAAACCCAAAACCAACCAAAACAAATAAACAAACAAACAAAAATAAAAAAACAAAGAAAGCACATAAACTATGCAGGGGTCGGGCGATTTAATTCCAAGTAAGTGAACAAAAGTCACACCTCGTTTTCCAAAGGCGGCACTTGGCTCAGGTGCTTGCCATCTGATTCTGTGCTTCTCATCAAGCTAGGTTTGCACTGTTCTGAAAGGTTCAAAGAGCAGCGCTGATTTAATGACAATGAGTTGGATGAGCAGAACCTCAGGGACTTTAAGAAAGTCCTACTCTTGTCAGCCTCAAGATTCATATCTAGCTTTTCTTTGCTCTCCCTCCCTCCTCTTCCCTCTTTCCAGCTGTGTGATCTTCAGAGAGCTAGTTTAACCACTCATCATCAGTTTCTGTAAAATGGGAAGGATGGAATACATCCAACAAGGCTAGTACAAAGATTTGTTGCTACAAAATCACCTGCCACTACCCTTTGTACATATAATAAGTGTATCATCACCATAATCATCGTGTGTGTGTGTGTGTGTGTGTGTGTGTGTGTGTGTGTGTGTGTGTGT
>JANHMN010000001.1:10307467-10338288 GCA_030674055.1 Rhabdomys pumilio
ATAATAATAATAATAATAATAATAATAATAATAATAATAATAATAATGTCTTTTATCAATTTGCTCCTGAGAAAGAAGGAAAGCAGATGAAACTCTTGGAATTTAGAATATTGAGGTTCAAAAGAGAGAATAAGGGATCTAGCATATTCTTATAAGATGTGATGTAGGCGCAAACACAGGTCTCAAGAGTGTCATCGGGGCAGATTCTAGCCAGCTTCAGCTGTCATAGTTCTGCTGAGATCAGGTGTTTCCTTGACCATGAATTAAACCTCAACACTTCTTATATTTTATGTAGACTCTCAGTATATTAATACAGACACAAGTTTTTTGTCATAGTTCAAAGTATATTTCTTTTTCATTTTATAAGCAATAGAGTGATACTTGAGAAAAAATAAGAAATTCAATATAGTAGAAGAGAAACGTAAAGAGAATCTTCATGGACAGGCAAATCTACTGACGTTTGGAATGCTCCCTTCATTAGTAAAAACCTGTTCTTCCATTTTTGTCTGTCACTCTTCATTTACATACAAATAAACACACACGTATTTATCAGACTTACGTGATTTTAGGCAATTCATACTATCATATAAATCTATGATTCCTGCTCTCTTTGCTTCTTCCTCAGGTGTGTGTAGGATGTGTATGTCTGTCCCTGTGGGTGAGTGTTAGAGTACATATGTGGAGGTCAGAGGATAACCCAGACCAAAGTGTCCATCCTCACCTTCTGCCTTGTCTCAGACAAGGCACCTGATTGTTTGTGGCTGTGTTCCCTAAGCTAGATGGTCAGGGACTTGTGAGAAATCTGTCTGTCTGTCCCTCCCATTCCGGTAGCACTTGGATTATAGATGTATGCCCCCACGTCCAGCTTTAATATGCAGTCTATCCATTATGGAGATCTGAACTCAGGTCTTCTCACATGCGTGGAAAGCACTTTACTCACTGAACCATCTTTGCAGGCACTGTAATTCCTGTTTTATAGCCACAAAGTATTATATCACATAGTCTATGACAATGTGCGACACCATCTCATACTCTTGATTACTTAAGCACATAATTTTACTACTGAACATTTTAATTGTGCACAATGTGCCACGTCTAAATAAATTATGTTACCTACCTATGTATTACAGTTTGATGTTTTGTTGAACACTTTACTACCATATCTAATCTTCTAATGAACATATTTAGCCCAGATGGTTGTCTATTTTGTTATTTGTTATTCCAAATGTTTATGTGCATTTTAAGTTTGATTAACCCTCTCTCCTGGCACACATTTTCAGTGAAGTGTGAACAACATGGGAGATGGAAGTAGCTCTTTGAAGTATACTTGGGGCAGAATGCTGGCTTCTTCATCCACGTGTGTCTATGGGGCATTGGCTTCTGTTTTGCTGGTCGAGGTGGTAGTGTCTCCTACTTTCTCTGTTCACTGACAGTGATGTACCAACATTGCTCTGCTCAGATTCACCATTACCCTCTGCGCTGCAGAATGCTGGAGTGAACTTTCACATGCTCCTCTGATGTCTTCATAGACAGAACATGGTGCACTGGTTCTTCCATGCATCTGAGGCACCTTTGTTTGTTCCCCTCTCTTTTAAATCACTTTACTCTGGCTCTTCCTTTTTCGACCTTGGACTTATAGATAGGTGCTCATAGCCTGGATAGTTTCATCTATGCACAACTCTAAATTTTATCTATTTTCTGACAAGTGCCAAGTTCATTTCTTCACCCATCTTTCTCTAGTCTTCACTCTTAGGGTTCTTGCAGACTCTGGGCTTGAACACCTAGTAGACAATTCAAACTTGCCACTTGCAAAGTTGAATGGCTCTAGCAAAGCTTCAGAAAGTGTTCTCTTCACTCTATAAAGGGGGACTCCATCCACCCTCCCAGTTCTCTGCTGAGACTCTTGGACACTGTGTCAGAATGAGGTTAGAGTTTAGGCTCTGTGTACATCTGGGAATGCATCACTATGGTCCAGGCATGTATGAGTTACAGTCCAGCTTACATTTTAGAGAACTTGATCATTCCATCTGCAAATTCCACTGATTCTGCTTTCCTAATATCTGAACATAGCCACTGTCCATTAGCTCTGCTCTTTTCTAGCAAATAAAGCTGGGACCCTCTTCCTGCAGGATAGATCTTCTATACTTCTCTTTTTGTCTTAGCAAGGTTTCTCGTCATCATATCCACCAGTGTGAATCTTACCTGATCAGGTTCCAGTGTAGGGGAATGCCACAGCGGTGAGGTGGGAGTGGGTGAGTGGGCGGGTGGGTGGGAGAGCACCCTCATAGAAGCAGGAGGAGGGGCATGGGATGGGGGTTCTGGAGGGGAAAATGGGAAAGGGGATAACATTTGAAATGTAAATACATAAAATATCCAATAAATATCCCAAAACAAAATGCAAAGTCCTTACGATAAACTTGATGCATCACAAAAAACACAACCAGAATGAAGGGTCAATGGAAATATGAGTTTATAACTTAGAGGCCTGTGTCCAGAACCCAAATAGAGATCTCACCTCAAAGTCAAGCTCGTCTGTCATGGGGAAGGTCGACTACTCACTTGATAGTCTGAAGACTTGATTGACACACAGCAGACAGTCTGGTAATAGTCATGAACGCCCAGGAAGAGTGAAAAATCCCAGATTGCACCGTAAGACATTCATTTTGTAGAAAGTTTCACTTTTAGCTTTGCAAATTAATAAATTAATTGTTTAAATGTGCATTTGTGTGTGTGGTATGTACCACAGTGTGCCTATGAATTTCAAAGAGCAACCCCAGATGTTTATTCTCCCTTTAACATTGTCTGTGGCAGAGGCTTTTGTTGTTCAAGGTTGTGTGCTACAAACTGACTGACCTCGAGCTTCTGAGCTTAGGGAGTCCCCTGCTCCTGCCTCCCTTCTGTCTGCAAGTGTGCTGGGACTACAGAATGTAGCAGTGTATTTAGCTTTACATGGGCACTGAGGAGTCAAAGTGTGGGCCCCGGGTCGGGGACCCTTATGGCAGAGATAGGGGAAGAATTGAAGGACCTGAATGGGATGACAAACCCACAGGAAGACCAACAGTGTCAACTAACCTAGAACCTCTGAGCTCCCAGAGACTAAGCCATCAACCAAAGAACATACATGGCTGCTCCATGGCTCCTGACACATATATAGCAGAGGACTGCCTCATCTAGCTACAGTGGGAGTGGATGTGCCTAATTCTGTAGAGACTTGATACCCCAGGGACCGGGGAAAAGAAAGAAAAGTGTGGGCCCATGCTTATGTGACCAGCACTTGATCCACTGAGTCCTGCATTTATTTCTTCCCCACCCCCTTTTAGGTACCATGGGGACACTATGAATCAGATGCTTCCAGCGTAGTTCAGTGCATGCATAAATGATACATGAGCTATTCACGGCATATGTATGTGCTACCCAATTGTTTGGCATCCTGGTCCTTCTGTCTCCATCTCATCTGTTATCCTTAACTAAAATCAGTTGACCAAGTTTGGCAAGCTACCCAGACTTTAATCTGTAGCAGGAAACAAGGGGGAGAACAATCAATTCTTTTTGGTTTATATGTGTGAAATTAAAGTTTCTCTACTATTTTTAAAAATAGAAACATTCATTACTACTTTCCTGTATGGCAGTTAACCAGTGACAACTTTCACCCTATAGTATTCAGTATTGGTTTTAGTAGCTTGCACAGTGGCTGGGTTTAACTAGGGGCCAAGTACTGCTCAGTTTCTTTTTAAAAATGGGAGTAATTATTGGAGCTTATGAGAGCAACGGGAGCCACCTCCACTAAAAATAGAAAATATTTGGACTTAGCCACAGGCACATGACAGCGGGTACGAGTCCATGAGTGTCGCCTCAGCCTGGCCTGCTGCTGACCTGCTTCTGAAGGGGACAGGCTATTTACTGGAATAGATGACATATTGGGAGACCACTTCAGTAATTCTGTTCCATGTCTCTTAAGCTCAAAATGCCAACTAGGGGAAAGTTTGATGCTGTTTTGGTTCTGAAGACAAACCTATTAGAACCAGGGCCAAGAGTAGAAAATGCATTATGTTGGGCCTCTTGTTAAATCTGAGCCATAACCTTTGGACAGGGTAGAAATTTTGTGGTTTTTAATTCACTGACGTGCTTTGAACTTGAAGTTTTCTGTGTGGCAAAGCTAGTATCGGCTGATATTTTTACTGGTGAAGAGTTTTCTAACTTAAATAGCGCTATATGTAATTACTACAAAAAAAATACAGATATTTATTTCTTCATAAATATCCAACTCAAAATAATCTGATTCATCTTTGGAAAGGAGAAAGAAAAAACACACAGACACAGACACACAGAGACACAGACACACACCCAAACACACACACACACAGAGCAAGCAATCAAATTCAGTTTTCTTGGCTGCTGTTGCCAAGGCATTTGTGATTATTATCTTGTTTTTTTTTTTTTTTTTTTTTTTGAATGAGGGTGAATAAATGGAAGAAAAAAAAAAAAAAAAAAAAAAAAAAAAAAAAAAAAAAAAAAAAAAAAGAAAAGAAAAGAAAAGAAAAAGCTTGCACTTAACCAAGTGAAATATAAGACACACCACGTGACTAGGTGTGTAGACAGGGCTCAGAGGAACAGATGTTCTATGAGTTATTAAAATTTCTCTAAATACAATTTCATCCTCTGTATCTAATGACTGCTCTGCTCTTCTCACACAGTCACAAGTCAGAGCAGTGAAGATGGTTGAACAGAATGGAGAAGGGGCATCTGGAAGCCACTTTTACCACACCTAGGACTTTCTCTGCAGTATGTGTTCACCCTCAGCGGAGAGGGCTAGCCTGGATGCTACCAAGTGGTTCTTTAAAAGGGTAGGAAAAAAAAGTCCCTTGGTGGCGTAATTTCTAGAATTCTTTCTCTGGAAACCTCTGTGGAATTACAGAGCTTAAAATAAGTACTTTCTGATTTGGTTGTCTTTGCACTAGCTTAAGACCCAGGCTCTAGTCTTCATTCTCTCTCTCTCTCTCTCTCTCTCTCTCTCTCTCT
Source organism: Rhabdomys pumilio (assembly GCA_030674055.1). Lineage (NCBI taxonomy): Eukaryota > Metazoa > Chordata > Mammalia > Rodentia > Muridae > Rhabdomys > Rhabdomys pumilio. The sequence continues at coordinate 10,312,487 of JANHMN010000001.1, forward strand.
CTCTCCAGTGCTCATCATCTGAGCAAGCTTTTTTGTTTTCCCTACACAAGAAATGAAGCTTTCTGTACCCACAGATTGGAAGCTAAATGCTTCATATTTATTATCTTTAAGGTGCTGTGTTAATGAAAGAATTTTAATCATTGACATTGCTCTGTGAATTATGTATTACAAAAACCCCTGCTGGTGAGTTAGACAGAATTAACCTACTATAAGGGGCATTAAAAAAAAATCACAGCTAATTAGTAAGCCAACAGGAACAAAGAAGAGAAGATAAAGATGTGGAGAACAACGCATGCAGGAAGTTACTGCTGCTCCCTCCAGCAATGGCTTCCTCTGCATCGAGCTGGGCGGGCATGCAGGAATGTCTGCATCCCGGCTCCGGCTTCCAATCAGCTGAATTCTATTAGACTCCAGCATTTTTATGCTTTGCTATTAGTTCTTGAAGCTGCAGTCTCATAGCTCTTTCAAACCATAGAAACCCAACAGCTCGTAATATAACATGGGAGATATTTTAAATGCTTTAAAATTATTTCCCAGGCGATCTATATTAGCGATGCAGATGCAGAGCAATGTGAGGGGATTATGACGGGAAATGATTTCCAACGCTTTCCCACCCTCACTTGCTCTTTCAGATCATTAGACATCTCCTATGTGTTCCTGTATTTTAAAGAAGGAAAGCTTTGTCCGGGCTCCCTTCCGAAGGCAGTTCCATATGGAGCAGATAAAGCCAGGTGTAGGTTTAATCCCCTGATGAAACCCAGGGCTGTGTTTCTCTTCATCCCTCTGGTGGCACCCAAGCTGAGTTGAGAGAAGAGACTCTCACCAGCCAAGGGGTCAATGGACACTCACCAGGCAGGAGATCAATTGAGCCTCACAGCCAAGGGGGTGACACTGAGACTCATTGTTAATCATTTTTCTTTCTAAGTCAGAAATGGAAAAGGAAAAACCAAAACTGGACAGAGTTAAGACAATCATTATAATGCATATTTCTTTATGTCCTTGATCAACAGAGGCCCCACATAGTAAAAGGATAAGACAGCCCTCGACCTTTCCATCTTGCCTGGAATATTTCTTTTCATGCTCATCGTGGTGAATTTCCTCCCTCACCTAACCTCATCCAAGACCACTGTCATCCAGATGAAAGAGTGCCCTGGCTTGTTTTTCTTTAGAGAGAGTGTCCTGTCCTTAATCTCTCCCTCCTCCCTTACTCCTGGTAGACTGTGAGACTGGCTGCCAAGAGTTGGATGATTTAAAGCCAAAGTGAGTTGAATATTCTTGTAAGATTCTTGCCTTTTTTGGCAAAAGGCAATTGGTCAAGCGATCCATGGGGAGAGGAGGATCCTATTTTGAAAAGCAGAAGGGAACAGGCTGTCAGCAGCAGGGTGTGAAGTGGTATTTTTTTTTTTTTTTTTTTTTTTTTGTAGAATTTTGGCTCCTGCTATGCATGGCTTTGGGTAGTAGGCATCTCTTTCATGTTCTTGTCTTGGCTTTTCTGGAGTTTTCAGAACTGAGAAAACGGTTCCAGATTTCAATCCTGTGAGGTTTTCTTGTTATTAACTGCAGCGAATATGTTTTTGGAATGTGGTAACAAATTGCTCTTGAGTGGAAGAGTTCTGAGCTACTTTCTATTCCCATCTCTCTGGGAAGAAGAGACCCACCCTTTCTTTCTTTCTTTCTTTCTTTCTTTCTTTCTTTCTTTCTTTTTTTTTTTTTTTTGCTTAAACCCATATCACTTTTATTCTTATTTATACCAAGTTCCCCAGGCCCTGTACATCCTGGGGAGTGGGGACTCAAGGAACAATTCTATTTTCTACCACACTGTACTCCTGGCCCAAAGATTACCTTTATGTCCTAATTCATTTTTCTCCTTCTATAACTAAATAGCACAGACTGAGTCATTTATAAAGAACAAAGATTTACCCAGTGTACTGGCTAGTTTTATATCAACTTGGTACAAGCTAGTGTCATCAGGAGGAGGGAGCCTCAGTTGAGAAAATGACTTTCTATAAGATCAGGCTGTAGGATAGCCTGTAGAACATTTTCTTATCTAGTGCAGGAGAGCCTTGTCTACTGTGGATGGTGCTATCCCTGGATGGTAGTCCTAGGTTCTGTAAGAAAGAAGGCTCAGTAAGCCATTCAGGAGCAAGCTTGTAAGCAGCACCCTTCCATGAACTCTGCAACAGCTCCTGCCTCCAGGTTTGTGCCCTGTTTGAGTTCCTGTCCTGATTTTCTTTGATAATAAACATTGATGTGAAAGTGTAAGCCAAGTTCCTCCCTGTGTTGCTTTGGTCCTGGTGTTCATCATAGCAATAGTAATTAACTAAGACACCTAGATCTGTCCTGGACTGACAAGTTCAAGACTGGGCCGCTGTATCTACTCTGGTCTCTTCTTACTGGCAGGCTCTGCAAAGACCCAAAGTGTCATAGGCTTTTGAATGGTGACATGGATTGTCTTGCCTCTAGCCTCTATTTTATTTTCAAATACATAAATAAACAAATAAAGAAATAAAAAATAAATAACCCAGCCCTAGAAGATTTTAGTACCACCCCATGGGCCATTTAACCTCAATTACCTTCCCCAAAGTTCTGCTTCCAAAGGTCATACTTAGATTATGTCCATCTTTTAATGTCTTGTCAAGGCGCGTTATACTTCAGCACGAACACGGGGGCATATGAACCTTTGCACCATAGCAAACTTTTTCACTAGACTCCTGGTTCATTTAAGCAAAATATTTCATAGTCTTGACTTTATTTCTGAATGTTCCTATGATGAGTTCCCTTTCAATGGATACTTGTATCCCCTTCAAGGGTTACTTTTTTTTTTATTATTATTACCTTTCTAAGTGGTAAATCTTACTGTAGCCAACAGATGCTCGTGGCCTCCCTCACAGGTTCCACAGGGGTTTCCCTCAGAAATCCCTACCCACAATCCTCCTCATCCTTCCACACAGTCTCCACAGCCTCCTACATAGATTCCATCGACAGCTTCTCCGAGACTCTACAAACTCTCTCACAGATTCCCCAAGGCACCTCCCCAGATTCAGCGCAGCCACCCACTCCCTCTTCATAGCCCCTATTGCCCCCTGCACAGATTCCCCCAAAGCTTCTGCAGCCTCTACACAGCCACCCACATGGATTTTCCACACCCCTTCATGGCTTCCCACAGATTCCCACAGCCTCTCCATAATCTCTAAACCTCACATACAGATTCTCAGACACTCACAGCCTCCCACACAGCTCCCCCAGAGCCCTCCAAATACCCTCACAGCTCCCCCAGAGCCCCCAACCTCCCTCACAGTTCCCCCACAGCCTTCTATCCTTCAGTCACCCCATTCTCTTTCACTGGCCAGGAGGTAGGACAGAGTCTCATTCCTCTTGTGTAGTTCAGATCAACCTTCCTCCTTTTGCTCTAAAACACGCTTGACACCAGTTTGCCAATGGCTCCTGCACTACTGCTCACAGAACGCTCACCTCTCCACAGTTCTCTTCTTTGCTCCTTGACTCTCATGTCACCTGACCACTCACCGAAGTATGGCTGCGGGCTCTGAGATTTTCTTCCCGTAGGTTTTCTTAAGTCCAGAATTGATCCACGGGACCTTTGGCTCCTCAAGTACTGTGCGTTTTCTACTCTAAGCTTCCTCAATCTTACCCTACCTTCTTTTTCCCCTCCTGAGAGCCTGTGCTTGCAGGCTCCACCTGCTAATTCTCCCTCTCAGGTCCTCCCGAGAAGCTTCATTCCTGCCTCATGATCTGCAAACACTACTTCCTTTCTTGCCAGACCCTACCCTGTCTCTCCCATTTTTAGGGCTCTCTTAGGACAAAAAATGACTTCTAATCTCTCAAGGTAACTACTCCGGGCAACTTGCGCCCACCCTGGGGCTTCTGTGACTTTCTTATACAGTTTGAATTCTCCTGTCAATCAGTTGCTGCAATCATACTTTGCTAGGCCATTTTACTTTGCCAGGCTGGTTTGTCAAATTTATCTGAGAAAAGTCACAACCTGATATTTACCTTACCTTTTCCCCCATTCAGCTGTAGATTTTGAAATATATATATATATATATATATATATATATATATATATATATCCTCCTAGAATTTTTTCACTGTGCTGCTCCCAAGTACTGTGAATTCATGTGCCCAGGACACTCACTGCACACGTCCTTGGGCCAGACACACTTGGATTTTCTCCTGTCTTGTTTAGCTTTACCCACAATGCACTCAACCATCTCAGGCTCTTGGATGTTTGTAAGCACCTTATACATGTTTAGGCTTCCCAAGATTTCTAGTAGCTGAGTACTGTGAGGGTCTGTGAACGTGGGCACAATGTACAACGTCTCTGCCTTCAACCCTTGACTTCATCATTAGACTTGGGTAAAAATTAATAGAATGCGTCTTCATGAAGTCCTGAGTGTACTACCTAAGTAGGGCTGAAAAACAATGCCTTGGTGACTTACTTTTCTGGTTCTGTGGTGAGTTACACAGAGGCAAACATCTTCAAGGGACATGGAGTGTGGGAATCTCACAGCTTCAGAGGTTGGGGGCACAGGTGCCTGCACATGTTGTTTCAGGAGTAAGGCAGTTTGAGCCATCTTGGTGTAAGCATTGAGCAGAGAGTCCTGTTTACCCTTAAATACTGGGTAAGCAACAAGAAAGAGGAAGAGCATCCCCTCTGGTGGCTTTATATCATGCTATTCTTTCTGGAAATTCTAGCACAGGTCCTGAGGCTGCTAGTCAAGATGCTAGCACGTTAGTATTGGGGGTACACTTTCACATCATGGCTGTCATTTTGCTACCACGTGGATTTTTGTCTTCAGGCTGTGCACCATCTTCCTTTCTATGATTCTGTAAATGATTACTTTAAATGAAGAATGAAATTGCCTTTCTGATTAACTCATTGTGCCTTCTACACTCCCACAGCACTCTCCACGTAGCCTGTTCTTCGTTGGTATGAGTTAGTGGGCTTAAAAACCAAATATTAAGTTTTAACCATTTCACACACTGAAACGTAAGTTTATTACTTCTTTATTATCCCCCTTTACATTCCCCATCTCTTGCTGACTTCTTTTCTTTTTTCTTCCTTAGTTTTTGTCATGATCATAGTTTGTGTGTGTTGGGAAGGGAGAGAGAGACACTGAGTTTAAATAAAGTTTCTTATAGAGAAGGGGGTCATTTACTAAGCCATGGGCAACTTACTAGTGGGTACATAAAAGGTAGGGCCTCAGGATCCCCTCCTCTACTCTCTGTAAAGTACTAAAAGGCCCACTCTTGTGCAGGTAACTACAGGTGCTGTGTGCCCACGACTGCAACAGCAGGCCCTGTTTCATGATGGAATGTGGCTGCACTCCTGATATCCTTTCTGAACTATGATGCCCCTGGACCATGGAGGGGGTAATGCAGATGCCCCATTTAGGGTTAAGCACTCAGCAGTCATTTAGTCTTAACTCTTTGATCAGCTATGAGTTTCTGTATTAGGAACTATTGTCCACTGCAAAAAGAAGCGTCACCGACCAAGGCTGAGAACAATATTAATCCTCTCATTTTTGGATATAAAAGTAACATTTAGAAGGCAATTTAACTATATGTCCACATAGCAAAACAATACTAGTAGGTCCTTCTTGCCCAGGGTCTTCATTTGTAGCTCATGCTGACCTCAGACTCATGATTCTCCTGCATCGATGGCCTGGGCACTGTCACGTTGGCCTCTCACGTCTTTTGCAGTAGTCATTCTAATCCCTTTTAGTTATTTCTTTTTTTACCTGGCTTCCTCTCTTGCAAAAGTATCTTTCTTGTCAACATCTCACTTGGATGTTCTAACTTAGAGACTGGCAAAAAGATACCAAGGGGATAAAAGCGATAGTTAACATTTTTGGTAAAAAATACCCTCCTCTGTGTTTCCATATATTGTCTAAAATTACCCTCAAATAACATTACTTTGTGTAAAGAATTCCTTGCAAACAAATATAATAAATATGAATTTTGTATACCATCTACATAACAATTCCGTCTAATCAGTTCTGATAATCGAATGGGATTGTCAGAAGAGCAGGTTAGCCTATTTTTAGAACTGAACTCAGTCTCTCAGGACTCTAGTGACACCACCCTGCTTGATGTTGTAAGTGGCTGTGTCCCAGGATAGTGTGTGTCAGAGAAACTTTTACCAGGTCTTACTCTTCTACAGATGTGATGGACACATTACATCTGGAGGCCTAGATGCCTCCAGAAGGAAAAATAGCTTCAATTTTCTCTATAAAAGCATCTGTTCTGTGATCTCTTTTCTTGAAAAAGTTCTTCTCAAAGTTGTCCGGGATCACAGTGGGGAGAGAGCTCAGCTGGTAAAGTGCTTATAGGGAGAAATTTAATCCCCAGGATCCATGTGAGAAAAGCTGGCACTGTGGAACATGTTTGTAATTCCATTGCTGGTGACAGCGGACACAAGCAGATTCCCCAGTGTTACTGGACAGCCAGCTTGCCTACTTGGATGGGCTCCAGGCCAGGGACAGACTCTGTCCCTAACAGCAGAGATTAAACTCTTGCCTCTACATTCATTTTCATACTTTCACAATATACAGACGCACATAGACACACATAAACACATACACACACACACACACACACACACACACACACAAACATGGGGGTGGGGGCAGACACACACAGGTATACACAAAAGAAATTTGAAGATTTTATATATCATTGCCTGAGCAAGTACTGGCCGGCTGCTCTTCTGATAGGCATATTTGTCCTATACTTTTCAACATTATCTCTCTGGGACGATGTCTCGGTGGAAGTCTTATTAACATGTCATGTATGTATACAGCTGCTTAAACCTGAAAAAATATCGGGCTGTTTGCACTCATGTAAAAGCCACTCTCCTTCTAGTTAGGGAATAATTGTTCTACAACCTTAACGTACCTTTACCCTTGTGAATTTTCATCACTGGGGAACTCGGCTCATGAAAGAGTGATCTATTATTCCAGCTTATGTTTGGACATAGCACGTTATGAAGAGGGAATGAGAGAACCGTGAGGAAGCATTCGCAGTCATTACCACTTCTAAACACTCTTGCTGAAGGCATCCGAGGTGTGATCTGCCAGGTGGAAGAAGATCTATTGGTTAGGTTCCTAGCCCGTGGGTGAGAGCCAAGTGGCCAGCTGAACCTCACCCATGCAAAACTGTAATAGGCTTGACATAGTTAGCACATTCCTTATCCTGTCCATAGTTAGTGCATTCCTTATAGCTTTTAGAGAGGAAAGTCCCCACAGGGCCTTCCCTTTCCCTGTCCCTTTTAAACCCAGTCTGCTGGATCAAAAACTATCTTAGAGCACTTTCTAAATCATTAAACGAAGAAATATTATACATGTGACAACGTTAGCAGGGAATCTTCTAGATACCCGTGTTCCTTTTGGACTTTAACCATAGAGCGGAGATGGCTGCATGGGCCTGCAAACACCTTTTGATGCTTGTCTTTATGACTGATTGGCTAATCTGTCATCTAGCAGCGAGGAGGTAAATAAAGTACAAGCAGGTGTTCAACAGGCAGCCCTTTGTTACTTGTAAACTGCTGTCTTATCCCATAAAACCAAAGCTTTGCTACGATGAACTCTAGGACGGCCAAAGTCTGTTGACAATGGTCAGCAGAAACCCAGGGCGATGTTGTACAAACTTCAGGCCAGGCATCCCAAGCTTAATGCTGAAAAATATGTTTTAAACTGTCATTATTTACCAGCTGGAGCCTGAGGACCAGGTCCTGTGTAAACACTTAAAAACGTGCATCTATCTCATGGAATGCTTGGTGAGGCAGTTCTCTTATTACAATTTCCAGAAGTGGAAACGGAAACTCACACGGGTCAAGTCACTCTCTGAGTTTGGTGGGAGAGTGAGGACGAATAACCCTTGGCCCACAGCCCATATTTGAAGCATTTTCTATATCTCTACCTCTTGTATTTAAAGCTCATAAGCCTGTTCTTTTTGTGTCTTTCTTCTTAAGACAGGGTTTCATTTATCTAACCCTGACAGGCCTGGAAAGTGACATGTAGACAAGGGTAGCCTTGAACTCTCAGAGCTCAAACTTTCTCTGCCTTCTGCGTGCTCAGATTAGAAGTAGGCCCCGGCATGCCCCGCTACAAATCAGTTCTTGAAGCTGAAGGTTAGGTGTGCTGACTGGCCAGTGATTCAGCTGAAAAGGCAAATAACAGGGGCACTCACAACTATGCTGACTTTGACAGTAAGCACACACTTGACCATAACCAACTGTCAAACCATGCCCAGCAACACGCAGAACTGTGAATGGAAGTGTGTGCTTCGGGTTGAAGAAGTGGGGACACTTCTGGGTCTCAGTCTTCTGTCAGAGGGCAAAGAATTCAGCCTCTTTCCCACCTCACCCAGCCTGGTTTTCTCTCCTCAAAGGCAGCAGGGAAATCTGGCTAGTATTGGTTTACAGCTAGCTGCCTTCTCTGAGTCTTCTCAACCATACGCACTAGCGCTTACAAAACTGTCCCAGTTTGGACAGTAAGTCACATAATTATCTTAAGTTTTGCATATTAGTATAGGGAAATGGGAACATCAAATGGGCTGGACGATGCTTACTTTCCCCTATTATTTTTTACTATTTTGAAAAGAACTTAAGACAATGGGGGGCAATGCAAGCATTTTAATGAATCATAGAGGCACAGGGCAGTCTCCAGCTCATGGTCTGTTCCAGTCCCCACACCTGCCTCCCTTCCTGGCTAATTACCTTCTCTGGTGAATGTGGGCACTACAAAAATTTTGCATAACTGCTGGCCGTCCAAACTCTGTTAGGGAGAGTGACTTCTTAATGAAGGTGGGATTTCTTGATTAAATGAAGCTCAGAGTCCTGGTTTGGAGAAGCCTTATGCCAACTCCATTTTTGAATGGGGTCTCTGGAAGCATCAATGCTCTTAGAAGCAAACAAGCAAGCAACTAGACATTCTATTCTCTCCACACAGCAGCTGACACCACAGCTGGCTTCTGGGAACTCTCACTGTGCCTCCACCTCCTGTGCTGGGCAGTGGTGTCATATGGAAACAGTTGAGGGGGGCTTTCTGGATCCCTTACTTTTGGGCATCCTCTCTGAACCTTACCCCTACGCCTCCATAAAACTCTGGAGGAGCTCAACCCAGGCCACCAACCTAATTCTCAACTCTGGGAATTTCATATATAAATGCTGCTGAATGAATTAAAACTTTAATTTAGTTTATGAAATTCCAAAATAGTGCTGGCGTTGCCAAAATGCCAACTTTATTGGAGGCTTAGGTTGAAATGTCAGAATTCTATTTGCAGTCTGGGTGAATATTTTGAACTGGGACTAAGTCACCTCTGTGACTGTTTTTAATGTGTTTTCGTAAAGCCTGGCAGAATTATATAAATAAAATGTCTTCAGATTTTCATCTTGGCTTGACTCTGCAGCAAAAGGTGTAATCGGACTCCATCACAAGCACTATGGAAAAACACCACCCAGCTGACAAATTAGTGGTATTCGGTGCTAATATTACTAATTCAACATTTGGAAGGGTTACTCACTGGGGAAAAATAACACATTCTATAAGTCACAGGGGAAACTAGGGAGATAGTTAATGGGTGTTGGCTTCCAGGCACGAATGGCTCACAATACTCTTCAAACCGCTGCTGAATCCCTGCCAATAGACGTGGAAGTAATTGTCAGCAAGATTTACTGTTACTTTCACATTTACACAGTGAGAGAGGAAAGGTTGTGTGAGTTCTCCGACGTTGAGTCCCGACTTCGCTTGACTACAGAACGCACCCTGATTATCTCTAATGCATGTTGTAGAAAGACTTCTGCACTTTTTGACTCTTGGAGTCTTCCTTCTTGGCAGGAATGAATTCCCACTTAGCCCCTACTCCCACCCGCACCCCGGTCATTTCTCCTTGGATCAATGAGCTGAGCATCAGTTTGATTCGACCACCACTACTCATGGCAATTGTTTTTTTTTTTTTTTTCACTCAGTGAAGCAGTTCTCCAGTGGTGGGATTAGGAGTTGGATTTAGACAGACAGCAACTAAGTCCAGCCTGGGGACTAAGAAAAACTTAAGTAGAGAAAGAGGAGGGAGGCTTAGTTTTGAAAGGGAAAGTTGCTTGCCAACTTAGATGTCAGTGAGGTAACTTCCTTGGTGTTAGAATGTTCCAGAACTTGCACAGTAAAATGCCTTTTTTTTTTTTTTTTTTGCTTTGTTTTGTGCTTTCCATTTTGGTTCTGTTCTTGGAATGCCCAGTTTGTGAGATCTTATAAAGCATGCTTCTCTTTCTGGCTCAACAGGAATAAAATAGAGATGACAAAATTTGTAATTTCCTTGGATTTGGATGCATTTTTTTCTAAGAGCAAAGGGCAAATAAAATCAATGGGTGTCAAGAAACCATGCAGCAGCCTGCAAACTTCCTAGATCACACATACAATTAAATGTATCACCACCACACACAGAAGATTATCTTTGCCTTAAGTTTCAGGATGTTATTTCCAGGCATAAGAAGCACCTGTCCAGAGAATTTCTCCCTGTAATGAAGGCCATCTGGTCAGGAGACAGAAGTACGGGCAGAGGATGATGGGAAATGCTCAGAGGGCTCCTGGTAGGGGTGAGGCAGCAACTGCTCTTAGGATTCCTGACAACTGGGGCACAAACATCCCACACAAGGAGCCATTTGTATAGACAGTGTTTACTCCGACAGGAGGCATCTGAAAAGGAACGGATTTGAATTATAAAACTTTTCTTCCCTTATGTTCAAAAAAAAATATAGGCATGCTATGGGTAATCTGAAACCTGGCACTCACACTTGTCATTTGGACATTTACCATGGTGCTTGTTTACATACCATCTAACGCTTATCCCTTGATTGCTTTCAGAGAGGGAGGAGAAGAGCTACAAAAGGACCTATCATTTTCAACTACTCATCAACATTTAGATGGAGGTGGAGCAGGATTGGTATGGACAAGCTGCACCGGGGATGGTAGATGTTGGAGGAGAACACAGTACTCTCTGTGTGAGCTAGTGATGCGAACCCTTAGGCTTTGTGTTTTTGTCACAGAGTGCCAAAATCAAGTATTTCCTAGGAGACCATGGTGTGTTTATGTGATAGGCACCTGGATGTGTGGTGGCGGTGGTGGTGGTGGGGGGAACAACATGAGAATGATTCATTATGGATTCATGGACTCTTATGTCCTGGGTATGATCTCTTTGCTTTCAGAGTGCCATAGTTTTGCCAGAATTCATTTAACAAATGCATAGTTAAGTTCTGACTCTGTGCCAAACACATTGCTCTGGAAAGTAGAGCTTTATCATTGTTCAGAAGAGAAAGAAATCTCTACCTCTCAGCTCATATTCGAAAGGCAAGATCACCCCATCCACAAAATAAGGCAATTAATATTAAGTGATATGGGGAAAGAAGCATTTGAGGTATAGGAAAAATGACTGATTGTAGGCATGAACTGGCTGTTCAGAACGGTTTTGTATAGAAGGGGTAAATGTCCAAAGAGGAAGAGGAAGCCTTGATGCACATGGAGGAACATCTAAGGTTGAGGGTAGAGGAGATAACAAAGATCCTGGCAAAGGAGCAGGCTTGGTGCAAGGAGCTAAAGTGATCAAGTAGGAGTGAATGGTACAGACTAGTCAAGCCTGACTGTGTACCATCTTGTTGATGACGTCTGAGCTTTTGCTGTCTGAGCAAATCAGATGGACGTTGGAAGGTCTTCAGAAGAGATGGCTTATTAAAGTCAGCGCACTTGCTGTGTTAAGACAACTCTGCATGAAGGCAAGATTGGGAGGAGAACCAGAACAGACTTTTGTGCAAAGGTGCAGGTATAGACATGACGGTGATCTAGATTAGGACCTTAGCAACCGAGAGAATAAATAATGCTGAGTTTTAAGGTTAATTCTAAAGCTAATGGACTCACTGGATATAGAGTGTATATATGGATATATGTGCTGAATTCGTTTTCAATCTTTTCCCGGCTTCTACAGTGCATGCTTTTGATTATTTTTAGCGAATCCCAGTTACTTTTCCAATTTCTTTGCCCAACTATCTGACACAAATGAACGTGAGGCAAGATGGATTCTTTTGTTTCCCAGTTTGATACTCTCCATCCTAGCAGGGAAGGCGTGACCGTGTGATGGAGAAAGCCTGTGTCTGGAATTCTCACATTTTCAGATTGACATGGAATAAGAAGCAGAGCCTTGGGCTGAGAGCAGAGTGGAGGTGTTATCCTCAGTGTTTGCATTCCAACACCTGGCTTCCTCTATCTAAGCCCTACTCCTAAACAGTCTCCCCAAACAGCATCACCAGTTAGGGACTAAACACATGAACCTGAGGGGGAGAATCTAACACTCTAACAGAAACATTAAATTTACCATCATCACAGTTCTTTTGAGTTAATCAATTTTGACGGTATTTTTTTCAACAAGGCCCTTCTAGACAGAAGGCTTGAATACTGCTGTTATAGAGCAATCTTTTATCCTTAAGTCAGCCCTGTTTTCTGATTTCCTGCAAGCTCATGATGACTCATAGTGTAGTGTTTCATATATGCTATGTCATATCTCAGGATGCAAAACAATACACTAATCTAGATGAAGTTTACTTTTGCTTTCGCCCTTCCTCTCTCTCTCTCTCTCTCTCTCTCTCTCTCTCTCTCTCTCTCTCATTTTCAAGGTTTAACTTTTTACCTCCTTCTTAGGAGGTGTAACATTTTTTATCAATAGTCCCCTCTTGGGAAAACAACACTAATGACAGCAAAGAATTTTTAAAGATCCTTTTTTCTTAAGTCTAGTTCCTCGCTTTCTGAAGATAGGCTCCTTGAGCCATGTCACAAAGAGTGACTCTTTAAAGAAGGTTTGTCCCATGTCTTTTCTTAACCCTAATTCCTTGAGCCCTGGGCGACTTACTTCTTGAGTCCTTCACGAAAATACCTGTCCCGGGGGGCCTTTTAATCAAGGCGATGCTGTTCCGTCCTCCCAAGGATTGTCCCATAGTTGGGTGGACTGTAGTATCCTTCTGAATGGGAGTGTTCTCAAGCAACTGGGGGAGGGGGTGGAGATGTCTCACGTGGGTGCTCCTTTGGGAGTCACTCTAAAAAGTGCTTTGAGATTGGGAGTGCCTTCGTGCACTCCGGGCAGCCACCTTCAATGCTCCCAAAAAACTAGTAGGCCTATTTTCTTCCTGGGAGTCAGCAGTCCCTCTTCTGTGATCTCTTCGAGCCCCTGAATGCTGGGGGGGGGGGGGAAATGTCTCATCTTCAAACCCCACAATGCTGGGCACCAAAATGTCCTGTTCAGCAGGACATTAAACAGGAGCCCGGGAGGTCACCTGAAAGAGAAGGGGTGTGGGGGGAAACAGGCTGATGCAAAGAATGATGATTTGTGTATAGTCTGATCAAATCATAATTTTTGCTTTTTCACACAGGGGTTATATACACAAAAAGTCAGGATGTGGGGAAGGGGATGATGTGGGAGTGTAGGTGTTCGGGGTAGTACAGATATCTTCCAGAACAGAGTATCAGCTGGGCGAATGTTCAGGGGACAGATCACTGTGACTCCACCTGTGATTTACTTGCCCTTATCTAAGTTGGTACTATCCACCAAAGCTACCTGTCTACAAGGTCTATGAGTACTCCAGCTGGCAATTTTCCACCAAAGCTGCTTGTTTACCCCAAAGCAGCAGGGCCAACTAAACATGGGCCAAATCTATGTAAACCGTGAGCCAAGGAAATCTTCCCTCTTTTGAACTCGATTATTTCAGGCAGTTTGATGTAGTAACAGAATAGCGACTAGTACAATAAATTCCACTCTGCACATCCTTTTCCTGTTTGCTTGGTAGAACACACATGCATGTTGAAGAGAACAGAAGCATGCCTAGTGCACATGTCTGAAAGTAGCAGAGTGCTCTATTTTTGAACATTCAAGGAATGTTTTCTAATTAGTGCTGGACACAAAACTGAGACTTTTTCTCTTGAAAAACTTTTTATTAAAAAATAAGAAATCAAACCATAAGCCCTTTAAAGAAAATTTCCCCCTTCCTGAGAGATGAATCTAGAGTAAATTTCATATATATATATATATATATATATATATATATATATATATATAACCTCACTTATGAATTAAAATTATGAAAGTAAATTCCACTTGAAATTGTCCAGGAAAATGCTCCTCATAGTTGATCAATGTTGCCTTTTTGGATATTCTCAATAGAGAATAGTGGCAAGAATTAAAATAAGAAAAGTCCATGGAGCTCAAGAAAACCAGTCAGATGAATGTTGTCCTTAAAAGACACTGTTGCAATTACCGTTTCTATTTGCAAAATTATATAGAGTAAAAAGACATTCCCCCTAGATTTCATGTTAGTTCATTTAAAGAGGCATTGGATGAGGCCGTTGAGTTGACAAGTAAATTTAATATAACTTCTTGGATATATAATGAACAAATATAATTTACAACAACAAATAATTCAAGCAAATGTCATACTCTTGAGGTTAATGATATACAACACTGTAACTTCCAAAGTCAGAGTGTCATGAGAGAGTCACCGTATAAACCTACCAGTGGGATTTTAATTTTATAATGACAAGACACAGATTAAGCATAAAACTGACGAGAAAGGGCTCCGAACCCAATCTCGCTGTTAATTATATGCTTATTTCTTGAGGTGTCAGACTGCCATGCCTTCCCAGGCTTTCTCTTTATTCCTGTAACAAGATGTCGAAGGCCAGCTAGGCATTCTGTGTTTTCAAAGTATTTTAGTCAATCCAGCCTTTTATTCTCTCAAAGTTACTGTTATTGGAACTAATTATCTCCAGCTTCGACTCAATTAAATGAAAAATATTTGGACCTTACTTTTAATTAGCACATGAGCCCTGGCCTTAAGTCGCAGACAGAGAAGATGTAGAAGCAAAACTGTGGTACTTGTAGTCAGCATCTTGCTGTTCGTAACGTCTATACAACCCTCTATTTGATCAGTCCTTTCCCACTTAACTTGTTTGGGCTTGATCTCCCCCCCCCACCCAGTGTAAGACTCCTGGTATAATCCAATATGATTATCTATGTTGGATTAAAGTGGCGTTTAAGTGGTAATGGTGCATGACTGTAAAACTGAGCATTGCTAGAATCCAGGTCAGCAACACATAGTCCTGGAGTCAACGTTGGTCTTCTACCTGTTTGTAAATGAAATTTTCTTGAAATTCAGCCTCACTCTTCATTCAGGTATTGCCTGTGGTCATTCTTAACACTGGAGACGCACACATGAGGAACGGTGACAGGGACGATTGTCCTGTAAAGCTCAGAGTCTTCCCTCTTGTAGAAAACAGCAGCTAAAGACAATAGAAAGACCACAATTAAGTCAATAATTGGCATTTCTTTTCTGAGTCTTTTAAAGATTTTATAAAGTTGGAAATAAAGATTGATACTTGAGGGAAACTCTGATCCCACTTCTATATAAAAAAAAAAACTGCAGGGAAATAAAGATGAAATAATAACAACCAATAACAGACTGAGAGCCCTGCTCCCCACTCCCCACCCCACACTGATGTAGCAGTTTAGAAGCCATGTTGCTACAGGTGAAGAGAGGGAAAGCCAAGGAAGTTTGGTGCTTGCTCTTATATTTGGCATCACTGATGGTCAGGTGCTTCAGAATGCAACAAAGTGCCTTTCTCTGTAAGGTTGAGTAGCATCTTTGCTGGAACAGCATGGTGAGCAATTAAGGTGATTTTCTGCACAAACGCATTCTTCAGGAAGGAAGTAGTTTCACACTAGCTTTAGATAGATGAGAGAGAGAGAGAGAGAGAGAGAGAGAGAGAGAGAGAGAGAGAGAGTCAGTGGCCCATTTTGTTCTTGCCTTGTACCCCTGACACCAGATCTCCCGTTCTTTTCACCATTAATCCACAATAGCATTGGGATAGAGACACGTGCTATTAGGTCACAGGTTTTGGCAACCAGCAAGCTTGTTTCCAGTCATTTCTCTGCTGCACTTACTGCTGTGTAACCTTGGGGAGTCATTTAACCTCTCTCAAGCCCAGCTCTCTTATTTGTGCAACAAGAATAAGAGAGACCCATCTCTTGTCCAAGGTTCCTTGAAAGGTTTGCATGAACTAAAACAGAAGAAGCCCTTTCCTGGCTTTGGCACATAAGAAGCACCAAGATGCCGTCCTTTCGCTATTTTTCTTATTCCTGACTTCTCAGCCTCTTAGGGGAGATTGACTCTGGTGCTTGAGACATTTTAGCTGTGTTCTTTGCTAAGACATTGCTGGGACTTTTTGAAACAGAGGAATTTGATTTCTGTCAATCCATCTGATGGTTTCTGATCACCACACCTGGGTAAATGGGACATTATTAAGCAGATACTGTAGTAGGTGGGTGATAATTAATGAATCAACACAGTTCTTACTACCAGGTAATTGACAGATCAGAAGAAAGGAAGAGCTCACAGGAATGGATCAACAAGAGACCAGTTCAAAGATGACGTCATGCTCATTAGCTCATCTGCCGGCTTCTACTTATGTACCTCTGGTTGCCAGATTTTACATTTGCTGTGTACACCCATTACTTTAGTGTATTCTTACACATCACTTCTGGGATGGGACATTATGAGGTGCTGGGTATGGAACCCCGATCCTTGTGAATGCTAGACTTATCAGTATGCAATTTATGCACTCCACCATGAATCATCTAAACACCCCCAACACTTGCAACTTGGTTTTAGCAGATGAAGAACTTGTCACTCAGAGAAATTGCATAACTTGTATAACAAAATCCATAGAATAGTATTTTTTTCTATTGTACACTCACTAAAAGGTAATTAGATATTTTCACTGTCTCAATGTGTCTCAATGTTTTGGAGTTAATATTAGTCTTAGCCAGGCATGGTGAGATACATATATGTATTATGGCTGGCCTGGGCTACATAGTGAATTCCTTGCCAACTTTAGCTACCTAGCTAGATTCAGTCTCAAGGAAAAAAAAAAAAGAAATTTTGTTTTAAAGATGACTTCTGTTCATTTGAATGCATGAGGGGACTATTAGAAAATGTCAATGACTTAGAATCTGTCTCTTCAAACAGGCTTATTAAACTCAATACAGTCAGATCCAAAACACATGATACAACTAATAACAAGCAGTCTGCTTTGCAATTTAAACAGAAGAGCATGGAGGTGTAGGAAAGACTGGGTAGGCTTTGAAGGTTTCAGTGGTGATTCTATGATCGTTTTAATTCAGCACTGCTGCATTCAGTGAGTTCAAACTCTGCTCTTGAAGAGATTGTGAAGGTTACTCTGGGCCTAGAGAGACAGCTCAGCAGTTAAGAGCACATGCTGCTTTTGCAGAGAACCCAAGTTGTAATTCCTATATTGGACAGGTCACAGCTGCTTGTAACTCTATCTCCAGGGATGATATCCAAGGCTTTTCGGCTCTGCCAGCACCTGGACTCACATGTTCTCTCTCTCTCTCTCTCTCTCTCTCTCTCTCTCTCTCTCTCTCTCACACACACACACACACACACACATTGTTCTGTGAGGACATATTTAGATATATACAACAAATAAAAATTTTTAAAATAAATTGACCAGTCTCTTGGCATGTGATGGTTACTTCATAAACTCTGACTAGAATAAAGAGGGAGTGGAAATATATATATTTTTGTGTTGAATCTACACTGTTTCCAGAGCTGCAGTATTTCTGATGACTTTTTAACTGGTCATGTTCTTGCCACTTTTACTTTAATTATGTCTGTTCCAATAGATTCCATAGCAGGTAACATCAAGTGAATATACAATTTAATATATGGATACCTGTTAATCAAGAGTATCCTTTGAAAAAAGAAATAAACTTGCCTGTAAAAAAATGAAACTTGATTCATATAATACCAATCTTAAATGGGTTTTGCATATTTTTTAATTATTTTTTTTCTAGAATTCTAAGGGGAGAGAGCATGCCCTCAGGATGGAGAATATATAGAAAGGCATATCTGCGTGTTTTTCCCTGGGGCACGTTTATTTATTTGGCTGTAAAAGACATATGTAAATGGATGTGTGAGTTTGAGAGATCCGTTGTCATCTTTGTTATTTGTTGAGGATTTGCTGTGCAGTGGGAGCAAACACTATCAACTGTTGATTTAGTTTCTTCTTTCACGGGAGCTTTAATGCACACCTGTTTAGGGTCCCAGGGACATCTATTAAGCTGCATCTTACCAGGCATCATCCCACTTTGTGGAATCAAGCAAATCTGGGGTTAGGCCTCAAACAAAGCATATTTTAACTGAAGTCCTAGGATATTTCAGTATTAAGAAAAACATACCATCGATTCACTTTTTAAAAAGGCAAATATTAGCTTCTCTACCTTTTCTGAGATACTTGAATTATATATTTATACATACAAAAATCTATAAGTATGTGTGTCAGTACTATGAGAAGTATTAATAAAAAGGTATATATTGGGAGTCAGGGAGATGACGCTCAGCTAATCAATTTGAGAAGCAGCTTCCAGTTTGTCAGGACCCTTGTGAAAGCGAAGTGGATGAGGTAGCTTGCTTGTTGAACCAACAACTCTCAGGACATAAAGCAGAGATCCCTAAAGTGAGCTCAAGGTCACGGAGAGAACATTTCCCAGTAAATGGGTGGAGAGTGACTGCACAAGGTGATGGATGTCAACTTCAGCCTGCATCTCTGTCTGTCACAGACACATGTGCACTTGCACATATGTAAGCACGCGCGCGCGCGCACACACACACACACACACACACACTTGCACACCATATATACATATACATGCAAACAAGATCATATATCAAATACATATTCAGTGAAGACTGAATACTCTCATTGCAATACTATGGACATGAACATGTATATCAGAAAGTAAAATATTGCCATATTTAGTCTTTTTTTTAAACTTTTACCTATCTCTCCCCTACTCCTCTGTCTTCTGTCTCTTTCTTTCTTCCTTTCTTTGTTTCTTTCTTCGTTTGTTTGTTTCTTTCTTTCTGTCTGCCTCTCTCTCTCCCTCCTCTCTCTCTTCCTCCCTCCCTCCCTCCCTCCCTCCCTCCCTCCCTCCCTCCCTCCCTCCCCCCTCCCTCTCTCCCTCCCTCCCTCCCTCCTCCCTCTCTGTGTATGTATAGGTAAGGGATGGAAACTTTAATTTTGGTAAGTGATAAGATTCACAGTCCTAACTGCTCTAAAAGATGACACCTTTGAGGCGCGGGATTTTCATTTACAAAACATTCCATGCATTTGGCTTCTCCTCATTTTCCTTCTTGTTACCACGGGATCTTTAAAGAGAAGGAAGAACGGTTGCAGCACAGCAGCGGCAGCAGGTTTGGTGGTCAGCAAGCAGCCTCTCCTTCCTCGCAGGTCCCACCATTGGTGACTCAGGGCTTCTCACTGGTATTTACTTTTTGCCATCTACGATCGCAGGGAGACTGACAGACACTGGTGCTGTGGTTGCTCTGGTGTCAGCATCTGTAAGTCTCATGCGGCATCAAGTGTATGCTCTGTGCTTCGTGCTACTTATCCCCCTTTCCCTGTTAGTCCGCAAAATCAGCTCCAGAAAGACATTATCCTAGGATTCTGCAGATGATAAGATGGTTGTTTATAGAGACTAAATAATTCATGCAGTGTCATTTGGCTGGCAGTGGGACTGTGGAGTGAACGCAGGCACACCTGTGTCCAGACTCTGGAGTCAAGAAGGCATCAGGAGAGTGACTGGCAACCTGGTCATGATTTGTAAGAGAGGTAATGTTGGGTCATTAATGACCCAATAAATAAACAAACAAACAAACAAACAAACCATCCTGATCTTGATACTTTGGCCTGCTATTTCTAATCCCTCTTTTTAGTGGATTATGAGTTTCATGGTCCAGCCTGAGAAATGAGCACATGACTTGCATGTTTGGTTTGTAAACTGCTGGGGGTGTGGCTTTGGGAAGCAACTTCAGGGAAGAAGCAAGGTTACGCCTCTATCATTCATCAGACCAATCCTAGTGGACCCCAGATGATTTTTATGTGAGGCTTAATGAGGACTGTCTGAATTGCACTGCCTCCTGAACTGAGGAAGGCAGAGAATCTCATGGGGCCCAGTTCTCGATTCTGCTCTGGACAGGCTAGATGCTTTATTTCCTATCACAAAGTTGAGAGAAAAAAACACCTTGGAAAGGGGGTTTCAAACAAGTATCTGAACAGTCATCCTGAGAGGATTCTGTCTGTGACCATGCAAGGGCTGATCTCTGTAGGAGCAGTATGCGAAGCTGAAGACCAAAGGTGCAAAGAGCTTAGGAAGAGAAAACTGATCTGCCTCCCCTTGCAAACCAAAGAGAGTGGACTCTGGGCCAGGGTCTGTGTAAGTGCTAATGAAATGATCTCAACTAGACCACAAGGGGAAGAGTAAGTCCAACAGCACCAAATGGCCGAGCAAAGGAAAGCATAGCTCTTGCTGGTTGGAAGATGACTTAAACTATGCAAATAAAAACACAAAGGAAAATAACCAATTAAAAGGAAAAAAAATTTTAAAAGCTTACCATGTTAGAAAATTTATCATGGTAGAAGCTCCTGATAGCTTATGATACAGAAGGAGTTTAACACTAATAAAACTTAACTTTATAACCACTAAATTCAATGCATGATATTTTCTTTTATTTTCGAGATAATACCATTGCCTCATTTCTCCCTCTAGACCCTTCCATACACAACTTTTTGCTTTCTTTCCAATTCATGCCCTCTTCCTTTAGTAATTGTTGTTACATGCATATATAAATATACATATGTATTTCTAAATATAACACGCTTTATCTGTATAATAAGATAAGATTTTCTAAGAATAATTTGCTTCTATTAAAATCACAAAGTTCTCATGCTGAAACTGAAACAGGCCCAAGATTATGCAAGGAAAGCTTCACACTGCAGCAGACAGTCCAGGGGGCAGACACTGTTCACCAGCCGTTGGCTGAGAGTTGCCTTGAGGCTCAGGGACAGAGTTTGCCAATGGATGGGTCAGACCTTCTGTGGAAGGCGTCAGTGGATTTACATCTCAGGGTAAGTATCAAATAGTAGCTTCCATTCATAGTCTTCTGACCTTTGAGAGGCTTGGCTTGCGTGGTGACTTAACTGTGAGTTTGCTGCAACAAAGTGGATCGATCTGTGTTTTCTTTGTGAGATTCTCCATCCAAGACTGTTCTCATTCACATAGGAATTTGCAGGCAAAACCATGCCTGCGAAGTTGGTTATTTATGGAGAAGACAATTTTTTAAAGTAAACACCTGAATCTGATACTATTAATAGGGTTTGTATTTCTGGACAGGTTTGCTAACACACATAACACACAGAGATCTATTTCTGTTCATTTTAGGGCTGCATCCGTTCTAGGTCTGAGGACTGTTTTTGATGCAAGGAAGGTATTATAATGCAAATGGGAAACGAGCGACTTGAAAAGAACCAGGATAACCCAAAAGCCCAGTTCATTTTGTAGAATGATAATAAACATAGGGTCAGCAGATGATTAGACACACAGTTAGTTCTCAAGTTTACTCTTAAAACTCAGTGAAAGGAAGAGACAAAAACAAAACAGGAGACAAACATTGCAGAGACTACAAAATAATAATAAATAAAAGTAGGCCACATAATTTGGGGAATGCTGTGCTTTGAATTTGAAATGTCCCCCATGGTATCATGTGTCTGAATTCTTGGCCTCCAGTTGGGAAATTTCTGGAATCCTCTGGAGGTAGAGCTTTGCTGAGTGATGGGAATTAGTCCCTCTGTCTCTGTCTTTGTCTCTGTCTCTGTCTCCCTCCCTTCCTCCTCCTCCTTCTCCTCTTCCTCCTCCCTCTCCCTCTCCCTCCCCCTCCCCCTCTCTCTTTCTCTCTCTCTCTCTTCCCTGCACACAGAAGAGATGTGACCAGCCAGCTTCCTGCTCCTCTTGCCATTCCATGTTTTCCCCAGACTTGAGCCCTCAGGAACTGTAAGCCGACATAGACAGACCTTTTCTCCTCTCAGCTGCTTTTCATCTTCATTTATCACAGCAACTGAAAAGGAATCAATACAGGGACAGAGAGACTTAGGCTAGATGCTTACAGATGAGGAAGATACAGGGGAAAGTATCCAATTTGCTTTGTAGCATCCTTGTGAGACAATGGAATAACCACAGTGGACCTAGGTATGGAGGACCGGGGGTAGACTTCTGATAGAGCATTCTGGTGACTCTGACTCTTCCTTCAGGTTTAACCCTCTTCACTGTAATGAGCCTCATTTTTATGAGATATTCAACATCTTTTGAAATTAACTAGAAAATGTCTCATTTCATTTACTACAGAGTCAGTCTGCGATTAGACCAGTACCAGGGCTGAAAATAGGATAGTGAGTTAGATTGACACCTGCACACGGAGAAGGGCAATTGCCCACCCAGTCTTTGTCATGATTTTTTTCTGTGATAGAGAACACTAGGATTGAGTGTGTCCTATAGCCTTAAGCCCAGATAGAAGCCTAGGAAACATTTGGCTGAAAAACCAGAATACATTTGAAGATAAGCAAAACAACACAACAACAAAATACCGACAATATAACATAGCACGAAACCAAACAACATTGGTTGAGTCTCTCACAATAGCTTTCCTCTAGGTGCAGCAGAAATGGCTCACATTGCTATTGTAGAGGACCCAACTTTGATTTCTTGAACCTATGTTGATTAGTTCACAGATGCTCAAAACTCCCACTCCAGGGATTCTTATGCCTTCTGGATTCTTCAGGTACTTGCATTTACATGTGCTTGTAATGCATGGGTACATACACACATAATTAAAAATAACAAAAATAAATCTTAAAAATAATGTTGTCACCTGTCCACAAATAACAACACTCAGCAGAACCTCCCTAGTTTATTTTAAACGCCTTATGATTGCACATGAAAATGAGCAGTGTGACAAGTTATGAGTCTACTAGTAAGCATATATTCTGAGGTGTTTTTTCCAGTGTTGGGCATGAAGAACAACATGGTTATTTGATATTTGTCCCAGAAGCTAGATCAGACTGTTCTCCATGGATTAAACTTCTTAGAAGACAATATCCTATTCCTGTTTCATAGACAATTACCTGAGAAACTTTCTTCTCGAAGGTGGATTAGAAGTTTATGAAATACAACCTACATTTCCCATCACTGGACTTAAGAAACACAGTATTAAACTAAGGAAGGAAGAATTTTGTTCCAGGTATGAAGCACAGACTATAAAATGCTAGGATACTAGCCAGAAAATTATTGGTCTGAGTATCGAGAAAAAAAAGGATTCTCCCAAGAGATTAAAGACCAGATGTAGTGTTGGGATTGTTAGTTGAAGCATGATTTCTAACTCTCAGGGTCTAGAGAGAACTGAATTTAGCTAATAATTCATAGCCTGGGCTAAGATTTTAACCATACATGTCAGAATACAGAAGGTTCTATTATAGATTTTTTTCTAATAGTCGAGACAAAGGCACTCGAGGGTTTATAAAAAGTCTACTTTAGTGAAGTTTTTTTTCTCTCTGTTTCTTTTTGACTAAAAAGCTTCCCATTCAAACCCCATTGAGATTTGCTCATCATTTGTTGTTAAGCTACCAATATATTTTGACAATAGAATGTAATAATAATTATTGTATTGTACATGCTCTATGCAGGCTCAAGTCGAGTGTGCAGACACTGAGGGAGAGAAGCAATCATTCTGTGTATTTTATTAACACATTCATTATGGAAAGTGACATTGGTTATATCAAGAATGTATAATAGTCTATTCTAAAGTATGGATTTTTTTCCATAAAACAGCATGAGTGTCTCATGCCAAAGCAATACGAACGTGAAGAATATCCATCATAGATTAATAAAGGAAAGATGCAATCATTTTACCAAATGAGACCCAGAATACATCTGCTCCAACAGCTACCAGTGGCTGCCAGATAAACGTGTTCACACATACCAGGTTAGGGGCATTCATATTCAGAGTAAACATGGCATGACAGCCTCTCAGGTGGCATGTTACAGACACCGTGCTGGGTGGCAAGAGGAAGCAGTCAGCTCTTGCATATATTAGTTCTGTCTGAATCGATGACTGCTTCTTTACTGGGCAACTTTGTTTATAGCATCATTTTCCTTGTGTCTTTGTGCTGAAATGGGGTATTAGCAAAGTGAAAGGTTTGGACCAAATCATTCCAAACATTCAAAATAGCATCATGGTTTCATTTGAACTTACGGTGAGGTGGGATTGTACTGTAGTTCTGGAGATTGACAGCTTAGGTCAATTATCTTCCAGAGGTCCGTTGTCTACCTAACAAGAAGCACTGTGAACAATGCTTGCAAAGTAGTGTGTACAGAAAAAATGCTGACTCATGACATTTTTGAAGTTCTCTGTGTATAGATGATGACCGGTATTTGAGTCAACTGGCTAACCTTGGCAGTGCTCTACTTTGGGAAGGTTATTTAGGAATCCTTTCAAAGATGAATGGAGCTAGAAGAAGGGGACCTTGTGATCAAGAAAGGTAGAGACACACAACAGAGTTGTGTGTGCATGCTTGCATTTTGTGTACTTATGTACACAAAAGATCACATTTAGGCAGCCCTGTCCCTGATACCTGTGTGTATTCCTATGCTGACACAAGAATGAGCGATTCAGCTAATTTATGGCTACTTGGCTTTTGCAGTGTCGCTTGGTGCCCTTTAATTGGATATTCAAGACTGGAGAGTATTTAGAACCGTTTCTGGTAAAGCACAGATGTACAGAGCAGTTTCTTGTGAAGACAAGGCTGTTGTTCTAGTTGAAGGATTTCTACAAGCTGACTTGTAGAAGACACTTGAAATATCATCATCATTTGAGAGCTGTGCTTCTGTTTTCTTTCTTCTATACTAGGAGGTGGGAGTCTGAAATTAGTAGAATTATATGTTTGAAAACTTCAGCCTAGAATAACAGATCAACTCAGAGAGAAATTTTACAGTGTGGACAATGAACTGACCAGAGACACATTGCGAATGAGGGTATGTGAATAGCTCTGATGGGGCACCTACAGTTACTTTAGAGCCAGGAAGGTTACCAATAATTTGACCTTTGGCTATCAAAGTTTTAGGACCAAACTCTGATTTGGAGACAGACAGAAGATTGCCTTCTGTCTCTTAGTGCTGTACAAACTGAGTGATTGTATACAATGTGTGCCTGACACCAGTTTTAAAACAGATACTGGATAAAGCTTCCCATCAGTCTCTAAATGTTTACTTACACGTAGTAACTGTTCATGCGTCTCACCTTTGGTTCTCACTGTCTGTAGTCATAGGTTCAGGATATTTTTTTTTCTAAAAAAACATGTCATTTGCTATTGACGTTGATTCCTTCAAGTAACTAAAGAATTGCTTCCTTACAATTCATCAAGACATTTATATCATAAATATTTTGGAACGGGACTGTTTGTGGTTGAGGGCAGTGTACCCTGTGAAACTGCTGGGAGTCAGGACTACCTGCAGTGTGAAAGGAAGTTGAATGCAGAGACTTGGTGAGGGCAGAGCAGGCAGGGAGGGGTAAATGGCTTTAGTGTAGTGTAGAGTTCTGCAAACACTCTTGACCCCACAGCACTGGCCCCAAATGCAGCTCCTTCCTTTCTCCTTCTCCTTCCTTTTTACCTCCTTGCCACCATTCCTTCTCCCTCCCTCCATCTCTCCTTCCCTCCCTTCCTCCTTCCTTCCCTCTGTCCCTCCTTCCCTCCCTCCCTCCTTCCCTCCCTCCCTCCTTTTCTCCCTCCCTCCTTTCCTCCCTCCCTCCCTCCCTCCCTCCCTCCCTCCCTTCCTCCCTACTT
>JANHMN010000001.1:10338388-10353388 GCA_030674055.1 Rhabdomys pumilio
CCTCCCTCCCTCCCTCCCTCCCTCCCTCCCTCCCTTCCTCCCTACTTCCCTGCCCTCTTTCCCCTCTCCTTCTCTCCCCTCCCTTCCATTCTCTCAAGAAGCTGATTTCAATGTGGAAAACTAAGGACCAAACAGGCTGATCATGTCTTATGCTGGGTGGATCTTTGTTGGATTGCTCTGTGCTTTGAACACGGTCTCTGTGAAACTTTAGGCTCATATGAGATATTTTTAGAGATTCACATTTAATTCAATATTTGAAATGTAGTTCATTTATTTCACAAGCTTTCACCCAAATGAAACAAAACGAAACCTCCCCAAAGCCAACAAAAGCAAACATCAAATGTGCTATTTGCCAACTTCTAACCCCTTTGAAACTATGAAGTATTTTCTGTGCACGAGGTTGCTTCACTTCCATGAAGAATTCCAGTCACAGCCACTTTTGTTTATTTACATACACACACACACACACACACACACACACACACACACACACACACACACGGCCTTCTTACAAACGTGTAATTGATCAGGAAGATGAGGTTTGCTCTGGTCTCTGTTTGACTGCAAGCCTGCACATGTCTGCTCTTGTAAAATTATACAAGTGAGCTCACTAGTTCAATGTATGAGTGCTAAGCTCAATTAAATGCCAGGCAGGGCTTGGGCACATCTGCTCAGCTCCAGCCCTTATCATGCCTCGTTAGACAATTGTGCAGTAATAAGTGAACTCCACGCATAGCATCATGACCATATTGTGCAAAAAATAGTGTCAGATGTCATTTGCCTAAATTAAATACACGCATAAGTGTAATCTTTAAAATTGAGGCGAAATAATTGCTGTTTAAACTGGAGATGGATGTTTAATTGAAAGCAGGAAGTTTCAGGAGGAAATAAAATGTCATGGTAGATATTAGAGATCCTATGAAGGTCAGATGACACCAGTGTTGTACCACTCCCAAATGCGGAGCAATCGACACAATGTCCCCATTGTGTTTATCAAATTAAATTCTGCCAAGTTCACTTCTCTGTGAATGCTGACCAATTTTGAAGTTATGAAAGAAAATCTTCACCATAAAATTAAGACTCTCCGCATCTGTGAATGCAATCTGAGCCATTCAACATTCTTGAAAAAAAAGTGTACTTAAAAATGTAAATCTGTCAAGAAAATGTATAGTGTGGTTTGAAAGTATGGTGGTGTGAGCAGAAGGGAGACACGAGATATCAGGAAATGCTCATTTACCCCAGTCTATGAATTTGTGATGGTCTTGGTAGGTGAGCAGACTTTGAATGCACACTGTCTGTTGTTGTGTAGATACTGTGCAAGCTATTAAAGAGTCACTGTAAAAATTGCTTATTTCAAAAGGTGGAACTATTGGAATTCAACTATTTCCGTATCTGAATACTATGTACCACAGTAATTTGTTGATTTTTTTTGTACGAAATGGCCACATAGATAAACACACACACACACACACACATGTACACAGGGACACATAAACACACATACATACACACAGAGAGACACACATAAATACACACAGATACACACCTACACACGTACGGGCTCACACAACTACACACACACACACACACACACACACACACACACACACACACACACTTACTGGGTCTTCAGATATCACCTCTGTTGCTGTGGTAAAGCACCCTGAGAAAATACAATACATGTCAGGAAAGGAAGGGTTTATTCTTTTGTTATAGCCCATTATGTTGGGGAAGTCAAACCAGAACTCAAACAGAAAAGCTAGTCACATAGCATCTACAGTCAAGAGAAGAGACAAAGGAACACTCCACGGAGCCTGTTCAGCACATAAAACAGTACCATCCATGATGGACTGGCTACTTCTACTTTGTTTCATAATCAAGACAACCCTTCATAGACATGCTTCTCATAATCCAGATAGTAAATAAAAAGGTATATTTGTTATCATTCAGAGTTTTTTAGTAGTACGGCCAATTCTATTCAGACAGTTCCTTACTTAGACTTTCTTTCCAGGTGATTCTAGGCTGTTTCAAGTTAACAATTAAAACAAACCAGCATGCTGGGGGAAAAAAAAAACATTTAAATACATGGAATGAACAAACAAGTGTTTAAGCTTTATGTTAAATTTTCAGAACAAGCCAGCAAACGAGTTTTCCAAAGAAATTAGCATTGAGGACGTAATGGCTGTAAAAATACTCAGGCACTTTGATTCATGTAAGAGCAGTTGCCAAAATAAGTTCAGACAATTGTGGTGTGTTGTATAGACAACCATTTACTGTAAAGCAGATTAATGAGCATCTTACAAAACAGTGTTCAGTTTTTATGATGAGTATTGCCAATTTTAAGGTGTATTCTTTACAATGAAGAATTTTTAGTAGGGTTTGTGGTTTCATATTGGGGTTCCAGAATTCCCATTTTAGTTGAAGTTAGTTGGTTCTGCCAAGACCAAGTCTTGCTACAAATCTTTCAAACGAGATGAGAAAAAAAGTTCCCTCGTGGTAATAAGACCATTAACAAAATCTCACTGAAAGCATGGTTGTGCTTGCTTTTGTCTCTTGCTGACATTTTTAATCATCTGAAAGAACTCGATATGCAATGCTGGCTTGTGATGTTAATTTCATTTACAACTGCATATAAAGTGTTAGCAATAAAACCAAACTTAAGGTTTGAATTCAATATGGAAAGGAAAGTAAATTTGATTCTGATGAAACTGAGTGACTATGATATGACGATAGACATTGAGATGTGTGGGGTGCTTCCATGATATTATTTAATGTCCATGTTTCAGTCCACGTGTGTCTGACATAATCCTGCATGGTCACATACTCAAGAAAGACTCATGGAGAAAATGTTACCCATGCGTGATTCTGAAATATTGCTAACTGTGAAACTTGCAAAGAATAAAAATGTTGTGTTCCTCTGGATGTCTGGGTGTATTTCAAGATGTGGAGGTTGAAAACAAAAAAGATTAAAAATGAAACTGTTGTCTGTGCAAAGCAGAAGTTCTGTTCTTAACAACCTGAACAAACAGAAACATAAATGAAATCATTATGTTGAAATCACATTACTACTGCCAGCAGTAGCGTGTGATTTGAGAGTCACATGTATAATTGAATAATCTGTTTTCTCATTGATGTTTGAAAGAGATATTGACATTTAACCTTAAGTGTTTTAACTTTCCAAAAACATAAGTTAATATACTTATTTTATTTCTCTATACAGGCTGTCAATTTGTAGCCCAAGATGTCCTGTTACTTGTTATCTAGAACAGTAACTCAAACTCTTGGGAATCTCAGCCTCCAGAGTTCTGGTACTGAAGATGTGAATTCTCCTGTGTCATCACCTATATAGATTGTTATTATCTTTACTGGAATTTCTGTTCACAATGCACTAGCTTTATTTCATTTTACTTTTCTTTTCACCTTCATAGCTATGTTATCTTTCAAAGGCAAAAAAGATCAGGCAACAAAACTAAATAAATGAATCCATGGTGTCTACTGCTTTCCTAGTTGCTTGCAGAACTCAAAACATGGAATACTTGAAGAATTCTATACATGGAATGCCAAAGACGAGTCAATGGATATGTAGTAACGACTAATATGTTTCTAGGAGCTCTATGCAAAGTAACCAAGAAACATCTTCCATTTAGTCTTTGACCACAGACTTTGAAACAAAACTATTCATGAGCATAACAAACAGAAACAGACACAGGTGTAAAATTGAGAATAGGATCTGAGGGTGGATCAGATGTTCTCTGTGCTACGGATGGTTATAGTAGAGATGGCTATAAATCAACCTGAGATGGTTGAGGACTGAAAAAGAAAGACTTTTAAGTGGTGTGCCATCAATTGTAAGTACCAATGTAGAACAATAATGTTGCAGGAAACCTCCGTGGTGGTAGAACAATGTTTGGGCTAATTTAATGCTAAAGCTAGACCCAGGGTCCTGACATCCTTAACATGCTTGGTAGCTGAGTAGTAGTCAAGATGGATGCACCTAAAATGTGGAAATCTGCATGCATTGAAGATCAGGACTTTGCTTGTTGTTTCTGTTTTTCCAGAGAGCCGACTAATAAACAGTTACTGGGATAATATCCATCGACTTGGATTGCATAGCACAAGGTTTTCCTGTTGCTAAGCTAAGAAGTGTTGATTTCAATTTTCTGAACCTTATGGTACATCTGTTTGTCACTGTTGTCTGCTGAAGCTAGCACCTGTTGAACATGAACCACATGTTATTTTGGTGGAGTATCAGGGAAATAATTGTTGAGGGCAACCAGCTCTAAGACAAATTATAAAAAACTGTCTCATTTCCCGGTGGAAATGTTCCTCGTCCTTAGATGTCCAGTGCACATATGCCTTTCTCTGCAAAATGCCCAGAGTTGCACATTCTGCTTTAAGGTGCCTTCTTGCTCGTCTCAGTCTGTAGATGCCCTTCTTCTACAGCTTTAGATCACAGCATCTTTGCAAAGTGTGGATAACTTGTAAAGCTCAATGTGACCCGTATTCCCTTAGATCACATGGTAGGCCACTGCTCGTGATTTTAGTCAACAGCAGACACTTTCAGATGAGTCAATAGGGAAAATATTTGTCACTGAAAATTCTACAAAGATTCTTTAAATTTGACTCAAATGGAGGATTTGGTTTGACTGAAATAGTTGAAAAATAATGATCAAGAGACATAAGAACAAGCAAACAATGTGTTTTTGATGCCAGATTACCTGGAGTGAACTGAAAATCATATGCCATCTTTTATTTTAATTAATTATTTTATTTATTTACATTCCAAATATTGCCCCCTCCCAGTCCCTTCTCCCCATCCCCCCTCCCTTTCACCTCTGAGATGGTGCCCCCACACACATCTCCTTTCCCTGGGGTGTCAAGTCTCTACAGGCTTAGGCACATCTTCTATCACAAAGGCCAGACAAGACAGTCTTCAGCTACATAAGTGCCGGGGGCCATGGACCACGTCATGTATGCTCTTTGGTTGGTGGTTTAGCCTCTAGGAGCTCCCAGGAATCCAGGTTAGTTGATATTGTTGGTCTTCCTATGGGGTTGCCATCCCCTTCAGCTCCTTCAGTCCTTCCTGTAACTCTTCCATAGGGGTCCCTGACCTCACTCCAATAATTGACTGTAAGTATCTGTATCTATCTCAATCTTCATATAGCACTTTAAACACACATTCCAACTGGTTCTCTGCTGGTCCCAAATTGTACTACCATTTCTGATCATTATAGTCAATACTCCAACTAGCCAAGTAAAGTATTTATTAGCATATCTTCCAATTTTACTTATTATAGAACCCTTTGCACTCTTCTCGTTACCAAAGTCCAAGCTTTAAATAAATCAGAATAAACTTGGAAATAGTAATCTGAGTAGATTCTTATCTGACAGTAGTAACTAATAAATGCAATGTATTCTCATCCCAGTTACTAAATATTCAACACTGTCACCCATGTAGTTTTCTGTATCTCAGAAAAGGTTGACCAAGGGGCCAACAGCAGAGACTAGAAACACAAGCATAGGTCATATAGTCAGACAGTGCAGTAGTTTCTGGTTCAAATGCTGGCAGTTTTGGATTTGTAATGGTGGGCAGCTTACTAAGGTGACTTACCATTGTTTCCTCATTTGTTAAGTGCAGTGAATTAGACATCAAATAAGGTGTGTGTGTGTGTGTGTGTGTGTTGTGTGTGAAAGAGAGATGTAATGGCATTTTGCAAACAAAATATAAAAACCTCTCATATTTTAGTAGTATATATCTGCCTACACATGAATATACTCACACCATTCTAACCCTGCTGCTTTCCCAGCAGTTCTGGATGCATGTGTGGTACTTTATATTTAGCCTAAAATTTCTTTTGTGTTGTGGTGGGAGAGGTGACCCATTGTGTAAAATGTTTGCTATTCAAGCAGGAGGACCTCAGGTCAGATCCCCAGAACCCACATAGAAGCTGGTGAAGTGAGATGCACTGGGAGCTCTGGGGGAGTAGAGACAAGTGGTTCCTTGGAGCTTTTAGCACAAGTCTGGACAAGTAAGGCCATGGCTGTGGTTCTGGGTTCTGTATAAAAAACAAATGTGGGGAGAAACTGAGAAGATATTACATGTCAAATTCTAACACATTTATGTACATATATAGCCATATGCATCTACTCACACACACACACACACACACACACACACACACACACACACACCACATATGCACAGAAATACTATACATGCTCAACTTCTGTTATAAATGTAAGATACAGTTCTAATTTTTCTCCATAGAAGTTTCAGCAGTGGTACCATTCTCATTAGTATAGAGATGCATGTACAAACCAGGTTGACTAGATTTACATGAGGAAAAGTTACAAAGTGGTTTGTGGGGGTGATTCTTGATAGAAGTCCTCCAAGTTTGGATTTGAAGTTGGACCAAACTGATAAGGTATCATTAGCAAGGATTGCGCTGAGCATAGCGGTGTTGTGGTTCCAGTTTTTCTATAGTCAGATCTCTGTACCTGTTTCTGTTTAGTGGTGGAAGCTAAGAAGTTTCTGTACCCTGAACGTATGAGGATCATACTTGAAGGAACAGGAAATCACCTTGTATGTATTTATGTAGAGGGATGTCACTTTGGAATGGTGAGCCTACATGTGTGTCAACCTCTGAAATCCATTGTTTTTAGGGACCCATTCCCAGTGTTGAACACCAATGCTTATTATCTTGGAGAAATGGAGACTTGCTCCTTCCCTGACTCTATGAGTCACTGGGGTGCTGTAAAGCTCAAAGCTTGCTTTCAGCACAAGGTGAGAAGTGTGAAATTCAGGCAATTTCTAAAGGAAAATGCCTATTCCACATTCCTTTGGATCTCACAAGATCCAGACTGGGATATTTTCCATAAAATTGGAGGTGATGGTGGTGGTGGTAGTGAAATCTGGACTGGGAATAGTTATACTATATTGCAGAATAGTTATTTTTTTAAGTGTTTAGGGTAGATATGAAATATAACATATGCAAAGAAGATGTACAAATTCTATATCTTTCTTCATTGAACAGAACTCTCATGACTTAATCACTTCCAAAGCTGCCAATATTTATTTTATTTGTGGTAGTTAGTCTTCAGTGTCTTTTGGCTCTAAAATCAACTAAGAGACATGCTTCATCACACATCTCTGATGGTTCTTCTTTTTCAGGTTACTTGAAGAGGGAAGATCCACCCTAGATATGAGTGGGCTTTTCCAGTGGCATCCCAGATGAAAGGAAATCTAAGGGAAATGCCTTTTGGCAGATTGCCTTCATGTTGAGCTGGTACGTTCATCTACCATATTACTCCCTTTCTTTACTTTTATCAGAACCCATCCTCCTTGTGCTTTCAACATGAACTAAAAAGATCAGCGGTTCTCTAGGTATCTTCCAGCCCTTCAGAACCAGATTGAGACTTCGGAGGCATTCAGCCTAGGGGCTGAGCAGCCTCTAGACCCCTAGCCTCTGTCCATAGTGGAGACAGCTGATGTTGAGCTACCGACCAGAGTTTGTACACCAAAGAACCCCTTTTGTAATTACATACATTAGATCAGTTTTGTTCTTCTAGTGAACCCTGGGCAATACAATAGTATGTTGACAGTTAACTTTTCATGTGCATATTTTAGGACTCACATTCAGCTAATCAAAACTTCCTTGTCTACTATATTCTCAGGTATCACCTTAGGGAGTGGCAGGAGGGGAGAGGAAAGCTGGTTTAGGGAACAGACTCAGCTATTCTAAATAGATCAGACTGATGTCACTGGGCCGCATCATGATTTAGTCTCCTTCCATTGTCCCTAAGCAGGGGTGCTCAATAGAGAGTATGTAGTATTGGTAGATTACCATCATGGGGACATGATCTTGATCTGACAGATTTCCATTAACCCATATAGGAAGGAGGCTAGGAAAGAGAAGACAAGTCCAGAAGTTTCGTTATCATTTCTACCAGCCAACAAAACTTCAGAAGCTTTCACTTTTTATATTTCATATGGCAAATAGTTAGTTTTTCATATTTTAATTTAAAAAATTTAATGTTTAACACAACTTCAAAAAACCCGGCTTCCACTGATTCTGATTTTGTTGCTCACGTTTGGGAGATAGTGGTTCATCTGTCTCTGCCTGTTTCTCACCTACTGACCTCACTGTCTCAGTGCTTGACAAGTTGAAAATCACTGATTTAATCACATGACACTCACTCAAGGACAGCTGAGAGTTACATAGTGGAGGGAATTTTTTATTATTAATAAAAATATTTATGCTTTAAAAGGATTAGTTTTTTCTGAAAATAGTCTCATTTATGGATTTAATCGGGAGACTCTCCACAACAAAGTGTTAAAGTACCAACCAGAAGTATCTATAATTATGACCAGATTTGTAAACATTGACTTTGTAAATGGTCAACTTGAGAACTTAAAGTAGACCCTAATTTATTATGTCTGGCATCATTGTAAGAAAGGGAAATATTGGGAAATGTTGATGTGTTGGACAGAGAACCAGTATCCACAAGTTAAGGGAAGCTTGAGACTATCAGAAGCTGGGAGAGAGGCATGGAGCACAATTCCCCTCCTGGCTGTCAGTAGGAGTCAACTCTCTGAAAATGTCATTTTGGGAGTTTAGACTCCACTGCTGGAAGACAGTGTATTTCTGTGTATTAAGCTCACCTCACAGTACAGGGATATGGCAGACATACACACAGCCAATGATTCTCCTTCAACGGTAGGGAGTTTATGAGGCAAACGGTCCACTGCTCGTGCCCAGCTCACCCCAACTCACCTCTGTCATTAGTGTAATTCCCTTGCTAATTGCCTTGCACTGCTCTATCAGTATGTATTTCCGCCTTCCTCTGGATGAAAATCTGTTTCTAATTGCACCCAGGCCCAAGTATAAATGACAATAGAAGGTAATGCCATGCCATTTTAGGGAAAGACTCTGCTATTGTGTGTAGCTTTTCAATTCCAGGATCTAAAGCTCTGAGACTAGACTAACTGAACAAAGGAAGATTCCAGCCTTGACATTTTTTCCTTTCTCTTCATCTATTAAATTTCCAGTGTTTCTTCCCTGAAGCCATAAGGAGAAAGCTGTGTCTTCAGAGCGAGAGAAAAAATGCAGAACAGGTAATTATCCTGTTAATTTTAAGGGTATAATTTTAGGCCCTAAGGTGAATACATTTTATTGGAATTATCCAGTTTGGCTGCACAGTGAAAGCCAACGACAACATGAGTGAATCAGACTTTTGCTTGTTTCCAGTTTTTTGGCTTTGTCCCTCTCAGACAGTGGCTTGAGCTCTTGAGCTTTGAGGATGAACTCTTGGCTTGTCCTCTCCTATTACAGTACAGGGACATCTCTCTGCTGCTCTTCAGCAGGCACATGGTATTGTGTGAACCATACCAAGGGAAACCCAGTGTGATTAAAAACATTTGTGGCTCATCGTTAACTATAGAAATCATTATAATTGGATTAACGTAGGAAATACACTGTGAGCTTTCCCCTGAGAACTAGATGCACACAAGAAGCTAAATTTTCAAAAAGTACAAAGTTGATGTTCACTCATAAAAAAATATGGATTCATAATTCAGACTCCCTTAATCCCTGGCTCTGTTGAAGTCAGTGTATACCATCTATGCGCTGGTGCTGGGCAACGGTTTTACTTGAGTCACATCTGTCTTGTCTCGAAATGCTGAATGTGACTATCTGCAGGCAAGCATGGTGCTTCTCTATGAAAATGTGGTCCTATCCCAGTACTGTGTGAATGCCTCCCATCCCCATACAGGGGGGTTCAGGCCATCCTTGGTAATACAGCAAGTTGGAGAGAAGACTGCTTGACATGAGAACCTGTCTCAAAGGAAACTGAATGAGTGAATGGGACCCGAACTGTACAAGTGACCTTTGAAAATGCAGTAAGAAAGTCCATCTAGCTATATCAGACTCTACCTCAAAGCAACACAAAAAAAATTAGATCCTTCTTCTTTTGGGGGGCTGGAGTAATGACTCGGCAGTTCAGAGCATGAACTGTTCTTGCAAAGGTCTGAAGTTTAGTTCTCAGCACCAGCACCAGACTGCTCCCAACATCCATGATTCCAGTTCTAGGGATTTACGGCCATTTTCCAGTCTCTCTGGCACCTACT
The DNA here is from genome assembly GCA_030674055.1 of Rhabdomys pumilio. Lineage (NCBI taxonomy): Eukaryota > Metazoa > Chordata > Mammalia > Rodentia > Muridae > Rhabdomys > Rhabdomys pumilio. The sequence continues at coordinate 10,348,515 of JANHMN010000001.1, forward strand.
GTCACTTTTCTCTCTTGTCTTGCTCTGTCTGTCTGTCTGTCTGTCTCTCTCTCTGCCTCTTTCTTTCTTTCTCTTATACACACACTTCAAAATAAAATATGTCTTAAGAAAAAAAAAAAGCGGCACCTGAAACAATCTCATGAATCCTTGAAGGATGGAGGTGACTGGTTCAGATGAAAGAATCAAGGTGGAAAACACTCAGCATAAAACCCTTTCAACATGTCTTTTGTTAGGTAATGCTATCCATGGCATGTCTATCAGTAACATTGTCAGAGGCTGTCATTGAAAGGAGGTATTAATTATTATCAGTCACCTGCAGCTCTCCTGCTGTGGGCAGACGGATGTCTTCATAAAAAGATGCCATAGATGCTTTCTACTGTGCAGGAAGCTGCAGGGGTGAATTTTTATTCCCCTGTAGGTTAAGACACATTGGATCCGGTTTCCTTTCTAATGCCAGTCTTAAATTCTTGGCTAGACTAGTACAGGTCTTGGAGATAAAATGTCCAGCATGCTTTGGTCTTGTCCTCCTGGCTCATTCCAGTCTCTCTCTGGGAAGGGAGCCACGAAGAGCACAACATGCTTAAAGCCCAGTGGCCTGGGCACGGAGGACAGCTGGCACCTCTGGTTGCACAGCTCCCTTGGTCTCGCGTATTCAGCTGCCACCCACCCACCTCCCATTCTGCATGCCCTTACAGAGCAAGTACTGATGAGTTACAGCAGTTCTCAGCTTGCCCCTCGTTTTTACCAGCTCCCCGCTTATACACTGCAGTTTTGCAGAGACAGGTAGTTAGTTGTTACACTAAAGGAATAGATTGGCCACACCTTGGGAAAGACCTCTTAATAGTCAGCTGTTTTTTTTTTGTTTGTTTGTTTGTTTGTTTGTTTGTTTGTTTGTTTTTATTGTAATTGGGGTAAAATGTGCAGTATAAACCTGCTTGTTTTCAGTTGCTTTCTTGCTCAGTGATTTGGGATAGTTCTGGGGATTGTGATGAACTTTTTCACAACTGCTGTCTAGGGTCAGAGTGCACTTAAATGAAAGTGAGAGTCGAATCATTACAAACCAGCCCTAACAGCCTGCCTGTCTTCAGCTATGAACATGGCCCTAGCTGATGGGAAATGACTCCAGCAAGGCAACATCGAAGGCTAAGATTCGCTGCCAGGAGGCCAATCCCCATAACAGTGCGCCTGGGAAGAGCCTGCTGTTTTTCTTTGCCAGAACCTTTTCATTTACGTATGTGTTTGGATTCTTCTGGAACTCATTTATGTCATTATCTTCTGATTGCTTCTGACAATTTACAATTATTGAAACTCACAGAAGTAGATTTGGAGATGAGTGTTCATTTTTATCTCATGAAACACCCGCAGGGTTCTCCCATGAGAAGCAACTCACAGTGACTGGGTCTTGATGTCAAGGATACGTTCCTGGTCAGGTACTGTTGCTTCCCCAAGAACTGCTTGTGTTTGGGTTGGGAAAACTATTTTTATTTCAGTCTCCAGAGTTTCATGGATAGAGTGCCTGGCATGGCAGAAAACCCAAGGTTTATCCCCAGTGCCACATAAACTGGGCACAATGACACAAACCTAGTCCTAACTCTTGGGAGATAGAGGCAGGAGAGTCAGTTCAAGCAGATAAAACTATCAGGCTTTCTTGACCTCTCATGGTTTATTTACTTACACTTTGATTGCTGAAAATGACATAAAATCAAATCTGTTTGAAAGATGATGGCCTTGCTCTGGATTCTATAGGTCTGAATCTAAAACTGACAGGGTAATGATTTGCCCATTTTGGATACCCACATTGTAAACAAAATTACTATGTTATATACTCAGTCTCTAATTCTAGGATCTTGCAATGTATACAAACTAGTTAAAGTGAGAGTGTTCTTTTACTGAAGTCTGTATGTAGATTCTTGAGATTTCTACATAACTCAGGAAGCTGGCCGTGCATCCAGGGACCTGACCACAGAGAAACCATTCTTCCCACATCTCTGTCCTGTGTGATCAGGCACCCACACCAGTATCTCACAGCTACTCACAACTCTAACGCTTCCCTCACTTGGTCTAGTAGCAGGGAAATGTTTTTCCTCTTTGGCCCTATCAAGCAAAAATATTTTCTTACTAAAATTCATCTTTTCCATCAAGGAAAGAAAAATTTAAATTTGTTCACGTATTCAAAAGTAGGAAATTTCAGTTTCAGAGGTATTACATTTACTGGTAAGGTTTGTTCAATGTCATTAACATTTTTAATCCAGGCTGGGGACATAGCTCAGGAATGGTCTACTTGCCTTGCATGACAGTGCCTTGAGTTCAGTCTCTAGCACTGGAAAAAAAGAGAAGGAATTCATTTATGACGAGCTTTCAATCTTTCATATCTGGCAAAGGAATTTAAAAGTAATTTGGTTCTTCAAAACTCCAGAACACTGGATATTGCAACTTACTTAAATCTTCACTATAAAACTCGAGGAATTGAAAAATTAAGTTGCCTAAGCCATTTTAAAAAAATCTCATTTCCCCAAATGAATACTCCTTCTTTCCTGTAACACCCTTGATTACAGAGGACTAATTCCTGCCTTCCAAGTATATGACATAACATCTGTTAAGTTTGCCCCAGTCATAAGAGATGTCACCATCTCTAACAATGCCACAGCCATTCTTTCTTTAGACCGTATTATGTAATTATTATTGCCAAATATGGTTCTCAAGAATCATGCATTAAATTTCCAGCTTAACTACAACACCGCCTATTCAGATTACATCATGACTATTCACAGGGGCCCATAGGGCTCATATGACTTTGGTTAGGAAAACTCATTTGCACTTTGAGAAACCAGCTTTGAAAATGCTGTCTGTTCACTTGAGTTAAATTAATGCCTCTCTTCTTTCTTTTTGTTATCCATAAAATGGTAGCAATACCAATTCCATTGATATGAGAGGTAAGTCAGATATTATAAAGAAAGTGTGTCATACACAAGTGCTCACTGTTTGCAAGACATTAATGTAATGTTGATTTGTCTCCGATACCCTGCTATTTGAGGGGCATATAACTTTACTTTTCTGATATCATTTATCATTTTGGAATTACTGTTGACACCAGTTCATAAATAAATTATTCTTCTGGTAGATGCCATGCAGAAAGAGCTGTAGTGGGCAAGCGAGCTTCCTGAAGATGAACCACCATTTTGCTTAGCTGTGATAGGTGTAACTGAAGAGGCATGGCCCCAGAGACTTTGTCCCAGGATCGCTTCTTGATACTGATGTGCCCTCTCATGTTTGGTATTGCTATGTTCCTCATGTGCCTGACCTGATGTGACTGAGCATGAGGAGACCCTCATTGCCTATAGACTGGTGGGATTACTTCCTGAGGTAGCCCACTTTGTTGGGCAAGTTTTCTGCAGATCAAGATGAAGATGAATGCTCTTGAATTAATTCTGTTTAGATGAATTCATGATTTTATGGAGTTCCTGCTTTGATTTAATTAGTTTAAAGCATTAGTTTAATTTAAATATTTTTGGGAAGCCAGGGTAGTTGATAGAAAGATGGAAGTTAAAGAATGTACCCCTTCCTCATAGAATAGCAAGAGCTGCATAGGCAAGAAAAGGCATATAGTGAGCCTTCATACATTACAAAGATGTAGTTGTAGTAGCATGAAAAATAGTCTTGGGACAAGTTAGTGATCAAAGAAAACATGCGTTCTAGATTGGGTCTGAGTTCCTGGATCTTGTATCTAGGGATGTGGCCATAGGTTTCAGTGTGCAGCATGAAAAGGAAGTTTGTAAATAAAGAGTAAGTAATTTTATTGTGAATATAAGAATAGAGAGCAGTTTAGCTCATCAAGATTTCAAAAATAAGACATGAGATCGATGATGATTTATTTCTTGGTAAGTACAAATTGTTGTCAGCTAAGCATAGGAAAGAACTTGCAACTATAGACTGCCTTGCTTAAATTTTGTTAATCTATGAGAAAAGAATTATTGATTTGGGTTGATGGGAAATGTTTAGTTAGGTATGAGTTTCAAGAGAAATACATAAGCAATAATCCTGTTGTAATTTCCTTTTGTGTAGTGATTTTAATCAGTTTCTGAAGAATGTGGTTTTGTGGTGATTGTTTTTAGAGAATATGTAACTTGTTGGTATGAGGCAATCTGTTTTTTTCATAGAGAACTCTGTCTTGTGTGGTATAAAAGGGCTAAGAAAAAAATATAGTTGTTGGAAGCTGCTCATTAGAGTTTTGTTCCATTTATCCAATCTGTCTCTCTGTCCGTCTGTCTGTCTGTCTGTCTGTCTGTCTGTGTATGTGTGAAGTTGTTGGAGCTTGTAGGAGTTTGCTTCATCCATTAAGTGTGCATGTCTGCTTATGATTTTTTCTCTTTCTTGTTGGCCCCAGAGAATTAAATTTTGCTTTGCTCCCTTAGAAGTCTGGTGAATGACTTTCCACTGACACTACCCTAGGCCCTCCTGGGTTAACCCTGTAATGTCAAAGCTGGCCTTTGAAATTCTCCATTTCTGATGTCCATGGTTTTTGGGTTGTAATGTGGCAATGTGATTGTAGTATGCTCATGAAGAGAAGTAGACTAAAAAGAATACAAGATTATTCACTGATGTGTTGCGTATGGATCTATGCTTCGTAGTGGTAGATTCTAAGTTCTAACTTCTTCAATCTTCTCACATCCTGGACAGAAGAAGCAACTAGTTCTGAGGTTGTTTACCAAGAAGTACCTAGCCACCCTGATGGCAATGGGGAAGAGTCCCGGGGTAGTAAAGCATCTTGAGTTTAGATTCAAATTCCTAGTTTTTACTCTGTTTCTGAGGGAGTGTGTAGAGATGTCATACAAAATTTTGTCTCTTGAAACTTTCCTTTCTACATATATAGTAGA
>JANHMN010000001.1:10354687-10415554 GCA_030674055.1 Rhabdomys pumilio
TATATATATATATATATATATATATATATATATATATATATATATATGACAGGTTTGCAAGGAAGAAAATGTATGTCTTATGAAAAACCTTTGTCTTTGGTTTTCCACTGCTGTTTATATTTCCAGATCTGACATTGTTTTGGGTGGAATTACTTTTTAACCTACTGGAAATCTAGGCTGAAAGTGATTTGTCCCTCAAAACTCTGTAATTCCAGCTTCACTGCTCTCCAAGTCTTTAGGTGGCCAATGTCCTGACATATTGGGTTTAGTCTGGGGGGCAAGTACATACAGAATCACATTAACTGACTGACTAACTAACTAACTAACTAACTAACTAACTAACTAACACATTAACATGTTAAGTGATTTATTTTAGATTAATATGGAACCATATTGAATATGTTCATATATATATATATATATATATATATATATATATATATATATATTATGTGCAATTCCACACTTCAAAAGTTTAGTTATTATTTTATTACTTTTCAGGAAAATGTGCATCAAAAGCACTCCAGTAAGGATACCTCCTGAATGATAGATGCTAAGACCAGTATGGAGTCCTTTTTGCAGAGACAGTAAGGACTACTTGGTTGATGGAATGCTTGTGCAAGCAGTTAATTCTGTGGTTGAGACAAAGAACTTAGCAATGTATACCTGACTGTTGTTCTGAGAAATGGTATTGTGTAGTGATCGCCTGTGAAGTGCACATTACACAAGCAAGCGGAAGCGGCCATCGCAAGCATCTCCAGTTGAGGTATGAAACAGCAGCTCTGTTGCATAATGAACACATTTATTGTTCTCTTTTTCCTGACTGGGGCTATGGTGTGAGCAGCTGTAATGAACTATCCAACAGACAGCCAAAGTAAAACCTTGCGTTTTTACATTGTCTTTGCCATAGCAACAGAAACATAACCGAACAGCACCCATATATTGATAGCTTACAATCCAGAATCTTTATCTTCTTCTTCACCTCCCTACTCTACTGGAATGTTCGACAGGCACCTCAAGTAGGTTCAGATAGAATGGAATCCCCTACTGTCTCAGTCAAGACCTCTTATTGTTCTGCGTGGTTATTAACAACTCCATTATTCTAATTGTTTTTAAATATTATTTTTCTTATAGCCATGCTTATGCTTATAATTAATATTTGTGTTTGTATTATTAGAAAATGCTAATAATTTAACTTCTAAACTCAACCTATCTCTTTTTAAAGTGCCTGTTGCTTCCACCTAGGCTAAGTCACTTCTACTCTGACCTTAACTGTTGTGTGTGTCTCTTCCCTGGTCTCTGTTTCTGCCTGTGTGCTACCTGTACTCTCAGTGTGGAAGCCATCTTTCCATTCCAGAAGTACAAAGATGAGTTCAATCGCAATGATCTGCTCAAATCCCTTCAATGGGTGACACTTGGAATAAACTCTCCAAATAATCTCGGAGCAACCGCTCTCATGGGCTGAACACATTCATCTTTTCTTTACTCAATCATTTTGTCTTTTCTTGAGCACTGTAGGAATTTCCTCACTTTGTATGCTTGGCTTTTGCCAGAATTTTTCCTCCAGTTACTTGCAATGCTCAACCCCGAACTTCATTCCACTTGCTGTTGAAGTTTCCCTTATTCCATGCTGGTACTTAGGTCTGAGTCATAGTACTTACTCTAATTCAACATACATGATTTTATTTATTGTATCATTTGTCTTTCTCACTGGACTAGAAGCTCTGTGAGCACAAGACGACCTCAAACAAGACGACAAACAAGACAACCATGTACACTTTCTGAACCACATGAAAAATATTAAAGAATAAGCAGCGTGGTGCGAGTATTATTTATCCCTGGCATTGTCTTTACAGGTCTACAGACCAGGAAAGAAACACACAGCTACTTTACAGTCTGCAATTTTTGGATACCCTGTCAGGCCTCTGCACTTTCACATGATATTGTCTCATAACCACTGGCATTGTCCACGTATACCACAGAGCAACACTTGTCTTTCAGGAGTCTGCCTTTCAGAGCTCGGTCGTATTTAATTCGACCTTTTGTTCATGTGTTTTTTTTTTTTCATGATTGTGTAAGAACCTCATGTGAGTAATTCTCATTATAAACACAATAAACCCACAGTCTAGGAGCTGAAATCAAAACTCTATTACTTAATCGAGACCAAGGCATGTTGTAAGCATCCAGATTCTTAAGTATTTGTGTTAATTAAAATGATTTTTTTTCTGTAGCAGCAACTTTGATTAAAGCAGAAGGTATAAATAATTAGCTTTCAGCTTAGACGTTTAAGCAGGAAACAATTCGAAGTTCCTTATTGGGCTTTTACCATTTAGATAATTATGACTTCTCAACCTTGATCTGGAGCCCAGATCTCTCTTGAATGCCCAAGTCAACTCCTGTTACAGATCTATCAACCAAATATTTCCTTCTAGTTGTAACTTGGCATCTTCAGATGCATGATCTGGTACTAGAAACTTCCAGATTCCTTTATGTTTCATGTCAGTGCCACCACATACTCAGCATAAATTGGATGTTATGAGGCAGCCATATCTAAATAGATTGTACTAAAGATGTTGAGTGTACATATTTGATTAAAATAAAGATTATATCCTTGAGTTAGTGATATCTAAGAAGGGATTGAGACAAAAATCATAATTTCATTTTATTGTGGTTACTGGTAAGAATGGAGAAAGTCCTTTAAGATTTGCTTGGAGATTTATTGCAGAACTCTCTGTACTGAATATTGAAGGATGAATCTTGATGCTGTAAAGCAGGGAAAATATATCAAGCAGAGAAAGCAATCAAAGCAATAGCACGGATGAGTCACAAAGCTTAGAGATTGAAGTGTGGTTTGAGCCATTTATATAACAATATTGTAAAACACAATCAATATCAGGCAGTAGGGGTAAACTCTGGAGTTGACGGCAGATATAGCAAAGTACATATTGAGCCTGCGCGCCACACTAAGAAGCTGTGGGTAATAATGAAGTCTGGGGAAATTTTAAGTGGGAGCATACATGGTCAGACTTGATTTAAGATCCATCACATTAGATCTTTTGTTGTTGTTGTTGGAAGGATGTAGCAGGAAGTAGGGAAGACGGAGTAAGCTGGAGCACAAAGGTACTGCTTTCACCTAGGCAAACAGGAGACCCTCAACTTAAGTGGGAAGAATAGCAGATGACACAGAAAATATAAAGAGAAAATTTTGTTATTGTTTTAAGAGATTTATTTACTTTAATTTTATTTCTGGGGTGTTTTGCCAGCATGTACATATATACACCACATGCTTGGAGTACCTGCAGAAGCAGAAGATGTTAGAGCCACTGGAAGTAGAGTGACAGACAGTTGTAAACCATAAAGTGAGTAAAGGAAATCAAACTTGAGTCCTATGGGAGAACAGCAAGTGGGCCAGGAGGTAGTGGTGCATACCTTGAATCCCAGTATTCGGGAGGCAGAGGGAGGCAGGTATCTGAGTTTAAGGCCAACCTGGTCTACAGAGTGAGTTACAGGACATTCAGTGCTACACAGAGAAACTGTGTCCCAAAAAACCCAAACCACCACCACAAGCAGCAGCAGCAGCAGCAATCATGACAAAAAGAACAGCAAGTGACAGATGAGTCATCTTACAAGGCCTTCAGCCATCTCTTCAGTCAAAAAGAAGACATTTTTAACTGTCATGTGATTAATTTTATGACAAACTATGGTAAAGGAGGGGCAAAGACACTTTCTGTGTTTTGGAGACTATTATTAGTATCCAAGAGGAAATGTGCAGTTTTTATTGTTTTTATTTTTAATTTTAGAGATAATATGAACCCGGTTTAAGATGCATTTATTTGACAACTAAGTAGGAGAAAGCCAGGCTTGTAGATACAACAGTTAAGTCAATCAGACAACCTGAAACTTCAAAATAAAATGAGGACTTTGCAGTGACTATCAGCAGGATACAGGAGCTCTTCAAAATCACAAGAGTTGTCTACCCAAAAGGAAAGCAGGAAGAGCAAGGCATAGTGGCACCTGCCTTTAATCCCAGCTCTCAGAGATGGTGGCAGGAAGCTCTCTAAGATATCAAGGTCATCCTGATGTACACAGGGAGTTCTAGGCATAGTCCATCTCAAGAAAGGGAGGGAGGTAAAACGGACGTAAGAAGGGAAAAGGAGGGGAGAAAAGAAATGAGGACTAAATGTCAAGAACAGAATCTTGAGAAAAAAAATTCTGAATTTAAAAGCACTCAAACAAGGCATTATCAAGTTGATAAGGAAAACCAGGCAAAGCCAATCTAACATCAAATTACTCACTTAGAAAAAAAAGGAAAGCTGAATCCCATGAGCAAGTTCACTAAAATGTAAGCTGAACTGTGCTGCCTGTAGGCTAAGGGTAAATGGGAGACTGGCTAGAGTGATCTCTGCTGTGGAGGCAGCAGCACTGTGTGGTTACAGCTCCTGTCAGGAAGCAGCATAGATAACTACTGCCAACCACCCATCTATGAGCCCGATTAACAAGAAATGACTGGAACTTGAGCTTTGGATGAGTGACTTGCATTTCTGAGCTTCTCAAAGGGAAACAAGAGATCAACAGGAAGCACAGCGATCCCAGTACTTCCTGAGGCTGAGCAATGTTTCCAAGGATACCCAGTGTATTACACACAAAGTCTTAATTTTTTTTTAAACCGAATATAGTCTACCATCAATGACAAATAAGGACAGGATCCACACTACCATCTTTCTAATTATCAGTTTAACTTTTGCACATGCCCCCTTTCATGGCAGCTGCAGTTGAACCCTGTTTTAGAAGAGGCTGGGTTTATGGGTAGGCAATGTGGGAAGAAAGGGAAGAAGAGCTGTCGAACAAAATTTGAGGCTCATACCTTGGCTGGCTGACTTGACTATTAACAGTCCAACAAACGAAGCTGTAGATAAAGATCTGTGCATTGGGAAAAGAAGGACAAGTGGGTGAGACAGAGCCATGTGACTCCCTGAGAGATAGCAACAACTGTCTATTCAAACCAAGTGAGGCATTGACAAGAGACCAGAGAGACCATTACACCCAAGACTAGCTTGGTGAACCAGTGAGGTTGTCTTAATGAGGTTGTGTACAAGAGTGTAGGTGAGCAGTTCTAGGGACATAAGTAACTCAAAGCCAGCTGCATCTTTAAACATTCCACCTCAGAGTAGCTGGTGACTCACAAGATATGTATCCCCAGAGCTTCAACACAACTTATGGAGAGCTCCACCAGAGAATCTGATGTCCCCAGCAATTGTTTTGGTGTAAATATAACCTAGGTGAGGAATTCTGTGAGTCCTGTAACTTTCATGAGTTTCCTGAGCCTAATGAACTTTCCTGAGTTCATTAGTTTCTGGTGTGTTCTGAGCCTCTCAAGGCAACCCACCCGGTGGGAATGTTTTGGATCAGAAGAAGTAGTTACACCACAGGTAGAGATCATGGTGAGACATGGGTACATATCTTGGAATCTGTCAGTCTTGAGGTAAGCATGGGAATTCTATAATATTTGCTCAATTTCCCTTTGAAATTGAAATTCTTATTGAACAGAAATTCGATAGTGCTAATACACTAACTATGAAGGAAAAGGAATTTTACCAGAAACCATTTAATCTTGGAACAATGTAGCCAGTTCTAAGAATCACTAGCTACTTCACAGTTTGAGCAGTAGATTCCCTGAAGAGACTTTATGTGAAGGATTTGTCATGTTTATTATATGTGCAAAGCATACTTGCTTGCTAACAATTCATGACCCAGTTGAAAACACCAGGAAATTCTCTCTGTTAAGCTGTCATTTGGCAGTGATGGTGTATGTGTGTGGTGTGGGATGGGGTGTGGGTTGTTCTAGAGAAAGAATATTCACACTTTAATCTTCATTTGTTAGAGTCCAAAGCTAACAGGAAGCTCTAAACTTAAAGTTAGTTTAGACAATGATTGGAAGTTTATAGAATATATTTAAAGAAAAGTGGAAAGTAATGAATCCATGTAGTCTGCATTCATGATTCTATTTCTTATCCACACATTTAAAACCCTGAATCTGCTATTCTGATATTAATCCCTAAAAATTGCCTTGAGAGCTACCAGTAAAGAACGTGTAAGCATTACTTAAAGAATAATTAACTTTCCTCTTGTACACAGGAAATTAACTTTAGAGTTTATACCTATTTCCTTCGGAACTTTAGACTTTTAAAATAAATATTCATTTAAATCTTTCAACTCAAAGACAAAGTGAACAGATCAAGATACAAGAAGAATACATACTAGCATTAGACAACTAAGGATATAACTGTCTTGGACTACATGTCAAAAACTCAACAGGTGCTTTGGAAATCATATAAAACAACAAATATCCAAAAGTACAACATTAAGATGAAAATAGCTGAGAAATCTACTTTTCATGAATGGCCTTTAACAATACGGTTCAAGATTTTCCAAATGAGTTGAATAAATCTTCATATTTTCCTTATGTTGGTTAAGTTTTTATATACCCCAATGGTAAAATGTTTTTTATTTCTTCCATTCTGAAGGACTAAGGTCACAATAGTGGGATAAATCACTGAGAAAGCAAATGCTTAGGTCTTAAACATGGTCTGATGTTATACTTGTTCCACCTATATTCTTTCTCAAAGGCTGCCATAAGACTGCCAGTAAAGGAGGGGTCAGCGTCAATTACTATCGGTTTAGCTTTCTTGCACATTTCGTGAGACAGAAGGATAATAATAGTCCCTTTTTTTGATACCTTGACATGTTAACAAGAGCTACAAAGGAAGACTACACAGCCATCCATGTTTGCTAGAGAAACTTGCTTTTTAATGTGAAATATCTGTTTAAGTTTCCTGAATCCAATGAGTCTGCATTCTCTGTTGAATGCCCCTCTCTGCCCTGTGAATGGGCCTTCATGTTATGCTACCTTCAGATACATATCACATCTAGTACATGCGTGCGTGCGTGCGTTCCTTAAAGAACACCCATGTGTTCTGTTTCCTACCTGGCTTTATCTTTGCCAATGGCTCAGGGAGAGTGAGAAACTGTTCTCAAGTTAAGCGTGGACTGTTGATAATGACCTCTGTGTATCCAAAGGTGAGAGAACAAAAAAAAAAAAAAAAAAAAAAAGTAAAATTGTGAACAGATCGAAAGCGAAAATGTCAGCCACACTGTCATTGTATCCGATTCATCAGCCTTTACAAATGAAGGGCAAATTCAATTAGGCTAAGTAGATGGTTATTTAAAAATACTCCATAAAGTATTTCTTCATCATATAGTAAATAAGGCTTGTGTTTAGCCGCAGCTAAGCATGTTCCAGTGTTAGTATCAGGGCAGTTTGTTTTCATAGCTTGATCTAAACAACACTTTATGTTGACACTTCTATTGCGTATTTAATGAACTCACATCAAATATGCATGGCAAATAAATACTATGTTCCTGGTAAACCTTTCTTCTTCCTTGCGCTCTTGATCTGCTCAAGTGAAGTAATACACTTTTCACAATATATTTCTTCTCTCATAAAAATGCATATCCTGAGCATTGTAACTAAATCTTATTTCAATATTTTTTTGCAAGACGGAAAATAAAAATCTCCGTCATCCTAAGTGCACATGTGCAGCTATTTAAAATGCAGTTCTGAAGTCTACCTCAGTTTGCCTCTGAACAGTCAGTCTGTTGAGAAGTACCCCTCTGACAGAAAGGATTAAGCCTCAGAAAAGTCTTTAATCTACTGCCCATACAGAAAAAGCATTAAAGCAACACATACGATACCAGCAATGAGAATCAGGGATGGCAATGGTGTGCTTAGCTGTGGAAGATTGTCTCAAATCTGGAGCTGCCACGTGGCTGTGTATCTTAGCGTATAGGTCAGCTGTGCTAATTAATCCTTTTCCGGTAAATAAAGGGTTGAGACTGTCACAGATCATACTCGGAGATACCAGTGCGAATCTTCATTGTCCCTGAGGTTGATTAAAATCATCTGAAAGTGACTAGGATTTCTGAGATAGGGAAAAATACAATGGGGAGGTCCCACATTTACTTACATAACGTACTACTTAAATGGGGGAACAGAGTTGAGAAAGACAATCTTATCCACAGTTCTTGTATCCCCCCCGCCCCTCATCCCTGCAAAGTCACTTTCAGATAGCAAATGTTGCTTTCCTTGAGCAGGCAGAGCAAAGGCAATTTTCTCTCTAAGTTTTCAAATTCAGCATGGGGTTCAGCCAAACAGGGAACAAAAGAGTGATTTTCTCCTTCTGTGGCACAGAGCTATGAAGACAGATGCTACTATGCAGGGCTTGTCTTACCCAGACCCAGAGTGTGAGATCGGTGTGAGTTTTCCTGGTAATTAAATTTTGTAAAGAGTATGAATCCTTTTATTTATACTGGGTAACTCTGAGAGCAGAAATAACAAATGTTTGATTCTTGAGCTCAATAGACTTTGAAATAGGTGCTTATTTTTGTTCATCTCCAGCTTTGGGTATTTTTTTTTGAAAAGCAGCTTTAAAGCTAGCCTTCCTTGTAACTCGCTATGGGATGTCTTTATACACCACTGACAGTAATACAACTCATTTTGGGTGATTAACTTAACCCCCAGTATCCTGAGTGCCTTGCCGTATTAGCATATCTTTCAAGGAATAGCTGCAGCGTGAGAAAATTGCCTCTAGGATTATTTGCAACTAGGAACCTGTGAAATGTAAAATAAAATTGAAGACTATAAAGTAAAACATCAAAGCTACCTAAAATATTAATAGCCAGCACTCTAAAAAGTAATTTAGAAGATTGTATGAGGTTGTGAAAATTACTAATTTAAAAAGTTTTTTTTTTTAATTCTTTTTTTAAGGGCAGGAGTTAGAACAAACAAGAGACAATAGGAATTCATTTTGTTCATATCGTAAAAGGAGTTCAAGGGGATATCTCAGCCCTGCCAATGGAGATGGTCTAAGGTTCAATATTTGCCAATCTCTTACTAAAAAATATATGAAAAACAAAGCTGACATTTTCTGCATTTCAGAATTTAAAGGGAAATGGAAGATATACCCCTTGTAAGTTATACGACAGATCCAGAGGGCATTTTTCAATTACCACTGAAAATCTTTCTCTTTGGAGTCTTTGCTCTAATTTATCCTGGAGTGTTTGCTTGCCTTTTGATGGGCTGCTTCTCTAGTCATTCTTTCGTTCTGGTTTGGCTTTGGTTTGGCCGAAGGTGTCCTGTGGCGTGGTTGTCTGCTTCAGTGCCACATCAGCTCAGTAGGCAGAGCACCCTTCTTTTGGACTCACACAGGCAGCGTTCAGAATGTTGGCAGTTGGTTGAAGATGAGCTGTTCACCTGTGTCACACCTTCCATGTCTGAAAACTTGCCTGCTTTAGCTCAAGGTGTTGTCAAAGATTTCAGGAGGGAATGCTCACAAAACCTTCATCATTGTCCTGGTAAAACAACAAACACTAACAATCTGTACCTTAGGAAAGGTGATTTACTTCAGGAGATAATCTCAGAGAAGGCAGCTACCGTCTCACATGATGGCATGGAGCACCATGGGAGTATAGAGCTGTGACAGACACAGGGGCGCTTTAAGACATCTTTCTTGCCAGGTCTGGCATGGCCTTGGTAGCGACAGAATGACTAAGTTTGTGGCCCTAGGACAGGGCCAGAACCTCCATGAGTGGCCATGACTGCCGTGGTCATAAGACTTGTTTGTATAAAAATGTACATATTTTATGTTCCTCCTTCAAGGAAAGTTCTCCCTGTTAATGATTCCATGATAATCAGAGACAACAGGAGTCTGGAAGGTGAAGCTGTTGCTAATGTCTCAGCAAAATGGTAAATGTCCCAGGACCTTCGGGATAGCCTTTACAACTATGGAAAAGAGCTCTAAATACCTGAGTTCAAAAATATATAATTCCTCAACTATGCAAACAATAAGGATGCAATATGAATCAATATGAGGGGCTTCACGAATCTAAAGGAACAAAAGCAGCTGTACTGTGAGCCAACTTGTTAGAAAGATAGTAAGGGAGGAGGTAAAGAGACTTGGGGAGTGGTGATCACAGGAGATCCCATGAGCTAGGTATTTTTGTTTATACTTACAAAGGCAGACAGATTCCTGAGTTCAGGGTCCCTTTAAGACAGAGCAAGGTTAGGGCCAGGCATGGTAGAAATGGTAATTTCAGGTCAGGGTCCCACCCAGCCAGCTTATCATCTGTGCTTAACCAAGAGAGGCAGATCTCTGAATTTTTTGCACTGTTAAAAGAAAAGATGTGCTTGCTGTCTCCTAAGAATTAAGGGGCTGAGGTCACTGAATGCTGATTCACAGGGTAATCAAAAGGAGACCTGGAGTAAACGACTGGATTGATATGCAATATAAAAGACTGGGCTTATGATCTGCAAGAGATGAGTTATACAGAGAAATTTTTAGAAGAAAAAGAAAGAACTGTTTGGAGAACTGACATGGTAGAGAGAGAGAGAGAGAGAGAGAGAGAGAGAGAGAGAGAGAGAGCGAGAGCTGCATTGAGGTGATGCCTAAATACCCAATGAACAAAGCTGAACATTTCAGTAAAATGAAAAATATTTGTTGTAGGAAAAACTATAGTCAGGTAGGATGTTGAAGCAGGTGACATGTATACTTAAAGGCCCTACCCCCCCCTAAAAATCAATAAAATGCTGAAAGTCAGTAAAAGAGGAAACAAAAAGAAAGAAAAGAAAGATAATTATCTGTATAAGAGGTGCTAAAGTAAGTATTTCAAGTTCAGGACAAAGGTGATGAAGAAAAAGAGAATATCATGTTATCAGCTCTGGCCACATCGCATGTCATCTTTGTACAATGCATTTTAGTTATGGAGTGTTTGTGTGTGTGTGTGTGTGTGTGTGTGTGTGTGTGTGTGTGTGTGTGTGAGAGAGAGAGAGAGAATGAATACATGCATGTGTGTGTGAGAGAGAGAATGTATGTCTGTGCATGTGTGTATTGTTGAATTTAGAATAAAATTTATTTCTACCTTATAAATAAGGAAATACATATTAAAATATATTAAAATATGTCACTTGACAAGATGCACTTAATATTTAGGAAATCAAGAGCTAAGAAAAATATGTAGAAAATTTCTTGTAAACCACAAAGCAGATCATATCATGTTGAAGAACTTTAGTGAAATTTTTCAATAAGGCCTGAATGATGGCTCAGTTGGTAAATTGATAGCTGTATAAGCATACATACTGTACCTATCTTTATCTCTCAGTATCCACATAAAAAGCCAGGGGTAGTGGCCTATGCTTATACTCCCAGTTCTGAGAAAGCAGAAACAAGTGGATCCCTGGAGCTCTCTGAGTAGCCTAGTGGAAGTAAAGAAAGTCTGTAATATAGGTAGGGATCACAAAATACATGCAGCAGCATCACATAAAAGTAGCAAAGCGTGTAGTTATAATAAAGGACACATCCCTATTTATCCTGAGAGGAATCTGAAATAATGCATCATGACTGGGGTGATTGGGAAAGATCATAAATAAACACAAGACATTCATTGCTATGAATCAAACAATGAAAATACTTAAAGGAAACACTGGGGAAATTCTTTATGTACTAGTCATTAGCAAAATCCCAACTCTGATTAAAAATCTACCGTCGAACAAGAAGAGGTTTTCAACCTAGAACTAAATACTTTCCACTGAAGAAAAAATATACTTGAATCAAGGGGAAAACGATATCAGCAAATAAATAATAATCCAAACTGGCACACTAAACAAACAGATCCATCTCCTAATGGCATAAAGAGGCAGAGAGATTGAGAAAGGGACAAAGGTTCTCCAAGAGAAATGGAGCGAAAATATGAACTGACAGCCCACTGAAAGCAAAATACAAATAGTTCTTAAGTATATGAAGATTTGCCTAATCTCATTCATGATAAGACAAATGCAAAGTCAAACTGCACTGAGATGTCAATTATCTGATCCAGGAGTAAAGTCCCAAGTGAATGCTATGAGCTATCCAGAAAAGCTGATGCCTCAAAGAAATTCTGACTTAATGCTTTCAAAAAAAAAAAAAAAAAAAAGCAGAGATGCTGAGTGGCTAATAATAACAACAAATAATCAACAGGTTTTTTTTTTGATATTAAAACTAACTCATCTCATTACGTCATCTTGACAGGAATATTTTCTAAGGAAGACATAATCGCTCAGGAAATGATTCTAAATGAAGAAATGATTCTAAGTATTTTTAATTCTCTAAGAACTTCCCATAATACATTTTGATCATATTTTCTATCTCCTCCAATTAACTCCTTCAAAGTCCATCTTTTCTTCCCTATTCACCCCTATTTTATGTAATTGTCTCCTGTTATTTACTTTTTTAATTAAATATCTCATTAATTTTAATGTAAGATCATATATTCCTCAGTGTGAGGCCATATAATGGAGCATGATTGATCTACTAGTTAGTAGTCACACCCTTTAAAAGAACCTGACATTTCCTTCCCCAGAAGCCATTAACTGCCAATAGCTCCTCAGTTAATTCTGGCGCACTTATGAACCCTTTCCTACTTCATGTAGAATGCCGACTGGTCTGATCTTGTCCTGACAGCTATAGTTGCTGTGAGTTCTTAAGTGGAATGGTCTTATCATGTTCAGAATACACTGGTTTGCTCCAGTCTTCCCTGAAAACCTTCCTAACCCTCTTCTGTGATAGTTCCTAAACCTTGGGAAAGAGTGTGACGCAGGTGTCCTATTTGTGGCTAGTAACTCAACAGTAACTTATTCTGTTAATTTTGACCAGTTGTGAGTTTCTACATTGATCTCTTTCCAGTACATAAGGAAGTTTCTCCTTATGAGGAGAGCTGAATTAATCTTTGGCTAGAGAGAAGCAGGAGTTGAGAGGAGAATTTAATACCATAGCCATGTAGCAAAATAATATTAGGTTCACCCCTGGGGCCTATGAGCACCCCAACGTTAGGTTCTTTGCCAAATTTTTAGGACCAAGCATGTGTTTCCTTCTATAAAATGAACCTTATAACCTACTAGAAGGCAATAGTTGGTTACCTCCATAACCTTCATGCCACTATTGCGAGTATGGTTCTATCTGTTTATACCAGTGTTTTGTTACCGCTTATTTGTGTACTCAAAAACTTCTTAATTATTAGTTCCCAAAAAGGAGTAACAAAGTAAGAAATTTATCTTTGCATTTGGAGCAACCATTTGATAAAATATAATGAATTTATTTAAAAATATAATTGAGCATTGGACAATGAAAGGCAGTGATATTTAAGTCAGGAACCATTTGAGTTATAACATGACTTTAATTTACAGTCTAATGATTCTAGGCTGCAGGAGACCAAGGGAAGAGCCCAGGCAGTAATGAAGACTTCTGGAGTCTGGGAGTTATCGAGAATCTAGGGACATCTACCTAGCTTGAGTTCATATTACCTATTACTAAAAAGGAAAGAAGAGAATCAGCAAAAACAAACACAAATCCCCCCAAGTCTCTATAGGGTACTCTCCTAGAATGCTCAGCCAAACTCCCTGAGCTGATGAGTCTAAGGAGGCTGCTGGAAGTCAGGAAAAGGACTCAGTGACAGTACTGGAAGTCACAGCACCTAGAGCTCATAAGGAACGGAGAATTCTATTTACTTCCCAGTCAGAATTGAAAATTCATGCAATTTTCAGAGACTAGAGACAATACTCAGAATGATATTTTCTTACCAGAAGAAGGGAAGTGGACATAAACTACTATTTTAATTCAGCTTAATGAATCAGAATAGCAAGATCCAAAAGGATTAAATTGTTTCTTAGTCACTTAACAAAGTCTGAAACAAAGCTGAGGGACTTTAAAGAACTCTTAAAATGCTCTGTACCCCAAAAGGCATGACTTGTGATTTCTAATATGCAATTAACAATTACTACTCATTCAAAGGAGAAAAATGGAAGCTATAGTTAAGAGAAAAATCCATCAATTTCTACCAATCAAGCTATAAAATGTGTTAGAATTAACAGACTCGGACATTAAAGTGGCCTTTATAACTGTAGCACATAGATTTCAAAAGGTAGAGAAGACTCAAAATGTTACCCAAATTTTGAAAATGTTTTTATACATCATATCAAACTGTCCTTAAAGGCCGAAAGAATTATATAAAGAGTGAAAAATGTACTAGGTGGGGATTAATGGCAGATTGAACACTGTAGGGAAAGGATCCCTGAATTTTAAAATGTAGCAGCAGAAACTATCCAACATGCAGAGCAAAGAGACAGAGACTAAAGGAAATCCACAATGAAGGATGGAAACAGATAATCAGAGAGCTGTGGCACCACTCTGAGGATCCAAATGTTCACAGTCAGAGTCCTCAAGGAGAGGACAGACACAGAGAGAAAAGGACAAAATACATTCAAGGAAAAATGGCAAAATATCAAGATTTGATAAAAAAAAAATACAAACCTACAAAATCAAAGAACTTCAGTAATTTGCATAGAGAAGTCATTTGCCAACACACCAAGAAATAATCTCTCAGAATTTATAAAAAGTAATATATAGTATATATAAAATATTATGTATAAGTATATATTCAAATGTATGTATATTACTTAGAAGTATATTATATATTAATAATTATATTTATTATATAATATAAATTATATTGTATATACTTTTATTTAAAAGAAGACACATAGAAAAACACGTTGTCCATAGGGAGTTCATAGTAAGAATAGCACTGTGTGAAATAGAACCAAGTTGGGTTCTATTTCAGTTTAGGAATGGAGAAACCTGGATATAAAATCACCAAAAATAAATAGGGCAAACTACAAATTAATGAACTGCAAATTATGACAAAATTGCAATAGAAAATGGGATAATAAGTCAGCTGAGAGAGGAACAGTGGCTGGCTTTGCTCGTCAGTAGGAAGATGCCATTGATAACCATAAAAGCCAACTTAACTTAGCTATGAAAGAAATGCAAGGCAAAAGTATGTCACGGACATCAAGTAAGATAACAGGTGTCAGTGAGGATGGGATCACAGAAACTTGTACACGCTGTTGGTGGGACAGGAAAATAGCTGGCTAGTATGAATGCCAGTGTGAATGGGTCCTCATAGAACTAAAGGCGGAACCTCCCTATGACACAGCTAGGCTATTCCTGGGTAATTACCTAAAGCTTCCAAGTCAAGTGCTGGAAATCCCCGACTACCAAGGTCTATCGCAGCACTCTCTGTAGCAGTGACATTATGAAACCAACCCAGGTGTCCTCCAATAGAATAGTGGATGAAGGAAATGTGTATATATACAATAGAAATCTTTAAGATCATAAAGAAGTTTGTAGTTTGCAGGAAAATGGACAGAAGCGGAGATCTTAAAGGAATTACGTCATGCTCAGAAGGCCTCTAATGTGCATGTCCTAGAATTTATGGATCCATAAGACCAGAGATGTACAGATTAGGTGAAAGCAGAAGAGAAACAGTCTATGGAACAAGGGGATGAGGGATACGGTGGAATAGGAGGGGAGTGGGGCATGGTGGGGAGGATGCTCCAAGAACATTACATGCTGACACATGTATTGAAAACAAAGCCATTGAGAAAATATAGCTAGAACAAGCTCCTGAAGGTGGAGTGGGGATTGCCATGAGGTACAGGGCTTTGAAAACTTCAGATGCAATAATCTTCTCAAATTATACAAGCAGCATCTTATAGCCCTCAAATGTGTTTCCTCATGGAACTCAGTGGTGCTGGGGAATGAGGAAATCCCCCATCAGACATCGCGCCCAGGTTTTGCTTTGAATCAAGAGCCTGGGTCTTTGACAGTATGAGACTGTGGTAGGGAATAGCAACATTGACAACATTAGCAGGGCAGTTGTACAGTACTGGTGGGATCCCCTGTAGTATTGGAAACTGTACTCATCATAGGAAAGAATAAGGATAAATTCCAGGCTCAACATTACAGCAGGGAGAGAAATAAGTTATGAAGAATAAGTAGACCCCCTTTGGACCCACAGAATCTATATTAACCTAAGTTTGAAGCTTAATTAAAATCTTAGCAAGTGTCCCCTCTCTCTCCCCTACCACTAGACTAACAGCTGGTGAATAACAAGCAAGGCAGAGCACAGCTGGGAGAGCTGCAAGAAGCAGAGCCTCTCTGAGGAGTGGTGCAGAGAAAATACAGCACCAGGGGGAGGGCAAGCATTCACCACCACCTCGGGCAGCAATCTCATACTCAACACTGGCAACATCACTAGAGGATTCTGGAGCCTGTGGTGAGCTGAGGCTAGCCACTGCCACAAATCTCAAACAGCCCAGCTTCTGATTAGCTTAGTTAACGCAAACCCCTCACTAATAGGCTGTCGATAAAGACATGCTCATTTTCAAATACAGTAATATTTACAATAGT
Source organism: Rhabdomys pumilio (assembly GCA_030674055.1). NCBI lineage: Eukaryota > Metazoa > Chordata > Mammalia > Rodentia > Muridae > Rhabdomys > Rhabdomys pumilio. Next base: position 10,371,025 of record JANHMN010000001.1, read on the forward strand.
AACTGCTGTCCATTGTGAGGGATGGATCTCAACAAGAATCTATGAAACCTTTCTCTCTCTCTCTTTCCCTCTTCCTCTTCCTCTCCCTCTCCCTCTCCCTTCCCCTCTTCCTCTCCCCCTCCCCCCGCTCTGTGTGTGTGTGTGTGTGTGTGCGCGCGCGCGTGCGCGCACGTGTTGCTGTTGTTGTTTTAGGCATGGAAAATGATGTTCTGTAGAGATAAAATAACCACAGGAATTGAACACAATTATAACCTTGGTGTCAGAATTATTTGACCAAAATTTAAAGTAATTATGATTAGACATTAAAATCTATCGTGAAAAGTATGACTGTGTGGAGCATCAGATGAATCATTGACATAGAGAGACTACACAGAACTAAGTGTAACTGCAAATAATTAAAAGCATAGTATCAAAAGTATAAAGCATAGGTAAAGAAAGCCTTCAGGGGTTGGGGTGTGGGCCTCTCCATAGATTTGACATAGGAAAATAAATCGTAGGCAGCCTTTAAGAGAGACCAATAGACAATGCAGACTAAATCAGAGTGCAGAATCTGGGGTGGTCGCAAGAGAATTGAAGGTTTCTCTGAGTTTTAAGACCGTAGAAAATAGGTAGTGCTGGCATGCCTGGACTCGTGGAAAAAGACAGAGATGTAGAAAGAAGAGCTGGATGCTTTCAGAATTATCCAAAAACTCAAAGCAAATGAATCCACCAAGATTAGAAAACATCCAAACTTGGTAACCACCATGAAATCTACACTCAGCAATTTCCTACTAAGATTTCTAAATGTGAAATAGCATGGGATAACTTTGAAGGCAAAGAGAGGAGAGATCAAGCATTGTCTACAAAGAAGTAGGTCAACAATAGCAAACTTCTCATCAGCAGCCTGCAAGCAAACAAACGAGGGATCCTTCAGAGGGCTAGAAGTCAAAGAGAGGGAAGCCAAGTGGGAGGGAAGAGGGAGGGAGGGAGGGAGAGAGAGAGAGAGACAGAGAGAGAGAGAGAGAGAGAGAGAGAGAGAGAGAGAGAAATGGAGAAACGTCTGCCATCCTAGAATTTTGAGTCTAGATTAAATAACTTCTAAACGTGGAGGAAAAATCAATACCTTCTCAGACACAAAAAGAAGAAATTACAGGGAAGTCTTCTCTAGGAGCGACTCTCTCAAGAACATTTAGAGAAATGTTTTTCAGTAGAATATTAGGATGTTAGAAGAGAAGACAAGAAGAGTTAAAAACTGAAAAAATGAAAGGAAAATGAGCATTTTCTTTTATAATTTAATTGCTTAAAACACTATTGTTAAGTAAAAATAGCAATGACTTAATGGATGTTTATGAAATACATTAAAACATATGGTAGTGATGAAAAGATTTCAGGATGGAATTGGGAATGTACCTTTATAAAGATCATAACACTACAGCTGAAGCATATTATTTGAAGCTTTGGCCCAAATTCTTTATTGATAAATATTGCAATACCTTGGTGCTTGCTGAAAAGTACAAAGCTTTGGGTTTGATATCTAGCCTCAGGGTAGAGAAGAAGCCAAAACAAAGCAAAACCACACCCTTCAAACCAAACCAACCAAAACAAAAACTCAAACCCCACACCAAAAAAACGAACAACCAAAAAAAAAAAAAAAAAACCAACAAAAAAACCCCTCATAACAATCACTATATATATATATATTTAAAAGTATGATAGTATGATAGTACAAGTAGGATAAAACAATGTTGAAAATTTAACCAAAATGAAGTCCCCAAAATGCCAAAACCAAATCAAAGCTGTGATGTGTCGATTCCATTCCTGGGCATTATATTTATCCAAGCTAAATAAAAACACATGCTCACAGAATGAGTTGTATGTAAATATTCACAGCTGGCTTTTGTGTGAGCCGAAACCCCTGAGCACAACTTGAATTTCTACCAAAAGACAAATAGGCAAGAACATTATATATATTTGGATAGTGGAAAGTTCTCAGTTGAAAGGAAGGCGCTGTAGACATATGTAAGAGTACGGAAACATCCAAAGATAATGGTTTTGAGTGAAAGAGTGCATCAGAGAGGAATATTGTCTTTATTTGGATAAAATCCAAGGACAGAAAGACGAGTGTGCACTAATATAAAGTAGATGGATGTTGCCTAGAAACAGGGACAAGGGTGAGGAATATGTGTGCATCACATTGTAGCAGGAGAAAATGCTGGGGATTGTTTATCTTGGTGTGATGCTTCCAGGAGGCTCTGTGTGCATATATACATATATGTGGCCTACAAATTTATGTATATATTACATTATCAAATTATAAAATATAGCTCCTGAATACATGAAGCTTGTCATGCATCATTTATCTCCCTTGATTGCCTATGTTCAAGGTGGATATATTATAGCACATTTTACTTTGAAATTACTATTAATTTCATATCTTGACCACTCTAGTATTTCTTTCTAAAACTGTGCTTTTCATTTCTTAATGCCAAGTTTCAGTTATGCTAGACTAGCATCTTTCATACTTTAAAGGGTTCACATAGATTATGATGCCACTTTGTAGTATTAACCAAGTTTTACAGTCAGACTTTCTAAATCCATTGAGTGTTATTTCCCACTATCTCATCAGGGAATTATCAACACATGAAAATTGGTGTCCTTTTTTGTTTTCCTGGGTAAACCACTAGAATGCATGTCAAGTCAACCTTTGCAGTTAGATAAGGTCATGTGACTGAGTTCTAGCCAATGGCATTTAAACACAGTGTTGTCTTTTCTTTAGGCTTAGCGGTCCTTCCACATGGCACTCCTTTTGTTTCCACACTGTTCAGATGAGCAATGATTCCTCTGAGACCATGGAAAGGCAGAGTCACAAATGATAACTGCTTTTGTCTACAAACAGAAATGTATCAAAAACCGCTTGTTAGCCAGGGATAGAGGAGCCAGACAGCTATACAACACCAAGTTAAATTTCTTAGGATAAGCCATTATGATGATGCCAAAGTAGCCATATGCTAAGGTGGGCATATCTCCACAGATAATCTTTATTATTACTTTGATTAAAGCAATAGCGGTGATAAAATAATCCTTGATGGCAGTGTCTTCTACTGGATAATTTTTTTATTTTTGAAGTTTTAATACATATGAAGGCCATGTCAGATATACAATAGGCATTAAATAAGTGCTTTTCAACTTTTCAGATTTAGTTTTTTTTTTTAAAAAAAATAAAACCACACAACTACAAAATAACATATGTATGATTCTTTTAATTAGGATTTATTTATGATAAAATAAAAATGTGAATTTAAAGAGTTTTGACAAAACAGCCTTCTCTTGCTTCCTCTAATACCTTCTATTAGTGTTTTCTAATACCTTTAAGAATAAAAAAAATCAAAGAACTTCATGGTTGGAAAAATAATTTCTATTGAAATAGAGCTTGCACAAGGATTTGTAATTACTTACAGAAAGCTTATTCAAACTTCAGATTATACTTCTGATGAAAATCCCATTACACCATTCTACATTATGTTTTCCAAAGCAAATTATAAAACAAGGTATTCTTACTTGCACAATAATCTTGTAAGAGGACTGTGTCTGTCGAGAGTAGTATTTCATTTTAGTTCTTAGTCTTTATTCCTGAAGAAAGCATTAAGTCATGATATTTCTTTACAAGTTTTACTAAAACAAGCCAGACTCCTCAAATGCAGAAAGAACATAGATGTTTGGTCCTGTAGTTCAATTAAAGAGCAATTGTTACAAAGGCCACCCCAGACAATCCTTTTGTGGAGGCTCTGTAGAACCTCTTCTAGTGACTCATTCCACCTTGCACCTGAAATAAACACAGACCCCAAATTCAGCACTTTCCTCAGAGCAGGAGGGAAAGAAAATGGCTTTCTAAAGAAGTTACTGTAATCATAAGGAAATCACTGTTTCTTGAAGAAGTGAAGACATGAGGGTAAGTAGAAATCTGTGGTATTTGGAGCTGGAGCCATAGAGCCTCATCACTCAGTTGTAGAAAACCCTTGCCTGACAGCACAGAGTTGAATGGAGCCCTTGCTTGACAAGCACAGAGGAGCTCAGAGAGAATGAGAGCAAACTAGTTTAGACAGTGGTGTTACCAGGGGCCATGTACTTTGCACATGGACATCACAAACGCTTGGTGAGCCCTGGGCTACTTGTGACAAAGCTCCTTTCTTCTCACTGTGTTTGCTCTTCTCTCAGCACCATCTGCCCATCAGAGAGGCAGCCATGTTTTTGGCAGCATAGAGACTCACTCTACAAATGCTAAAATTGAAATCTTCATCTGAAGAATGGGGATCCTGAGAACTTTAGTTGAGAAAACCCCCAAAGAGAGGTTGAAGAGGAAGCCTTGAGGCAGTTCAGAGGTCATAGACCCTCAGATGAATAAGGAGCCATTGAAAACCCTCTTCCATCACTTATTCAAAACATATGAAGGGCCCAAATGTGAATAAATCAGCTTGCTTCACTATCTTGAAGAATCATAAATAGAAAAATCAAAGAGCTAAAAATCAGAGAGCTAAAAACCGATTCAGAGAAGTCACTGAGTTCACAGTTTGCCTTGAAGCATTGGCAGCAGCTGGGTCTAACGAGGCGGACATTGCATATTTTTAATGTTTCAGGTAATTCGTGCCATTCAAATGGATGTCCAGCCATTGCTGTTCATTTTTTAAAAACTGCATTTTCACATGTTTTTAGTGGCAGAGCCCTTCCAACTAAGAAGTGTGGGATGTCCAAAACTCCTAGATATCTTACACAGAGGTTCATGTTAGTGTCCCTGGCCACCCGTCTTGGCAGAGTGATTTAACATTTTTAGTTTTTACTGTTAGAGTGTCAAGGGCAGATATCAGGGCCTTATGTCTGCTGGACAAGCACTTAAATTTTCCATGATTGAAGGCACACTATGTTTCAAAGTGGTCTTTGTGTTTCGTCCTGTCTGCAATAGCTTTGGATGAGTTTCAACAGTTCTCTTTCCTTGTTCCTTCCATCCTGTTCCTGTGCTCAGGATTTGGACTACAAGCTCCTATACTAAAGAGATGCTTGCTTTACTCTCTAGTAGATAGGCTGTTTAGCAATTGACTCGCTGGAAGGGAATAAGGTAGGTGAGATGGTCTACCAGCCAGAGAAACTTGAGGGCAAAGTGGGATCTCTATCAGTGAAAAGAAGTTTGGATGTTTGGTTTTCGGGTTTATCTTTCTGAAAGCTCTTTTTTTCTAGCAGAGTCATCTGGGAAGTAGTTAGCAAGGTCTGGTAAGGATTCAGCTGAAACTAGACCTTTATCTATAGAGAAAAATAGCCAAGAGGAAAATCAGGATTTGTTGACAATGCAGCCCAATAGTGCTTGCTCTTAGCAGCCCATCTTGATGAGCCATCCTGCTGCCCAGAATAACTGTCACCTCTCAGCTTTAAACCACTGTGTCTGTAGGTCTACATGCAGTTGGAGACAGAGAGAAGGTTTTGATTCAGCCAGGAAACTGACTTACAGGGCTCTGTTATTATGCAGAGCTATAGAAAGGCCTTTCCAGTCCAAGCTCCTACTCCATCCCAACCAGTGTAAGGTAGTATTTCATCTCTTGTTTCTTGTTCCATCACAACCTTAACCAACCAAAACAAGTCCCACCTGATCTCAGCGGCACTTCCTTCAAAGCTAGCTTTACACACAACAAAAGTCACAACATTATAGAACTTGTCTCAGGCTGTCCCTTAATTAATGATAATGAATTAGAACAGTGCTTATCCCACATGTGAGAGTTCAAAGAGGCAAGATGAAAAGAAATTTTGGAGACTTCATGGAACAATGAAGTGGACATTCATGCAGACTTCTTGGTCTCCCAGTGGGAGAAATGTTAAAAGTACCTGTCTGTTTAGTACTCGTTCACCTTGTGGGCAGGATTATCTCCAGATACAGAAGGAGGCTAACCTGGAGTATGATAGATAAGAATGAACAGTGTCCCACCATTCTGGTCTCCTCCTCCTTCTGCTCCTCATTCTTTTATCTCTTCCTGAATCCAATAGCTGTTTGCATTTTTCCAAATGCAAAGAGGTTATGCCACTCTGGTTACAAGGCTGACAATAGAAATGTCAGGGTTCCCTTGTCTAAATAACAAAGAAAAATTTAAAAAGGAAATAAATAACAGGAAGGCCCACGTTCTTAAGCAGAATCCTGGCTTTTCTTATTTTAGAGGAGCCACATAGTATGCATGGGTTTCTGCTTTTGTGGCCACTCTAAGGTACTCTTAGTAACAGTTTCAGTCACCTGTTAGGAGAGTGACTCTCTTCTAGCTGCACTGAACCAAAGTATCGAAATCACAACTGGAAAGGAATGATCATGGCAGCTAGTCTGCATTGCTGAACATCTGATGCAGCCAGATTTATTTTCTCCCCAGTTCACTTGTATAGAAAGCTCTCCACTCTACATGGAATCACCTCTTTGTATCTTCCATAATGACGAGTCTTCAGATGGTGAGCACAGGTAATCATGGGTTTTAGAAACCTATGGGACATACTAGCTTGCAAAGAAGTGGACAGTTTAAAGCCATTTAGGGAAGGAACAGAGTGGATGGCTTAGTACTACTGTCAACTTGATAAAATCCAGAGTTACCTGTGAGATGGGGCAGCTGGGCATATGTGTGAATCATTATATTGAGTACACCAATTGATGTGAGATGGTCTAGTTTAACTATGGATGGAGCTGTTCTGTGCTCCTGTGTGTAAAATGGAGAATAATCAGGGTACTAGCATGCCTTCTGTGTTCTCTGCTACTTCATTGTTGATGCAATGTGACCACCTATCTTCAGCTCCTGCCACTATGAACCCCCAGAACTAAAAACCAAAAATTAAACCCTCCCTTTCTGTCTTAGTTAGGGCTTTATTTCTGTGAAGAGACACTATGATCAAGCCAAGGCAACTCTTATAAAGGAATACATTTAATTGGGGCTGGCTTACAAGTTCAGAGGTCCATTATCATCATGGCAGGAAGCATGGCAGCCTGCAGGCACAATGAAGCTCCTGAAGCAGGAGCCAGAGAGTTTTAAGTCTTAATTCAAATGGAGCTAGAAGAGGACTTTCTTCCAGGCAGCTAGGAGGAGGGTCTCAAAGCCCACCTCTGCATTAACACACTTCCTCCAAAAGGCCACACCTACTCTAACAAGGCCACACCTTCTAATAGTGCCACTCCCTAGTCCAAGCTTATTCAAATCACCACACTTCCTAAAGTTGCTTTTGTCGAGGTATTTTACTACAGCCACAGAAAACAAATCAAGACACCCTGGGAAAGATACATTTTAGAAATTAACATTTATTGTCTGAAGTCTCTTTGATGCAAACATTATTGATGTAATTGTTTGAGTGGTGCTGTATAAGAAGCAAATCTTAGTGATCCTTTGAGGACAAATCATTTCCCAGAACACTGTGGTATGCAATAGATACTGGACCACAGTTCAATCCCTCAATTTTTAATATTGTGGCACATTAAACTTTACACAGCTAGCTTCCAGGATATTATATTTATTTGTAGAAATTTGACAAATTAAGTGGACTGAAAAATAAATAATTATACAGTGTAACAAAGGAAGGATTATGTTTCTCAACAAAAAGTGTCGTCTCCAAAGTCTTCCCACCCATTTGTACATTTCCCCCACGTAATGTAAGAGGAAGCTGCAGCCTAATTGTCTCAACTTCCAGTAGTTTGTTCTACTTCCTGTTGGCATTCTCATTTCCAGAAGTGGATGGAGAGGGCTCCGAGTTCAGGAGCACTGTACTGTTGTTTATCCTGATGTTCTCAGTCCTCATCCATTCCCCTACTCAGTTATCAGATCTCCTGATGCTGTTTTCCTAGAGTGGCAATGTCAAAGGTATGCCTTGTTAAACTGCCACTCTGTCCAACTTCACCTCTGTGGTGTCATTTCAGGCCTAATCACAGTTTAAAAAACTCAGATGTTGCAAAGACAGGACGCATAAATTATGTAAGCATCCAATAAGGCTGGAACTGATGTCATAGAAGAGGAGGAGTTTGGAAGGTGAAGGAAGAAGAGAAAGAAAAAAAATGGATGAAAACCACCATAGATGGTGACAGCTGGCACCTCTCCTTTCATCTCTCTCTGTGTTTGTGTGTGTGTGTGTGTGTGTGTATGTGTGTGTGTTTTGGTTTTGGTTTTGGTTTTTTTAAACAGGCTCTCACATGGTAGCCCTGGGCTATTCTTGAACTCACAGAAATCCACTTGATTTGGCCTCCAGTGTCTCCACACCCAGCCTCATCTCTTTAAGGTTAGTGATCAATTGAATGAAAAGGAAAAAATGAAAATCCAATTTGTCCCCTTGCCTCTGCTATTCCTCTACTAGAAGATAAACAAACATTAGATTTGGTTCTAGAGAGGAAGATACTCATTGGTGTTTAGGCAGTGAAGGGAAGAATACTGAGGAAACCCCTTTATTTCATATTAAACTGAAAAAAAATACAAAGAAAAAAGATTTGGGGTTGTAATTCCAGGTTATTGAAGTGTTTTCTGGTAGAGCAATCTTTCTGACTGAAAGAATCTGGCTGCAATTACATATATACCCATAAACGCACAGCTAGTGTGTTTGTGCCTGCCTCGTAATGACTGGATTAAAGTGTTTTTCTTGTGTGATTGTATGTCTTCTGCTCTTCCGACACATGAAATTGGCCAATTTAGAAGTTCTGCTACCTGATGGCCACTGAAAGGCCATTGTCCCTAAGTGTTATTAGTCCATGTGTACCTGGCATCTGACTGACCGGGAACAAGGTCTGTCTCTAAGAAGCCCAAACAGCCACTTTCAAAATGTCTGCTGATGATTTTAAATGTTTTACTTGATCTGGCAAAAGCAGGAGAATCAGGAACAGGACTCACGGCTTTCGAGCTATTGCCTCTCTCTTTTCTATCTTTTCTCATTTCTCTTACTCATTTTCTGTCTGCTTTATACCAGTCTGAGGGAAATGACTTTTCAGCAACATGGAGACGGACTGAGCTCAAGAGAAGATGGAGCTAATAGACCAGACCCGGATGATACTTGCCCAAAACCTTTCTTCCCTCTCTGCCTTCTCTCCGCTTACATCCTGCTCTCTTCACCTCCTCTCAGCTCTGGGACTTTCCACAGCAGTCCAGGCCTCCCTTTCTGAGAGGAGGGAGGCAGCAGATTGCTTTGCTCCAGGTTTTTGCTCATCAGTCTCTTGCATTCTCTTCCCCAATGCTTGTGACAATGTGGAAGAGTTCCCCAGCCAACCATTTCCTGGCATTCCATGTGTTCCAATGGCGGGATGGGAGGAAGCCCATCCGCCTATATGAGGCCGATAACCATCGTTGCTTCTAATTCGTGCTTCGGTATTTCTCATCACAGCATGCATCTGTTGGGGAGATAAAAGGAGAGATTTACAAATATATAATTAGCAGAGGTGGAGAGGCTGTGAAGACAACGTTGAGGAAGAAGAAAGCGAATCTTGGGTTAAGAGTGGATAACTGCTGGCTTTTGTCTGATTAGGTCATTACTAACACCTGGAGGCTGCCTTGGTCCTTGGAGGAAAACCATGGAGAATATTTGGTAACGAACACATTTGGTTCACAGAGGGGGTTGTTCTGAGCCAGATTGGAAAACATTTTAAAATGGAATATTGCCTGCATAAAAGCTGCAGATATTTCAGCTCTGCCACATAATGGGCACTCTCTCGTGGATCCTTCCACGTAATGGAGCCTTATGGTAGGCCTATGGAATGCCCCATACTAATGTAGGGAAAGCATACATATCCTCAGCCAAATGTTTGCACATGCATTAGAGCACATACAGCATTAGTTAATCACTTTCTCTGGGCCCTTGTGTGGGAGAGCCACCATCACACTGGAGCTTCGCTTAAAACCAGCAGGGTTCCTCAATACTGCTGGAGAGCTTTCATAACCATTCCTTTCAATATTGTAAGTCTGTCTCCTGTTGGAACCTCCTTCTCCCCACCCCCTTTAAAATTTCCTATACAAAAAACTGGGGATTTTAGAACTTTTTTTAAAAAAAGTTTTTAAAAAAAGGATTTTTAAAAACTTGGGATGTTGAATGTCAGAATACTTTTGTATTTGAGACTTTCTATATAAAACTGATAGATTCTATTGTCTCTTATGATAAAGCATATTTTATTGTCTATTTTACCAGGATGTGTTGGAAGTCATACTTTATTGTCTTTCCTTTTAAATTATTTTATTTTGATGGGCATGGGTGTTTTGCCTACGTCTATGTCTGCATACCATGTGAATGCAGTTGGAAGTGATACTTTTTTTTTTTTTAAGGAGGGGAAAAGAGAGAGATTGTAACCATGAAGGGAAGGAAATGAGGGCCATGAAATGAATGACCTGGCTTCTGTTTCTTCCCCAAAACACACAGTGCAGGGGACCCAGATTTCTCAAAAACAGTATATAACTGGGAGCAGCTCAGCGGGTTACAGGAAGCCATAAGGATATTGGGTGGTTGCACTGGGATGACACCGTCAGACAGAGAGGAATTGCCAGCCCTAGCAAGAGATTAAAAACTTAATACTGCAGGAGATGTAATATCATCCCATTCTCTCTATTCTTCTCCACATGTTCACTCATTAACTTCTTGCTTTCTTCTTTCTTTATGTTTAAGGTAAAAAAAATGGCCTCTTTTATTTATAACTGTAAGAAAGTTTTCAACCCTTTTGTTTACCAAAATGATCATGTCCATGGGTTAAATTTTTTCCTCTCTCTATGCTGGCACTAAGGAAAACCAGTGCTGTGCACTCAGTACTATGTCTCTAAAAAGGCAAAGTGCTAGAGATCTGGCCTACAGTTAAAGGAATCAAGTCAGTAAAATCAGTGGGGCAGGGACTACTACAAATGCCAGCCTCAGAACACACTGGCTTCCTAGGTTTAACATTACCTAAGCTACTTTTGAGGCACAGTCACCTGTCTTAAATGATTACAAAGTTCTTTTCATCTCCATCGTGAGACACAAAAGAAATTCTGCCTGGTTTCCTTCATTGTCTACAAGGTACAGGCATAATCTATATGATAAACATGTGGTAGGCAACTGGCACATACGTAATGCAGGAATGTTGAGTAGGGATATGATACAGAATGCCATTTCCCCATCTCACCTCTCTCCAACCTTCCCAGTCTGCAGGACTCCACAACTGCCTGATGGACAGGTTCAGAAGTTGAGGGAACTTCTCAAATTACATATCCAGGAAAAACTTAAAAGAAGCTGGCTATTTTATTTATTTATTTATTTTTTGAAGAACTATACACTCCCTTGGAGAGATAGGCTTTCTGTCTCTTCTAGCTGAGGACTTTGACATCCAGAATGTGTGGGGCTTGCTCTCTCTGCCCTCTTCTGTTCCGAGGAGTCTGTGAGTCCTATTGCTTAAGGAATTCCCTTGATAGTGTACCAACTTGGCTCGATCTCAAGGAAACACTTGCTCTACTGAGTCACTGAGGTTTTACTTGTGCTCTTTGCTGACTGATGGGATGATCTCCCTGGTCCATCTTATGGCAAGTTGGTGATGAACAAACAAATGAGAATTGATGTGGGATTATCAGCCTCTGTGAGTCACCAGCAGCTTCTCTCCTTCTCCCTGAGCAGCACGAGTCACAATCTTGGTGGCACCAGCACACCAAAGCTCTTTGCCTCACAGCAGAAACATAATATTGCTGAAGAAAACAGAAGAAAATGAATCACTTTCATAGCAGAACTAGAGCTTATTTTGTCTTCAGATCTTGAGACACAAGTTATAATATCACAACAACTCGATTTTTCCTATACACAAAACAGCTAACCAGATTATGATTTTGCTCATATGTGCCTATTTTATCTAATACTGTTCAATGCTGAATTTGAACATGTATTTTAACACTGAAAAAATGGAGAAGAGTCAAGAGCTTAAAACATTGTAATTGCTCCTCTGCTTACTGCTTTGCCTCTGCATTGGTATCGGTGAGCCGACATTGACAATAACACTAGGAAAAGTTTATTATCCAATTTTGTGTGCATTCAATAGGATTATGAGTTTTTGATCATACAAATGCAAAAGAGATTTGGCACTAACAGGAAGTAACATAGTTCTAGAAGCACAATTTCCATTTTATTAATCTGAGACAGAAGTGCTTGTTCCAAATTGCTACACAGCTGGAATCATCAGCGTGCCTGCCTCTGCTCATTCCTTGCACCACTAACCTCAGAATGCTGGTGCTTTGCATAAATTCACAATCCTGTGAAATCCGGGACCCTGGAAATCTTTGGATTCTACCCACAGGACTAGGTTTCAACTTACACACGTCCGTAGTTCTTGATATGGGTGGTCTCTGCTAGTTTTGCCTAGTGACCTGTGTAAACAAAGACAGTGATGCTAGAGATTTACTTACGGTAACAAATTTTAGTAGCCCATGTATCCTCGAAGTTTTTCTAAGGTGCATGTAAAATCTGCTTTCTCTATGGGAGACTTTCAGAGAGAGGTGGCTAACTTGCTTCAGTAGTTAGATCAGTCAAAAGGGCTCATCTCATTGGTTTTGTGTGTGTGTGTGTGTGTGTGTGTGTGTGTGTGTGTCCATTTGGGTATTTGTGTTGTGTGTGGTGTGTTTCTGCACACGCATGTGGGTGTGGGTTTCCATGCTGTGTGCATGTAGACAGAGCAGAATAAGATGTTGGCTGTCTTCCTCCATTGCTTTCTGTCTTATTGCCTTTGGGACAGGGTCTCTTCCTGATCTAGAATCTCATTTCAGTTAAACTGGCTTGCCCATGAGGATCCACTCATTTGTACCCCGCAGTGTTAGATCAGAAGCCAAAGAGAACCAAACTCAGGTCTTCATGCTTCCAGAAATGTATTCTTACGCAGTGAGTCATGTACCAAACCCTGCTACCCTCTCCTTTCCTCTTTGATCATCTTACTTGCACATACTAGGTGACAAGTTTCCAGCCTGGTGACCTTTACAATAAAGACGAAGATACAAAATCCCCCACAAAAGAGGTATTCTTGTAGAGTTCCACTTGTATCTGTCACATGCTAGCATCAGGCTCAGTCCATTGTAGGGCCATGGAAAGGTGTCCTGGTTCTTGGGTTGTGGGTTTGGCCGTGCCCCCAGAACCCAGGCTCCACTCAACCTGCGCCCTTCAGTCACGTACACAGGTGGTGGGCATGATAAACAGACCCCCAGGCCCTAGAGAGATTTACATAGTAATGAGCTACCTGAAGGCAAGAGGGTGGAGCCAACTAAGCATTCCTCCCCAGCTCCTCCCCCTTCTTCTCCTCCCTATTTAACTCAGGTCCGGCCTGCTGCAGGGTGTGAATCCAGATCCAACCACCATTGCCATGCCAATAAAACAGTTTTGGAAACCCAAGGACTTCCTTGTGTGTTGGGGCTACGCGGTAAGGAACCGTGAGAAACCGTGGTGAACTGCCAGGCCTAACTTCCAGCTGGAGGGACCCAGGGCGGTCTCAGCCAACTACACACAGTGTGGTGTGAGAGACCCTGGGGTACCCGGCCAAGTTTTTTTTTTTTTCCTACAGTCCATGGGTTTGATCCCAGCACTGCAGGCGTACATGCATACATACTTACAGCTGAAATAGACTGAGAAGAAATAGCTTGTCACTCTCAACTCACTCACTGGAATTCCAGAGATACAGACTTGGTAGAAGGATTCCCTGAGGGAAATTACACCAATCAACTGAAACTACTTCGATAAACATGGCAGTAAATGGGTGGAGAGCTCATCTAGTCAGGAGAGTTAAAATTTACCTTAAATTCTTCCTGTGTTAGTTGATATGGGCTAGAGAGGCCGGGAGGAAATTTCCAGAGGAAGCTCACCTTCCAAGCATGCACTGTAGTTCACAGTAAGGAGCAGGCTGCATCCATCTGTACAGCCATTCAACACGCCAGGGCCCGGCAGGTCACCCAGGCAGAGTGGTGGTTGGGAACCGTGTTAGACCAGAGCATCTTTTTAGTTCAAAGTCCCCTGGCCTAAGCAGTCGGCAGCTGTAACCTGTTTTTGAGACAATGTAAGAATTTTGGACAATGTAAGAATCACATTTGTCGAGTAGAAAGCAAGTCAATCAGACTTTAGTGCTTGTTGAGATCTTAAAGCCACAGGACATAGTTAGGGCTTTGTAAGGGACCCTTTTTCCGACTGAAGCAGGTGAGCCTGGAACAGGTGTCTGCAAATGAAGAATGAGGAATCACCCTACCAGGAGTAAGAGCAGACCAGAGACCAATAGTGGACTCGCTGCCATAGCTCTTGTGGGAAACTCCAGGGATGGGATTGTGTACTTCATTTTTTTTCCTGTACTACTCGTCATAGATAATTCCTCATATCTACTGCGTGTAGATATGACCCTTCATGTAGCCAACCTGAGGGACAGTGTAGGGATGGGGCAGACAAAGTCATGTCCCTCTATCATTTTTGTACCGAGTGGCCACCATTGTCTTCTTGTGTAGATCTTGTAGCTCAGCACCCAGAATTTCCCAGTGTTCTGTGTGTACAATATGCTGTCTTGCTTGCCCATCCCGCTTCCTCAGTCTCTGTGCATCAGCAACCATCCTGAACAAAGCCCCTAGAGCTGCAAAGAAAAAAGGACTTCAGATCCCAGAAAGGAGAGCCTGAGGAGGTAACACCACAGCCAAGGCAAATTAACATCACCCAGTTGGAAAAGGTGGCTCACTTTCCCCTGAAAGTGAAGCTCATAAGCCTGCCTCTGGAAAGCTCTGGATGCATGGCAGATTTCCTGAGGCCCTGAGGAGTAGGGAGTAAAGTCTTTCACTGAAAGACAAATGACCTGATAGAGTCTGACGGTCTCTGAGTAAGCAGAGGAACCAGTGATAAGCTTCCTGAAAGCAGAACACAGACTCCTCAAGGCAGCACTGAGGAAAATATGGGTAAGTCTCCACATCAATATACTGGAGCTATCCTCCCTACATTCTTCCTTTCGCCTTTACTCTTTCTCCTTTTCTATCCTTCTTCCTGTCAATCATCATTATCAGCAGGATTGCCTACACAGCACTCGTGACCCTCATTAGCATGGAAACACCACTTGTGAAAGTTTTTATAGGATGTAAACAGCAACTGACAAAGGAATGGGAAATGTTGAGCAGTCAGGAAAAATGTGTTAAATAAAAGCCCTAGCTAGGTAGGTCTCTACCCCCTCCCCCACCCCCAGCCCTTTCTGAAAGGGAAAAGGGATATGTTCCTCATATGTTTCCAGGCTTCCTGTCCTAGGCATTGAGTTAGTACCCATCAATCAGATCTTATTTAGGCATTTGCCACAATCCTAAGTATTCTGATGGCTGTTTCCTTTGTAGGGGAGCATTTTATCTCTATCCTAACTGTGAGGAGTCTACTTATCATGATTACCGTGAGCATGTGAATAATAATAAGTCATCTGAGTAGTAGCTCACCTTGATCTCATGGTAATTAGTGGAGAACTATAATACATCTTATAATTCATAGCTAGATGATACACACACACACACACACACACACACACACACACACACACGTTTAGGAGTGTCAAAGCTTGAAGTGTTGTCTATCAGCAGTAAAGAATCCAAAATATACCTTCACTCTACTAATCTTCTTCTATCCATACATTAGCTTCCTGTGGAGTCTGTTAACCATGGGTAATCCTGGTACAAACTTATTATAATGTATAGAAAAGTTCAGGAACAGATCCCGGGTTTTAAATGTCAAGTGTTCTGCAAGGGGATATAAAATCCTATGCAGTCCTTCTCAGACTGACTGTGTGTGTAGTTATTCATTTAGTAGCCACTCTAAGGTTTTTAGATTAACTCCAATAACATCTCATGTTTGTGTTCACGTGAGGTTTAGTTTACTGAGTAGCAGCAGCAAGTACAAATGATGCTGTCAATGTAGGTATGCCAAGAGTCGGCTGCAGACCGCATTTGTCAAGGAGGCTCACTTCCTGTCTTCTTAAAAAAGGTGGGTAGATGTTTTGAGGGGAAAAAGACAGCATATACCTAACTTTTGTAATACTTTACTGTCATAACTGCTCTTTATTATCTATTATTAATCTCTTTCTGTACTTGTAAACAAAATGTTAGAATGTGTATATGTTTATGTACAAAAAAGCAATATATTGATTTTTGTATGATATATAGATTTTGTACTATCTGTGCTAAGAGCTTTAGGCATCTATTCTAAGTTTGGGATATATTCTCTCTGGATAAGAAAAGGCAAAGTTCCCCACCCATTCTGCATGTGCCCAAGACAGAACCTACAGCCTTACAAGTTCCTGACTGCTAAGCTGCTTCTCCAGTCTATGATTTTTAGTTTTTGTTTTGAAATGGTCTCATTAGATTGTCTAAGCTGGCCTTGAACTCACTCTGTAGTTCAGGCAGATTTAGAACTTGAAATCTCCCTGCATCGGCCTTTCTAACAGCTGGGATTACAGACTTGTACCACCAGGTCTGGACTGACAGGCTATTTATCACTGATTCATGTCATGACTCAATTGGTGGCTTTTCATACAAAATTAACCCCAAGCCCAGATTTTGGCTTTTCCAACTGAATAAACAGGAACTCCCTAAGGTTTCTGCATGTACAGTCAGGTTGTCATTTTACACACTCTTGATGTAGATGGACATATATTAACCTCTGATTGACACGTCAGATGTGAATACTCAAAACTGGCAAGAACAAGAAAGCCTCAGTCACAACCAGGGTATCCCACTAAACAGCTGCATCCCAAGTGCTTAGCCAGAAATGAACCTGAAATGTGTTCCATGGAATTATTGTGGTGAATGTAGTGTCAGCAACCGAAAGGTTAAGAAGTGAAAAATGCACACAGGAAGGCTTGCTAAAAGAATTAGTAATGGGATACGGGTGCAAGTTATCTTTAATTTGTGGGCATGCATCCAGGCTCAATCATTAGTAACCAAAAATCTATTGCATTTGGGAATTCTCAGAGCTCTGGTGGAATAATTTAGATCGGATCCTGGAGCGCTGAGTTTTTGATTTTTTTTTAAAGCAGCATTTCATATGTTATGTGTATTTACTTCTTTGACTCCTACCATGTATCACTGAACAGGTATTTCTCAATGATTGCCTCCTTACAAGTTACTAAAGATTAACTTTTTGCAATATAGTGAAATTACACTTGAAGACTATTTGCCTTTGAAAATACTTTTCACGATTAACAGAAACCTTTTTGGGTCCCACCCAAGAGAATTTAAAGTCTAAGATGAAAACTATCTCCCATTCCACTGAAGTTTCATCTCAAGAAGTTTCAGCCATGTCTGGACTATGAGGATGGCCTCATGAGAAAGTGCCTGTGACTTTTCACGATGCTTTGGAAAGACTGTGTGCGGTGACAGTTTGATTCTTCTTATCTCAGTGTCAGAAGATTTACTACCAATGTTAAAAGTGTCAATTCTGCTAAAAGAACTCCACCCCCCAGAGAATTTGCAGAACAATAAGACAAAGTCAGGTAAAGTATTGTTGATGTGGGCCCTGCCCATACCACTAGCAACATATACTAACAAGGTTCTGTTCAGTGGCTGTTCTGTTCAGTGGCTGTCCAAGAGGCTCCATTATTCTTTAGGACCATTGGCCAAGAGGTAATGCATTAAAGAAGGGATCTGGTTATTTCTAGGCCCAGCTGATTCTGAGAAAAAAAAAATCAGCATCACATTTACAGATAATGTCAAAAGGTGACTGAGGATCAAGGTTTTCCGCCCTAGAAGTGGAGGGTTTGGATCCAGGTAAAGGGACAGGAATAGACTGTGACTGAGTTTGTGATGCCATGCATGGCTCTCAGTCTGTCGCACCTGTTTCTTGGTAAAATTGAGGATGCTGTTTGCAAAACCCAGCACCTTCCACCAGCATTTGATTTACTTGTTTGAAAAAGTAATCAGAAGAAAACAAAGAGATTCTTGTTCTGTATAATATTTAGAAGGAAAGCTTGCCAGTGCAGTGAATGATGAGCGCTCTGTTTTCCATGTTGAAATTGCTGGCACTGTAGTTAAGATCCATAAATTAAGCAGCTGGGTTGTTGGTCTTTCTTTCTTTCTTTTCTTTCTTTCTTTTCTTTTTTGTTTGCAATTAAGCATGTAGTTTTTATAATATACAATAGATCCCTTAGAAGTGTGTTTAATCTGTCTACTCCCATTAAAGAAAAGCTGGATACAGGATCATAAACAAAGAGTCAGTTACAGTCCTGTACAGTCGGAGAGCTGGGTTCCAAGAGAATTTACATTGGGAAAATCCCCTAGCACTGAGAGAGACAGGCTCAAACGTGTCTGTACTACAAAGAGCCGAGCAAAGGTTGTTCTTAAGCCAATGTGCTGTTTTGGAGGGCTAGAAAACTGCTGTAAAACAGACACCATGCCCAGAGCTGGGGGCCCACTGTCTCACTCACAACTGGTGTTTCAGTGAGGAGGGACAGACACGAACAAGTTCGTATCATAAATCGCTCATTTTACATGTTCATATTGCTTTGCTAGAACCATGAGTCAAAAGGCATATCAACAAGTAGGAAGTTGTTTCCCTCCACTCTAAGGAAGTTTTAAAAACAGACTCTTAACCGAACCCGTAACTCTGGCCTCTTTTCGATAATGATAGATGTTAATTCCCATATTGTTACTTCTAATTTTAGGGGAGCCAGGATCATCACTTCTATGTTCATGTTTAACTAAGATCATTTTTTAAAAAAATTTTATATTATTTAGAAAAGAAGTCTACAGCAGCCAGAGTCATCCAGCCTGGACTCGTGAATCTTTCTGGTTCACTCTCACAAGCATGACGGAGCATGTAGCGACCTGGAGCATCAGCGTGGATGTGTTTGTAAGTTCACACCTGCATTTACCTCTGTGCTTGGAGGTGCCAGATACTCCTTTGTCAAAAACCGAGAGACCTTCTCTAACATGCATAACATTTCTGAGGAGGGTGTATAGTGCTTTTCTTTCCAAAGTAGCTTTCATTCTCTTGTGCTGAACATTTAAACATTGAGCTGTCTATGAATAGAATTCAGACTGCCTAGAGCCAGTCATTCTGGGGTGGAACTTCTAAACCATAGGGATAGAAATAACAACTTTACAATGGTGATCCTCTTAATCTATTACCTGAAGACAGTCCTTACTCCTTTATGTTCACTTTCTTTCTTTTTGGCTCAGGAGTGACATGCACGCGTTAGGAGAAGCCTCTCGTGCTCATCTCCAGACACACCAAAAACCGCCCAGCTAGCCCGACTTTTCTGTCCAGAATTTACTTTGGACCTTGAGCTCATTAGGGAAATATTTGACATCTCAACTCCAATTATTTAGTAGTCACCATGCTGCAAAGGCCATAGGGAACTGTCTGCAAGTGGTTATAATTGGAGAGGGTCAGAAAAACGATAGCACAGAAATGCATTTTTCTTAATCTCCAAAGACAACACCACCTCAGGTCATGGTTCCTTTCCAATGTACACCGAGAGCCTGGAAAACAATTCACGTTCTTTCAGACTGGAAGGAACAAAAACACTCCCACAGATGAACATCTAATATCATCCCGGGAAGGCCCAAGAAGACAAACATCTGCCTATTCCTTCTTTCTTTTCTTCTCTATGAATTATGCTTATTGTTTATTCCTGTTTCACTTTTTGTATATAAAGTATTCTGTTTTTTCCCTTAGTGTAAAAATATCCTTAATTGTGCACCTACCAAAGTCTTCCTCTGCTGTCTCCTCTCTCCTTGTCTGTAATTCCATCTTCACTCTGAGTCAGCCTGCCAAGGCATTTCATTGCCAAAGGCAGATATTTGTTTCTAAAGAATTCCTTTTTTATGAAAAAGAACTCTTTACTCACAATATTTTCTTTAAAGTCATTTTCCCACCAATTGTTCTGTGGATGAACTATTTGTATACAGGTACCAGCCTTTCTTGTCTTCTGAACACTTTCTCCTAATGTCTTCCTTGCTTCAAGGAGGTATTCTATAAGTTTCCAAGAGTTATGTGAAGAAGATAGCCTCTCTTGTTTGCTTTGTTTTTATCTTGTTGCAAATGGTTGCCTTTCCTTTTAAATATGTGTTTTCACAAACTAAAGAAGTACACCACCAAGATGGCTGAGAGGGTAAAACCAATTGGCGCCAAGCTGGGCAAGCTGAGAGAAACATCTGGGACCCTCAAGGTGGAAGGAGAGAACTGATTCCCATAAGCTGTCCTCTGACTTGCATACATATAATGTAGCACACATGTGCACCTTCACAATACCACCACCAAACAGAAAATAAGTCAATAATTTCATCAAAATATTTAAATTAAAACCCTTTAACTAAATTAACTACTGTTGAGCTTTGAATATTAGCTGGTGCCATTGCTTGGGGCAGAAGGGGTAGTGGGAAGGTTGTATAATGTTTAAGAGCTAGACATAGGGTGTCTGCAAGGAGTGAGACACTAGAGTGAGCCTTGTGATTTGTAACCTGGCTCTGTTCATATCTGACCCTGTCCCTGTCTGTCTCTGTGTCTCTGTCTTTCTGTTTCTTTCTCTGTCTCTTTCTTTCTCTGTCTCTTTCTTTCTCTATTTCTCTGTCTCTTTCTTTCCTTTACTGCTCTTGCTTTCTCTTTCTTTTTCTCTTTTTCTATTTCCCTCTCTTTCCCTATTTCCCTGTCTCCTTTTCTTTTGATGTCTCTGCCTCTGTCTATTTCTCTATCTCTTCATATGTCTCTGACTCTGTCTCTGTCTAAAGCCGCTTTCTTTCTGCAGGTTCACTTTGATCAGCCACCAGACCCGCTTGTGTCTTGCATCTCAGGCCACGGTGGATTGTATCCTAAACTGGGCCAATCCCAACTGTTCCTCAAGTTTCTGTGGTCTTCTATTATGCCAAGGGGAAGAAAAGAGAACTGACAATGGCTAACATTTTAACATACTATTTTCTATAGCTTTCTTCTCCCAAGATGATTTCATATTCCTTTAACATTGTAACTTAAGACAAAATTGTACACTTTATTTTTATTTCATGCATGTGAGTGTTTTGTCTGCATGTTGTGCATGCAGCATGTGTGCCAAAACACAGCAGAAGAGGGCATCTGGGTACTGGACTTACAGCTGAGCTGGCATGGAGGTGCTGGGAATGGAACCAGGGTACTCTGGAAGAACAGCAGTGATCTTAACTGCTGAGCAATTTCCCCTACCCCAAGAATACACTTGTTTTTGTTTTTTGTTTTGTTTTTGGACAGTGTTTTGAACACATGTAGCTCTCAGTTTACTTCAAGGGTTTCGCCCATTGGTTGTATCTTAGTTCAAAGCCTTGAGCACATTACAATATGATTAGTAACATCCCTTTATGTAACTCTTGTTATTGGGTACTAGATTATTTTTGATTTTCCAATGTCATAAAAGTGCCACTAGACACTTTTATCACCTCTGTGGCTTCTCATATTTACATAAGATTCCTGAAAGAAAATGACAATTTTTTTTCATTTTCTTGATACATATTACTAAATTATTTTCCAAAAGCTTTGTGCTAATTTATGCCCTTGGACACATTTTAGTTTGCATAATTACAGAGTAAGAGATTAAAGTTAGCTTCTCTTTATTTTACTTGATATTCTCTTTTATTAATAAAAACACTAAATATTTTTTCATAATTTTTATTCAATTTGTTTACTTTCATTTGTTCTTTCTTTCATCTTTCCTTTTCTTCTTTTTTTGTCTCTTTCTTCTTTTTAAATATAGTTTCTGAATTCTCAGTATTTCTCAGGTCTTGTGCAAGTGAACATTAAGAATAAAGATAGTAAGGGCTTGAAAATGGTAACTTTGAATGAACAAAATGTTACAAATTTTGTGTGTGTGTGTGTGTTGTGTTGTGTTGTGTTCCCCCACACAAGTCTGTACGTATTCAGGACAGAAGGTAATCACACGTGTTATTCCTCAGGAGTGTCACCTTCCTTATTTTTATAGAAAGGGTCACCCACTGGGACCTGAAGTTCATTGGTTTTTCTCTTCAGTAAATCACTGAGAAAAGGCATTTTAAGAATTTATAATGTGATTTGATTTTGTTTGATCAGACTTGGGTAAACACAGTGGGTATTTCCAAGGGCTCAATGGTGTTGTCAGGAAGAATATCCTCTAAGACCATTTGTTGATTTTACTTTTTTGACATTCGAGTGCAGCGGGATAGGGAGCAGGGGACTGACAAATTTAGATGAAGCTACACTGAGGAATTCACCTCCCAAACTTGAAATTGTTATTAAGATGCATTTAAAAATAATGCATTTCCAAATAACCACCTTCTACTTTTTCCATCCTGTCTTTAAATATAGGGTAGAGCCGGAGGAGTTTCCAGGGAAGAGTCTCTGATAGGGAGGTTGTGCTTCCAGGAGCTGTTGCTTTACAGGCTCAGCTATTATGCCTGGCACCTCTCCATGATCTGCCTTTGATATTGAGGTGCTTGTTTACCCACAAATATACAATTATTGTTTGCAAATGAAAAATACCTTCCACTGCCATTTCCACCTCATCTCACCCCTGATGTTTAGAAACATAATAGAGAATAAATCGAGGAAACAAAGGTGATAGAAAAATGTGCTCTGAAGAGCCATGCATGTAGGCATGATGTGAAACAGCCTCTCGTTTGTGCAATGTGCTGGGGGAGGAGGGCAAAGGAAAAGCTTGACTATACAATGTGACCAGTATGGTGGGGATTAAAGAGATATGCATGACCACCATGCTATGTGCATTCACTGGGCACTCAGTGGTCATCTTCATTAACCACAAAAGGAACCTGGCAGAGTCAATCACATGTATATTTTAGGCCTACTGAGTCTAAGAGTACAACGTCTCCTTTTTTATCACGCAATAGCAAGCTTACCTGCTTGTGTTCTGGACCATCTGGTTCTTCAAGGTCCTATTAGATGGTTATAATTAATTGGCTAAGTAGGATTGTAGGGTGGTATTAAGGTTTAATAATAATTTCATGTGATACCCTGCCATGCCTTCCTAACAGCACGGTAACTTTAGCAAGAGTTTTCTGTGTTGCAACTGAAGGAAGTGTTTCCTAATGGAAACAGGGAGCTGCTTCGTGTGGTGAGTCTAAGGAATAAAGCAGTGCACTCAGAATTTGGGCAAAGCGTTTATTCTGGTCTTCCAAATTTTCTCCTGAAGAAATAATTTTAGCTACAGAACAATTATTTACTTACCTAATATGGAAAATATGCAATTGTATTTACTTCATTATGTACATAACTATTCTTAATATTTATACAGAGACCAAGAATACAGAGACTTATGCTAAAAAGCTTATTTTATCTCTTGTATTCTAGTATATATAATTGTAAACAGATATTACTTTTAATTTATAGTCAAGGAAAAAAGTTTAAAGTTAGGTCCCTCTCAGTATAGAAAAAAGGTTTTATTGACAGGGAAAATTGTCATTATTTTGCCAATTTATGGAAATATGATTTTTGGGTTTCCCCTTAAATTCTTGGAGCCTCAATTTACCTATTGATCAAAAGGCTCAATTATTCTTACAATTGATAATTATAGTTTGTGCATATGGAGGCCAGAGGTCAACATCAGATGTCTTCCTCAATAACTCTTCATCTTTTTATTAAGACAAAGTCTTACACTGAAGCTGGAACTCACTATTTTGGATAGACTGCTTGGCAGAGGGTCTCTGGCATCTGCTTGTCTCCTTCCACTGTTGGGTCACCCAGGTGTGAGACCATGCCTAGTTTATAACTGGGTATTTGAACTCAGGTTCTCATTATTGCTCAGTCAGCACTTCCATCTCCCAAGCCACAGAAATCATTTTGAGAATTACTCAGGGTAGTGCTTGTTACGTGTTGTTATACTTATATACGCTTTATGAGACTGATGATAATAGTGTCGAAAGTGAAAACTGTATTTTGGAAGAGAACAAAGTGGGAGACTTTGGCATAGTGCGTTCTCTTCACATTGGTTAGAAATAGTTCTATTAGAGATAGCCAACAGTACAAGGTTACATTTGTTAGATATATATCTGGGATGTAGATTTACTCAGGATGTATTTTAAAACTTACATCTCTCATATGGTGACCCTCTGGGACAGCAAGAGCAGCTTATAGGGTCTTCCTATCAAGAGAACCAACTTCTTAGTACATTACAGGGGCAACTGTGGAGATAAGAACGGTCAGGAACGTCTCATTAAGTCTTGAATGGTTGAATGGGGATGTGCTGTTCTGTAGCAGAGATTTGCCCCTCAACCTCATCCCCCTCCCAATCCCAGCTCTGCATCCAATAGGCTTTCTATTGTGAATGGTTAACCTCAACAAGTCCAAACGGAGACTTCCTCAGAAACTGTCTCTCATTTCAATTTTGACGGATGTGATATTTTGAACTGATTTTAAAATAATCATAACTTTAACAATATGATGGGACAAAATGCTTTATATGAAGGCCTATCTTCACTTTGTCAAGAAAATAAAGAAATTATTTATGTCATTTTTTGCTGTGTTTCCTCCAACAGGTCTTTTCTTCCGCCTTGAGGATAGAGTTATTTTTCTTATCAGAACTTAATAAAAATGCACCAGATGAGAGAACATGGACCATGTCATTTTGTCTGCAGTTGGGATGGTCTCTGTTTTATTGAACACGTTGGGCATTAGAGAATCTATAAAACATTTTGTTTCATGGAGTTTACCCGCATTTGAACGTACTTTAATGAAATAGTCTTCACAAAGGCCTGCACTGGGCCTTCTGCAGCATCCATGGTTAAAATTTATACAGCTGAGTGGCTGTGGTCCCAATTTATCTCTTCAGGAAGAGCTGGGACCATTCTTACCCAGAAAAAGACATTACATCTCTCAGGCCATTTACAACTCAGCTCCTGGAAGGGCTGGGAGTACTCTGGAGGGTGGACGTCTTTCACACACAGGTTCTTAATAAAGTACTAAAAGTCAAATCTTTGCCTCTGGTATATCAGAGTACTGTACTGGATATCAGAGGATCCTGGTTATCATCTGCCTGAAGTTGTAGGATGCAGAGGTAGGATTGATGAGAGATGCTCCCTCATTGTCTTGAATATTGTATAGAAAGCACCATAGTTTCGAGACTGGAGTCTTTGTGCTTCATAGACTTCTTGGAAAATCTTTCTGTTAGTCACAGGGCACGGACAATGACTATCACCATTGGTCTTTTGCATTCATATTTAAAAATTGAAGCATGCTTCACCTCTGAGTGTTTTCAGGATTCAAGGAGTTAACAATGAAGCAGAAAGCCAGGCGACATTGATATGAAATACACTGAAGTTTCTCTCTCTATTTTTCCCTGGGTAAACTTTCCCCCTCATTTGATAATCCCCTTCCCTTTCCCCCTATTATGAACTGCTAGAAAGAATGCTATTTGGGGCATAATAGAAAATCTTTCTCAGATTTTCCTCCCACAGAGAACAAAGAATATAGCCAAAGGACCTCTATTCTTGGGCTGTTATTATTCCTGGTGTCTGGCTGACGAGGAGCAGGCACACGACCATATTTGAATGCCCCACTATTTCCTACAGTAGCAGTCAAGGTCACGATGATAGTATTGACCATCAAAAGTATAATCTGTTGGATCTTGAAAGGCTTTAACTAGAAATCCTTCCCATCCTCATATTCACTATCCTGAAGGCCAGTTCTCAAAGCTTTTTCACTTTCTCTTTAGACTTTTATTCCTGGCCCTACATACTGTTAGTGGTGTGCACTACCTTGAACTATCTGAGCCTCTTTGTTTATTTTCCTCTTCTGTGGAGTGTATTCCCTGCATGTTATTCTTACTGGTCTTTTGTTAAACCTCTCGGTACCTTTAGGCTCTAAGACAACGATGAATTAAAATTTTATGTCTGATTATTTCTTCCTTGCTTTAGTTCCATCTTAGCATTTGAGATCATTTTGCCCAGGAGCGTCAAAGTTTTCAAACATCTGATTCAAAACCTACCACCCTTCACATTTCTGTCAGAAATCTTAGTGGGCTCTAACTTTCTCTCAGAATTTGCAGAGATCAACAGAATTGTTTTCTCACTTTTGCAGAGCCTTAAATGAAGCTTTTTAACCACCCCCCAAAAGCCATGCTATGTGCCACAGCTCTGCATTTAGATTGGTTGTGGTGTTCTGTGATGGTCTCCACCTTCTTCAAAGAGAAGTTTCCTTGGTTAAGAGTGAAGACTCACTCACTGTGGGTCTAAGGACAGTGCTTATGGATGGTTGTTGGGGACAGGTGGCTGAGTAAAGCTGGGAGAGGGAGAGATGGTCTTCCCAGGATAGAGCCCAGCAGTCAGTCCTGCAATCATACACACAGGTAGCATAATATGCAGGCAATAGCAACTAGTGAATAAGGAAACCGTGAATTGAAAGAAGTGTGGGGAGAGGTATGTGGAGAGATTGGGAATGAGTAAAGGAAAAGAAAAATGTTGTAATGAAATCAAAATCTAAAAAACAAAACAAAAATGGAAAAATACATTTAGGAATGTATTTTCAGGAATGGTATGAACTGTTACGATCTGTAGTATCTGTTAAGATATCAGACGAAAGGAGTAATTATTAGATGCTTTGTATTTGTAACTAACATCCTTTTAATGTACAGCTACATACATATGTTTATCCAGTACATTTGGAAATGTATTTTATGAAAGAGTTTACGTACTGATCAATGATGATTTCACCCTCAAAGTATATGTTATGAATAAATGGATTTCATATAACAACTTTGTACATTTCAGAAAATTACTTCTTCCTAAAGAACTGGAACATGTTTACATTTTAGGAATTTCAGTGTTACTGAAGGATGGTTTCTATATTATAGATCATTAATCATATGTGTTACAAAATAGTTAGAGATAGTTTTAAAATAATAAAAAAAATATGAGAGAAAAATAGGAAGAGACTCTACTGCAACTAAGACAGGTTGGAAGATTAGAACCAAAACATGTGAATCCTGACTGAAACTGCTGTTTGTGGTGGGCCTAAGGCAACAGTGATTGACACCTTCTCTGCTCTAGCTCAGAATGGGCTCTTTGCCCACGCACCCTGGTAGCTGTGTAGATACAAACTAAAATCTACCAGATCTTCTCTGTATTGTGTGGTCCTTAGCTAGAACCCATCATGCAGATAAATTTCTAAGGCTCCGAAAAATCTCAACAGCCATTTATAGGCACCAGTATTCAAATATTAATTATTGATTCACGAATTGATGACCTTATATGTACTGTTCCTTGGTTTTCCTTAACTCTATCTTTAAGTCTTTCTTGGTCAGAACAATCTAAATGTAATGGTGCTTAAATATTAATAAAAAAACAATCGCAGGCAGAGTCAGTAACTTTGAAACCATGAATCCTATTAAAGAAGCTTGCAAATAATGCCCCCCCACAGAGAGAGAGAGAGGGGGGGGCAAGGAAGGGAGGAGTACCTAAGAGTCTGGAGTAATCTAATGAATTTGGAACCCGGTGATCAACTAGTCATATGCAGAAGTGCAGAAGGTGATTGATTGCACCCCTCCCCCAACTGTGGTCACATATGATACTTCATCTTACAGAGAAAATAAAACAGAGTCACATGTTGGAGAGAAAGCACCTCTCTCTGCTTTTACACCCTTTTGAGTTTATTTGAGGCGTTATTATGACCCTCGTACTTGGTCATTTGATATCTGCTAGGTAAGTAAACCAATTGGCTTAGTGTTGAGGTAGAAAGCTTTAGTGCAGCATCCTGAAAAGAGTGAGTCTATAGAAATGACCAGAACTCACAGCACTATCAGGGAAATGGCTTACTAACATGAATTAGTGGGTTGTTCCAGATTTCATGTGGGTGTTTAACATATTCTGATCTATCCAGCTATCTATTTATCTATCTAATGTGTGTGTTTACACACAATGTATAAATGTTATGCAAAAAAGTATATTGGAGCAGATGCCTTACAAAGATTAAGTGCTATTTTTTATATGTCTCCAAAGTCTGCGTCTCATATTAATACAATAGATTGTCAGATCCCTCCATTGTTCCGCTTCAAAGCATGCAATTATATTGCCTTAATTGGAAGCACTGATGTGTTCTCACCAAGAATGCTTATTTGTATTCTGACTACTGAGATATAAATATGGGGCCATTTGCTATTTTTAGTTTCTATTAACACAAACATTTTTAAATTAAAAAAAAAACTTTATAAACAGATACATCGAGACACATTGCAACTCAGAATTTGCAGTCGAACCTTATTAAAGACTTGTACCAGTTAGGTATTAAAATGAATCCTAATCCTGAGCCCAGTGAAGAAGCACAGTGAGGACCTGGGAGCATAGTTCAGGAATGTGGTCCACTTAGCATTAGTGAGGCCCTGGGCTCGATATCTAACTAAAAATGAGTTCACATATTAATCAAAGTGCAATGTGGAAAATAAAAATATTACATCAATTGCAACAGGCAAATGTAGGAATTGATGATTGACTCATCAATTAATCCAGCTGACTTAAACCTTACCCCCAAAATGGTGTTATCCGTTTGGCCAGAAGCTTCTTACGTATTTTATTACCTCTGATCATTATTAATTGAAAAATTAGGGTTTTTGAGACAGTGTCTCAAGTAACCCAGGCTCACATTGAATTCTGGATGGTGAGGATGACCTTGCTTTCTGGATCCTCTTGCGCTACCTTTTAAGTAGATTGCAACTGTGGACATCACCCCAGTGCTGGGAGATAAAACAAGGCTCTGTGCATGTTAGGTGTAATTCCCCACTAACTGAGCTACATCTTCAGCACCAAATAATGTTTTGATATCCATATGCTATTACTGAAAACAATGGAGTTTGAAGATGTAATCTCTCCATTGGACAACATCTTTTTATGTAGTCTGAGAATTAAATCATATGTATTTCCCACCTACCTAGAACTAATAGGCTTTTCTTTAACTTAGCATGTGTCAGCAAGCCTCTAACCTACTAAAGTTGAGGTCACTCTACCTTTTTCCCTATCTGGAGCTTTCCAGTGTTTTACATGGGCGCTGGGGATCTGAACTCAGTCCTTGGGTTTAGACAACAAGTAGTTAATCCCTAAGCTGTCTCCCCAGTCCTGGTATTTAAAATATCACTAGAAATCACACACACACATCACACACACACATTACACACTCACATCACATACAGATACATGTATGTTCAGATACATGCGTGTATCTGAAGCTGTAATCGTAGCACTAGGGAGGCAGAAGCAGGAAGATCACAAGTTCAAACCCAGCCCGTTCTTCAAGGACTAAAAGATGGCAACCACAGTATCAACCTTTTATTTACTTTTCCACAATGTCTTTCTTCAAGGTCCTAGTGCTTAATATAAGTAGAAATGCAACAAACAGTGCTTAAAAATTGAGACAGTTGTATAAAATGTGATCATGTGGCCATTCACACCTACAAAAATACTATATTTACTTAGCCAGGCAAAGTCTAGAAGTAAAAACACTACGAACAAGGGAGATCAGATCACTACAAGGTATGAAATGTGTTCAGAATGAAGTACTAGATCTTGGAGCAATGCAGAGAATTTCCTGTAGGTAGGGATCGTCACTAAATTCTCTTTGGGAGGGTGACATTATAAATGAAATATAAGGAGAGAATGTTCCATGAGCTAGGAGACCCAACTCAGTAAGAAACCCTGGAGGTTCTCTAAGGTGCCCACAGGGTGTCCTGAGTTAGGAATGGCAGGGTGTTGCATGAGTGAGCCAGGATTATCTGACTGAGATGGAGATGAAGCACAGACCATGCTTTGGTTAAAAGGCAGTTTCATTCAGTGCTCTGTTGCCATTGCCGGCGTGGTAGGTCTAATAGTGTAGCTCATGTCCAGGTTCTTAGAATCACCCTTGGTGATGCACATGCTGATTGAGTCTTGGGACCTGGATTCACTAATCTTTAGTACTTAGTACTCTTAGAAGAAGAGGTCTTGTAGTTCCTTGTCATCACTTGTTGCTCCCAACCTTTTAAGTAAAATGTAGCTGAAAGCAGTGATGTGAAAGGGACAGAACAGACATGGTATCCGGCTCCTTTCCAAGGATACAAGACCATGAGTGGGTAACAGAGCACAAGTGTGACTACAAAGCCTAAGATCTTTCTTCTGTGTCATTTGACTTCCCTCTGAGAGTGGCTATGGTGGGGTGCAGTGGTCGAAAGCCAGTTAGAATCCACACGCAAGCATACAAGATAGAGGAGCCAGAAGGAGAAGGAAGTGAGGGCTCCCGCCAGGGGCATGCTGGACCTTTGGAACTTGGCTTACAGCAAGCAGTCACGGGAAGCACGTGCTGGGAACAAGACTCAAGAGCTACTTTAGGCCACACAGATGGGATAGGATAATTTATGTTGTGGGTCTGGGACTGTTCTCCTTGGACCGTGTTAAACAGCAAGCATGGGCAGAAGTAGCAGGTAAAAGAGGGGTGCTATCCATGGGGCATCAATCATGGGAGCCTTTATCTGACTCATTCTGCAGGTGGGATCTCCATCTCTCTCTCTCATCTCATCTCATGCAGAGGTCACATGAGAGTGAGGAGACCTAAGAATCTGGCATTGGTGTGTGGGTAGTAACATCCCTAATAGACTTGAAGAACCAAGAAAGGATTTCTGCTTCCTTTGGAGCTGGAAGGAGGTATGGCCCTTTTGCATTAACATAATTTCCACCCTTTTATATTCAAGTTACATACACACGATTCTTTAAAAATTAGAGGACTATTGCTTTCTCTGTTCAGAAATTTGAGCACTGGTATCATGTTGTACTTAGTTGTTCCGTGGGACAAGATGGATTACAAGTCTGCGAATTCAAATGGTGGCCTACTGCTGCTTTTTAAATCACCAGGATCCTGAATATTAATTTCACATGTGCACAGCTTAAACCCTAATTAAGTTGAACAGCGATTTGATGGAAGGTTCTCTCTAATAGTACTTAGAGCTGATTCTCAGACTCCTTGGGGACATGATAGCTCTCCTTTTCTGTTCAACGTCTTTCACTCGATACACCTGTTTTGTGTTACGTGTTTCCATGAAGTTATTTTAATGTAGGGTCTTTTTAATGGAAATGATGTCTCCAGTTTAAGGACTAGTCTACTAAGTTAAAAAATGGTGTAAAAGAGAAGAATAGGGTACACTCAACTTTCATTTCCTCAAATGAGATTTCAGATTGGTGAACAGTGTGAATTTACTTAGCCAATACTTGTTAACTGACTGTGGTGGACGAAATGGGGAAAGAGGCAAGCTGTCACCGTAGTCTACTTTCAGTTTTTTCCTTTCTTTCTCTCTTTCTCTCTCTCTCTCTTTCTTTCTTTCTTTCTTTCTTTCTTTCTTTCTTTCTTTCTTTCTTTCAAAGTCAGCTTCTGAATGCTATGAGGTGACCAATGTATCAGGAAACTCTAGTTCAGGAATCTCAACAAAAGCACACTCTCTCTCCAGTACTACCAGGTGAGTAGTGGTCTGAGATTTGAAGCATGTACATTGTGTCCTTAGAACCTAAGTGCGGAGGCTTGGCATGAGTTACTGTGGAAAAATTTTTAAAAGGAACACCTAGTAACATAATGATCTATGAAGCTTAGTTCAAACTCTCTCAGTTTATATCCACATTTCATCTTTGATAGCAGAGGTGAGGGTCTGGGTGGGTTGGAGGAGTTGGGAGGGGAAGGCATCCACACCAATGCCAGTTCTCAAAGCTCTCTTGTACACTTCTGGCATACAACATATTTGTGCATTAATGTCAAGGAACAAAGCCATCAGAAGGTGACAATTTTACTCACTCACTAAGGCTCTTCCCCCTTTCTCCCTTAGTGTCTCCATGTAAAAGACATATGTCACAGGCCATCTCTCAGAGATAAGAGCTGGTTGGGCACCAAGGAAGGGACTCTGATGCCCAAGAAGGTGTTTTCATTTATTTCCTCTTCCCTTTATTCCCCTTTCCCTTTAAAGCTCCATATATTCATTCTATTAATTTTAAAAGATTTTTTTTAAAAGATAGTAAATAATTCTGTTCTATGAAACATTCTAAAAATACTGGAAAATGTAGGCAAGAAATGTCATAGGTGGATCTTAATAATAGTCATCTTAAAAAACATCCAAATTCATTGTTTGGTGAGGTGTTTCTTTTATTTTCTTATTAAAATTTTTTTCATGAAAAGTCTATTCTGTTCATATACTCTAGAGGGGTTAGTCAGGGTGACCCGAATCATTGTTTCCAGGTGACAGACTATTGCATAAGCCTGCTCTTGCTACTCACCCTGTCTTTCTGAGGAGATCAGCACCTCTGGACCTTCCTCCTTGAAGACTACAATCTTCTGAGATACACTGTGCTCAGTCACCCTTATTATCTTAACCCTGGGGGTTAGTATTTATTTTCCAGACCATCTGCTAACTGTGCGTCTAAGCAATCCTAGTGGGTGGTTCAGTGGACACTGTCTCCGACTTTCCTACATCTTAGGCTTTCAAAGCTACTGTGCTTGTAATCCTAGCAAGTTAACTTTCATCCTCCTTCTCTTTAATGCTAGGATTACAGGCATGATTTTATGCAGCACTGGGGACAGAATCCAGGGTTATGTGCACACCAGGCAAGCACAGCTGCAGTCCTCAGGACTTGGCTCTTCCGATATTGCTCTGCCTTCTGCTTAGCCCTCCCCACTATTGTGACCAGTTTTGTTTGTTTGTTTGTTTGTTTGCTTGTATTTTGTTTGTTTTTCTTCATTATCATACTGTTCTTGAAATAGCTGCCATCTCTGGATGTGACTTGTTTACAAATCATTTCCTTTTTTTAGTTTTCAGTCATTGGATATCTTTTCTTTATCTTATCAGGAACTTTGGGCATTACACATCTTTCAATAAGTAATTCCCAAGTTAGAAATATTAATCTGATACAGTCAACTGTTTAATTTGGAGACTTTAGCTGTATTTACTTCCTTTAGGGAATATTTATGGAAGGCTATTTGTGCAATGTACTATGCTGGGGACATGAATCAAACAAGGAAACACCATGATGTGCTGGATTTAAGGTAAATTCTAGGGAGAGAAATAAAGAAATGGCGTTAGTGTAAGATGGACCACCATACGGTGCTATGATGGTACACAGGTAGCTACTGAGAGCCCCAGCCTATGAAGGTCATAGTAAGATTTGCAGGGAGGGGATGATAGCAGGCACTAATCTTTGAAGGCATAGCAAAGATGCATGCCAGAGGCATAGACAGTGCAGTGTGGACAGACTAGCACTAGCATGTAGGTCTGAAGAGGGAGGTGATGAATGGAAGTTGTGGGCCTGGTGGGGTCTTCAGAAGGTGAGAGGGGGAGAAGGGTGGTGCTATGGAGAAGATGGTGGTTATTTTCCTCTACGGGGTCTAACCTGTGGCACCTTAGTAAGGGATTACTTTCTCTGAAGACCTGTGGATCAATAAGTGGAATTACCTGGAGTGAGTAGACATTTGATCAGTACTTCTGAGCACAAGGAGACAACAGAAGACACAACAGTGACAATCTGGACTTTGGATTAGGACACCAGTAAGGACAAAAGTAAGGAAAGGATTTCAGACATATTTAAGAGGTGAAGTTATAGATAGACTGTTCAGAGCTTAAATATTTATGATCCTTAAGGTTGTGAAATCAATGTTCTTTGAGTTTCTGCTTGAGTGAAGTAGAGAACAGTCACAATAACTGCTCCTGTTGATAAGAAGCGTGTCTTCTGGTGTGTGTGTGTATGTTTGTGTGTGTGTGTGTGTGTGTGTGTGTGTGTGTGTGTAGGGTGTGTGTAGGGTGTGTATGTGGCACCAACATGGAAGTGAGGGTGACAAGGAAGTGACAGCTGCCATAGGGCTGAGCCCAGAGATGAAAAGATGCAGAGCTGGATGTCCAGATTTATAGGAAACAACCACCAAGGAGCATGTGTTGGATCTGAATTTCTATGGCTCCCCCACCCCGCCATACACACACTGCTTCTTATCCTTAAGCAAACACACCAAAGATAAATTTGTTGTTTACTTGGAATTTACCTAGCAACTATGTGTGAAAGGTGGTACTACTTACGCGTGGGAGAGAGTAGAGTGTCGTAAGTGTGATTTCCGAGTGTCATCTGGAAGTGAGTAGAGCGAACACTCTGGAGGACCTCCAAATCAAGAGACACACAGCATACAAAGAATGCCAGAGGCTCGGCACGAAAGAAAGCAATATAGGGACAATTCCAGGCTCGCCACCTACAGCAAACGTATTATGAAGACTATAAGAAAAGCAAAGCACAAAGTGTCAAATGTTAGATGAGAACATTTTCAACTGATACAATAATACAGAAAATTAAACACAAGAATGGAAAGCTCCAAGCACAAAAATAAAGCAGATATCACAAAATGCAAAATAAAATAAAATAAAATAAAATAAAATAAAATAAAATAAAATAAAATAAAATAAAATACCAATTACCTGCCTGGCTAACTTTTATAGCTCAAATATCTTGTGTGACAGTTATCTTTGGGCTATAGACATTGTGATCTCACCTTTCTTATGAAAACAATGGTTCATTCTTTCTATTTGATCAAATAGATTGATCAAGTAATTGATCAGAACTTATTGCTAACAATGTATTGGGCACGAAGGTAGGAAGGATATAGGAGAAGTTGGGGTTAGGGAAAAATATAATATATTGTATGAAAAGTGTTTTAAATAAAAATATAAATATTTCTTTATTCCTTTTAATTTATGTTAACATGACATAACCATTCATATCTTTCTCTAATTTGAGAAAATATCTATAGAAGTTTTTTTTTCATATGTAAACAGTAAGAGTACATGACATTATAAATTTTCTGATTTTGATTTCTTTGAGAATTTTGAACTGTATTTTGAGCATATTCTTCTCCTTCCCCAACTCCTCCTATACCTTCTTCTCTACCCACCCAAATCTGTGTTCTCATTCTTGTTAACCAATAGAGTCCAATCTGTGCTGGCCACACTGTCGGATGTGGGGCCTCTGCTGGAGGACAGTGAACCAACTTAGTGAGAACTGACTCCCTCTCTGAGCAGTGGTCAGTTACCAACATCTCCTTAGATAGGGGATGGACTTTCCTCTCCGTGCTGGGAAGATGTCTAAGTTGGGCTTTATGTGCTCACACTCGCAGAACTGCTGTGAGTTCATGTGCATACTTGCCATACTGTGTTTGGGGGAAAATGTTCATTGTAGTGAGCCATTGCCTCTGGCTCATGGAATCTCTTTGCTTGCTCTTCTGTAGTGATCCTGAATCTTGGAAAAAGGCATGTGACATAGATGTTCCATTTAGTGTTGACTGTTCTATTGTCTCTTGTTATCTTCACCTTGGCTAGTTGTCAGTCTCTGTGTTAATTGTAATCTACTCCATAAAGAAGCTTCTCTGATGAGGGTGACATTCAAATCTCTGGTTAGAGATTAACCTTCAGCTGTGAGCTGCCTTCACTGTCAGTGGCAACTCTCAGACAACTCACCAGTGGCTTCACTGCAGTAGAATATCTTAGGTTCTGCTACTTAACTTGATGCAATATTAGCCTTCATCTTGGTGTGTATCTCTAAGAGAAAGGGCTGTTTTACTTAGGCTTTGATGAGAACTGAACCTTCAAGTTGGAAGTTGCTTGCACTTCATATTTTACTTTGCCTTCATGCCTTTAGTGTTCTGTATCCTGCATCCTGATCATATTGCAATACTCTTATCCATGTAGTTTGCTTATGACACTCTGTACATTAACATGGAGGGGTGGTGTGGTTTAACAGAAGTCAGTGTAGCAGTGGTATAACCGTACAAGGAGTGCTAACTCCATAGCTATTTCTCTAAATCTAAACATATCCATATCAGCTTTTCCTATAAAAATAATGATGGTCAAAAAATTGCCAGTGCCTGCTTTTGTTACTTAAAATGGCTATCACAGTGTTCAACAGGCCAGAAGTTCATGATAAGTCCCCAAGTGTGGGGACTGAGTTGAGAAGCTGCCTCTGTTCCATCCTCCAGAGTGGGCAAATGCTTTGTGTTCTTGTGGAGATAGAGTTAGAAAGGACAGTGTGCTTCTCAAGCCCCTCTTCTGGCACCAATCCATTGTTGAGGGTGCAGCTCTCATGAACTTGTCACTCTGAAGTTCCTGCTTCTTAACACTGCTTTATTCAAGGTTAACTTTAGCATGGGTTGAAAGGGGTTCCAAACATTACATTCTGTTACTCCCTCAGAGGGAGTAACAGAAGAAACAGCAAATGCAGGATCAGGCTGGACATGGTGAGTGTGTATGTGTGCATTTGCATGTATGTGTGTGTGTGCATACTTGTGTGTGGGTTAATGTAAAATGATTATTAAAATATCTTAATTTTGACATTAAATTAAAATTTGATTGAATAATTACCTCACTGGTCTTTGAAGATCTGTACCCTCCCCCTCTCCACCAAATTCTTATTTCTACACAAATCTCAGCAAAGATTATCATGTATACAGCTCTAATATATAAACATGGGCTGTTGTTTGGGACACAAAGATATTTAGAAATGTATCAATGCTAAACATGTGCTTTAAGCTAAATGTTTAGGTCTGGACAATAGATGGAACTTTCAGTTCAGCCACTGGCAGAAATTCTCACATTTCTAAGATGTAAACATATTACAGACTGTTGGGCGAGTGGGGAATTTAGAAGGAACCTTGAGGGTTTGCTGGTTGTGAGATACTGGTGGCTGCTGATATTTAAGGAAAACCTGAGAGGCATTCTGGAATGGGAGGAAAGCGGCTTGGGAAGAGCAGGGTGAGCTGCTTTAGGATGTTCGTCCTTAGTGCCACGATGTCATCTGAGCACACTGGCCCAGCAGCAGATCTCAACTGCTTCGTTCTCATTTTCTCAGTTGCTATTTACAAACTTTTCCATTTTTGTTGTTGTTTCTTTTGTGACTGCAAAGTTATTTTGCAACCGTGATCACTCTGCCTTATCCTTGCTGGCATCATACTTGGTGCACTACCAAACCTAGTTACACTGTAAGTTTATTAAAATAAAATATTAGTATTTTTGAAGTGGTTTGGAGTTAGTTGTCAAGTGAACAAGTATATCAACTAAGAGTTTATTATTTCAGATAGGTTTATGAAAAGGAAAAAGGAGGAGGAGAAGGAGGAAGAAGAGGATGAGGAGGATGAGGAAGAAGAGGAGTAAAAATGAGGAAGAGAAGGAGGGAGCAAAAAAGAGGAAGAGATGGAGGGAGAGGAAGAGGATGAGAATAAGGAGAAGGAAGAAGAGGAAGAGGAAGAGGAAGAGGAAGAGGAAGAGGAAGAGGAGGAAGAAGTGGAAGAGGAGGAAGCTGCTGTCCTCAGATCACAGTAGAGTTAAGTTTAACCTTGAAACTCTCATCCTTTTGCCTCAGCTCCAGAGTGATTTCCAGGTTCGTGACACCACACCCGGCTCCTTTTAAAACTTAAAAAACAAAAAGTTTTAAAACAATGTCTAATTGTGTAGCTGTGTCTGGTCTGTAAGTTGCTATATAGGCAGACCGCATTTGTCTTGATCTCACAGATATGCCTGCCTGCCTGTCTTTGCCTCTGCTTTCTGAGAACTGTTAAGTAGAACCCTGAGTCCTCAGAAGCTCAAAATCATTTTTTTAGCTTACTTTCTCACTCCATCACAATGACAGTAAATGGTTTTAAAATAGAATTTAATTAATATATGATTCTCTCATTTAATTACTAGCCATACTAAGTCATATAAAAGTATACATTAACTTCAACCATGTTGCCCACTCTTCATAAAACTGGAATCTTGAAATGTTTTATTGTCGAATAATCCCTAAAACAATTATAAAGAGAGTGTCAAGATGCTGCTTAGAAAACTCATCACAGCCCTTGGTCATATATCCAGCAACAGAGGAAAAAATGCTTTGAAAAGATATATATTGATATATTTTGATAAAGGTCTAAACCATGGCTGTGTAGCAATATGAAGTTGATCAGATTGACTTCAGATGATGGGAAACCCTCTTATTAAGTGATATTCAAATTCTATGCTTTGTAATTATTTAAAATAGAACTGTCACGTTTAATTTTATAATGCGCTAAATAGTTAAATAAATCTAATATGAAAAATTTAATGTACCATCTTGATAATGTACCAGGATTTGAAGAAAATTAGTTTCTTTTATCTTTAATTCCCAAATCTCCAAAACGCCAACCTGGAAAATGCCATCTGTACTTCTTCTCCTGAAAAGACAGAGAATGTAGGGTACATGACTCTTAAGGAGCTAATGGAAATTTCAACTTTGGCAATGGGTGTGTTTAATCATGAGTCCCTGGTGGATTGATGGTTATGTTTTTGTGCCCTCCTTGTTGTAGTTTAATCTGTTTCAGGACAGGTCATGCAGTGTGGCACTCTTACATTTAGATGTTCTGTCTTCTTTGGGCTCTGTGTGTGTGCGTGTGTGTGCGTGTGTGCGTGTGTGCGTGTGTGTGTGTGTGTGTGTGTGTGTGTGTGTGTGCATGCTTGTGAGTGGATAGCCATGGTTACCAAGGCTTTCCTTGACTCTGTATTTACACCTACTCCCTAACTATCACCACAGACAAAGATCACCCCTGCTGTATTTCGTACACATCTTTCCCTCTTCCTCCCCTCAATCTGCCACCTTTGTAGCACAGGCTCTGTGCATAATTACTGGGTGGAATTATTACATATATATTGATGCAGCTAATTATTCAACCAATTTGGGGTTCCGTTGCACTCTGAAATAGCTTTGGTAAGAAGAGGACAGTCTTATTAGAGTTTTGAGCACAAACTTCGGAGTTAGACAGTTTAGGGTTCACTTGGCAATTTTTTCTACTTGCATGGGCCTAAAGAAATCACCTAAAGTCTACATCTCTATTTCTCATTTGTGAGACAGGGATACAATACCTCGAGGTATTTCGTCCCAAGAAAGGGAACTAAAGAGCAGAGGTCAAATGTTAAACAACACGCTCTGTGTGATGTCCCACCCATTCCTAGGCACATTGTCCTAAGTCATATAACAGCTCATCTGCCAATCAGGGTGAAGAGCCACACTGTTCGCAGCCCTGGGGCTCATGAGAGAGAATCCTAAGATGGGACTTAGAGCTTTTGAGCCCACTGTCTTCATTAGAGCCCACTGTCTACTTACAGTGCCATCTGACTGCTGTGTTTTCCTTCTCTGTTGAATAAAACTTTCACTGCCAACTGTTGTGCGTGCCTCTTTGTTTTGTTAGATTTCCAAGAACCAGGGATCTCTATTTTTCATAGACACTCCATGCAGCATATTTCTTCCCCGAGAAAGCTTGTGAAGTCATCCTATTCACCTTCACATGGAGGTAGCCTTCTCTCTCCTACTTTAAGGCTCACACCTTCATAAGGACTGTGAAGTTTCCAATTTAATGTAACCTGCTTAAGTATTCCCAGGCCCCAAGGATAAGAAAACTAGGATATTCACAGGATTATTCCCCTGCCTTCCATGGTAGGTAGATTGAATTATTTATTTCTTTGAAACTTTGGAGACTCCATGTATAGAAGATAGTTGTAATGCCCACCCCACCCCTTTTAACCAGTGAACATTGTTTGAAAAATATGTGACCCATGTACCACATTGTCATAAAAAAATTTAAATTATGCGTGTATTGGCTAACACTGTGTCACTCCTTAAATTGCCATCAGATTACACATGCTTGGTAACTCCCTTTGAAGCAAATGAGCAACATTTATTCTCAATAAAGCTTCCATTTAAACTAGGCATATTAGATAGCATTAGCACAAATTCATTATAAATTACATTTCAGCTTTCATACAGGGTTTATTTACTCAGCGCTTGTTATATATGAAAAGTTAACTAAGATAATATTAATATTAGTTTTAGTAAATGCCCTGCAGTTAGTAAGAATCCACTTAAACTGAGAAGTAACTCTTGTTTTCCTTTGTAATATTCACAATAGACAAATAACCGACCTGTGTTTGGCTTATACGTTCTAATTTTGCCATTCTACATTGATTTTTCATTCTAATGTAGCATGTAAATGTAAAAACATTATTTAGAAAGGGGCGGATTTCAAATTTCAAATATCGATGTTCCACATCATTAATTATGCTAGGAGATTCAGAAAATTCTTGTAATTACCCAGCTTATTGCTGTTTTAATGTAACATCCTCCTTTGAAAATGTAATTTTAGGTTTTTTTGGCAATAGCCTTCAATTCATATTTTACCCAAGAATTTCAGTCTCAGATATCCCCTGCAGAGCGATCCGACTTCTAAGGAGAGCCTTTTTTGGGCAACGTAGTAATAATTATAATACCGATGACAATCCCTGCCACTCTTCTCTGGCCCAGGCGTATCAAGGCAGAGTGGTGCACTCCTTGATCCTACTTAAGCCCCTGTTTAAATGTAAATTAGAGGAGACTCATTTTCATTACTTATTCAGGCATCCATATGCAATACCAGATTGCAAAAGGAAATATTTGTAAGCTATCCCTCTATTTATCTTACCGCGTTCATCACTATGACACTTCAGTGCTTGAACAGCCAAACTAGAATCATTTCAATTATCTACCTGAGGGAAAGCCATCCGAAGACAGACCTTTGTCTCTCTGCGCTGGCTTGAGTAGGAGAGTGGCATCTATTGTTCTTGCTCTAATAACAGCTGGGTCAAAGGGGATACTTGCATCTTTTCCCCAATTAAGGAGACTGAATGCCCTTAGCTGAATTTTGAAAGTTAGAACAGAATTTTGGGTGGTTCAATATCACCCTGTCCACCACAGATTTTATTTTTTAAAAACATTTCTATTCTACTTAAATGACAGTGCAGTATCACGGGTGGAAGACAAGAATTAAGCATTCAAGGATGCAAAGGGGGCACAAACCAACCTTCTCCTTAGCTTGTGTGTGCACAAGAGACAGTGAACGCTTGGGCTTTGCTGACCAAAGGAACACATTCTCTTCTGTAAATTTATCAAGTTTTCTACTTAAGTCTAATTTTATACAACAAAACTGTTCACTTAGAACCTTCCCCCTGCCCCCTGATTTTGAGGTGGCCTCAAACACCATTTTGCAAACACTGTCCTTGGACTATTGATTCTCTTGCTTTCACTTCTCAAGAGTTTACTGGTTTGTAGCTCTGGACCAGTTAATTTTTAAAACTTAGCTTTAAAATTCCTTTAAAAAAAAAAGTACAAGTGAAATTATATCACCTAATATCCTTCCTTATCACTATCCTTTGAAAACAGAGGTAAAATGATACTGCTCTTTTTGTTGGTATTTTAAGAAATAGATAAATATTTCTTGATGCCCATGGTATTAGTTGTCCCCTCAAATTACTGTGACCCAATCTCCTTTCCCAGTGTTCATCTGTGGAATTTTGATTCTTTGTGTCTTATTCTTCTGGACTAGAATCTTGTGTTAGTATTACATATAAGCGTCTGTTATTATATTTGGTGTGCCTTTTGTTTTTATCTTAATTCTCAATAATAGGAAGATGATGTTAAAGCTGTTACTACTTACTTACATTAAAAATTATTTAGTTTTATTCATATGTGTATGTGTGTGAGACCTCATGAGTATATGGGTGTCACATGCATGCCCATCCTTGGAGGCTGGAAGGAGTTGACAGATCCTCTTGTCCTGGGGGTACAGGTTGTTGTGAGGTGTCATGTGAGCACAGGAAACTGAACACAGACCTACAAGAGCAGCAAATGCTCTAAACTGCTTCGCCATTCTCCAAAGTCTATTTATTTACTTTTATTGCTCACTGCACACATGTGAAACAACTAAAGTAAATTAAGGATTATGACAATAATACGTTGCACTACTTTATTTGAAAAGACAACTTCAGGATTGGTTGGCGGTTGTCATGCATATGAAAGGAGGGACATGGTTATTTTTCTACTTCTCAAAGCTGTTTATTTGGTATGTGATTGCTATCAAGGTGTGAACGAGATGTAATTAACGGTATTTTAAATGTAAGGATATATATCCATTTGTCTCAGTTAGGATTTTATTGCTGTGAAGAGACACTATGACGAAGGCAACTCTTATAAAAGAAATTTATTTGGGCCTGTCTTACAGTTTCAGAGTTTCAGTCCATTACCATCATAACGGAAAGCATAGCAGTGTCCAGGCAGATATGGTGCTGGAAGAGCCGAGAATTCTACATCCTGATCCAAAGGCAGCCAGAAGGAGACTGACTCTTCCACACTGGATGAAGCTTGAGCGTGAGGAACCCTCAAAGCCCACCTACACAGTGACACACTTTCTCCAAGGCCAAACTTCCTAATAGTGCTACTTACCATGGGCCAAGCATATTCAAACCACCACACCATCTATCACGTATATAACATATACATGTATATATATAATATATGTATATGTATATAACGTATATAAAGTATACTTTAAGATAAAAATGCATGGTTGCTATGCCATATCCTGTTCAGCAGACTTGAGGTATGTAATACATGGTTGCTGGTTTTTTAGAGATGACTCAGAAACATTGCCACATTGTTCAGGACACTGTTAGCGTACTGATGCCCATAATGCATGTCTTTTATCTAATAAGGCATTAGTGAGGCTTCATTCTTCCTTCTTCTCTTATAACTAACCACTATTTGTCAATT
The DNA here is from genome assembly GCA_030674055.1 of Rhabdomys pumilio. Classification (NCBI taxonomy): domain Eukaryota; kingdom Metazoa; phylum Chordata; class Mammalia; order Rodentia; family Muridae; genus Rhabdomys; species Rhabdomys pumilio. The sequence continues at coordinate 10,413,531 of JANHMN010000001.1, forward strand.
TATTTTTTCCTGGGGCTGAGGAGATGTTTCAGTTGGTAAAATGCTTGACATACAAGCATGAGGATCTGCGTTCTATGCCCCACTCCCATGTGAAATGGCTAAGCATCATGGCATGTATCTGTAAGGCCGGAACTAGGGAGATACAGACAAGAGGGATTTTCAGGACTTGCTGGATAGCCAGTCTAGCTTAATCCATGAACTTCAAGTCCAGTGAAGTGCAATGAGAGACTCCTTCTCAAAAGCTAATTTGAAGTACACACATAATTTCCCTTCTCATTGAGTAGACTTTTATTGTAAGATAGTTAACCTTTATATAACTATAAAAGAATGCATAATTTCATTTATGCCTTCATTTTAGCATCTTTGAAAAATGATAAGCCTTGAGAAGGAAGTATAGGGAATATTGATAGGAAATATATGATATATATATATGTATATATGCATATATATGATGTATGTATGTATGTATGTATGTATGTATGTATGTATGTATATGCTATTTCACTATAGGAATCAAGTCCCACTGGGTCTTCAATGTTAAAATTAATAAGACATTTGTGTTTTTCTTTGCAATTAAAGAAACTGATCAGTATTAGTTCAAGGAAACACACTTAACTTTTAAAAGATTGGATTGTTGAGATGGATGTAGGTTTAAAAAACAAATCTTTTAAAAAGCAACATTTTAAAATACACAGTTATCCTGTGGGTGATGTAGGAGATGGCTGAAATTCATTGTGAGCTGAGGAGGTGGCCTTGATTATATACCATGCTGATCCATGAGCATAATCTTTTACCATATAACTATTTAGGGTGCAAGCTGGCAGGATGAGCTAAGTATTGGCATATTCTTGCTCTTATTGCTTATATTCTTGCTTATATTCTCTCTCTCTCTCTCTCTGTGTATGTATTCATTAGGTGAAATAAAATGGGGAGAATTCAGAGTGGCCAAGAGAGTAGATATAAGATAAAATGTCACCAGCAAAGCCCCAGCTGCAGCTCCAATCCAATGGTACACATGCTTTGTCTTTGTCTCTGCTTCTCATCGTCTTCCACAATCTTAGATCTGGTTTGAATCTGCTGGATAACAAGACAGCTCAAGTAAGCCATTCTCCCACCCCCAATTTCATTTTAATATGAGGTCTCTGTAAGTGGAAAAATCTGTCCTGAGACAAATATCAGGACCCACAGCAAGAGAGCTATCCTGGAGATGAAGAAGGGCTGTCAGAGCGCATTCCAGCAGCCGTCGTTGAAGGTTGTTGCTTAGGAAAACATCCGTGTATCATACAGAACAAAGCTAGCTGTCTTAGTATTAATTTGTGAAATTCTCATTAGTAATCCAAACACAAGAAATGGCCAGAACACCTTATTTTTTGTGAAGATGCAAACAGATAGAACCATTTGAGGTATTCTTATACAAATGGCTCCCAAACCTTCATTGTTTCTTGTTTTGGGGTAAGGTCTCACTCTGAACCCCAAGCTGGCCTCTAACTGAGAGTAGTTCTCATGCCTCAGCCTTTTAAGGGTCAAGATTACAAATGTGGGCCACTGCTCTTGGCTATAAAGATTTGATTTTTTTAAAATCAGTTTTGAGATGAAGTAGGTTATCCTGAACTAGTGATTCTTTGGTCTCAGTCTCAGGAGATGATAGGATTACAGACATACGCTACTAACCTAAAATGGTGTGTGTGTGTGTGTGTGTGTGTGTGTGTGTGTGTGTGTGTGTGTGTTTTAAGGTACACACGTGTTTGTAGGTTTTATGTGTACATGTTTGTAACGATGCTTTGAGTCCAGAAAGCAGTATTAGATATCATTCTTTGACTACCACTCACCCTCTATCATTTATTTATTTATTTATTTATTTATTTATTTATTTTGAGACATGGGTTCTATTGACCTACAACTCACCAAGTAGGCTGAGCTGGCAGGCCAGCAAGCACTAAAGTTCTTCTTATCTTGGCTGCTCAGTGCCAGATTAACAATCCTACAACATCAGACAGACCTGGCTGTTTAATGTGTAGGTACCG
>JANHMN010000001.1:10421801-10454188 GCA_030674055.1 Rhabdomys pumilio
CAGAGAAGAGAATGGAAGCTTGGCCAAATGGTTCAGAGAAATCAGATGGGGTGTACAGCGGAGAGCTTTACTTAAAGCAGTGAAAAACAAAAGAGGGCAGTGTGTAAGCACACTAAATTCTCTGGCCTTCAGCTTATCTTTGATATTTCCTGCTGTCCCAATGTTAGAATACACTAAAGCTCCTGTTACTTAGATATGGAATGAGGCTAATTATCATACCTACCTCATAGATCCATCCATAGATTTCGTGAGACAAACCAAGGTCTTGATCCTTAGTCCAGGCCATGACCCTTCCTGTAAATGCTAGCTGTTATCATGTAGAAACCCTGGGAGGATGCTGAGGTCATATCTGGTGGGGCTCAGGAAAAAGCTGTAAAGCTGGAGCAATAGAGTATAAAATTAGTTTTGTAGATAAACAGGATTGGATAAGACGAGCTGAACTGATGTGGCCAAGACTAGGAAGTAAGCTGGCTACAAATAGTTTTGGAAAGTGTGGAACCCCCAAATGGCCATTTTAAGTTGGAAGAAAAGTAGGGTTATTATTATCTAGGTCCAAGTAGAATTGTCTAACCAATTCCACATGTGCTGTAAAACTATATGCCTGGATTACCTCTGTAGTCAGCTCCACGTGGAGAAGAATCAGAGATCTAGCCCAAGGTGTCTGGGCATACTAAGCAGCCAAGGCTTTGGGTTCATCATCTCCCGGGACCCTGGTAAGACAAAGAAGTACAGAAATTTCTGGAAGTGCTCACAAATTTCCATAGTGTTTTTTCAGGCCGGGAAAACCTCAAGGCCAGGGTGCTGATATACCACCAAAAAGCTTTCCTTATGTTTGATGACTGAATTGTTTGACAGAGATATACAAAGAGATAATACCCAGGTGTGCTTAGAGTAGAGACAGGGAAAGGTTCCCATGTGAATGGGAGATTTCATAGATTTAAAATTGTAGGATGACATTTTCATTGATAGGTTATGAGAAATGAAGACAACTATTATCAAAACAAGTTCTTAATCCAGTGTTTGGTAAATAGTACTTTACTACCATGATTAACTCCTTGTCTTTCACTTGCTTATTGGTTCAGAATTCCTTACACTCTTCTTGTAATTAAGTTTCTGCTTATATTCCTATGAGAGCATTGAAGCAATAGAAAAAGGCAGAAAATGTTATGGAGACATGAGACAAGTGGAGGCGTCTTGCAAGCTGGAAAGGAAGGATTTCCAATACAGTTAACAATTGCTTAAGACCTTTCTCATTCCTTTGCTGAAATCATGCTTTCTAGCAATCTCACCAGAAGCCTCTTGTGTGACCCTGGTGGCTTCTGATCTTGCATTATCAGATTACAGTTCCATAAAAAAGCATTTATATAACCTCCCTATAATCTTACTTATTTAAAAAGGAAGGGAAAAACAATAGGTTTCTTAGCAATCCTTGAAGACTGAACTTGAGAGTAACCAAAATAGCATATGTGGGTAAGACACTAGACACACCTCTTTCTTTAGAAACCCATTTAGCACGTGAGTATGTTTTTCCTGAGAATCTTTTTTTTTCTTGGCTCCCTTTGCTTAAAATCTGTGTTAAATTTGTCCTCTGATAAACCACATTTCTCCTTGCAGAAGCTCACATACATCCTTGGTTGTCTCTTTCTCAGGGACTTAATTTTAACCCCCATGCCTAACATCTTTATTAGAAAATCTTTAGCACATCTCTGACTATACCTCCTATTGGCTACTCTTGAAATTATTTCCTGCATCAAAACACAAATCCTGAGTTTTCCTCAGTTGCAATCTCTAATAGAATAAGAATCCCCTCAGACTGTGTAGTGCTGTGTCTCTGTCCTGTTCCTACTGTGATAGCAGGGTGACTTGCTATGAATTTGTCTTGCCTGCTTAGTTGATTACTGGCTGCCTCCTCTTGAACTTTGTATAGATCCCCTGTCTTACTCTCTTGGCCCTGCAATGGGTTGTCCTATCCCTTCTGTACTGTTCTCACTATCTTGTATCCTTCAGATGCATTTACCCATTCTTTATACTTAATAAAATAGTTTCTGTGTAGTCTGATGCTTTCTGACTCCTAGAAAGCTTGTTAATGGAGAAAGGGGGAATGCTGATAATTGTGGAATATGTGCCTTTATTCCGTTCTTTGGGGACTACCATGTACTAGCTGCTTCAAGTTACCTGGTCCTGTCTACATCTCTCTGATCCCTAATTTAGATTTGGTACAGCAGTTGGACCTGGTAGTGACTTCTAACTCTTACCAGTCCATGATCTTTGTGAATAGATGCCCTAGGTAATCTTCTTATTATCCAGTTAAACATACTTCCGTTTTCCTGCTAGTGTCATAGACATACTTTGTATCTATACCTTTGTACTCGGTTTCTGCCTTGCTCCATCTTATTGCTCTTTGTTAAAATAAGTACCTATTTTACATTTTGGAAGTTCCAAATTGAAGATAAAAATTAATCAATATATAAACTTTTTTTTCGATATCAATTATTCTGCTTCTAGTCTGTGCTTTATATACTGGTTTTCTGAGACATCAGTTTTACGCTGTGAATACATTTCTTTTCCCATTTGAGTTTGGTCTCTAATTCAAGCCAATCTTCCTTTCTGATCATCAGAATTATAGAATTGCAGGTATAAGCCATCATTCTTGACTTTGTAAATATATATATTTGTAAGTATATAATCTGGAAGCAGGATAATGATGTAGCAGTACTATGGAAATTGAGTTTTCCTGTAAGATTTTTTTGTTTAGAAAATGGTGGCTGGTTTTTAGTAACATTTATAAATGAGATGTTTACATGTATAGAAATTTAGTGGGTATAGAAATTTAGTGAAGTTCCAAACTCTTTGTATGCATGTATCTATCTTTATGCATGTATACATATCCATGAATGCATTAAACACACATATATCAGTAATCGAATGTTAGATAAAGGATATCTTAGAACACTTTAAATGAAACTGCTACCATTTTAACACTTTTTATTACGTACAATTTTAAAGAATTGAGACCCACATCAGAGCAAAAATATTCTCAAAAGCACACAAAGCATACTAAGAATGGAGGTTTATTATAAATTAAGTGTGCTTTTTAATTAGATCTGTTTTTTTACATCTGAGGAAAATCAAATGGCCTTTAGCAAATACTTTACAAGCATGGCTTTTGTGTAAAGAAAGGTAGGGGACAAAATGATCAATTACAAGGCTGACACAATGTTCTTTTATCTTTGGTTGCTCTGTTAAAATTCAAAGTGCTTCATTATACTGAGGCATATCCTTTAGGAACCCCATTAGATGTGTGTTTTTGTTTGCTAATTAGTATTGGTAGTTCTCGATTTGCAGCCAAAAGGGCACTAGACACTGAAATAGAAAGATATCTGGCATGTGCTAACTGAAAGCAGAAATGGATTTTATTACATTTCTTATTTTTCTAGAGAGGCTAGAAAAAAATTACTTTGATCCATTCATATTCCTTTGGACAAATATATGTTAAGGCTTAATTTAACAATCAGATCCATGAAGAACTGAGACTCCTACGTAGATAATATCAAATAATTTCAGTGGAATACTATGGTAGAGGTCGCAAATGGCTGCCTATTTCTTTGTAATTATAGTATTGTATATCTGATATTCATGTTTATTTTAATAATTACATTGTTTCTTGCCACAACCTTGAGAAAGAATATGTAAGGATCCAAGTACAACCATATTAGTTAACCTATCTCAGTGTTGTGACAAGAAAACTTAATTGGAAAATTTTTATTTGGGCTTGTGGTTTGAAGGCAACATATATCATGGTGGGGAAGGCATGGTGCCTCTTGGCTCTGTGAAGAAGCAGTGTGTAGGAACCACTTGTTCATTTCTCAGAGGAACAGGAAGCAGGGAACGGAGAATTACAGTGTTCATCTGCCTTCTCCCTTCTCTTGTTTACAGTCCAGGATGCCAGTGCTCTTTTATTCATAAAATGTATTCTCTGCTCAACAACCCTTTCTGGAAATGCCCTCAGGGTCCTGACCAAAGGATCTCTCAGGTAATTCCACGTCCAGTCCAGGAGTCCCTCGAGATCAGCCCTCATGATGATGAAGATGGTCTATGTATCGGACTCCTATTTGTTGCTTTTCTTGACGATGATTTCCTGAGAATCTCTAATAATTCAGGCTGTAGGATTCTCTACAACAGCAGGCTCTACATAGTATTGTCCTCAGGAACACGTCATATGACTGAGACTTTGCTTGATTTTTCTCACAGTGAACATAGCATTTAGGAGGATTTAGACTTGCGTGCATACACATACACACACACAAATAGTATAATGAAAGAACTACTGTCAGTCACGTCCTTTGTAGGACAGTCATTTTCATGTAAAGCCTGAATGACAAGAACCCCTAGATTCTTTCCATCCCTGTTCAGAATCTATGATGTTCTTTCCTGTTAACAAAGTTGTACTTCCTCTCAACTATGGTTTTTAGTCTGAAACATTCAACTCAGATATAGTGATAATGTCATTATTGCTTATTGTAATGTATTTTTTGACCTTATTTTGATATTAATAACTAATAACTTGGAGGTTGTAGTGGTTCTACTAAGAATATTTCTCATAGTCTCATAGAGTTGAATTCTTGGTCCTTGGTTAGTGGAATAGCTTGGGAGGGATTAGGAAGTACGGCCTTGTTCAAGAGATATGTCATTGGATGGGCTCTGGAGCAAAAGTCACTACCATTCCTTGTTGTCTCTCTCTTTTCTGCTTGCAGTTTGAGATATGAGCTTGCTGTTGTTCCTGCTACCAAGTTTTTGTTCAGTCATCATGAGTTCTAACCCTCAGAACTCTAAAAACAATTAAATAAAGATTTCTGTTGTGAATTTCCTTGGTCATGGCCTTTATTACTGTAATGGAAAAGTAATGAACACAGAGTTATGAAGATTCCTAAAAATACTTATATTTTTGCTAGGGATAAAGGGCTGTTAAAATTTCCCAGAAAGCTGATCCATAATGAGAACGTCACAATTTGTTCTCTAGTTTTACATATTATGTAAAACTTACAGAATAAAGAAGAAAAAGCAGTTGCTAAGTAAATCAGCATTCACTGTTACATGTGTAAAAAATACCCTAACAGATCCCAGCAAGGGTTCCACGATGACAAGTTGGCACAGGGCAATTCAGAGACCTTGCTGTCCTCTCAAGATATGGTCCGAGATTTTGTGAATCTTATAACCTTTATAAAAAGAAATGAGAAAACAACCATACAAATAACATGATTAATATTACTTGATAGAAAAAGTACTGATAATAAATAATTAATAGCACAATAAAGTGAAAAAATGGCAGAAAAATGTAATAAGATGGGATCTGACACAGCCCACAGTTGTATATTTAAAAAAGCATTAAGTTGCAACTGTTCCCAGCATGGTCTCCCAAGTTGAATATCATGAAATGCCTAATGGTTCACTTGATACTTCCTAAAGTTTAGAGAGCAGCAGGAGTAGAAAGATTCATCTGTTACTTGAGCTCTTATAAATGACTAAAAGAAATATGTGTCCCATCAATATTCATCAGGAAACCACAGGCATGGGGGAGTCTGAGGTGGAGACTTGTGACATCCACCTCCAGAACTGAAGGCTTCTGGAGAAGGAAGGGAATGCTGTCATGTGGTATGGGTGAAGAAACAGAAATTTCTGTAAAAGAAGGCAGGAATTCAGCAGGATGGAATTTCAGGTCACACAATGTTGAAATCCTTGATCCCGAAAATGGAGCCAAAGTCTTGAGTCTTGATAGATACGGAGCTAGGCACTAATTAACGTAGACATGGTTTTTTATCCCTTCTGGGTATGTTGACAGAAATCAGAGCTCTACCCATGGAATTCCATTGCTGTCAAATATGGCTCTGCAGATTCCATCATGAATAGTTACTGGGTTGAACTGATCAAAACAGGTAGAATTCTCATAAAGACTCTTAGAGTTAAATCATCAAAGGTCAAAGACTCCAGAAGGATTTGCATTTCCCTGATGGCAAAGGATGCTGAACATTTCTTGAAGAGTTTCTCAGCCAATTGAAATTCTGTTGAGAGTTCTCTGTTTAGATCTATACTCTATTTTTTAAGTTGGACTATTTTGTTTTGAATTAGTTTTGACATCTGGTTTGTTAAGTTCTTTATATATTTTGGATACTATTCCTCTATTGGATGTGAAGTTGATAAAAATCTTTTCTCATTCTGTAGGCTGCCACTTTGCCCAATTGATGGTGTCCTTTGTCTTACAGAAGCCTTTCAGTTTCATGAGGTCCCATTTATTGCTATTAGTGTTCTGTTCAGAAAGTCATTTCCTGTGCCAGCGAGTTCATCCAGATACTGCTGACCTGGGATCTATCCCATATACAGACACTAAACCCAGATACTATTGCAGATGCCAAGAAGTACATGCTGACAGGACCCTGATATAGCTCTTTTCTGAGAGGATCTGCCAGAGTCTGACAAATACAGAGGCAGATGCTCACAGCCAACCTTTGGACTGAGCACAACGACCCCAATGGAGGAGTTAGAGAGAGGACTAAAGGAGCTGAAGGGGTTTGCAACCCCATAGAAAGAATAGTATCAATGAACCAGACCCCCATAGCTCCCAGGGACTAAACTACCAACCGAAGAGTACACATGGAGGGATCCCTGGCTCCAGTCACATATGTAGCAGAAGATGGCCTTGTTTGGCATCAATGGGATGGGAGGCCCGTGGTCCTGGGAAGGCTCAATGCCCCAGTGTAGGAGAATGCCAGGGCAGAGAGGCAGGAGTGGGTGAGTGGGGGAGGAGCACCCTCATAGAAGCAGGGGGAGAGAGAATGGGATAGGGGGGGTTGGAGGAAAAAAATGGGAAAGGGGATAATATTTGAAATAAAATATCTAATAAAAAATAAATATATTTTTTTAAAAAAAAGATTGCTTACACTAAGGATTGGCAACAGCCTAGAACCCAATTTCCTATTTAAAGGATATTTTTGAAGTTCTTAAAAAACGGGTGCTTAAAACCTTTGAAGGCAGATGTTCACAGGTAGGATTGATTTTAGTGTTTGCCATACTCAGTAGTTCTCATATTCATTATCAAGTAGTCAGTGACCAAGAAATTTCTATAAAGTTTGTGAGGTGCAGAAATCCTTAGAAGGTCTTCTACTTAAAGCTTTAGAGGCAGTATAGGAAGAGCTGGTAAAGAGAAACTATAAAAATAATAACAGTTACTTTCTCAATTTTAAAATGAGTTATCTGTACATTAAATGCTGATGGTCCAAGTTAAAATACGCAGGGAAAGTTTAAATATATGTTTTGGGCACAGATTACATACCCTTATTTCCACTTTCTCTGGCTACTTTTAAGCCTAATACAGTTTAATTAATTTTCTAATTCATTAAGAACAATGGTTTCTCACTGGAGTATAAGCCCATGGAAATGTAGAACTATTCCAACTCAAACTACACTGGGCTATGAGAATTCACCTCAGATAAAAGGTTGAATTTATTGTCTGAACCAAATTCAGTTGTTGGACTAAATCACATCGTGAAAAGGAATGACCCTTGCGTACTTTATTCAAGACTATAAACTCTGTGTCTTGGTAAAAAAAAAAAAAAGAGTTTTGGGGAATAATATGCCTCGTGAGATAGAAGATTTATCTGGAGAATTAGAAGTAAGAAAACCACAAATTTCTAGGCACCTAAAGAGGAGGCAGCAAGAATGCCTCTGTGCCAGGATATGGAGCTCCACTTCTGAGTCTACCCCACTTGTGCTGCACATGCTCAAGCTGTCTTCTGCGAATAGAGAGTTGATGTCCCATGGAAAACCGGAACAGCTGAAAACGGACCAAAAGCATAACATCTTCAAATAAAATTGGACATTTCTGCCAGAAATTACAGGAGAAACAATAGCGTTTGAAATTATCGAAGAATCCTGGAAAACGTAAGCAAATTATCAAGAGAGAGACATGTGGTCTGGGAGTGGAAAACCTAGACACAAATACTTTCTTGAGATTTAAGTTTGGAAGCTGGGTCTTGTCAGCTTTTATTGGTTAATAAGCTTGAGGAAAAAGATGGCAAAGGTATATAAGGCGACTGTATTCCAGGTGCAGCTCAAGCAGCCTGCCAAGGGTAGATCTTTCCCATGATTCTTTTCTAGAATGTCCTTACTCTTTCCTGACACTCTCCCAGGGGATTGTGCCACTGGTTTAACTTAAATTTCCTTCCACACACATCCTGCTGAACTCAACATATCTCTAGCCCTAGCATCTCTTAGAAAGCCCAGATCTAACTTTCCAAATATCAACTAGCTGTATTCACCAATGTTTCATGGGCTTTGAAATCAGCCTGCTTGTTGCTTTCTCACCTGTTCTGTTTCAAATCATCTGTATTCTTGATGTTAATGCGCTCTTGCTGTATTGTACTTACTGCCCAAGGTACCAAACTTATGCCTGGGAGCTCTCACTCCACACCCCCCTAAATCCACCTCATGCTTAGGTGCTGAGGCACAGATTTGTAATCCTAACACCTAGGATATGTTTGTGTGCTCATGAGTTTGCACCCCTGCACATGGTCTCCTTCTCTTCTCCTCAGCCTTTGCAAACATTGCTTTATTCTCAACTTCTGCGAGATCAGTGCTTTTAAATTCTATATGAATGGGCTCCCATGCTGCTATACTCTCCTCTGACTAACTTCACCAAACATGTTGATCTCTAATTTTCCCAACTTGCAAATGACAGCTTTTATGGCTGAATTTTGGACACTCAGGTAATTTCCAGTTCTTATCTGTTGTGAATATTACTGCAAATACTGACGTACTGACTAGGCCTATTGTTCTAGATGGGTCTTACCCAGCAATGGCCTTGGGACCTTCTAAACACCTTCCTCAGCCCAACCACAAAAAGACATGATCTTTTAGTCGAATTTGATGGGGTCAAAGAACCGTAGTTTTACTTCCTTGTGGCATAATGCCATGCCATCCCAGATCTGCAGCAAAAGACCTTACAAAACCACTAGCAGAATGGTGATCCACCTACTGCATTCTTGAACAACGCTTCCTTCCTACACAAAATGCTAACACATATCTCTGTCTACTCTCCAAAATAAAAGTGTCTCCCTTTTCCCATTCTTCTTCTGTTTTCTCCTCCTCCCTTTCTCCTCCTTCCTTTCCTCCACTTCTACCACCTGTTCTTTCTTTACTCTTCCTACTCCTCTTCCGTCTCGGTATTGGAAATGACTTGGGGCCTCTTGCATTTTGGCCAAGTGATCTACTACTGAACTATACCACCCCTTTCTACTTCTTCTTATGTTACTTACCTGCATAATTTCTAATTGATCTGTAACTCCTGGATAAACTTCACATCAGCTGTCACACTTTTATACAGTTATTCTTCTGTGGATCCTTATTATTTTTGCTGCCTTTATTAAATACTAATTAAATTATGTCAGAAGTTATTTTTTTCAGTTGTTTGAGTCTCTGAACCATTAATTTTTAAACTTGTTGTAGAGTAATTTTAATCCAGCAAGAAGACTTTCTTTGGCAAGGGATCACATCTAAAGACGGGTCTGGGTCTGTGTGATCCAGCTAAAATGCAGATATACAATATACGTTTCATTCTTCTGGCTGGAATACAGACATGCCCTTAGTACACATCTTCAGTCCCAGATAATGACATATAATTGAGAGACAGACAAAGTGATAAATCAAAGAAAGAAATGGCAGAATAAGTGAGAGATAAGATATTCCCATCTCTCATTAAATCAGACAGGAAGTTGAGACGACTTAATAGCATCGTAGGGAGAGTCAGCTCAGTGCAGTGGAGTTGAGTTCATGCCCTTCAGTGCAGGTCAGCAAAGATAAAGCTAGAGAATAAGAAAGAGCCAGAAGATTCGAACAAATTGTCAGAATTCGTTTGCAGCCAAATAGAGCAATCCAGTGAGAGGCTGAGAGAAGCAAGATTGAATCAATCAGCTTGGAGAGCAGTTTGAGCCAGCCAGAGTTTAGAAAGAGCTAGACAGGGTCAGCTTATTCTGCAGTAAGTCTTTGAGATGATAATTACATCTGATGAATACAAGTTTCTTGTACAGTTTATTATTTTTTTAGGTCCCATTCTTTTCATTTTGGAAAATGAGGGTATCTGTGAACCTATGGACATCTGTATAGTTAGCATCAAGAAAACTGATAGCTTCCTGTTGAACGCTTGATGAGTGAATCAGGTAGCTTTAAAATAAAAGAGAGATGTGAACATAGTAACTGGAGAGATGTGAGTGCCAACCATGCCTTATGGGCACTGTTATTAAATGGGAATACATACAGTGAGGGTGAGATGGGGATTGGATCTTCATGATGGCTCCAACCAGCATGTGTTGAGTTAGAGTGAAAAGCCTCAGAAACACAAAGTGAAAGACAAGTTAAACTTGTCATCGTAATAATTCCATTGACATGACTGTTGCCGTGAACCCACGGCAATGGGGTAATTTAAGATTGAAGAGTTATTCAGCGTGAGCCTGAGGTCATGATAGGCATGCATACTTTTTATTTGCTTGCTTGTTTCAGAATAGTACTCTACTGGAGGCTGGGTATAAAGTGAACCCCAGAGGCAATGTTCTAGAATGGAAATCATTTGCACGGCCTTAAACTTTCTTGTCAAAGAAGTGGGATTGGTGATGAACTTAATGTCGGAAAAGCTGGAGTAAACCTTGCTTTCGATTTTTCCTGATAATATTTTCTCCAAAATTTTAATTGCTTTTTCCTTAGTTGTCTGTCTCTGACTCTATTTTTTTTTCTTGTATGTACAACAAACTCTGAAAAACTGAAATCATTTTCTCCTTCCTCTTTCACATCATTACTATCCTGGTCTTACTTCCGTGATACTGCTGAGACTCAGCGTATTAACCGCACTAGTGGTCCGTCACTACCTTAACATCCCCATCCTCTCGCTAACTGATCTCTCGTTATCAGTCAACAAAGTTTGCTATTCTGTAAAATGCTTTTGCACTCGCTTCCCCAAATATTTCATTACCTTGACTTCTTTTTGGCTTCCTTCACATCTCCTTTCTTGACTCCCGAAGTAGTGGGTGTTTTCCCTCTGGGGATCAACCTGCTGATATTTATGCACCCTCATTTCCTCATTTCTACTTCTTACACACACACACACACACACACACACACACACACACACACACACACACTGATTTCTCTCTTGGTTATCCTCCTCCTGTGGTTCTAAGTGCTGCTTATCACAGATAATTCCCAGTGGCATGTTTTCAGATGGAATAGCCTTTTCAAAGTCAGACTCCACTGTGTACTTCACATCACAACTTGAACGTGCAATTGGCATCTCACAGTTAATACATCCAAAGCCACGTTCCTCAAGCTGCCTGTCAGAATTCTCATGTCACCTAACTGCCTTTTTAATATTAAGATTAGCATTGTTAAATAACGCTTGACCTGTCTCTCTCTCTCTTTTTTTTCTGGCACCTCACATCTTCTTTGACATCAAAACCTATAGGCATTGCTGTGTGAGTATATCTGAAATGGCACTCTTTGTTTTTCTCTTCTCTTTCTCCATCCTCTCCTTCTCCTGCTCTTCTTCTTCTTCCTCTTCCTTCCCCATCTTCTAATTCCCCCCTTTTCCTTTTGTTTGGTTCTTTGTTTTTGCCCTCTTTACATGCTCTTTCTGGCCAAAGCCTTACAAAGTGAATACCTGGAATTTTTCAGTGGTTTGGGTCTTCAAACTGTCTGTGGTATAGGAGACAGAGGAATCTGTGTGACAGTCAAAATGTCCAATGTTGAAATGCTCTTAATTCTCCAGAGCACTTCACTGTGTATCTCCTATCCTCATTTACTTCTGTCTGACATGGCTGTCACACTCAGTGCACCTTAACCCAGCCATTTTGACTCCTGTTCCATGGAGTTTGATGAGTACAACTTGTGTTTCTATTTAGAGTATTTTTCCTTAAGAAACCAAAATATTTATGCGTTAAGATACTACCTTCAACTCTATACTCAAGTGTCACCTTCCCAGTGAAATTCCATAGCTACCTGATGTAAAATTTCAGAACTACATCTCCTCTGTTTCATGGTGTCCTTCAGTATGTATCTGCTTTAAAAGAGCTTACATGATACTTGCTATTAACAATAAGTTACTATATAGGCATTGAAAACATGCTAACATATTTCATTGTCATAACAATATTTTTACCCACACTGTGAACTCTACCATATTATGAATTCCACAGGTTAAGTGACTATAAATCAAGAATGATTTACTGATTCTCCTAGCTTTTTCAGCTGTGCATTTAACACCACGCCCAGTGAGCCCCTCACATGCAAACACTGCACCATGTGCTAGGATTGTCTTTCAGATCCACTGTTTCTCTGATTAGACTGTAAGTTCCCCAAGGGCAGGATTTGTGCCAATTTTATTCTGTCCCATGTACTTTCTGGCCCATGCCAAACAATAAATAACATTTTCATGAGTGAATGAGCATGGATCCTCTGTTGGAGAAACAGGTGGTATTGAACTTGGAAGTTATGAATCTCTTGAAGTATTTAAAGTGGCTTAGGGCTTCATTCCAGCAAACCGTGTGTACAGGGCTCCGCATCACAAGGTCATGTTGCAGCCATTGTGTGACTGTGGCACTAATGAGTAGATGTGGAGTTGTGGCAGTTCTGACTGTGAATGGATTCTAACAAGGGAGGAGGGACTTTCATGAGAAGCAGATGGAGAAGGCCTCATTCATTTGATTGTCACCAGTACTAAATCAGGGCTTCCTCTTCATGGCACAGGTCTTGAATAAGATTGTATGTTGCCTCCATGTCCTTACCTCTCCCTTCTCTTCTGTGCTTTTTTTCTGCAGTTCCTACACTGTTCACTAGAAATGGCAAGAACAATGGTATTTTAAAAGACCACTGTAATTTTAACTCTCAAATCTAACTCACACTCTGAATTTCATATTTCACTTAATTTTCCTGTGATATTTGAATTCTGAAGTCTGTTCCATCCCATCCCTGTGTAATTCTCTGACCAGTTGGAAGTAGCCAATCCTGTGGCCATGTGATGGTGTGGGCACAGGAGTGATAACCTCATCTCTCACCTGCGCATCATGGGACAGCTGGTCTCAAGGACATAAGAGCAGGAGGGTTGGCCCCACTTCTAGCTGGCTATAGCCCTCTGGAAAGCAGTTTGGCACCTGGTAGGGCTGACCCTGGTAGCAGGGGCCAAGGTGAGCCAGCCCCGAGGGTGTGAGTGCAGGAGAGCTGTCCGGGTCCCTTATTAGGGCAGTGTCAGAGACCTAGCCCTGGTGGCATCCATGCAGGAGAGCTCTGAAAAATTCAGCTACCACTCAGGCCCAAACCTAGGGCTTTGAGTTGGCTCATCCAAACGTCCACCCCACCCATGAACTGCTGGAACATATGAGGTGGCTAGTCCTGCAGATACAGAACTGTAGGACATGACACAGGGCAACAATAGGGTATCCAAGAAGAGTCCCAGTGAGGATCCAGTATTGATAGCGTAGCAGAAGCCAGAGGCCTTGAACCAGACCAATGACTCAGTGCAATGAATGGTTTTGAGTAAAGCTGTTCGGGCAAAAGGGCATGACCAACTATGACACACCGCAGCTTCCATATTGATCATCCAGCCTGTGTAAGCTTTTGACAGAGTATGTCCAAAATCCACCTCGTTATCACTGCCTCTGCATCACCTCTCAGTATTTACTAAATTTAGATGTTTTTAAGTTATTTATGTGTTTGGACACATCCTGAAAGCTATACATATGAAGTTACTCAGAGTCTTTCATTCCCCCCTGAGAGTGTGTGTGGCTAGTTATGATGTCTTGCCATTTTTTTTATTTGTTTCTACAAACAGCACACCCCTCTTTTCCACTGTACAGGCCAGGGGGATGCTACCTCTGCAGGCTTTTCTTAATTTCGACTTAATACTTGTTTCTCCTCCTTATAATATGAGTTAGCCAGTTCAAATTCCTTTCACTACTTGCTTTAATTTTCTAGCCTTAAACCAGACCAGGTCACTTATTCCTTAAAATTATCATCAGTTCCTCATTGCCTTTAGGGTCAAGAGTAGTACAGTAGGGTGTGACATACAAGGCTGCTCATGATCTGGCCTCGCCTTATCTCTCTAGAGTCATTTAGTTTCTCTTTCCTCTTTGAGCTGGATGTTTAATGTGTTAGGACCAGTAATGAGTCATTGACGGGAAGACTTGTTTTTTATGTCTACACCTAAACTCAAAGCTTCTGGAGCTGTCCATATGATTTTGTCCTAGGTGCATCAAGGATCAGTCCCTAAACTCTGGGCAATAGTTTTGAGTCTTTTCTTTCTGAGATGCTTCCTTTGAACTCAACACTTCCAAAGGACAGCAGCCGTTTTCTTGAATATTGGTCAGCTTTGGGGGATAAGGAGCATATTCTCATCTAGCCCCTGAACGAATGAATGTTTGTACTGCACATGTGTCTTACTTGCAGAAAGGAAACATGTCTTCCATTTATATTGGGAAGCTATGGCAAGTGTGGCTTACAAACACAGCATAGAGCCTTGCTTCCAAGGAGTCTGAATTGACCTTCTAAAGATGAAGGTGTCAGGGAATATACAAGAAAGAGGGAGAGAAAGAGAGAGAGGGGGGGAGTTAACATTAAGCATTTAGGTAGAAAGGTACTGCAATAAAACAGAGAGTAATAAGAAATGATGATGTTAAGGAAAACTGCTATGAAACTGAAAACAAAGGATGATAATGAGTGTTCAAGGTAAAAGGGAAGAAAAACTTAATATCCACTATTAAATTTTAGCAAAATGCAAAGGAATTACTGACATAAGATATAGAGATACTTTAAGGAGAAGAGGTTTGTTGGACAAGAGGAAAGTAAGGCCAAAGCTTGAGAAGAAGCTGCAGGACACAGCATGGAGAAAGCATGGCATAGTGAGAAAGGAGGAGAATGGAGAAGATAGTGTGGTCTCTCACTGTCTAGGTAGAGTGTGGAAGTAGAGGTTGTGAAACTGGCTTTCTGCTGAGTCCTTGAGCTTAACCGTCTGGGTGGACCATGGTACTCCATCCCATCCTGCTTAGGATTTTCTCCATCTATGCGAGGACACTCGGATTTGATAAAGCATATGAATCTGTGATTAAGTCAACCTTGGGAGTGTTGAGTTGGAAGTGAATATGAGAATGTCATACCTAGGCACCCCATAGGACCATAAATCAAGGAAATGCAGCTCACAGCTAGTAAAGGAATAGACAGCTATAAAGTCATCAGAATTAATTTCATGTTTTGTTTGATATATCTCCACTCTATGAGGCATCATTGATTCTAGGTAAGTGTAATAATAATAGATTATAGTCAGTTGAACAGAATGACAAAGACCAACTCCCAGGCTGTATTTTAAAGGAAAATGAAAACAAAACAAAACAAAACAAAACAAAACAAAACAAAACAAAACAAAACAAAACCATATTGGCTAATCATTTTTACCCTTCTCCTCCTTATCTCCTACTGTGCATTACCTGAAAGGTCATAATGCCTGCAAGCATTAACTGGCAGTAGAATAGTCTTCTAGGTCCACAAGGACAATTGACAAGAAACAACTGGGTTCTCACCAAAATTGCACAAAAAAATTTTCAAATTTAGAGGTTGGACTTTTGTGAATAACACAGAACACTTGTACACAAAAGGACTGGTTGAAGGCAAGATTTAGGTTACTGGAAGACTCAGAGAAATGTGCAACAAGAAACTAAGGAAGGGCAGGTCCTAAGAAATGTGCAGAGGAAAGGCTGTCCAAAGAGAGAAAAGCAGAAATGATTTTAATATGGTTCATCCTCACAGAAGCCACCGCAGAGAAGAATCTCAGAAAAGGAATGGGTCAGATCAGTCAGAAAATGACATTTAGAATTACCAGAAAGAGGTTATTTCTAAATTAACTGAGCACAGTTGGTAAAAGTTATTTAAAAGTAGGAGTAACTGAGTCTTTCTGAAGATGGACATGTAAGAGCCAATATGGAAAGGTTAATTGAGGAAGCTAAGGAGAGACCTGTGGGATTAAATTATCATAGAAAGTGGGAAAGGAGGTGGTTTTATAATGCAGGAAAACGGTGTACATTAAGACAGGTAGAAAGCCGGCTCTGATGGTGTGGATGGAGAACAGCAGGTCATGTGGGCTCAGGGCATGTTCTGTTTTATCTCTTCAAAAAGAAAAGAAGGTAAATGAGGGGGCCACACTCAGCCCAAACTCAGAAATGCAAAACGACATGCAGATTGGTTATAATGAACAGGGGCTGTGCCGTGCAGGGATCACGAGAGGATTCTAAATTCTTCTTGATGTGACTTATGGCACTTTCCAATTCCAATCTGGAATGTGGAATCCGGGGCACGTGCACTTCTAAATTGTGATTTCTAAACTGGGGAGAATAGATGCTTTCTTCCCAGCTCTAAGAACATAGCTGAGTATTTGTGATATCATAGATTATTATCAAATGCATTATCTGACAACAGTCAATGGTAACCCTCATACCACACACATACACACACACACACACACACACACACACACACTGGTCATTTTATTTTCTTGTTGAGAGGAACTTTTGACTGACAAAGTTTCACAAAATGATGTATTTGGTAAAAGAATACAGTTATGCCGGTCTCTTTGGGCATTATCACCAAGGTTCACTCAAATTATAAGCTATATCCTGTAGCTTGAGAAGTACAAATGTTTCATTAAAAAACTTCTCGGAGCAAAAATAGGTAAACAAGTGACTCATAGTTGGCAAAGTAAAAGACAAAAAAATCAAACAAACAAAACAAACAAACAAAAACCACAACAGAAATAAAACAACAAATTAAACCAAGACAAACTTGAATAAGATAAGCACATTAGTTTGCATTGTCCAATCCCTTCTTTGTCTGACCAAGAGCTAAAGATTGCTGCTTTTACATCTCAAAATGCTCATCCAATATAGATTCTGAAATTCTTATTACCTATTTTTTTCCTGACAAGTATAAGACATCACTTATGAAAATACAGAGAGGACAGAAACACATTCTTAGCTTAAAGACACAGAGTGTGGGCTGAAGAGATGGCTCAGTGGTTGAGAGCACTGGTGTCTCTTCCAGGGGATCTGGGTTCAATTCTCAGCATCCACAGGGCAGATCATTTCTGTCTGTAAGTCCAGATCCTGGGCAAGTGACACCTTCATGCAGAAAGAAATTCAGGCAAAACACCAATGAACAGAAAATGCAAATAAATGATAAAAACCAAAAATCATTCAACCAAATAAAACAGCAACAGGAGCAACAATAACAGTGACAACAACAAAGAATGAAATAATAAATGTTGGCCTGATGGTTGTCCAGGTTTCATGGACACTGCTTTACATGATTAAGTTATGTTCAAACATGAGAACTTAAAAGCATTTGTATTTATAGCATAGCACAGCATCTATTTGGATTTAAATAGAATTTCTAGTGATTTTTGTTGCTATTGCTGTGTGTTGTTTGTGCATGTGTGTGTGTGTGTGTGTGTGTGTGTGCATGTGTGCATGCTTGTGTGGTGTGTGTGTGTGTGTGTGTGTGTGTGTGTGAACATGCGAGACCCAGAACTTGAATTCAGGTGTCTTCCTGTATAGCTCTCTACTTGTTTTATTTTGAGACAAAGTCTTTTACTGAAAACAGAGCTTGCCAATTCTGCTCGAGTGGGTGGTCTGTAAAGCTGATGTCAGGCTTGTCTCCGTCCCTGAGCCGTAGAGTTGGAGCCCTGGGCTTAGAGTCATGCTCTGCCCAATATGGAGTTCACACAGGTCCAGAGAATCAGCATACGGGTCTTCATGCAGTCAGCATCTTATTCACAAGTCATCTTCCCAGTGTTCCCTCAAATTTGAGCCCCCCACCCCCCTTTTTTTCTGTTTCATGGACTGTGCCAATTCTGTGACTCTGGTGTCTGTTGATTCTGAGGCTATAGAATCAGCAGAAACTACAAGGCTAGCTGTAATCATACATACAAGGTTTGTGATAATTTTAAGGAAAAAATTTTGCTTAGC
This sequence comes from Rhabdomys pumilio, assembly GCA_030674055.1. Classification (NCBI taxonomy): domain Eukaryota; kingdom Metazoa; phylum Chordata; class Mammalia; order Rodentia; family Muridae; genus Rhabdomys; species Rhabdomys pumilio. The sequence continues at coordinate 10,439,843 of JANHMN010000001.1, forward strand.
CTAAACAAAGGAGCTTTTTGCTGTGAATTTCTATAGCAATTAGCAGTAGTAACCTGTTATTTATTAAACAGAATTCTTACATGATTTGGCTTAAGGATAGAAAAGTGTGTCAAGTCAGAGGAGACTACAGAGGGGACGACTTCAGCCTTGATCTCCTTGTTTTATTCTTTTTGTGGTTTTGAGAAAATGAAACAAACCACAGTAGGGAACAGATAAAAAGGTCAGAGGAAGAGATAGCATCTCCCTTCTCCTGATTAGTCCAAAAAGATAATTAAGCAAACGCTCAAGAGCAGATTTCTTCCTTTTCTCTCTTACTTTTACAGGAAACGACAGCATCTTATATAATCACAAGCCTTCTGAATGCTATCTTCCACACTGAGATGGCTAAGGCCTAGTGCTAACTGGAATACCTTCACATGGGGCCTGTGATGGGATGACATGTCTGCCCGAGGGGACCATACTGGGTAGAAGACAAACAGAGAGGAACTTTTTACACTTTTATAGTTTCTTTGTTCATTTTAAGTTTTGCATAGCTCAATTAACTCTTTCATTCATTATTAATCTTTGGCTAGATCTCGCTTAATATTTAATTGTGCTTCTAATCTCACAGTGAAGATTCTATGCAAGGTATGTCTGCCTGCCTGATTCATGATTCTTAAAAAAAAAAAAAAAAAAAAAAACTTGGTATTTTTGTGGCCAAGTATAAGATTCACCTGGACAAAACCCAGAAATTTTTGTTCGGATAACATTTTTCTACATCAGTCAGTAGAAAAGGAACACCCCTATTTTAAAAGGTTGTTAAAACTGATTCTGAGTGGTTCTTTTTCAAGGTTATAAACTGGAAAAAAACATTCTTTTCGACCTAGAAGACATAGGTTCAAATCTTGGTTCCCCTGTGTAAAAACAAGATAAGCCTTTGTTTTACTCTGCTACTGTCTATATAATAAAATATTGTAGGAATAACGAATACTAAAGAATATAAATTCATTTTTTTCATATTCTGGAAGCTAGGAAATTCAAGGCCAGATTCTTGGTAGATTAGGTATCTTGTGAGAGAACTCTGACATTGCATTGTTACCCTAGTGCTTGTCCTCCCAAGATGAAAAGACAAAAGAGATAAATATATTGTCCTCCCATGCCTTTCATAAGGATAATCCCATCTGTGAAAACAAAGACATGATGTCACAATTATTAATATTTCCTAAGAGGCTTACTTCTTCATGTTGCTGTACTGATTTCCAACTATATTTTTAACATTGTACATGCTGTACAACTTTCAGCATGCCTTCTGTCAGGACACCATTATTGAAAGTACAGTAGTCATTCACTCTGTCTCTGTCTGCTTGGTTTGTATGTAAAGTGTTCTCCAGAGGTCTCTGTGTTTGAATACTTGGCTCTCGTTTAGTGGTGCTGATTTGAGAGAACACTGACCCTCTGGAGGGTAAGGCTTTCGTGGAAGAGTCTTTAGGAACAATCCTTGAGGTTTGCAGTCTCTCTCTTTCCAGTTCTCTTTGATTCCTGGCTCACATAAATGTGAGCAAACATGTAGACTCATCCACCTTAGTGATAGCCATTCTTGTGGCCATATCTTTCCTTTCAAGATGGGTTGCACTTTCCAATGATGGCCCCAAAGAACCCTTTATCTGCTAAGGGTTTCTTGTCAGCAATGAGAAAAGAATCAAAACCAGAAAATTATTTCCAAGAAGTTAGTTTGTCATTGTAGTAAAATTATGCAGGCTTTCTGAACAAGTTTGTAGGAAGAATGTTAAAGTATTTAGTATTGAGGGCAAGAGATCTCCCAGAATGCCATAAACACAGCTTAATTGATTATTCTCGTGAGAGCAGAGAATACCAGAATGCCCAGGGAAATTTAGCAAAGGCAGGCATGTGAAAAGAACAAGGATGGTATGGAAAATTGGACTAGGGGCCATTGTGTTAGTTTCTGGCAAAGACTCTGCCTATAGTTTGTTCAGGCCCTGAAAATTTGAGTGAGAATGAATTCAAGACTAATGACCTAACCATGGACTTAGCACTGGAAAGAAAACAGGATAAATATCTTTAGGCAAGACCCTACTCATAGAGACCTCAGGGGTGTAACAATACAATTCATTTGAAAGGAGAGTTGCTGGAAGCACAGAGCCTTCAGGGTATGTTGTTAGAAAAAGACTGCCCAGGGAAGTCCCTTCTCCAATTCAGCTTGAAGGCACACAGAGGTGCATGCAGATAGAGTTGAATGACAGACAGTCTACATATGAAGCTGGCTACAAAGCTAGGCATCATTTATGTGGTGCTGCTTTTGTAAGCATACTAGAAAGAAGACATCATGGAAACTTGCACCAAGGTAGAAGAAAGTCACTGAAGTCAGAAATGCATAGCAGGTTGTATTTCTCCTGAGTAGCTATATATAGGAAAATGTGGAGGTAAAGCCTTGAATTCAGTGGAAATCCAGGATATTAGCGATGTCAGAAGTTAGGCACATTTGCCAAGGAATGCTGTAGGCATTAAGCAGAATCAGCCCGGAGCAGTGAACTTGTCTCACAGTCAACAGATTGGACCCTTAGTGCTACCCAAGTCTTGCGTATCCAGATAATAACATCATGAGCCCAGATAGCAGACAGGAAGCTGTGGGGTTTGTTATTTCCTTTGTTGGCATTTCAATCTGGCATCGATTTGTCTTTTCTTGTCATGTCCCTACACTTCCTGTCTACACTGGGAATGATTTGGGTGGTTCTTTTTTGTGCTGGACTTATGCAAATTGCTCAAGATTTCATAGATTCTTATAGGTAAGATATTGGCTGTATATTAGAAGATACTTATGATGGATTTTTGAAGAGAACTGAGGCTTGTTCAGGCTACAGGGGATGCTTGAGTTTGGGCTGAATGTAGTCTGTGGCCAAAGGTGGAATATTGCAGTATGGATACAAAATGTCTTCCACATTCTCAGATATTTGAGTAATTGATTGCAAGCGTTTTTTTTTTTTTTCTTTCACTTTTGTGTGTTTGTTTTTGCCTGTTGAACTTTGGGGATGTTGGAACCTAGTTGGAGAAGGTGGGGTAATAGGATGAAGTGATTAAACTTCGTAACTTGTCTCCCTTCCACTATTCTCTCTGCATCTTAGTCCATTGACATATAAGCAAGTGGCTCTATGCTCTTCCACCACAGCCCTGAATGAACCCTGCTATCATACCATTCCTGCCATGAGCGAACACTCTCTCTAATAATCTATCAAAGTATATCATTCCTCCCTGTGCTCTTGGCCTATACTTAGGAATGATAAAAATGCCTATGATATATCACCTTTATTTTCCCTTCTTTAATAAGAAAATAAATGGATAGTAATCAATAGGGGTATAATGCATATTTAAGAAGGAAATGGAAATAGACTCCGAATATTCCCACACAAAAGATGCTTGGTGTGAACCTCAAGTTGCACAGATTTAAAAAGCCATTTGCCAAGGAATGTGGAAATATTGTTTCTTTTGGGACTAAAATGGAGAGTGAACCAACTGGGCAGCAGTTTATACAACCAGAGATGTGTTCTCTGGGAGTAGAGTAGAAAGACTGAGGCTACAGTGGAAGCCACAGGAAGACTTTGGAGGCCAACAAGTAGAATGATGCCATTAGCATGTATCTTTAAGCCAGTTGTAAGGCATGCTTAAGAGAAAATAAGAATTGGACTAGTATCGCAACTACTCATGAGCGGTAATCATGAGTAGTATCCATCAGACTATTCTGGCTTTGACCAGCTTTGTTGCTGAAAAAAGTTAAAGGTTTATAGATTTAGGATGCAGCAGAAGGACAGGCAGAGATTTGGTCTGACGTTACAGATAAAAGCAATACAAGATATTGGGGGCATTTCGCTAGTTTAACAGTCTCAGTTTAACACATTCATTTCTGAGTGATCTTTAGAAGTTTGGAATTAGAAGTAAATAAATCTGAATTACATTGAAGTGGCTCTGGGACTTGTAAAGAACATATTCATTCTCCTGTTTGTAAGTGATGCTTTGCTGCATCTCAAAAAATAGTTTGACACAAAGCAGTATATACCTATATGTATGTATCTCTATCTCTATCTATCTCTCTCTATCTCTCTCTCTATCTCTCTCTCTATCTCTATCTCTATCTCTATCATCTCTATCTCTATCTCTATCTCTATATATATCTCTATATATCTATGTTTATATCTATATCTACATCTACCTCTACCTATACATCTATATCTAATCTATATCTATATATATGTGTGTGTGTGTGTGTGTGTGTGTGTGTGTGTGTGTGTGTATTCTTTATTGTTAACAAGCTTTAATTCAAATTCAGAACCTACCACATGTTAACTATGATCATGCACAACGTATTTGGCTCTTGACAATTATCTATCTTTAACATTGTTATTAGGTTTAGTTAAAGCATTGTTTGTGGTGTTTCTGACACTGTACACATAAATATTTCCCAACTAAGGCTTGGGACACTGAACAATAAGAGAAAGTGGGAGACCGTTTTAGTGTGCTATCTTTGTATGATAGAATGCAGACATTCTAAGAGATTGGATATATTTTGTCAGCAACTCACTGCTTCTCTTAGAGTGGTACTAAATTTACAATCATTGCTGGTTACTCTGTGTATCAAGTGCAAATTTATTGGTTGAGCCTCAGACAACAGCTAAAGATGAGTTTATATAATCAAGATCGTAATCAAGGTCTCAGGTAGCCTTTCTGGACTCAAACTTGCTATGTGCCTGGACTCAAGCTCATTATGACTCCCAAGTGCAGGGACTGTAGGGTGTGCACCCACACACAACTGCAACCAGCACTTATTAATAAAGACTTGGGTGGGTAATGATCAAAGGTAGCTACCCTCATGCATTTGAGTTTCCCTTTTCTCCCCAAAGAAGTCTCTTCTACATTCCTATCAGCACAAAACATGCAGACCTCCCACCAGGCAAAAGGGTAATCCTTGTAGACAAATAATTCATATCCAGAAAATCTGTTGATTTATCATCTAGTGACAGCTGCCCACCTGCCTTTCCTCCTACTGTGGAGAATCACTGGCTGAGTCATCAGGAGTTGATTAGTGAAAAAAAAGGAGGACATTTTTTAGGATGTAGACAGTCAGTACTTGCACATACTAGGAGTTGAGAATGAAACTGGTAAAAAGTTTTGAAAGAGAGTAACAATTTAACATCTGGTGACATTTTGGTCATGCAATCACTTAATTGTGAAATAATTCTGAAGAAATAATTAGTAAACCTGCCAAATAAAGGTACAAAGATGTTCACTGAAGAGTGTTTATAAAGTAAAAAATAATAACTTGCCAGTCATAGAAATGTGCTTACTGCTCATGAGATGAAACAGGAGGATTGTAAGTATCAGATCAGCATGGTGTATGTAGTATGATGTCATATGAAAAAGGGGGAGGAGGAAAAGGAGGAGGAAGAAGAAGAGAAAGAAAAGAAGAAATGAAAAGAATGAAAAGGAAAAAGAAAACACTAGGCTACAGCAGTGACTCATTGTGGGAGGAACTCACCTCACAGTCATGAAGGCTTTATCTTGATCTGGAAAACCCAGGAGAAGATGCTGGCTCCCCTACCATTGAGCAGAGACAGCAGGATCTCTGGAGCTTGGGCAAGCCAGTATGGATAGGATGGTGAGCTCCAAGGCAGTGACTGACCACTGACCCTCTTTCAGAGGAAGTGAACAATGTTCCTGAGAGAAAACACACACATACATACACATACATACACACACACACACACACACACACACACACACACATACATACACACACACACACACCAGACACAGACACACACACACACACCAGACACACACACACACACACACACACACACACACACACACACACACACACTTAAAAATGTGTAGAATGTTAAGAAAGTAGGAGAAAAGTATCTTCTACTTCATGAACCTATCGAAGTAAATACTTGGATTTTGTAATGATTCAAATATAATTGTGAAATAGGAACCATTCCTTTGTGCCAACAGAGAGGACATACGATCTTATCTCTGGTTCTCTGCTGTATTTCCAACACTCACAGTGACACCTAGCCACAGAAAGGGCTCAACATCTACCCACTCAATGAAGTATACTCACTCTCTTCTATATTCTCAAACATTCCAAGGACCTGGCACTCTCCTGTTATTGTTACATTGATATGAGTGATCAGCCCTCCACAGGAGTCTTCAGGTACTGAACATCCCCAAGGAAGCAGGAGTTCCTTGCTTTAATCAGTATGTACCCAGTGTTTGCAGGGTTTAAAGTGGAGACTAGGTGTGAACTGGCTGTGTCTAAACATGTTATTTGCCCAATTCTTTTTCTGTCCACTCAGCAAACAGTTATTGCATCTTATTCGTTAGCTGTATATGATGAAAAGGTTGGGAATATGACAGCAAACAGACAAAGACTGTATTCATTCTCAGGCTGCCCAGCATGTCTTCTGTTTTGTTCTTATGCTTACCCATGTCTCATGTAGGAGACCCTGTCTCTAAGGTATATCTCAGAAACATCATTTTCCAATGTCCTGTACAAACAGGGCCTAGCATATGACTTAGGTTTTGTCTATCAGACAAGCCTTGGATTAGATTTCATTTGGGAAATATACACTGGGGAGGGGGCACAATACAGAAACTTTTTTTTTTCTGGGAGGAATGATAAACAGCTGGTTCAGATAGCTGGGGTTTTAATAGCTGTAACCTGGGAATTCATTGAGGTTCAAAAGCTTCTAATGAACCAGGCACTACTGAAGTACTGTTATCCTTCAGAGTTGCCTGTCTGGGTTGTGGTAGTTACATTTCCTACTGCTGTAATTACAGTTTTTGACAGGAAACAATATAAGGAGATAAGAATTTGTTTTGGCTCAAAGTTCAATGGGATACACTGCATCATGGTAGGCGAAGATATAGTCACAAAAAATGAGGAAACTGGTCACATTGTATTTATATTCAGGAAGCAAAGAGTGATAAATTCTAGGGTTCAGTTGCTTTCTCTGTTTATTTGGTATAAGAACCCCTAATCGGGTCATACAACAGGCATTCAGAGTGGATCTCTGTGCCTCAAGTAAACTTTTTAGAAAACATCTTCACGTTGAGAAAAGGCGTGTTTCCATAATGAGTGTAAAACAACTCAAGATGAGAAGATTAGTCATCAGGAGGTCTAGCATATTACTGTCAGTCCACTGTGTTTTGTCTCGCTGAGATGACTTAAGACACTTGCATTCTGTAGACTTAGATTTTCAAAGCCTACTTTGGTAAAGGTTCTAAAATACTTCAAACCCATTTCTAGTCCAGTGTCCAAAGGTAAGAGAGAACAGATGGTTAATAGAAGAAGGAAATGTAGACATGTTTAGAGGTGGTTCTTTGGAGTGGTTCCAATCTCCTTTTGTCAGGATACCAGCAGTCTAGTGCAGTAGTGTCAGGATATCAACAGTCTAGTTCAAAAGTGTCACTAAACATGAATTAGCAACATTGGCAAGACCCAGCAGAAACCCAGGCCTCCACCAAAGTGGCACAAGTCAGCAGGAGTGACCAGAACCAGCCAGAATGTCAGGAGTTCTCTGTTATAACTCTTTTAACAAAGCAAAGATCAGCAAAGACAAAAGACCAATGAAGCATTGCAGAACTATGCAAGCACCCCATCACTGACTGTTAAGTCCTATTTAAACTCTCTCCAAATCATCACATGTCCTCTCACGGGTCTTACCTCAGCAAAACATCACGTGAGTCTGCCTCAGCAAAACACTACATCAGTCTGCATCACATGACACAACCAGAAGCTTCCACTTCAGCCTTCAGCTGAAGAGATAGCTCAGTAGTTTAAAAGTACTTGAGGCTCAATCATGAGGGTGACAGTTCAGGTCCAAGCACCTGCATTGGGTATCTCACAACCTCCTATAACCCTGTGATGCTCTCTTCCGGCATCTGTGGTCATCTGTATACATATACAGACACACACAGATGTACACATAATAAAAGTTTTAAAAATTTCAAAAAACAGCAGCTGGGTTAGTTACTTTTGTATTATTGTGAAGAATACCTGACAAGCAATTTAAGGGATAGGGGGAGGTTAATTCTGATTCAAAAATTTAAGGATCATTTCTTCATGATGGGGAAAGGCATATCAGGAAAAGCAAGAGGTCAAGTCCTTGTATTATATCTGCAGTCAGGACTTGTGAGCTGGCTATACAGCCTCAGAACAGTTCCCTAGTGACAAACTCCCTCAGTGAAGCTCTGCCCTGTAAAGGTGTCACAATCTTCCCAAACAGTGCTCCCAGCTGAGCACCAAGTACTTAAACTCTTGAGCCCAGGGGTACATTGTACATGCAACCCACACTGCCAGCTCTCTTCTTGTCTGCTCCAGCCATTGGATTCAAGGCACTGGATCTCTTGACTTAATTGCCTTACTTGTACATGGGTCTTGTCTCTCCTTGTCCAGTCAGTAGTTTAGCCATTGCTTGTCTGCAGATCCCAGATCACATTTCATCTCCTGCATTTGAACCTTTATCATCCATCACCTTACAAAGGCATGACAATTGGCATCTTTCCATCCAGCATTTTCTGGATTTCAACTGGCTTATTCCCACCAGTGTAATATGCTATTATGAACCCTAAGCATGATTCTCCTTTGAACCTTCCCATACAACAATTAAGCCATTTTCTACTCTCTCCTTCAACTCAATCCCTCAAAAGATGTCTGTCTACACTCCTTGTTTACTCTTCTGATGCCTGAAGTCACCTCAAACTACATGATGATTCTGCATACTGCACTGACTCTGTTCTTGGCCTCCCTGGGTATTGAGTGCCAAGTCTATATGAGCCACTCTGAGTGACAAAAGGGAGCTTGGAGAAATTTCAGTAAGACCTGGTCATTCCTTGCTCAGATTTTCCCAATGCTTTCATTACACCCAAATAAGAGCCAAGAGCCCTTGCCAGAGCATACAAGAGCTTGAGTTGGCAGCAGCCCCTTTTCTGACCTCATCTACTACTTCTCTCCTGCCCCCACTCCCTCTGTTTTCCTTCACGTCTCTTCCAGCATTCCAAGTGTGTTCCTATATCCAACCTTCTTCCTTGTATGGGCTTTTCCTAAGCGGATGCCAGCCTCCGTCCTTCCCATCTGGATTGTGCTCAAATGCTCCTCTCACCTGGAGGATTTCCCTCTGCCGCTGCACTTGTAGCTGACCCTCCTTCTTTTCTCCTCTGAGGCTTTATAACCGCCGCCATACATCCTGTGCTCACTTATTTATAATCGGCCTGCTTCTACTAGGTTATTATTTCCATGGGAGAGCACATTGTTTTGATCAGTGATGCACCCTCAGTGCTTAGAGGCACTGAATAAATATTCGTAAGGGTTGAAAAATATTTGTTAAAAGAGTGCCTGTGGTTGTGTGAGAAAACAGCAGGGAGTACCCTGCTCTTCTGAGAAGACTCTTCTCCAGGGATGATAGTGTTGGAAATAGGAAAAGATGCCAGGCAACAAGAGAAAGGAGAATGGAGAGACGGCAGTAGCAGGACCAGTCATGTATTCAGAAGCATAGACCTGGATCCTGGAGGGAAAATTACTCCCCTTACTAAGTAGCACCTATTAGTAGGCAAAATGCAGAATGAGGGTGGACTCCCAGTGAGACCCAGGATGTTAGACCTTGTAAGAGAGGTTGATGAATCTACGTTTCTCAGTTTCATTGTATGAACACTCACATGCCAGAGTTCTTTTCTTATGCTTATTTTAGTGAGTCTCAGAAAGAAAATTAAGCCAATTTATATTGCTCTGAATGAATTGGGGCAGAACTAAAAATCTAATTGCCCGACTTAAGTCCACCTCTCTGAGCAAGAGCTCAATGTTTCTAGCATTTTCAGCTTGCACTAAGTTGGACAGTTTGTGTTTCAAGTGTGCCCATAAGCTGTGCTTATATAAAATGAGAAATATGAGTTCAAATTGTTCTTTATTAATAAATAGTATTGGCTTATGCCATTGTGACTAAAAAATAGTAAAAAAAAAAAAAGACTGATCTTACACAGTGATTTTTAATTTAGTGAGTCTCAGAGCAAACTGTGGATGATCTACCAGAAAAATACATAGAAATTCATATATGACACTTTGAAAAGTTTTAGAAGGTGTTAGACGCCATCCCAATATCTTGCATGCTTCCCTTGTGTGTCCATTAGCTGGATTAGTGTTAGTGTTAGTTTCTCTATCTCTCTGAATAGTCTGTCTGTCTGTCTGTCTGTCTGTCTGTCTGTCTGTCTGTCTCTTCCTGTATCCCCTCCTTCCTTTCATCCCTCCTTTCTTACTTTCTTCTGTATGTATAACTACAAAAATGTATTAATGCACTTTTGTGTGTGAATGTACCTGCGGCAGGGCAGAGGACTACTTGGATGCCAGGCCTTGTTAGAAACAGAGTCTTTTGCTGTATCTCTGCTGTTATATCAGTTCTCATGACAGTGAGCTTCTAGAAATTTTTTTGTCTCTGCTTCCTATCTCCTTAATTGTTGTGTGCAGCTTTAACATTGGGTTTGGAGATTTGAACACAGGTTCTGAAATTTGTGTGGCAAACTTTTATTTTTATGTTTTTATTGGATATTATATTTACATTTCAGATTTTATCCCCTTACCCCATTCCCCCCACCACCCAGGAACCCCCTATCACATCCCCCCTCCTCCTGCTTCTATGAGGATGTGCCCCCACAAACCCCCTCACTGGCACCTCCCATTAATTACCCCTCCACTCGGTGTCCAGGCTTCATGGGACCAAGGTTCTCCTCTCCCACCTATGCCTGACAAGCCCATCCTCCCCTACATATACAGCTGGAGTCATGAGTCCCTCCCTATGTACTCCCAGGCTGGTGGTTTAGACCCTGGGAAGCTCTGATTGGTTGGTATTGTTGCTCTCCTCATGGGGCCACAAACCCTTTCAGCTCCTTCAGTCTTCTCTTCAACTTCTCCATTGGGAAACCCTTGATCAGATCAATGGTTAGCTGTGACCACCTACCTCTGAATATTTCAGACTCTGGCAGACCTCTAAGGAGAGAGCTATATCAGGCTTCTGCCAGCATGCACTTTCTGACATTCACATTAGCGGCTACCTTTGATGAATGCACATGGGATGGATACCCAGGTATAATGGTCTCCAGATGGCCCCTTCTTCAGTTTCTGTCCCACACTTTGTCTCCTTATTTTCTCCCTTGAGTATTTTGTTACTCCTTCTAAGTAGGACCGAGGTACTCACACTTGGTCTTCTTTCTTCATGAGCTTCATGTGATCTGTGAGTTGAATCTTGGCTATTTCAAGCTTTTGGGCTAATGTCCAAGTGGATAAAGGACCTTCACATAAAATCAGATACACTGAAACTAATAGAAGAGAAGGTGGGGAAGACCGTCGAATACCTAGGCACAGGGGAAAAGTTCCTGAACAGAACACCAATGGCTTATGTTCTAAGATCAAGAATTGACAAATGGGACCTCATAAAATTGGAAAGCTTCTGTAAGGCAAAGGACACTGTCAATAGGACAAAATGACAACCAAGAGATTGGGAAAAGATCATTACCAATCCTACATCCGATAGAGGGCTAATATCCAAGATATACAAAGAACTCAAGAAATTATACTCCAGGCAACCAAATAACCCTATTAAAAATGGGGTACAGAGCTAAACAAAGAATTCTTAACTGAGGAAACTCGAATGGCCGAGAGGCACCTTAAGAAATGCTCAACATCCTTAGTCATCAGGGAAATGCAAATCAAAACAACCCTGAGATAACACCTCACATGGGTCAGAATGGCTAAGATCAGAAACTCAGGTGACAGTAGATGCTGGCAAGGATGTGGAGAAAGAGGAACACTCCTCCATTGTTGGTGGGATTGCAAGCTGGTACAACCACTCTGGAAATCAATCTGGCAGTTGTTCAGAAAACTGAACATAGCATTACCTGAGGACCCAGCTATACCACTCCTGGGCATATACCCAAAAGATGCTCCAACATATAACAAGGACATATGCTCCACTATGTTCATAGCAGCCTTATTTATAATAGCCAGAAGCTGGAAAGAACCAAGATGTCCCCCAACAGAGGAATGGATACAAAAAATGTGGTACATTTAGATAATGGAGTATTACTCAGCTATTAAAAATAATGAATTCGAGAAATTTTTAGGTAAATGGATAGAACTAGAAATTATCATCCTGAGTGAGTTAACCCAATCACAAAAGAACACACATGGTATTTACTCACTGATAAGTGGTAAGCATTTTTATTAACACCTGTATCTCTCAGACAAAACACTCTAGAAGGAATATGCTACCTAAATACTCATGAAAATTTTAACATGAAAAATTTAAATATATACAGCTATCCAATGTTTTTGAATTGCTTAATCAAAAATATTGGACTTTCTAAAGATATGAAAGCTTTCGCAAATTGTACCTCCATAAAAAAGAACCTTGGTATTTAAACAAGGATCTAAATTTTTAAAAAGCAAAGATCAAACTACACCATTTCTAATTACTACAATATGGTAAAAAAGAAAAAGGTCGGTAAGAGAAGTCTTAAACATTTGGGTTTCAAAACTTTTATTTATAAGCCAAATATTATAGCAATTTTGAACTGATTAGAATATAATTTACTATAATTATTAAGATATATAATTCCAGATGCTTATATTGAGAAAATTCTGTGCCACATGATAATAGTTCTGATATTAGATGCACTAATATCAGCAATCATGATCCTCTCCACTTTTTTAATACAATAATTTATGAAAACTTCTAGGCCTCCACATGTCAATGTGCTCCATCTTGAATTTACCCTTAAATCACCCTTGACAGCCGTGGGGGTTTGAATGAGAAAGGGCTCTATAAGCTAATATATTTTAATGCTTGATTCTCAGTTTGTGGAGCTGTCTGGGAAGGATCAAGATATTCGACTATGTTAGAAGAGATGTGCTGCCATTGGAGGGCTTTGAAATTTCAGAACCCATGCCATTCCTACTGTGTTCATTCTGCTTCTTGCCTGTGATCAAAATGAAGACTCTTCACTACTGCTCCATCACCAGCCTACATGGGCCTGGCTGCTGCTGTGTTCTCTGCCACAAGGGTCATGGATTCTATCCCTTTGAAATTGTAAGCCCAAAATGAACCTTCTTCTGTAAGTTGGTCATTGCATCTTATCAAGGCAGTAGAAAAGTTCACACTAAGATACTACCCATCCCTCTCTCTTCCAGACATTATTTTCTGTAACTGTTTCCAGGATCTACATTTTGACCTCCAGGCAGGGTTTTATGATATCACTATATAGTAACTCCATCTCCTTTCCACTCCTTAATAAGCAATGTGTCAGCTCAACTCATGGTTTCTGCCCTCACAGATTGTGCCTTAGTTATTGAGTAATAATTTTTTACTTAGACAATTGCAGTATACCCTTCGACATTTATCTCTCCATGTTCTCTTCAAATTGGTACTTAGTGCTATAAGACAGAGATATTCTGGGAGCCTTGTAACATAGAATTCATCAATAAATGTTTTCACAATAGAATTAAATCTAAAACGATCTTAGCAACAAAGAACACCATCTTTATGATCTTATTCCACAAACTTTTCCTATTATAGTGTCTGATCTCTCCTTTAAACTTATTTTCAGTACTATGTTCCCAGACCATCTACTCTGCTTTCTGACTCTTTATCACAGTCTCTTATCTGAACTACTGGTAAGTCCCCTCATTTGTGCCCTAGCTCTGATTTGTCCTTGGTAAATCCATTTTTTTATTTTTGCAATCTACCAGAATCATATGTTCTGCTTTAGTTTTTGTAATGTCTAGTTTCATATGCCACTTGGACGAGGCTGAAGCCTGCCTGAAGAACTGGGAAAACAATACATTTCTGAGTATAGGGTGTAAGTGATTGAGAAGCAATTAGCATTTGAATTAGTAGAGCCACCAAAGAAGATTCACTTTTATCCATGTAGAATGTTTTTTCCCTTTATATTGAAGACCCAATATAATAGAAAAAGTGGCAGAAGGGAAAACTCACTGTTTCTTCTTGGAGGTATCTTCTTCACGTACTGGGTTTTTTTTTTTTTTATTCTCATGCTTTTTAAGACTCTAACTAAATTATACCACTGATCTTGTTGGTTCTTTATCTTGCAGGTGGTGCAATATAAGACTCCTTGTCCATCATAATTCCAAAAGAAAGTTTTCATAAGTGATTTCACGTGAATGAATTTGTGATTTCTTGGTATGCTATTGTTATAATTATTATCATGCATCAACAGTGTGTATGTGTGCATGTGCACACGTACACACACACACACACACACACACACACACACACACACACACACACA
>JANHMN010000001.1:10454198-10519873 GCA_030674055.1 Rhabdomys pumilio
ACACACACACACACACACACACACACACACACACACACACACACACATTTCTCTGTAGTATTCTGATTTTAGGCAAGGTCCATCTCTGAACCTTAATCTGTTGCAGTGACTTAAAGGAAGCCTGGGGCATTTGGGATTTCTACATGGGGACTGAACAACACATCTCTGGGTATCTACACTGGCACCTTCTAATCACTGATCCGGTGTTGCAGTGCTCAGTCTTGGCCGTTTATTGCACGTACTTAACACAGTTATAATTGTTTGACTCTGCACAAATGATACATCATCTGGAGCTCACACTGAATAGCTGCTTTGCGCCAGATGTGGAGGCTACAAGTGAATGACTTATGTATTGTTCTTCATTGTTTCACAAGCTTCGGTACATCGTTAAAATATTCATATTGTTCTGATAGCAATAATGATTTCTGTAAAACATTTGTTTTAGAAACTCACCTGTGGTGATGAAGGATTGCAGTGCTTTGAAATCACAACGTGTTGATCAATTTGAAGGGGTCGTGAACTGCAATGTAAGTTTTCTTTGTGGTGGAAACCAAATCTCCAGTGATCTTCGTAGGAGTGTCAACAGTGCTTCCATGAAATCTGAAAACAGTTCTGGCATTTCTAAGATGTACCAACTGTCATTAAAATGGATGATATTATCTTGGATCATGAACAAGGCTTACCGAGACTTAGGAGTAACGTGTGACAAATTCATGAAAAGCATAGGTGCACAAAAGCAGAAATGGCTGCTCAGATGAAGTGAGAGTTCGGGGGGGGGGGGGGGCTCAGGAGAGTGTTCCTGCCTAGCTTGGAAAGCAGGGATGCCGTAATGCAGCTGAAGAGGCTGTGCTAAAGTCACTCTCTTGGGGATGCACTAAACACAAAACAGCTTGCACAGGAGGGGCTGGGCTGTCTACATTTCCAGGGGATGCATTGCCTTCCTATGAAAGGAAGAAAGCCAGTCATGAAGCTCATTCTAGATGAGGACTAGCAGTCAGAGAGTGATCCAGTTCATGTTAGAACGTCACAAGTATCCACAAGAGAAAACTTTCATACAGAACCTAGGGGAACCTAGCAAAAAGAAAGAGGGTGAATGAATAGGGAAAGTTGCTGTGTAGATCTACTATTGAGGGAAGGAGACAAGAATCCATTCCTATCCGCCACCTAGAAATGAGCTGCTTAGTAGCTGGGTGATAGCAAGGACACCACCGACACAGTAATTTCCAGATGATACAACTTAAGATGTATTGCTCTAGACTGATCCTCTGTCAGAGCAAGATTGAATAGATAACCTATTTGGTTCTCCCTTGCTCTTAAGTCTCTTTCATTTATACCTCCATCATTCTGTGATTATACAAGAGAGGGACATATAATACTGTTCCGGATCAGGTATGATTTATTGACTTGCTGTAATTGTAAGATAACACATGTACTTTGTGTTGTTAGACTTGATGGCTTATTTTCTCATGAACACTTGTGAATAGAGCAAACAGACTCACAGAGCCTGTCTAAAGTGTCAGAACATAGCTTACTGCCAGTGGTGGCTTGGGGCTACATTAACGGGTACATGTCATTTGTCTTCCTTCCTGTTCTCTCTCCTCCCCTTTGTAATTAATAGATTTTCACACTCTCGAGCACTTAGCATTGCCTTGTTTGTTTGATGCAGCCCCTTCGGGGTTTCCCCTGTGGTTGTGGTAGAACAATGTGGGGGAAATCGTTTGATGAATCACAGTTTGTTGAAGGCAGTTATGGTAGCGGCAATAGAGAAATGGAATATTTGCAAAATGCCAGAGGTGAAGGAATAGGACACACATGATTAAAGTTGCCATAAAATCTAAGCTGTCAAAGCAACAAAAGCCATAAAAAAGAAATATTCTGGCAACGTCAGTCTCCCACATATCCAAGGGTGCCGTGAAGCATATTACCGAAGACAGTCCATTAGGAGTACAGGGAGATTTTTTTCCCATTGACTATGAAAACATGTGCAGAACTATAAATGTTCTTTGCCCCAGGAATTTAAACAGAGACACCTGGGGACTGAAACATCAACACAAAGAAACCAGCATCTATGAGTACTTGCAGCTCTGCTGTAAACAACTATAGGGGTGGGAGGAGCCTCAAAAGCAGAGGCTGACGGGGGTGAGTTTGCATGAGGATACTGATGTAGGAATACCTCTGTGGTTCTTTCAGAGGTTATGGTGAACCTTGGCAGCAGTTATGAACTCATGGAGGTATGGACATGCCCCCATATGAGAACATGCCCCTATTGTTTCCTAGAGACCACAGCTATGGTGCAGATGGGTATGGAGTGGTATGTGAAGAGTGTCTTGAAATAATGAAAGTATTTCTTATCTGAGGACAGGCAAGCTTTTCTAGCAGAAGTAGCTGGTTATTAAAGAAAACTATTTGGACACTCCACAAAGGAGTAACAGGTAAGCAAGGTAACAGGTAAGGATGACAATGTTGACTTCTGCTACCCTGATGGCATCTCATGAATATTTTGGAGACATTCCTGGGATATCATACAACTCCTGAGGGGGTGATCCAAGTCTGGGTAGGTCAGAGAAAACTGTAGCTACCAGGAAACAGGTTGTAATACAGCTTGAGTAGAAGAAGCAATGGTATACTTTCCTCTTTGGATAAACATATACAGAATTAAAACAAAACAAAACAAAAGCAAAAGCAAAAGGGACTATTGATTGTGTCTGGCTACAAATGGCACAGTTAATAATGCTTGAATAAGTAGACAAACATATTGATGTATATTTGTTGGATTTTATTGCTTTCAAATTACCTTTGACCCATGAATCTGGGAAGCTCTGTGAGTAGGAACTCTTCTTTCAAATTGCTCTGAGATTGCCAATAACTGTGGTAACAGAATTACAAAAGTAAGATGAAAATTTGGTGAAATAAAAAAATTCTGCTTGCTGAAAACTACCTCCACTCCACCCTCTCCTCATCAGAACAAATCTCTGGAAGCAGCAGAGAACCAAACTTAGGGTTGCAACTAAGTCACAGGAATAGCAGACACCAACCCCAAATTCTGTCCAAGTTTTCATTCTTCATTAAATTTGCTTAATAAATTGTTAAGTAAATAATTATTAAAACTTGTTTCCCAAGTTTTCAAGAAAAGCTTCTTTTGGAACTATGAGAACATATGATTATTTTCAATTCTTGTTTTTATAAAGTGGGCTTAGAATAGTAAACAAGCCTTTCCTCAGCTCCATCCTCAGGAAGGGATGAGTGCATGAGAAGACTTCATCTATCATGCCACATCCTTGTTAAAGTTAATATTTAAATTGGCAGCATCTGATTTGTCCTGTTGTTACGGTCGCCATTTTCCTGACAAGGCAAGGCCTGAGGCCATGAGCTGCTGTGGAAGCATGCAGCTGCCAGCTCAGGCTGTAGGCTCAGGCAGGCCAGAAGCACCTGCCCTGTCACCCATGAGTCATCAGCATGGGAGATGGCTCTGCCAATCTACCACACTGTCTTCACAATGCTTGGCTGAGCCCAGACCATTCCATCATCCATGCAGCACCTGGTAGAAATGAGACTCTAATGTTTAAAGATTACCCAAAGGCTTTATATGTTTGGTAATACTCAATTAACAAGATGCCCATACAATTAGAGGTGTTACCCAATTAACTAACCTAGATATAAGTTGTTACTCAGGACGGTACTGGACACATGGTTCTCCATGGCTCCTACACCCTGCCTCTTCCCTTAGTTTCTCCTCTTCCTCTCCTTACTCCTCTCACAATAGCTCCTCCCAAAATACCAAGTTTATAAATATACTGCTACACGTTATCTGTCTGCAGAGTAGGTAGGTAGCCAGGGTTTGCTACTTATTGGAGATTTGATCTTAGGAGAATCTCCTGTATCAGTCCTTCATTTTGAGGACTAGCAAACTGGAACTAGAAACCTGAATGAGATGTCCTAATAGAAGAGCTTTGTAATGCTCAGGAAATAGGAATAATAATAATAATAATAATAATAATAATAATAATAATAATAATAATAATAAAAATAATAATAATAATCACTCTTCCTCTTCTGCATTGCAAACCAGTCGTTTATTGCCAACTTTACACTGTAATGTAGTTATAAGACATTTTTCTTCATCATCATCATCATCATCATCACCATCATCATCATCATCATCATCTTTTGATTTTAACATTTTTCTTTAAACATAAAAAGTTCCACTCAGGAACCTGTTTACTTTCTTTGAATGGATAGAAAGTCACACAATTCACTTCAGACTATATCTTGTAAGTATTGTTTCGAATCTTTTTCTTTGTAAATCTAAGAGCTTCTCCTGTAACAAAATATGTGCTGTAGTTGTGTGACTAAGATCATCTCTCCAGTAGTAGAATGTGGGGAAGGCATCATAAAATGCTCTGAGACTTGACTGTAGGTTCAAACAGCAGGAGAAACTAGTTTGGGACCAAATAAGCTCTTATTCAAGTAAAAGGGTTGAGAAACACTACCAAGGGAACACAGAAAATAACTGGGGAAGGAAATTGCTTTTGGAATAAATGTTCTGTTTCCTCAGGTTTGCTCCTGTGGAAAGTGCCCCTTTGAAGAGACTTAATAGAACCATTGGAGGGACAAAACATGAAATATCTCATGAAATCTTGAAAGGTTTATTTTAGAACCATTTCTTCTGAAGGTACATGTGGAGAAAAGAGAAAACAAGGAGGTGGAATTTGTACTCTTGATCACAAATCACAAGACAAAGTTGATACAGAACTATACTTGAATTAAGATTGTTCCAACTACCTTCCTGTTCCCGTCTCTGCCATGAAAACTATTCTTGTGTGTGTGTGTCCTGTGACATCCTGATACCTGGACATTAAGCCAAATTACTTTGTGTTCCCAGGACACACTTTTGTGCTAAATTTTGGCAGTAACTCAGAGTTCTTTCACTGGAGTCTATTGGAATTCCCTCATGATTTTTGTTGAAATAATTTCATATAAGTTTTCTATCTTCTGTTGATCAGTTTCTGACCATATACTATAGACTAGGTACCATTCATTACTTTTTTTAAAAATGAAACTTGGCCACCTGTGCCAAGAATGGAAGCACATGTGAGACAATTTCTGCATCCAGCAATTTTGAGCAGAAGGGATTGCTGTAGACCATTCAAAGACAATGATAAGAGGCTCTGGTACCTGTCATCTATGAGGATAGTAAGATGCACTGATATTTTAGTAGAGGAATCAAACATCCCTAGAAATGAATCTTCACATGGGGAATGAGAAGTTGATTAAGAAAGCAGACAGGAGACCATCTTTAGTCATAGAATGGTAGGATTATGATGGCCATCGTGGGAATGCTTATGGGCTGGGGCATGAGAATTTGTTTTTCTATAGTTCTAGAATTTCAAGATCAAAATACTGACAGGGCTGACTTGCAAATGGCTGCCTGCATCATTATGACTTCTGGTATTTCATTCTTTCCTTATAAAGACATCAGATGTCTGTTAATGACCTCATTTGACCCCAGCTACCTTCTTAATGGCCCTATTTGTAGCTACAGTCACATGAGAGTTTAAAGCTGCAGTACATATATTTGAGGGGCACAATTCAACCCAGACCAAAAAGCAATGGCTTACTTCAGCAGTTCAGTATCACTAATGATTAGTCAGTGAACAAAGCCATGGGGGAGGTTATCAAAGGCAGGACTGTTTAGATGACAGACCTGTAGTGAAATATTGGAGTGCTAATGAGCCATTGAGGGTTCTCTGCTTAGCAGAATAATCAGGCTTGATCTTTGATTAAATTATTTTAGTGGAAGGTTGGAGAAAATAAGGAGGTAAAGTAAATACGGATGCAAGATGAAACAGAGACTGTGTGATGGAGAGTTGGATGTAAACTAGGCTAGCAACAGGGATGGTAACCTTAGATGAGCATATACTATGGAGAATTTGGGGAGGTAGATACAGTAGGAATTGATAGTGAATAAAGAGTGGGAAAGGGAAGTTTCTGATGTGGCACTGTACCATTTGAAGGGATGAAGGGGGCAAGGACAAAAAGCAGGTAAATTTCATGGGATTTAGGTAGAGTGGTGAAATATATAATCTGCTTGAATGTGGAGATTCCACGGGTTATAGAGTACCAAATAAAGAAGTCTACACAGATTGACAGGCAGGGCTGATTCTTGGAAAGCAAAACTCAGATTAGTTCAATTTAAAATATTTAGAACACGGACAAGCCCAGTTTCAGGTAGAGAGTACATGAAATGCCAAAATTAAGATAGAATGAGAAGATGAAAAAAAATACCAACAAATAGAAATCCAAGTAAGTATTGACATCTCAGGTGGAAATACACTGAAGTTATTCTTGACTTTCCATTGGTAGATGTTTAAAATATAGTTCAAATATTACTCTAATTGTTCTTGAGCCAATGCCCAAATAAATAGCAAATTAAATTTATCTTGTGATTTACAATGGCTTGTTTCTGCCTTTATTAAATATTTTAATTTTCTCTAGTTTAAACTTAACCTATAATTTGATTTTTCACATTTATGCTTTTTAATAGCTCATTTTTATTTTGGCTGTGTTAATTTTCCAAGTGTTCAGTTACTCTAAGATTAAAGCCTCAAATCTCTAATAACTAGTAATGAATTGTAAAATTTGAATGACTCCATTAGGACTTTGCAATTTGGGGAAAATTGGCTTTCTAAACATTGTATTAGTCTTGCCTTTAATCTCATATAGAATAGCTTCAGTCACTCTGCTAAATTTATCATAGTCACCACACACAGGCACACATGTGAGGAAATCCACCTAAGGATATCTATTATGATTGATAAGACTGTCAAAGGAATGAAAGGACCCCAACATAGTGTGATAGGTAGCATGAATTGTCAACTTACTGGGATCTGGAATCACCTAGGAGACCAACCTCAGTGCACCCATGTGAGGGATTATCTAGTTTACATTAACTAATGTGGGAAGGTCCATCTTTGTTGTGCATACAGTAATTGCTTTCTAGGGTATATTCAACTGTTTGGGTGGAGAAAGCAAACCATGCAGCAAAGTGAATGTTGTTCTCTCTGCTTTCAATCAAGGATGAGATGTAACCCATCTTTCCTTAAGTTATTCTTGTCAGATATTTTACCACCTCGATAGAAAAGAACTGAAGACACAGTGAGTCCTGTGTTCTGATACTCTCCTTCTCAGAGCTTGTATCTGTTGTTTTAGACATTGTGCTAAGAGCAATGAAGACATTGATGGAAGTCAACAGATCACAGTTGGGCCCCAGCCTTCTAGTGTTTGTAATCTATCTACTCTGTCTAGACTGTTCACAAGCTCTGTTGAAGCATGGTTGGCCGTTTGGTATGGTGTACACTGGAGACCCTTCCTCTCAACCTGCCTTCCTCTCTCTCCTCCTTCTCTTTTTTCTCTCCCTCCTTCTTTGCCTTAACAATTTGCTATTGTGTGCACAAATGTGTGTGTGTGTGTGTGTGTGTGTGTGTGTGTGTGTGTGTATGTGTGCGAGCGCGTGCACCATGGCTTATGTGTATGAGAATGGGCTCTTTCATTATCACCTTGAGTTCTGAAGATAGAACTCAGGAATTGAGCTTTGTAAAGCAAGCACTTTTACCTATTGAGTTGTCGCAACAGCCCACGCCCTTCCTTCTTGTATGATGGCAAAACCACTTCAGTTCTTTCCCTAGTAAACTTGCATTCTGAAGAACACTGTCACTGACTACATAGTCAACCAGGCTGCATATTGGAACTCTGACAATCACTCATAACTGCCAGCTGTATCCTTTAACAGATTTTTTTCCCTCTTTGTTGCCCAGGAAACTCATATGACGCTTCCTGCCTTTATGTTTCTCTCTTTTGGACTCAACATACTCTCTTGTAGAGATGAGTTTCATCTGTTTGACTGTTTCTGGATTTCTTCACTTGGCATAATGTCTGCAATGCTAATTCATGCCATGGATGGCAATCTCCCTTTTAACAACCGAATAAGCATCTATTGCATTCAACATTTACTTTATCCATTTATGCATTCACTGGTAGTTAGGTTGTTTCTGTACCCTGCCTGTTGTGAATATAATTACTTCAGTAAATGTGAACTTGTGAATACAGGTTGGAATACTCATGCTCCTTTGGGGAACCTTGTCAACACAGCTACTTTAATATTCGGCCTGAACATTCATTTATATTTCTTCACTGCCGTCTAAGGATAGATGGCCTAGCCCTTTGGCTAGAAGCTGTCAGTGTAACTTGACATTTTAATCCCTGTGTGAAGGCTCATTGAAACCCTCTCTTCCTTGGTTCAAATCATGTTTCAAAATGGCCTCAAAATCATTTGTTAGTGAGCCTAGCAGGGTAGAAGTAAAAGCCATCCTGGGGGTCTCTGAATTGCTTCCAAACCTGTGCTCATGGGTCTACCTTTCCACTGTTGAATATTCCAGAATGGGCAGAAGCAGGAGGAAGGCAGATGTAAGGTGATTTCAGCTAACTAGAGAATGACTGATCTCTGACCCCTATAAACTGCACTCAGAATTCCCTGTCATTCACGGCCCCTTGAATGTTGATTTCCACTGACGTTTCAAAAATTAGAACGAAGGTGAACAACACTGTGGCTCGTTATCCACATTAAAAACTTATATTCATGGAAACGTACAGAGTCCACAGAGAGAAAGAAAGGGGTATTAAAAATTCGCATTTAACATTTTGTCTGCTCTATTACATAATATTGATTGTGCCTCCCATTACATCACTGGAAAATTAAAGACCTCTAAAGATTTTCACATTGGCTTTTCTTTGTTAAAACACACACACACACACACACACACACACACACACACACACACACAGAGAGAGAGAGAGAGAAAGAGAGAGAGAGAAAGACAGAGACAGAGAGACAGAGACAGTGAGAGAGAGGGGAGAGAGAGGAGAGAGAGAGAGAGAGAGAGAGAGAGAGAGAGAGAGAGAGAGAGAGAGAGAAAGAGAGAGAGAACATTCAGGATAACAGGATATCATTTTCATCGGAAATACTACCAATTATCAAGTGACTGAGTGTTACTCATTATAATTTTTTTCTATTTTCTATGTAGTGGATCAGAAAAAAAAACACATTAGATTGTTTTTAAATGCTCAAATTTGGAAATATATGCTATTCATTAAACTAACCTGGGAAAATCAGGGCATTTCCTCAGGGGCAGGGTTACACACCAGTGTCTTCATAGAGCATAGACACCAGGTTGTTTTTCAAATGCTGACAGAAAGCCTGTTGATTTAAAAGTTTCTTTAGGAATTCTATCTATAGTTTCTGTTCACATTTGACAGAATTTCATGACATTAGAAGCACCATGTTCATTGAAATTCTACATTGCCAGAGATCCTTGCATGCATTTCTCATTTAGAGATAACAGTTTTATTCCTGACACAGATTCAAATGAGAATCTCAGGAGAGAGAAAAGCAAAACAAAACAAAAACAAAAAAATAAAAACCAACCCTCACTCCACCGCCAACCTCATTTCACAATAACCACACCAGAGCAAGTGGTTAAAAATAACCACACCAGAGCAAGTACCACTTTTTAAGTGGGGAGAAAGGAGCAGATCTAATTGATGGAAAACAGACTTTGTTTCTCAAGTTCAGACAACTCATCTTGTCTGTCTTGTCAAGACGGTATGAGATAAATTTGAAAAGTAAATAGTAATAACTCCGATTGCCCTAAGGCAGCTTTGTCAACCTCTCTTGTTCTGGGAAGCATGATTAATACTAGAGTTGTCTCACACATTTTTGACTTTCAAAAGCTTTTCCAACTTCTCTTCAGAAATGCATGCCCCAGAAATTTCCAATCTTTTGACTTTCCTCCAATTTACCCTATTGTGGTTTCATCTATGTAATAGCTACTTGGAGGTAAAAATGGACAGATTGACTCGATTTTATGCACATTTGGTATATGGCTGAAAGCAATACAAGCAGAAAGCCTCTCTTGCTCTCAGCTGCTTTTCAGTGTGTGCTGGTGAATTTGGTGAAACTCTAGCAGGTGATGCACATTCTCCATGGAGCCTGTGTTGAGAGGACGATACACACACTCATTAGACCAAGAAATGAGGTAGGCAAGGTATTTGCTGTGTTGTAGAAATTGCATTTTGCCAAACAAAGACAGGCAATATTTTTTATCCAAACTAGGCAAACATTGTAAAGCTTATGAGAAATGAAACATTGATGGGTAGATCAAACCCTCCTTATGAAAGCTGACTTATAGTTTCTTAGAATCTTCACCACATTTAAATTGGCAGCATTATTCTCATGGTCCTAAAAGATAACAGACTTCCTCTGTTGGAGCGATATTAACCTTGATACAATGAATACATATGGCATGTTTAACATGTATCAGGTGATGGGCAGTGCTTTTTTTTTTTAAAAAAAAGAGAAATAAATGCTGGATGCAGGCTGACACTGAATCTTGGCCCAGTTGCCACGATCTTGCTTTTTCTTGTGTGTCATGTGTCATCTCTAACAATGCCAAAATCAATGACAAGTTAAATTTCGGCTTATAGCTATATTCTGAATGTCAGAAATGGAATTTTCTGAAGGCAGTCATAGCAGAACTTCTGTGGTCAGAAGGATAGACTATTCTTAGTTGTGATATTCCTGCATGAGCAAACATTTATAGACATCATTCCTATGAGTTCCAAGAAATAGCAGCATATAGATATAGGCATGTAATTTCAGGGTGAAGAGAGCTGTTTTCTGGAGAGTTCTTTAACATGAGTTGGTTGCAAAGGCTGCAAAAATAACCCCTGAGTGGTGATATCGATATTAGGACAGAATGTCATGTGTTATCAAGAGTGATATAGGCATGAGTGTGCCTATGCATGTACATATGTGTATGTGTGCCAGGATGGATGTACACCTTCACAAACATCAGCATTCAAATAAAAAAACGTATGTGGCACCTTAGAAGACTGATCTGGATCAGAGAGCTCAGGTTTTGGTTTCTCTCTTGCAAATCTGTTTTCTAACTCTTCTGCAATGTCTTTCCTGAAATAGGTATACCACTTCTGCAGCTTAAACTGTGTCTTTCTTGGGGCTTTATTTCTGAGTAGTTGTCACCCACTTGGAGGTGGAAGCCCTCTGTGCACTTTGAAAGTGAAAGCAAACTTAATAAAAAATATGCTGATTCAAGTTAAAGACAGTTTGTCAGGCGAGTAAGGATATTGAAGGTTAACCTTGACCTCAGAGGAAAATCGCTGTTCTGAGTTTCAGTTAAGTGTGTGTACGGCCATACTTCTTTCACAGCTAAAACAGGCATGTAATTTCAGGGTGAAGAGAGCTGTTTTCTGGAGAGTTCTTTAACATGAGTTGGTTGCAAAGGCTGCAAAAATAACCCCTGAGTGGTGATATCGATATTAGGACAGAATGTCATGTGTTATCAAGAGTGATGCGACTAACAGGCGACTGGTCCTCCTGTTTGCTTTTCTCTGGCTGAGAAAATGATGTCCCCGGTGGAAATAACTTAAGGTGTTTCTTTATATAGCTGGAAACATTCAACAGTAGAGACTGTTATATGCTGCCCAGGTACCCCTGGAAGGAGTATTTGTTGACACAAATATTGGGGTACTAGGCTTGAAGCACCTCAGCCTGCACCCCCTTTCAAGCTTGCCTCAGATGTAGACTGATCTTACTCAGGGACCTGCTCTTCCTAAATCAGAGACCAGTTAAGGAGGGAGGAGGCACAAAGGCATGGATGTTCATTCCAACTTGAAGGAATTTTAAGGGAAATCTAATTTTAGGGTGGCCTATGGCAGAGGAAAAGAAATTTTCAGAAGTCCTCATCTAGTCTTCTCAAAGATTCATTAGTTTCTCGTGTCTGTATCTTCTCTTACTTGAGAACTTACAGGATCAGAAGTGTCAGGCCTGTTGGAGAATCACCTCCAAATCCGTGCTGATTTGTATTTTAAGCAACAAAACATTCTGTTGAGCAGAGCTCTCCAGATGCCGTCACTCTCAAGAACCAACACTGATACATATCTTACAACCCACGTTCCTAGCTGCCCCACGAACACTTCCTTCAGCTCTTTCCTTTCACTGCAATTCATAGAGGGCCAAATATGGTGTTTAGTTGCCTCCTTCATC
Organism: Rhabdomys pumilio; assembly: GCA_030674055.1. NCBI lineage: Eukaryota > Metazoa > Chordata > Mammalia > Rodentia > Muridae > Rhabdomys > Rhabdomys pumilio. The sequence goes on from JANHMN010000001.1 coordinate 10,466,317, forward strand.
TTCTTTATTAATTTTAGAAAGATTCATTTTTTATTTTGTGTGTGGTAGTTTCGCTTGCATGCATGTGCGTGTACCACATGTGTGTGTGTATGCTGCCGAAGTTACAGATGATTATGAGTCATCGTGTGGGTGCTGGGAATTGAACCTAGGTTCTCTCGAAGAGCTGTAGCTGCCACCACTCTGGCCTCTATTCATCTTTAGTATTTTAATGTTAAACTGTTTTTCCTTTAAAAAAAAAAAGTGTGTGATATTGGCATTTCCAAATATATTTCAGCATAGTTGTTCTCTATGAACATCACACAGTTTGGGTTTGGTTGTTTCCTCATGATGAAGCTCACAGTCTGTCTACACACTGGATATACTTCAGCCTCTCTATGATACTGCTCTTCAGTATACTCAACAAGAGTGTAAGGATCTCTCTCTCTCTCTCTCTCTCTCTCTCTCTCCCTCTCCCTCCTTTTCTCTCTCCAAGGTTTCTTGAATTTCATATCTTGTCTTTCCAACTTAAAAGTGTGTGTGTGTATATGTATGTATGTATGTATGTACTTGTATGTGTGTATTCGCAGGTGTATATGTGTGTATATGTATGTGTGTATGCATGTGTATATGTGTGTGTATGTGAATGTGTGTGTGTGTGTATGTGCGTGTGTGTGCGTGTGTGTGTGTGTGTGTGTGTGTGTGTGTGTGTGTGTGTATGTGTGTGTGTGTGAATGTCCTGTGTATACCAACCATAGTCCTTCTTTAGAGGTAGAGGACAGTTGTGAATGTTGGCTCTTGTCTTCTATTGTGCTTGAGACAGGGGCTTTTGTGAATTGCAGGTGTGTACACCAGAGTAGCTGACCTGTGTGCTTTCTAGTATTCTATCACTGCCCCCTATATCATAGCAGGAGTACTGGGACAATAGACGCATACCACTACTGCTAAACTTGCCTGGATTCTGGGGATCTGAACTCACATCCTGGTAAGCTCTTTATCTGAGAAATCATAAAGAGATTTATCTCCCCATCCATAGCTTCTCAGTTTTTATGATTTTTTTATAAATCGCATAGGCTATTATTTTATCTTCTTTCTGTAGAAAATGTTATTCCTTTCTGAGCATTTTCCTTTCTAAAGTTGCATATGGTACCCCCTTATTCATGTAAAATATTGTGATCAGAATTATTCATGTTGTACTTTAACTTCATTTAGATTTTGAGTCTAGCCAAATACAATAACATTTTCCTCAACAATGTCTGTGGTTTCAAGATTGTGACATCCTTTTACAGTGTAAGGACTTTACCTCCTATATCCATATGGTTGGGCTGTGGTACTCAGAGATGTGAACAAGCCTTTTCTTCTGGTTGTTTCTTCAAAGGTAGTTTTTGGATGAGATTAACATTTAATTTACTGGACTCTGAATAAAGATTGTCTATCCATAGTATTAGTGGTTTTGCACTTTATTATTCCATAGCTTGAAGAGCACAAAGACTGACCTTCCTCTAGCAAGAATTAACTCTGCCTGCATTCTGCCTTTTGACTCAACCTTCTACTCTTAGGTATCTTCATGCCTCTCTTATGAAAGTTTGGATTTACCAAGTCTCCACAGCTGAAGGAGCCAATTTTTTAAGAAAAAAAATCATTTAATCAATAATAAATATATCAATCTTGTTTTCTTGTTTTCTCTCTTTCTCACTCTCTCTCATCTATCAATATCTATCAATTATCTATGTCTGTCTGTCTATCATCTATCCATTACCTATCCATTGATCTATTTACTATCTTCTGTCTGTTAATGTATGTAAAATGAAAAGTCATTTTATCATATGTAAACCATATGCTAAACATGCCTCAGTACTTGAGTTTTTCTCTAGACATTCCATGCTATCTCTGTCTATATGTCTATCATCTATCTACCATCTGCCTATCTATCCTCTATCATCTATCTATCTATCTATCTATCTATCTATCTATCTATCTATCTATCTATCATCTACCTATCTTCACTTTGTTTTTCTTGCATTTCTGTAGCACCCTAACTGTGTCTTGTTATCCATTTTGAATTTACTATGATGTGCGTTACGTAGTATGGATCCATTTACCTGCTATGCAAGTGCATATTCAGTATGTCAACACCGGGTATAAGGTAGCTATCATTTGTCAGTGGTCTGAAAAGTCATTTTATCATATGTAAACCATATGCTAAACATGCCTCAGTACTTGAGTTTTTCTCTAGACAGTCCATGCTATCTCTGGCTTTCCCCAAATAATCTTTCAAGTAGATACAGCCTTTTTTTCCCTCGCTTAATTTTAGGGATACAATAATATATTTTGATTTCTGCTTTCATATCTTTCTTCTTCGCAAACACTTTAATATGGTAAAATGTCAAATATTTAAAAATTCTGAAACAATCCTAAAGTGACTAAATAAGTACTGTTTCCCATCATGTTATAAACTTTGTTCTCAACTTAATTGATCCACCTGCCGGTTCAATTTTTATTTGATCAAGATTTCTCTATCTCCCTGTCAGTCCATCTTACTTTTCAATGTGTTTCACCTCACCAATTACTTCAGCAACTATAACCTCGGGCCAAAGTGAATATTTCTGAGGGTCCCAAGTTTGTTTCTTATCTTGTATTACCTTGTTTTGGAAGACAGTCTAATTCAGCTCAGCACTTAGCTAAGCTTGCCACACCTGATCTTTCCTCCTCCACATTCTAACTGCTGGGTTCCTAGGCACATGCTGCTTGGAATAAGGTCTTACTTTATCATATTTAAAAAATAAATTTGCATATAATGAAATCCACAAATCATAAATGCAGCACCAGCGGCAAACATAGTATGGTTTTCTTCTTCTATTCCAATATCCTTCCCATACAATTTGCCCAGAGATATTTTTCATCATTACTTGGTTGAACTTCTCCCCAGGTTGCATGTGTGTGGACTCACACCAGGATACACCTATATAAGTTTTCTTTGATTCTGTAGTGTGCTCTGTGCATGGATTTACACCAGGACATGTCTGTGTAAGTTTTGTTTTGTTTTCTTTTTTTCTTTTGGATTCTGCAGTATGCTATATCAGCTGTTCTTGTTGTGTGTTCGCCATTAACTTGGTTTAGCTAAGTAGCATTCTGTGCTATATAAACCCAGAATATTTAAAACAAATCTATTAAACAAATCTTAGTGAATGGATGATATAACTAAAATAAAAAATTTATTTTTTAAAAACATAAACATTGAATTTTAAACTTTATTTACAGTTTTAAGGTGATAATCTGAAGTGAATGTTGTCAATACAACAAAAATATTTCAATAAAAATGAAAATAGATAAAATTTGATTTAGATAAAATTTTCTTATTAATGAACAGTTTCCATTTGGGGCTATTATGCATTTATATAACCACAAACACACTTCCAATATTTGGGGGACATGTTTTCCAGGTCTGTGGAGGATGGACTAGGTAAATGTTTAGTTGAGGGGGCTGGGACTCTTGTGGATGAGGCTTCCAGTGACATTGTTCATCTTTCCAGTTGCAGTCACAGTAGGGGACCTTACTTAGGTTTCATTTATTTATCTCATGGGTTTTTTTGTTTTGTTTTCTTTTTCGAGAGAGGGGTTCTTTATAGCCCTGGCTGTCTTGTAACTCACTCTGTAGACCAGGCTGGCCTTGAACTCAGAAATCCGCCTGCCTCTGCCTCCCAAGTGCTTGGATTAAAGGCATGCACCACCACTGCCCAGCATGGTTTTCTTTTAATTGTGTAAACTTTAGACTTTCCAGCACTAACAAAATACCTAAAGAAATATGTTGTCCCTCAGAGAACCCAGAAACATATTTTTAACTTTTATTTATATTCCTGTGCAGTGTTTAGCCTTGCAGTCTAGGAAAGAATTCAGATTGCCAGTCAGAGGGGGTTCTGGGTGGCCCCTCTCTGCTTGGTCTAGGGGCGGAAGTCCCCTCTTTTAGGTTGGGGGGACATGGGATTTGGGAACACCCTGGATAGAGTAACAACCTCATCTTGAGTCTCGTGGTCCTCCATAGCTAACTTATGATAATATATCTGAATAAATTTTGCTATCAGATTATCTATCTGTTGTTTCACAAAGTTAGTCAGCCTATTTAAGGCCCAGGGACCGAAAGAAATAAGCAAAAGTAACCCAATTAATGTTTCTGGGTTTCCTGAGGGACAAGCCTGACTGCACAGGGGTTGATGTCAAAAGTATCCCCTCTCTAGGAAAAAGACATCAGGATGAGTATGGCCCTCATGCCTCCCTGGACAATGACAGGAGTACCGGAGCCATTACAAGGTCCCCTTTAATTACTGGAGGTCAGGCCTCTGTCCCTGCCTTGGCAATATTAAAATAGCCACAACCCTTCTATACTTGGAGAAGGGAGGAGATGTCAGGAGCAGCCCTGCTTGTATACTGAAGGCCTAAAATCAGCAATAGGCCTGAAAAACATGCCTGCTAGCACAAAGTCTTGGGTCTCTGTTGAAAAACACTGAAACAGATGGCTATAAGCTATTGTAAACAGATTTTTGTGGAAATATACCAGCGTTAGTAGTCATAGATCTTGTAAATAGGCAGCCTTGGTGGATAGTATCAACTTAGATAAGGACAGGTAAATCATAGGCAGAGTCATAGTAACTCTGAACCTTTACCCAGCTGATACCCTGTTCTGAAAGATATCTGTACTCCCCCTGAACACCTATGCTCCTGTGTCATCCCCTTCCCCACATCCTGCATTTTTGTGCTTATAACCCCTGTGTTAAAAAGTAAAAATTATGATTTGATAATTAAAAAAAAAGAAAAAAAAAGAAATATGTTGTCTCCTCTAACCTACATATTAATATTTGTTGGGGCAATAACTTTGAAAATAAGTTTTTGTATTGACAGAAGATATTTATTTGTTTAATCTACATCTGTGATTGTAAGAATCATAACATTTTTATGATTTTTTTACATTTTAAGTTTATTCCTCACATTAATTTTTGAGGTGCTATTGTAACTGGCTTTTCTCATTTGTCACATTTCCTATTGGTTATTTTGTTGTCTACTTGTAGGTTTATATGTTAAGATAGTAATAATTTTGACCTTTATATTAATTGAATTTTATTTTATCTATTTTCATTTATATGAATACATTTTTTCTTGTATTAACAATGTTGACTTCAGATCATTACTGTAAAACTATGAATGAATTCCAAAATTCAGTACTTTCACTTTTAAAAGAGAAATTATGTATTTTAGTTATATCATCTACTCAATAGGATTTGTTTAATAGATTTCTTTAAATTTTCTGGTACAAAAGCCATTGTATTTTATAAAAGTTTTGTTACTTTTAAGTAATTAGAATTTTTATAATTTAAAATTTAAATTTGTTGTTATTTGTTGCCTTATGGCCAACAAAACCTTTGTGAGTGTGTCTGTGTGTCTGTGCATGTCTGTCTACATATGTGTATGTTGCTTGTGTGTGTGCATGTATGTATGTGTATATGATTTGAATTTAATTTATACTGTTAAATATTCTATAGCATTATAAAGCACCATTAACTAATATTTATTTGACTATTGCAACAGCATAAAAATTTGTGGTTTTACCTTTATAATCTCTACTTTGTTTCTTTTAACCTTCTTCTAACCAATAATTATTTTTCCAGCAATCCCCAGACTACTTATATCTTTTTTTTATAAAATGAATCATTTATTGTGACCAGGTTTTCAGGTATGTTTGCCATCTGTGTGAAAGTTCAAGGGACTCCTGACCTCCTGGGTATTCCTGCTTACCTTTTCATTGAAATCTTTTATTTACTTTGTGACCAGAGTCACACCTGTGTAGTTTTAAGTTTCTCACTCTCCTCTCCTTTCCATGGTGACTCTTCTGTGTGCATTTCTCTACCTTCTTACTTCCAGTGATCTTAAAAATGCATTATTTTAGACCTTTCCAAGTGCGCAGGTGACTTTTGCCTAACCTGAAATTGCTTTTTTTTTTTTAAATAGGCATATGCTAAGCCTGCCTGTATTTATTGGACTGATGTGTTTGCTTACTCATAGTTCTTTTACTGAATTTTATATTTTGCTATCCGTGAGTATGGTTTCTTTTTACTTTTTTCTTGGTATTTATTTTTTTTTCTCTCTGTTTTGTCTTGTCTGTAGGTTCTACTTATAATTTCAGCATTTGTGGGGGCATAGGTTTGCGTATTCATGCATTTGTATAGGCACAATTGGAGGTCAGAAGAGAAAGTTAGATATTTTTCTATCACTCTCAGCCTTATTCACTTTACAGTGTCTCTTTCTGAGTCTGGAGTTCACAGTGCATCGGTTAGGCTGGCAAACAGCATACCTCAGCAGTCCTCCCATCTTCAGCCCCTAACAATGGGGTTGTAAGCACACCAGACTTTTCATGTGTGTGCTAGGTATCCAAACTTGGGGCATCATGCTTAAGTCTTACCTACTAAGCCACTTCTTCACCTGTCACTTTTCTCAATTTTGATTTTAATCCACTAGCTTTGTCGTTCAGCAGGGTTTATTTGAACTCTGTTAAATCAATCAACAATAACTGTGTTATTAAAAGCATGTTTATCCCTGAACTTTTCCAACTTCTGTACTCTATCATTGTTTTCCCTACAACTTCTGTGTTTTCTTTGAAGTCTGTGATTATTTTAATCATTAGTGCAATTCAAAATGGTACGTTTGGCAGTGGAGTGGTTTTTGTGGTTGTCTTTTCTACCCTCTTCTCTGTTACTTTGGAGTACTTTGAGGAAGATCACATTGGTTAAGGAACCTGATTGCTTAAGTAGGATGAGGTCTTCAAAGACTGTATTTGTGCAAGAGATTTGAATGAGAAAGATACAATCAAGCCTGGAAGACCAGTAAGACTTCACTTTTGCCTGTAGCCAACTCAAGGTGCCACACCTGGTGTGTGAAATTGATTTAAAAACAAAACAAAATGTGACTTTCCTATAGCCAGGTGCAGGAGGCTTCACAATTCTGAGCTTCTATCTTCCAATCAGCCTCTGGTTATATCAAGTATGTCTGTGTTTTCTTGTGGAAGCCCTGGTGGATCACGGCAGCATATGACATCCAGAGGAGCTTTCCGAATTCAGTCAGGGTGTTCTGCTTCGTTAGCTACACAGACGTCATCGTCATCTCTCACACCTTAGCTACACAGACATCATCATCATCTCTCACACAGCTACTGTTACTTTGCTCTGGACATGGAAACCCCTTGTAAGGGTACGTGTGCTCTGAGGTTTTTCCCTCAGATCTGTAGGTTTTTCTCACTGCTGCCTGCATCTGTCCACTTCTGGCCATCTTCAGTGATTCCTTATCAAGCAGGGAGGCTGGGGCAAGAGTGCTGCCATTTTGGGAAAAGGAAGTTGTATTTCCATTTCTTCTGTTATCCATATTTTGAGGGAAAGATTTATAGAAGCAGAAAGTTTTGGGGCTTGTACTCTGTTTGCAACTTCTTTAACTTCTAGATTTCTTTCTCCCAAGGAAGTAAGCAACTCACGTGATAACAATATTCACTGTCAGCTGGACAAATGCCTAATCCTTGTTTCTTTAAATGCTACCATGTTAGTTCCTTGTCAGTGATAAAATTCCCGAGAGAAGCTATTTAAAATGAGAACAAGTTCATTTGTCTCGTGATTTTAAAGCTTTCTGTCCACAGTCTCTTAAATATGTTGTTTTGATATAGGAATCTATGTGGGGACATGTGGTGTATGAAATCTGTTCATAATATGGCCACTAGGCAGCAAGAAGAGAAACAAGAAGGAACTAGGTTCTCAATATCACCTTCAAGGTCATGTTCCCAAGGACCTAACTTCCTCCCGTTTCCTAAAGTCCCATTGCTTCTCACTAGTATAATTTAGTGGCTCAATCCTTAACATATAAGCAACGTTAAAGGCCCTATCATGGCGTTGACTTTTTCATGATGAAATAGGCTAACCAGCATTTTCTAAGCTGATTTACTGACAAGGAGTATGAGGCTACTATTGATTATTAGTATGGATCAATCAAGACACACGTACTTCTTTAGTGTGGCCCCAGTTTGCAGAGCTAACTGAGATCAGTTGGTGGCTGAAAGTGGCAGATCTCAACTTGTCCTGAGTGGGAAAATGGCAGAGCAAGAATGATCGTGTATGCACATTTGACAAGTCCTTTTTACAACTGAAGTCTTTCCCAGCTTATTTTCTGTTCAATAGTTAAAATCTAAGTGTTAAATGCCACATTAACACTCCCTTGTTAATTAGCAAGAACAACACTGTGTCAACTGATTCCTTCTGATTAACACATTCTGCTCTCCCTTTGATTTTAAAGAGCCAAAGCCTGTGGTTTTAATGCTACAATTGTATAAAACATCTTCAATATTTGCCACAGTTTTGCCTTTTGTACTTCTGGAACTAATGGACATGTTTTTATAAGCATATAATACTTTTCTGAAATAAATTGGAGAATGAGTGTCACTAAATAAAATTGTGAGTTGCTTTGATTTGTTGTTGCTCTGGATATCAGTGTTGCATTTGCTCACAGTTAATTATAATAGTCTTTCCTCTCAAGTCGTCTATGACCTGTTTGCTTTATGATAACAGAACTGAGAGCGTTGTGATAGAACTCAACATATAGCAAGTGTGTGTTAATTAACTTCTTATAAATAATTTTAGTTTTTGGTTATGTATATACGTGTTTGGTGTGTGAGTTCAGTGCCTCCGGACTTCAGAAGGATACAATAGACCCCTGGGAGTGATACATACAGCACAATAGTGAGACATCCTACATGGGTGCTGAGAATTGAACTCAGGTCCTAATCAAGGGCAGTATGGATTCTGATCATTGTGATGTTTAGCGTAGTTGAAGTGAGCACATGCCCATGTAATTGTCATTCAGACCAGTAAACTAAACGTTCTGTGTACCCTAATTTCCTTTATACACCTTCTATAACATCTCCCTCTCTTCTGGAACCCAGACAGGTGTGTTAAGACTTAATAAAACAATCACATAGTAACATTTTTGCTCATGTTTCTTTTGTTTATGTTTATTTGTGAAGTCACCCTCATTGTTTTAGGCAGTGCCAGTGGAATCACTTTATATGATAAATATTTTGTGAAAGTTATGCTAAGCTTTCATACCATGGCAATGTGTAGAATTTCTGATTTCTATTGCCAGGTCTATTGTGTGCATGTGAAACTAATTTTGATTTTCATCTGTTTCTCTCTCTTGACAAAGGCAGGAGTTTTTCATCTCATGTACTTCTTTTAATGAAGGTAAGGCGATTAAAATTACTGAGGCTTTTGTTTTAATAAGTTGTACTTATTATGAGTTTTAATAAGTTGTACTTTTGTAATTATTTGGATTTTATTCAAAATTCCTGCTTATGTATAAATACCCCCTAGATGCTTATATTAGCCACTTATCACTGGGACATGATATCTGACAATGGCAATTTTAGACATGAAGTATTTGTATTGATCCATGGTCTCAGAGAGATTCTAGTTTATTATGATGAGGAGGCATGGTGACACCAGCCTCTCGCTCTATCTATGGCAGTTGGGAGCATGGAGTGTCTGTCTTTCACACTGCAGCAAGCCAGAAACAGGGAGCTTGGGCTGAAGCTGGAAGCAGGGACACTTTCAAAACTGACTCCTTGTCACCTGCTTTTGCCAACCAAACTTCCTAAATGCTCAGTGGACTTTAACATAGGACCTTAGTTGAGGTCTAAGTGGTGACATTCTGAGTCTGTGCAAGACATTTTCAATCCAAATTGTAACCTGAACATGTGTATATTTTACATCTTTAACTTGGGTCAGATTTTGCTTTGTGATCAATGCAAATGAATAGTTTCTTTTATCTTCCCAATGTCACCTTGTGTTATTAAGAACCCCCATTACTGCTTTTCCAATAAGAATTTGCATTCTGTGTACCAAATAATTAGGCTATAAAAACCTTCATGATATGCAACCTGGGCAACATCGTACAATTTTCAAGTATTATACTATAAATGTAAAGCTAAATTTCAGGTTTCTAAAGGAGACTCATTGTTTGCTGGCCATTTTCACTGCAGAGGAACTTCTAAGTAATTTAGCAAAACATTTGTGTTAACTACTTTGAGACCTTCCATTTCTAATTGCACCTGTCACGTAAATAGCACCTGCTTCAGTCTTTCTGAGCTGCAATCATGCAAAACTGTAGACAAAGAGACTTTAGTAAACAAATCCTCTCGGGCTTTGAAAGCTGGAAGTGCAAGGTCAAGCACTTGTGTTGTTTCTCCAGAGGCTTCTGCCCTTGGTCTGTAGACAGACACTTTCTTACCATGCCCTCCTCCCATGGTCTTTTCCTTGGTGGCTCCAGTTCCCTGCTCTCACCTTGAGTGTCCATATTTGCTTTTCTTGTAACAAGACACTTAGACAAGGTAAAGTCTCAACCTACACACTCATCTTGGTTTGGCCAAGCCTTTAAAGGCTCTATTTACAAATAGTGATACCAGGAAGTATTTCTCAGGCTGCAGTGTAGGGCAAGGGGCACAATTCATGCCATAGAAACATCTCTACTAGTGAAATCATTGGAAAATAATTTGAGTGTATTCTTTCTTATTTGGTACATTTCTTATAAATTTGTATACATGCATTTTTTTGGTTATTTATTTTTTTTACTTTAACATGATTTCTTTTATTTTGTACACATTTAAATGTTATAATATCTTCAATATAAATATATATAATACCTTAACCTTAGGATTTACGCACAGTATTCTTTTGGTAATAGATTTAGTATTCACAAAGAGAGTGTGGTCATTTCAAACGGCTGCATATACAGCATCTAAGTATTGAGGTAATTGTATCAATATGTTATGTCAGACCCAGATAAATTCAATATATATATATTTTTAAATTTTAGATTCTTTATATTCCCCAAGCTCACTCATCTTGATTTATGCCTGCTTGATTAAAAAAATGAAAACTTGCATTTTATTATGAGGTTGACAAGTTAATTATAAATGTGAACAGCACTGTGATTAATCACAGAGCCAGCAGCTCTTACCTTTTCTTGCTCTTCAGTTATTCATCAAAAAGTGAGTGCTGTAGCTTGCAGTATGGATAGACATACATCTCAGATGACATGGCAGACACCTGTAGGCCATAACTTCCATTGTCTTTAGCCTCTACTTCAAGTCTGTGAAGTCTATTGGATTGAGTTTGGAAACATCTTCAGGACTTGAACAACTACAACCATCTACAAACTTTTCCTTGTTTTCTTTCCTTGACCTTCTGTTCAGCAGAGTGAACTATAAATTTAGAGGGGGCTGAAGCTGCATCATAGACAGAGTCTAGATTCACGGGTGATGTTAAAGAAACTGTTTCTAGACCATGAATCTCATATTAGTAGAATGAAAAATAATCTTTTATTATTAAAAAAAACTATCAAGACCCATGTTCCTACTTCACATAGCAGTAAACAGTTCTTCAACTCTAAAGATGGAATAGGACAAAATACGTTGTTTAATACACAGTGATGGACAACTTCCTTTCTGGTTATATTATCACAAAGCCCTTCAACTCTCTTTTCTTTCATTTTTTACGTATTAAAATGTCATGCATAGTCATACCATGTTCATAAAAACTTGAAGTGTTTGCAGCTGCTATTTGCATCTTTAATTTTACAATTTTGTATTCCATGAATGGACCTGGTTTAGCTAATTTCCTATGAATCACTCTTCAAACATTCAAATACTTTTCTTCCCTCTGCATTTTTTTCTTCTTTCTCCCATATCTTCGCTGAAGATTCATACTTATTAATGAATGCGTGGTTATTTTCTCAGTGAATTCTCATGATGTTTATTTTCTCAACCATTATTTTTATTTTTATTTTATATTAGGAGAAAGGGTTGTGACCTTTGTTGAGTTCTCCCCATATCCAATGATGTATCTTAATTGTGTTTAGAGGAAAAACTGCCAACTGAGGAATCAGAATGTGTATGTCTGGCCCATTTAGTTCATTGAATTGTTTTATGAGATAGTTGATGTTTTAATCCTATTTTGTTGAGGAAGAAACCAAAGGATTAAGAAATTGAATGGGCTTATAACTCCATGGGGCTTGACTTTGAAGATCAAGCATTCCAGAGCATAACAAGCACTCCTCGTTTTCCCAGAATTGTTCTTCATTGACTTCTAAAGTCAAAAGTCATGTCCAGTACTAAACTTATTCAACAATATTATCTTAGAATTAATATCTATACCTGTGTTGCTTATTTCAGGGGAAGAAAGTTAAATTTTAAGATTATGAGTTTTTGAACACTGACTTTGATAAAAATTTGCATATGTATTTGCATTTGTAACACTGAATTTGATTTTGATTGGGAACTTTGCAAATACAAAGAAATATACCTTTCTTGTAATCTAATTCTACAGAAATCATATATAAACACATATTCCTAGGCTATTCTATTTTTAAAGGAAAGTGGTTGGTATGCTCAGAAAATAAGTTTAGACCCGAGCTGTTTTGTTGATATCTGTTGAAGTTCAAAGTTCATATGCTTACCTGCAAGACTCCATCTTGATATTTCTATAAAGTAATAAGCACTCACAAGTTTTATCTGGTTCATCATTTAGCTTCGTTTCTAATCTATGTTTCTTTGTGGTAGAGAATTAGAGGTGTTTAAAAGAAGATCAAGATGAGGAGGAGGTAATTAGGGTTGTATTTGAGTGCAATCTTAATTCACTTACTCAATATTATTTGAAAATTCATCTTGTGTATTTAAAAATACATGAAAAATAGCAATGTGTTTCAGGCTTTCTTGAGTTTTGTGTATATTTATTATTTTATGACAATTTATATATTTTATGCATTCCCATTTTCAGCAGAAAAACAGGCAGTAAATATGGTAGGATAATTGCTAATATATATTCCATGACTTTAATGGCCTTTTCTTCCCTGTGGACTATTATTAGTTTTCTCCTAAAATCCCCTTTAATTAATCAAAAGAAAATGGGAGATTTCCATTAATATCTGAGCATCTTTTTCCCTTAATTTGTTCTGAAGTATGTGTGTGTCATGAATTGTGAGTCTCTGGACAGATAGAAGAAGAAAGAGGACCACCAGGGTTCTAACATGAGATTTTTAAAAAGCCATTTTCTAATCTCATATGGTATCACAATGACAATGGACTCTTCTCATCCTACTTGTAGCTCTGAAAATCAGGTTACTCAGGCTCATTGACCACCCAGTTTGGTAGGTCTTGGGAACAGGGTACTCATTAATGTGTGAGAATCACGTTCACTGACAGATTCTTCAGATTATGTCAGTCACATTTGTATGACTTGAATATAAGATATAAAGTATGCACATGGCATCAAGTATTGCAGTCCACAGTGAGTACCTGCCTGGCCAGTCAAATGAGAACTCTAAAAAGAGTTAAATGCTACCAGCCTATCAGTTATCAGAAGAAAGAAAACAGCTAGTATTTCTGGGGATTTTTTTTTTCCTTAGAAAGATGCTTTATTTAGAAATTAAATTAATCATCAATGTCAGATACCACTTAAAGGTATAAGGGACCTGTTGAGATAAGCAGGAATATTAGGAATATTTAAAAAACTGGTAAACACACACACACATACACACACACACACCACTCATTCACTCACTACTGTAGTATCTATCTATCTATCTATCTATCTATCTATCTATCTATCTATCTATCCTGATTTTATAAAATACAAGGGAGTGCTTGTCACTTAACAACATATGTGTACAGGTGGAACAAATCGTAAGCGTGAGGGAGTTGTGGTCCCACCAGGAGAGCAGCATTCATTGTCATGGGCACTGTGCAGCCCACAAATGAAATTACTCGAAACGTATCATATATCCCTAACTGAATTCAGTGGAATAGCAGAAGACAAGTGATAGTCTTTGTGATTTCCTGCCTGGAAAGATGAGTGTGAGTCAGTACCTGGAATCTAATTACAGGCAAGCCACTAATAAAACCACCAGACACTTGACAATGTGAGAGGGGAAATTGTACAAACAAAATTTATGACAGAGATCCACAGCACTGCTGCAATAAAAGAGTCTCGTTTGAGTGACACTTCCTGAATAGTAATAAAAAATTAGAAGCCCATTCACCCCCCAGGGATATTACCAATATTTACTGCTCCCTTCGTTGTCAGTTGCATGTCATGACCCCAAACCTCCTTTAAGGGAAGAAAAGAAATGTAGCTTCCCTTATCCAAGTACATTTAAAGCAAAGTCTTTAGCCTTAAGGACCTTTTGTTTTTATCCAGGTATAGGTAAGACATTACCTTTTATAACTCTCCAGAAAAGAGAAAAGTTGTTTTGTGAATTAGGTGCATGTGGACAGCACACACACACACACACAGGCACGCACGCACGCACGCACGCACGCACGCACGCACGCACGCACACACACACACACTCACCATTATGAGGTTTTGATTAAAGTCTCTGGTACTGAAGTAATTTTTCAGACAATACAGGCCAAGCCCAATACAAAAGAGCAAACCTTTTTAGGACCGAAGTAAAAAAGCAACCACTAACTTTTTGAAAAGTTAAACTTAATTACTTCTTCTGTGTAGGATTTTAATTGGCCACTGACTTACATAACTCCAACCTCATTATTGAAGATTGACCTTTGCTTTTTATTATTTGATGAGGTTACTAAGAAGGTTCCTGAACACTCATGTAAAATGAAACAGTAGAATACATTGAATAGAATATTCAATAACATTTTTATCCAACTAATATTTCTACAAGTGCAGTTAATCACTGGTTGATATATGTTCTTCAATTCCGAGTAATGATATTTTTTCTCTGTTGGGCTTATAAATTGTGCCTTCATTCTTGGCCACTGGTTGAATGGAAACCACAGTATCAAAAAAGATGCACAGGTCAGAAACATTCTTATCATTTGAGGTTTAGGTAGAGTTCAGAACCTTTTAATGACTGGGTCTTCATTCTTTGGGGCTAATATCACTTTTAATTGATTTCAAAATGCATTACTAAGAGGTAAGTTCACAGAGTGGAAGACTGCTCTTTTTATCTCTGGCTAACATCAAAAGCTTGGAACATTCAAAGGTAGTCTAATTCTTCCAACTGATGCAAAGTCACTTTCTGATGTAATGACACTTAGCACCAAAAGGGAAGACAAACAAATTCTCATGGTCATTGGGTACCAGGTTCCATGTAAAGACAAAGGCCTTCCTTAAGAACTTTCATATGACAAGACAGGTATATACAAACAGACCATCAAAAAATAAACAGACAAGAATTTTCTTCTTCCATATTCATCATTTTGACTATGGGGAGGGAAGAGATCTGGAGAACCCTTAAAAGAACAACATCAAAAATTCATGATCCCACTCTTATGCTTTAGCATCTGTCCTGGAGGATAGGGGCCACTGCAAGATCTAACATTGAAGGACTCTAGCCAAGGCCAGCATTAGTTCTCAGCTGTCAGTTATAAAACTGTGTCTCTAGACACAGTGTTTTCCTCAGCACGAGCCTTCATCCTGCTTGTTCATAAGAAACTTCCCAGCAGCAGGGAAAATACAAACAGCAAGCCATGTCTTAGCTTTTGTGCCAAGAGACTTGAAACTGTGTATGTTTCTACTCCTGAGGCAGCAGGGCTGCTTACTAGAAAAGTAAGATTTACCAAAATTCAATATTAATCAAAGCACAACATGGAAGACTCTGTGCCATATTCTTGCAAGAGTTATGGTCGTCACATGGCTCTCATTAGGCTGCAATGCCCCTGTCTTGCATATGTGTATGCAACTCCGTTAGCATTTGGGATAGATGTTTCAGTATCATAATTTTATTATCATTTTTTCACTTTTTTTCTGCAGCAGTTGTATCAGGAGAATTACTATTACGATAGTGTTCATTCTTTTACTTTTTCTATGTTTTTCAAAATTCCTTTCTTGCCCCCCCTTCCCAGTTCATTAAGCTGTACAGAAATATGAGCAAAATGGATCATTAATATTTGATTGACATGAAATTTGATACTGGGATTCAGAGACAGTAGTTAGACTTTGATGATGTTTATTCAAGTTTCTTCAGGGAGGGGCCATCTGGAGACCATTCCACCTGAGTATCCATCCCACGTACAGTCACCTAAGCTAGACACTGATGTGGATGGCTGGAAGTACATGCTGTCAGGAACATGATATAGCTGTCTCCTTAGAGGTCTGCCAGAGACTGACACATTCAGAGGACAATGCTCACAGCTAACCACTGATATGATCAAGGGTTTCCTAATGGAGAAGTTAGAGAGAAGACTGAAGGAGCAGAAAGGGTTTGTGACCCCACGAGGAAAGCAACAATACCAACCAACCAGAGCTCCCCAGGGTCTAAATCACCAGCCTGGGAGCACATAGTGGGGGACCCATGACTCCAGCTTTATATGTAGGGGAGGATGGTCTTGTCGGGCATAGGTGGGAGAGGAGATTCTTGGTCCCATGAAAAACGAACACAGAGTGGGGGAATATGAGGGTAGGGAGGGGGTGTTGGGGGCTGGTGGTAGGTGGGGGCACAGCCTCATAGAAGCATGATGAGGAGGGATGGGATAGGAGGTTTCTGGGTGATGGGGGGAAGTGGGGTAAGGAGATAAAATCTGAAATGTAACTATAATACCCAATTTAAAAAAAAAAGTTTCTTCATAGCTGGGCCTTGTGGCACACTCTTTAATCTCAACCCCCAGGAGGCAGAGACAGGAACTTGGTCTACAAAGTAAGTTCCAGAATAATCAGGGCTACAAAGAAGCTCTGTCTTAAAAAAAGGAGAACTCCATCCCTGAAGAATAAATAAATAAATAAACACACAAACAATACTTCTTTAGGTGCCTTCACACATACACACACACACACACACACACACACACACACACACACACACACACCAGAAATATCATGTACATGATCCTGCTGTTCCAGTCTTAGGTACACATCCAAACGAAATGAACTCAGCATAGAAGACAGAATCCAGTGCTAGTGTTTGCTGGGATGCTAGCTACCGATCAGCAGATAAGTAAGAATGCATGGCCTGTTATTCATTCACAAACATGAACAGGAGCCTATGATTTGCAGCAAACCAGGATGGGTTTGGAGGACTTCATGTACTTTGATTTGATGTGAACTATTCCCCCACAGATTCATATGTCTGACATACATGTTTCTGAGAGCACACATGTATATATAGTGTAATAATACAAGCATGGAAGTAGTAAAACTAAAGATACATGCTAGAAAATAGCAGAATCTTAGTTTTTTTCAATTATTTCCCATCAGGTAGTATTTGAAGTTGCTAAACCAAAGCAATGGGAGGTGGAAGCAGGTATGTCCCAGGTCCAAAGGTGAGCAGCTTAGTGTCTATAAGGAAAGCTCTCTGACACAGCAAGAGGGAAACTCATTTAAGCTAACTGAGCCAAACAATTCCAGATGTGCAGTGGTGAAAGGAAAGGTGCTTGGTGTTGGTGGAAGGTTCAGCATAAATAAAGCCTATAGCTCTGCACTCCTCCCAATGACTTTCAAGAATGTTGCCTTTGAAGGGCACAAGCTGCTTAGTTGAGGGTTTCTATACCTCACAAGAGGTGACTTGAGAAAAAATAGAGAAGAAATGGACTGAGCACTGGGGATTCTCCTGGGGACACTGCCTGGTTGAAGCCCTGGGCAGGACCAAGGGGAATCTCCGAGTGTGAGGCTGATGAATGCAATCCACTCAATCACACCTTAATCCTCCACTGCTGGGCTGGACCTGAAGCAGCATAGATTTTTCTGTACCCCCTGCCAAGACTCTAATATTCTACATCCTTTCTTCTGAAGGGGAAATGTCTCCAAGGGATTGGAAACAAGTCCTGGAAAGCAGGCCAGCACAGTTTCATTATACTAACAAACCAGCCCTGCTCACAGGAATCCCTCCTTTCCCTACCCTTGCTGATTCTTCTTTTTATCCCAAATATTTACCTTAATCCCTTTACAACAAGGCCACCAAGGTATGTGTGTGTCTTCCCTATCTGTGGTCTCCTCCCTCTTTGGAAATCCTTTGGTCTCTGGGTTAGCTTATTTTTTCTCCCAGAGGTTTTTGTTACCTCTTTACCTTCTGGTTCTCCATTATACTTCTGTTTTAAGCTGTTAACCAGCACTCACTTTTCTCTTCCATGGGGTATGCAAGAATATTTACCCGGACCAGTGACTTAAGGATGTAGATTGTGGTCAGACTCAGAGACATAAATTTCTTATCCTAGCTTTTCTGCTTAAAGCAGTTTGGAGTCACAGTCAGAGCTACATCTACCCTAATGTCGGTCAAGTAGAACTGATTCTAGAAGGCCTCAATGTAGACTGATCCTAACAAATCTAGACTGCACTTCTCTGCAGATGGAATGGATTCTGGCAATTTCTATCCAACTCCTGTTTATTGAGTTAAGTGGATGCTTGTCTCATACATGCTGGACAATGAGACTTGACTGAGAAGACACCACTAGCTAAATTTCAGAGATGCTAGCAAGGCATCCTAGCCTTCCTAATGATATTCTGATATACTCATAGACAAGAACCCAGTGTAATTGTCATCAGAGAGGCTTTATCCAGCACAATGCAGCTCAGCACAACACCGAGAAAAGAAATATAAGACTAACATTCTGAGAGTAGAGTTACAAATGCCTGGGACCCTGTGAGAGAGGCTGGAATAAGTTGTAGCTTCTTTGTAATGTTGACTTGTATTCCTAGTGAGCATCACCTGGGCTTGTGACCTGTGGCTCAGCACAGTGTTTCTAAAACAAATCTATGTTTTCATTTGTGCTTGGGATTCTATGTAAAGTTGAAAGGCCCATGAATAAGTTGGTTTCACAATGGACAGAGAAAGTCCTTGTCTCTCAGCATGACTTGATGATTGATTGCTGACTCAAATCACTTCTTTTGTACATGGCAAAGTTAGTAATGGGTTCTTCATGCAAAATGATAATTGACAATTAGAACAAGGCTGTATGAATTGTAAGACAGGCTGGTTATCACCAACTGGAAAGCAGTAGGGCAAATCCTTGGATCTGGACTCAGGGCCTGGGAAGGATCCTTTCTTATGACAGTTGTGTGACTTAAGGGTGCTTTTGGAGCTTTGGGCCTTTTGTCTTTCAGTGATATGATTATGTTGGATATTTTCTGTTCCCCATCTTTCAAGACCATGGTTCTAAGCAACATCTTTCTGGTAACACAGTGGCTACCCTTCCTTTGTGTCCTCACCAGTTCATGCTTTCTAGATGTTCCTTTTGCATACCTTATCTGTAACTAAGAAACTTTTTGGGTGTCTATGTATCTATGTATCTATGTATCTATGTATCATCTATGTATCTATGTATCTATGTATCTATCTATGTATCTATCATCTATGTATCTATCATCTATCTATCTATCTATCTATCTATCTATCTATCTATCTGTGTATCTATCTATATATCTATCATCTATCTATGTATCCATCTATGTATCTATCATCTATCTATCATCTACTGTATCATTTATGTCATCTATATTTTTACCTATACCTCCATTTACACATACGTCTATATTATATATCTGTAAGTTATCTTGAATGATCATTCATAGAGTGAGGACAAGATCAGAATTATAAGCAGTAGGAAGTTGAGGAATTACATTTGATTGTAATTTTTTTGATACAGAGTTACTGACAGATACAATTTTAACATGCCCTATTCTATCTTGATTAGAGGTAATAGTTTGCTGAATTGTGTATATTTTGTATAAGTATAAATACATATAAATATGTACATATACATGAATATATATATATACATATACATATATATATATTACAATGTGTGATACATATTTTTGGTGGAAAAAGATTTCAGTCTACCAAGTGATTAAATAATGTATAGTTCTGATTAAACATATTGCGATCAAAGTCTGGAGGATAACACTACCTTTCTTTATTCCTCAGATGTGTCCTGTGTTTTATAGTCATTGTTGGTGTCCCTCTCCTTTCATCTCTTGTTGAAAAAGATCCTGCTCAATCTTGAAGATTTCAACCAAACAGGGTCTGTATTCATTCTATAAGCAGTTTATCAAAGTTAACAGTGTCCTATAACACAATGTATGCTGGGAAAATCATGTACTACATCATCTTTACTAAAAATAGTCTAGGGAAGACTAGTAACACAATGCACATGGCACATGTATAATATAGCAGAACTATATTCTGCTATATTTGCTATATTGAAGATCACTCTTCAAATAGTTGAATTATGCTACTTTATAGAATATACAATACGCTACTACACAATAGATTTGTATGTAATATGTGAGAAGGAACTCAAATAGTTTCAGCCTATTTCAGGCTCTAGAGGTGTTAGTGTTAACTAGAACATGGTGAGGCTTAGTCTTGCTTGACTATTTGATGGAATAGGCCTATAGTCTGGCGCATGAGAATATTTCCAAACAAGAGTAACTAGGGGGAAAGACTCTCCCTTAAAGTAAGAAGGCCCCTCCAGCAGCAGCCAGATGTAAAGATGTCCAGGAAAGGTGAGTGCTTCTTGCTGCTGTCTATGTTTATTCTACTGTAGCTGCTGCTGCCACATGGACTGGACTGCAGATTCCTCATCCTTCCAAAGGGTACTGAAGACCAACAGCTCTTGAGGAATCCTCTAAGCCTTTAGATCCACATTGTGACTGCTGAGGCATATATCCTGGAGGGCATTATGGTATCTCTGGATTCTAAATCTATCCAGTTTTCATGTGGTCAGTGTTGTAAGTCAATCTAATAAATCCCTTTTCATGATCTATAGCCACTTAATAGATAGATACTAATGGAGAAGAGGAGGTTTATAAGCAAAAAATATTAGCAAGAGGTTTGGGATTTTCCAATCAGAAGGGCAGGGTTTATGAGAGAGAGAGAAAGCTTAGAATTTAAGAGGATGCTGAGCCATTTTCTCTGCTTTGATTGGTGTTTTTCTTTCCCACAGAGTTACCTGAAAGGCAGTTTTCATGAGCTCTGTGCACTTTGTTTGTCTGGTTATTTCTCATTCTCATGACAAACTGAGAACAATGCCTTGTCTTTGTACATATTTCTCTTTTAAGCACACATATAGTGGATGTGTTTTGGTTGGCATATCTAAGTCAAACAAAACAACCAAACCAAACCAAAAAGATCCACCCTCACTCCCCCCCCACACACACCCTGCCACCTTTCCTGGAGCATATCTCTCATGCAGAAATGTGTAACTGCAGGTAAACTACAGAAAAAGGAATGTTGTGGTCTTGATGTTTATCCTTTGATTTTTGTTTGTTTGTTTTTCATAAACAAAAGGGCAGATCAGAATCATCTGTGGATTTGTGCATGGAACTTGTTTTTTCCAGACAGGAAATTTAAAAGTTATACACAGTGGGTTTATTGACTGGAAGGAGAATGAAACAGTGAGGCTTTTCTGAAATGTGAAAAATTTTCAACAAAATCTCTATTACAGGAATGCTATAGCCTTATGATTCTGAAATAAATGTTAAGGAGTTAATCAGAAGGCTGCTTCTGCTTCATGGTGTTGTACCATTCGCTACTGAACTACATGTAGTCAGTCTTTGGAGAGCTCAGCTCATAGAGAGCCCGTCGCACATGTGTGGAGGGGAGCCACAGCCCTGCTGATACATTACTGCTTTAAGTGTTGGAAGGCTT
Organism: Rhabdomys pumilio; assembly: GCA_030674055.1. Classification (NCBI taxonomy): domain Eukaryota; kingdom Metazoa; phylum Chordata; class Mammalia; order Rodentia; family Muridae; genus Rhabdomys; species Rhabdomys pumilio. The sequence goes on from JANHMN010000001.1 coordinate 10,487,980, forward strand.
ATTTTCAGAATGGCAGAATTTGGTGAATAAGCACAAAAGTTGACTTTAGGCTGTGTTCCCCATTTCCTCCACTCTGCAAGCAAGCCGCCTTCCTCTCCTGCACAGCTTGCAAGTGTGTGAAGCTGCTGCCATCTTAGACTATCTCTATGACGTCTACTTTTTACAGACTCAGGACAAACTAATCTCCGTTGGTTCACTTTGCTCCAGCAGTTAGTTGAATTTTCCTCTCAAGTTGTTTTAACCTCTTCAAAAGGAGCTGTCGAAACAAGGGTCTACTTTGTTTCTGCATCCATTTGAACATCTTTGTGCCTGAATCTGGTTTCTCAACAGAGCACTCCTGAGGATAATACCACTATCCTTGAAATCAAAGCTGGAAAACAGAGATTATGTTCTGGGCTGTAGACGTGCTCTCCACCTCCTGTGATGTTCAGCCCTATCTCACATTTTCATGTTGTTTGCCATGTCTTGGTTGAACTACCTGGAGTCTGCTCACTGGGGACTCTGTATACTTTCCCAGGTTCTTCTTTCTCTTTTTCAATTTACCACTTGCATTTTCTTTTCTTAAAGATTTACTTTGATTATTTAATTATGTGTAGATGTCTGCATGTGGGCATGTGAATGTGAGTTCTGGTGTCTTTGGAAATCCGAGGCGTTGGAACAAGTGGACTCAGAGATGGCTGTACATCACCTGACATGGTTGCTTGGAACTGAGCTGGCTCCTCTGGAAGAGCAGCAAGTGCTTTTAACCAGCGAGTCCTGTCTCCAGCCTCTGCCTGTTCTTCTTATTCTAATTTCTTAATGCACACTGACTTTAGCATCCTCTCTGAGTACTCCACATTCCTTAGCAGCAAGATATTTCTCAGAAGATTGGAGCCGCTTTTCCAGGAATACAGTTTCCAAGTGTTGCTATTTTCTGGGTTTTTCTAAGACAGAGTTTCTTGAATCCAGGTACCTAAAATGGTCATAAACTCCCGATCTTCGTGTCATGCCCCTAGTACACGAGTTACAGATATATGCTACCATTTCTGGCTTGCAGCGTCAAGCATACTCTGGTTTTAGCTCTTCTTCCAGGATGATGTAAACACCAAAGGGTGGCCTCAATAGAGCCAGCAGGTTTCATCCATACCTTTTCCTCTTAAAGGGTGAGAAACATGAATAAGTTGTTTCATCTGATCTCCCTTCAATTTCTTAGCAACAAAGCGAGTCCTATATGCCATAGAGTCTTGTGATGATTCAGTGGCTAATGTGGAAAGCACTGGGCACAACCTCCTAGCTTAAGTGCTCATATAGCTAAAAAAAAACATCTTCAAGGTCATGTCACAACTTACACATAAGGTGATAACCAAAGTTTTGTTTTCTGTCCACTGTTTTTAAGGTTTATCAGGTTTTAAGAATTCTCATATTCAAAAAAGTGATAATTGCCTTGAAATCAGGAGGAAATGCCAACTACAAATCAATCCACAAACCCGTTTATGAGTAAGGCTAATGTATAAGAGAAATATAAAAACAGAATCCAATTCTATGCATTGTAAACTGAGGCTGTTTCATCATCTATACATGAACCCAAGTCACTAATACTATGGCTTATACTGCCTTCAAGTCTTGGAAAAGAGCATGAACTTCAGAGGTATGTGCTGCTTGTAAGTGGGTTCTGCTTCCTGCAGCAATGTATAAAGCTGTTTATTTCTTTTTAACATATCACCCACATATTTTATGCTCTGTATTTACAGTTAATCAGAAGTTCACTCTATTGGATTTTTGATTGTTCATTAAAAATCGCTCTTCTGAGGCATAATTAGCAGCAGCGAGGACGCATTTGTCAGGTTGACGCTCGTCTCATTTGTATTCCAAGTCTACACACACTCTGATTTGCCGCCATCGCTGTTTGCCTCCTGCACCAGGATAAGTTGTCAAGTCACCGCCATCTGTTGTGCTCCAATTGCTATTCTCCCAAACTCTCTGCTGATCCAAGACTTAAGTGTAAAGCACAGTGAGCAGCTGGAGAAGGGCCCTCCGTGCTCTACTCCCGGCCCTGGACCACTCAGATCTAACTGTTCAAGTTCCCTGCATGCTCAACTCAAAATGACGTTTTCATTTGTATTCTGTTACAGAAGTATTATTGATAATATTGGCACATGCATGTCAATAATATGCACAACTGTGAATGGAATTCAAAATAATTCAGAATCTTTCTTCTTCTTCTTCTTCTTCTTCTTCTTCTTCTTCTTCTTCTTCTTCTTCTTCTTCCTCTTCCTCTTCCTCTTCCTCTTCTTCTTTTTTTTCTTCTTCTTCTTATTTCTTTTTCTTCTTCAATAGTCTATGCCAAAAGTAGTCAAAACTTCAAGGGGCCTGTAAAGTAAAATTATGAAAGTTAAGGAGAACAGCCTTTGTTATTTTTGCAATAGTAATGATAATCTCAATAATCAAACAGGTACAAATGTTTCCCCAGACCCTGCAACAATTTTATATAGTGAAGAATGTCTCCCCTTATTCTAGAAACATCTTAGCCTGGAAGGTTAGTGGCTTACAATTCCATTGTGTTGATCTGTGCCAAGGTTTCAGCTGACTTTCCCTTTCCCCTGATTTCATGTTTCTACCTATATCACAGTTTGTTAAAAAGATAAAGCAAAGCAGAGAGAGAGAGAGAGAAAAAGAGAGAGGGAGGGGGAGGGGGAGGGGTAAGGGGAGAGAGAGAGAGAGAGAGAGAGAGAGAGAGAGAGAGATACTCAGAAGTAAGGCTTGGTGCTACCAAAGTGATCAGTGAGAAAGGGACTGGAGGAATATTTTTTCCTTTTTTTTGTTGTTTGAGACGGAGTCTCACACAGCTAGGCTAGCCTTGAATTTATTATGTAGCCAAGGATAATTATGAACTCCTGATCTTCCTGTCTTTGCCTCCTGCATGCTGCAATCACAGGCTTGTTCCACACTACACATTGGTAACAAATGGACAGACCCTTTAACCATCACTCTCTTGTTCATTTATTTTTTATCTTCTCTCTTTTTAGACTATTTAATAGTTTCAAATACACAAAACCAAAACCAACAACTCCAGCAGCAGAGCTTTGCAAACAGGAAACTCAGAAACAGAAGCAATTTGCTATGCATATGGCAAGATAAACTCTCTCCCCAGGCTATGAACCAGCATTACAAAAAGGAACAAGTAAGTTTTTAAAATCATGATCATAAAAGTATACCCCTGGAGCGAGTATAAAATATTGAATTAAGTAGATTTTGCAGTATGAGAAAAACTGAAAATAATAGATACCAGTGTAATCCGTAGGAGATTAAAACATCTACGTACTAAAAGTTGCATAATGAGATAAATTTTCTCTTTTGAGTCAAGGTGTTCAAATCCTAAAGCTATATAGTCATCACGAGTAAGGTTCTGCACAATGTGAAATAAATATTCCTTTAAAATTAAATTAAAAGCCATTTGCTCCTTTAGTTCTAATTCCATCATTATTTTTTGGGGGGCAAGGGAGAGGTTTGGTGGGAGATAAGCACATAAAACATAACAAATACTGAAGATGTAAGAGTTAATGGAAACTCTAGAACTTCTGACCCAAATTTCTACTCTGACTGTTCACTGAGCTGTGTAGACTTTGCCTTTGGTTCATTTTGATATACGCTGTTTTTTATTTATTTTTAACATTTTAATAATAAAATTTTATAAAAACATTATAATTAAATCATTTTATTAATAAAAGCAAGTGGCACTAGAAAGATTAAAAAGGGGATTGATTCTAAATTTCCTGACTTACAACTGAATTTAAGAAAACATACTCCAACGACCTTATCACCAAACCAGGTCTTCAATGTCAGGGTCAAGGCTTCGAGAGCATAAACTTAGGATATCACAATTTGTCTGTATCAAATTGTTTTCCTAAGTAAAATTTCCATCCTTCCTTTTGGGACCAGGAAGAAGAGCTCCTTGCACACTCAAAAATGATGTCAGCTGTGCTCAATGGCAAGTCCTTGAGAAAAAAGGAGACATGGAATCGCCATATGGACAACAGTGGCTAATGGAGAAACGGGGAATTCCAAAAGCTGGAGAAAATAAAATAAATGCTCACTTTTGAGAGCATACCTCGAAAAGAGGAAAATAATGGTTGGTATCACATGAGAACAATCTGTTTGGTTAATATTTTACAAATTGAACTTAAAAGTGCCCTGGCAATCTATATGATAAGAAAAATTAAAAAAAAAAAAGCAATCATAAGCTACTGAATTCCAAATCTTCTGCTTCCTGTGAGTATCTGTGTGAAAATGGTTAAAACAAAATCATTTTTTTCAGCTCTGTTTTCTTTCTTATATAGGACACAGAGAATTCAATCATTTTATTTTGTGTTTTTCCTTTCCTTTGGCAGGACAGTACAGGAGTTTGCCCTGGATTTTTTCCCCGGCCCCCTGTTCCATCTCCACATTTCTATTCTCACATCTGTCCTGACTGTACCACAATACCCAGTATGTACTCTGGGAATATAGACTGGATGAATTAACAATTGACAGATACTTACCACATATCTGTCTGTTCTAGCTACTAAGATGAAAGTGGAAAAAGTCACTGGCCCCAATCAGCTGAATGTATACTATGGAATATAGAAGGAGAAGCCACAAAACAATATAATAAGCAATGAGAGTTATTCACTGGTTTTAATAGTAGGAAGAGGTGCTACAACCCTCGTGGGAGAGACCATCTGATTTTCTGGGTTTGACGGAGTCTTGTAGGTCGTATAAAAAACAGTCAAAGGAAGAAATAAACAAAAAAGCCTGCCAGGTAGAGACAAAATAGAAGAGAGTGGTTTTGTGTCATGGGCCTAAGTTTAACTGATAAATGTCCAGACATGCATTAGAAAGGTAGTCAGTGGTTAGGTCATGAAAGAGATTATGTGCTATGCCTTCACAAAGGAATTTTGATTTTATTATTCTCTGTTTAACTGATAAAAAATAAAAGGTGTCCACCCAGGGGTTATAACCAGATTCATGTTGTATATAGTTTAAATGAGTTCAAGATTGGAGAGAGGGAGACTGTGCTTGACATGGTCTTGGGGGGGGCAGTTGGGGAAAACAATCACTTTGGTCTTCTAAACTAAACTATTTCAAGAGAGAAATAGGGAATGGTAGCTTGTCTCTCTACGAGGAAAGTGGAAGTCTTTATTATCAGTTACTGAGATTCCAGGGCCATTTCTCAGTTTAAATCAGCACATCCTGAATGTTATACAAATCCCTATGAGGACTCTAGTGGACAGAAATACCATGATTCACTAGGACTGGAAATCATTTTCATGTATGAGAGAATGTGACACTGCAGACTTGAATACACAATCCCTAGGATGTGGTGAGCCAAGCTTAAAAGTAAGCTACATTGTTGCTTGAGAGAATCAGGAAGAAATTGAATTTTGAGTTTGTAGCTGTAAGGGAAGGAGTCAGATATGGAAGGGCTAGCTGTGATATGGACAGCTTTTGGTACTTGGAAAGGTAGTAATAAGAAAGGGAAGCGCCTGGAAAAAATTAGTTCTCAAGCAGAACAAAAATAGTCTTTAGGAAGAATCCAGAAATCAGAGAGAGAGAGAGTCTTCCAGAACCACCTCCCCAATAGTTAAAATTGAGACATATTTTAGCCTAACAAAATCAATACTAAAACTAAGGACACCCTTCTAGTATTGATTATCAACACTTCTAAACTAAGGGGTAACTAGTAGGTGAATAGATAATCTCCAGTTGAAAGGGAAGTTTCCCATGGGCTGGAGTGTAAGGTTGCCTCTCCACTGAAGCCATGTTTTCCTCCAGATATGTGTGGAGATGCAAACCACAGACAATATCTTAAAGAGTTTTTGTTGCAGCTTTGGATACACAAAGCTATTGAAGAAAAGCACACCAAACCATAAATGAAGAAGGAAATTGACTTTGACAGATTGTGTGGCTGCTTGATGCCTAAGGTCAGCTGAGGACCTCCAGTCTTCCTCAGGCAGAGCAGACTGAAGAAGCTGGTCAGCTTCCCATGGTGACCATCTTATATATATATCCTCACTTTAAGAGGACTAGCTGGAATGATCAGACATTAGAACATGGAGAACACTCACCAGATCCCTCCCCAGGGATGGGATTCTCCTAGAGGAACAACTGGTACTCTGGAGAAGTACTGTATACCTTTCCAATTTTCTATTTATGAGTGATTATTGGTTGTTTGGTTCCTACTGTAACATTTATTTATGATTCAGAAAGGAGCAAATAACATACTTTTAAATTTATTATTCCCTAGATAAAGACTCCACCCACAAATATAACACCCATGCTGCTGCAAATAACCAGGATGTTATTTTTAATTCCCATGAGCCCAAAGCTTGATGCCAAGGTCACATGAAGGCTTGGAATTTTTTTGTATGTATTAAGATGAGGACATAATTTAATATAGAACTGAAGGTGAGATAAATATTAAGTGATGTTGAAAAATAGATCCTATTGGAAGATGTGACTACTGCCAAATACTTGAGGTATTTCTTTTTTACATACATTGGACTTCCTCTTGTTTGTATCAGACCTTGTGACTAACCTTGATCAATCAACTGTAATTACTGATTTATCATAAACATGAGACTTTGACAGTGAATAGAGATGTTCAAGGTTGTGCATACTTATCCTGGATCCTAGTGTAGAGAGATGGAGACAACCCTGTTTCAGGTAAACTTTAGCACAACAGTGAAACAAAGCTTGCTATTTCTAAGTGTTAAGAGTTAGAGGTCTTTGGTGCTACAGCATAGCTTTTGCTAACAGTGTTAGTCACCAATACAAACTCTCATGACTGTTTCTTGTTTGCAGAAGAAAACCATCCCACCAACATCTAGTTGAATTAGTGAATGATCACAGACAGTTACTCTAGAGTTTATATTAATTAAAGGATTCACCTCTTCCCACTGAATTAAATTTAGAATCACATAGAGTTTTCTTTTTTGACAAAAGGTATTGACTATTTTTTACAGGGCATTGCTAATTGTATAAGAAGAGATTAACGAATAAATTGAAAAAATATGCAATGTTAATGAGCACATTAAATGTAAAAAAAAAAAGGAACTGGATTATTACCATGAGAAAAGATGACTTATGACAATTTAAAAATAAAAATTGACACTGTAACTAAATTCCATTTTTATTAAAATGGGAAAGATAAAACATGATTATCACATTATTGATTAGAGAGCAGAAAAACAGGTGCTCTTGTACAAAAGGCAGTAGAGGAAAATCTACTAGTATTATTCTGCTGAATGGACATATTATTAAAATGACTCGTCATTGGTATACCCATAGATCACTATGCCTCTAAACCCTCATCAGAAAAGCTGACACCTGCAGTAGATAGCAGTTAACATAGAGATCATAAACTGGTCAGCATGCAGAGAATGAGACTGGAGTTCTTCTCATCCCTGACTGAGATAAGCATACTGTACTCCTCCTAAGGAGGTTCAGAGATCTTTGCAAATAAGAGGTGGGAAGGTTGTAAGAGTTAGAGGCACTGGATAACTTCAAGAAAGATGTTTTCTAGACACAGCAGAGCAGATGTATATATGAACTCAACAAGACTGTCACCACATATACAAGACTCCTGATAGGTCAACCACATGACAGGACAGTCCCAACTCCAAAGAGTATTGGGCAACACAAATTGGATTTAACTGAGGAGGCAGGACTCAAAGTGGGGTCAGTAGGTAAGAGGTAGATATGAGAAGAGTTAAGGGAGGCGAAATAAATATTATCTAAACAGAAAGTATAAAAATTTCAAAGAAATATATTAAAATGACATTGCTATATCAGGGAAGAATCTGTGAAACTATAAACAAATGGTAATTACAAATACAGACAAAAGCACAATGTAGTTTAAGAACTGGATTGCAAACCTCAAGTTTGTGTATTGGAAGAATAGTACACTTACAGGATGAATTTTATCAATCAAAAAGTTCAATCAAAGATGTTTTCATTTAAAGAACTTTAACAATTTTCTTTGTTTTGAAACTAATGTTAATTTGGTTTGGGCAATTCCTCTTTAAACAAAGGAACCATTAAAAACATGTATTCAGCACTATATTACATGAGGTTGTCTGAGTGAATGAAAAACTGGCTTTCCTTTTTTTCTTTTCTTCATTTTCTAGGACATCTGATAGATGGAGCCCATACTTCTCAGAGAATCCAGGATGTGTGCAAAATGGGAAATGCAGCCTAGCAGTGGTGTTACATATCTTGAATCCGAGCACTTGGTAGGCAGAGGCAGATGGATGTCTGAGTTAAAGGCCAGTCTCATCTACAAATAGAGTTCTAAGACAGCCAGGGCTAAACAGAGAAACTCCGTCTAAAAACAACAACAACAACAACAAACAAACAAAACAAAACTACACAACAACTCCCAACAAATCACCACCATCGACAAGAAAAGTCCAAAAGGAAACTCAGTTTTTGCTTTCTGGAATACTGATAGACAAGGAATACAGCAGAGCCCAGGATGACAAAGAGTTGCATACAGGACTCTGAGAAGACATGATGTGTTCTGAAAACAGGATGGCTCCAGATGAGAACAAAGAGAACTTGAAGGAAGCCAGTAAACAACTTCACTGAGGGCTATGGGGTTTTCTAGCTGTTGGAGGACTCTCTGCAGGTAGGAGTGTATTTTGCTTCAGATTTTAGAAAGAGGTTGTGTTTACAACTCTTGCATATTTATTACCACCTCTGCCTTCCATGCCCCTCCTCACCATGTCTATTTCACACTGTTGTATAAAATAAAACTTCCGAAGAAGTAGAAATGGTTTTCCTGAATCTTCCTCAGATGTAATGTCCATTAACGGGCGCTATAGCAATCTCTCAGCCTGTATGCTGTCAACATCATATACCGATTCAAGGTCATAGTTCAAAAACTTGAGGCTTTACTCTTTTCTCTAATTTGCAGGAAGACAAACCATCTCAGGTCTCCATGGCTCACTGTTAGAAGCAAAATTTCATCTTTATTTTCTGCAGCTCTATTGCTGATTCTATCATGCAAATCCTGGCTTACCTGGACCCTCAGACTGACAGTTGAAGATGCCCAACAAGGGGTGGCTTTCTTAGTATCTTATAACATGCATACTCACTTCAAATCTTACCATTTTGGAATGATGTTAGTTAGGGTCATTCAGACATTTAAATTTCAAGTTTATAGTTCACTTTCTACAAAAATATAAAATTTGCCGGAGACCTCTTCTTATGCCAAACTGATGTGACAAACACATTCATAAAGCGGCTGGTAGAATGCTCACTAAGGCATCTGCAGATTTGTTCACAGACGTGAAATGGACTCAGAATGCCATCAGTCAATTTGGATTCTTGGCATATGGAAATGTTGGCTCAGTGCCTTTTCCTAAATCCAAACAAAATAAAATCAGCTTCTCATTCTCACTGAAGGATAATTCAGTGCCTTAAAAACTCTCCTATCCCTTGAATCATTTTACTGTGAACAAAATGTAGAAGTCCAGTTTCGTTTCTTGCATGCATCAGTATGAGGAAGAAACGCAAATGGATTCTCTGCATTCTTGGAATCAGATAACACAAGAATAAATTCTCTTTGTGCTGGAATGAAGGTGAATTTGAAAGAGGCTAAAACAAACAAAAAAAATGGAGGACTTTGGGAGTCTGGAATTAACTAGTTGGAGAAAAGGTTTTGTGATCTGTTGATAACGGAAGCTGTGCAGTAAAGACAATATTCAGTCTTTACCAGTTAGCACTGGAGAATTTCCTGGTAAACTGATGTGAAATTGCTGGGTGAGTTGAAGAAAGCCTTCTGTGTTCAGTTAAAGTATGGAACTATATTTTGGGTCTGTTTCACTGTGGTCTTGGATGAAGAGAAGAGACTTATGTTTGATTCTCATCTCTGCTTATAGCACCAGCTTAAAGCAGCCAATACTTCAAGATACCTCCTGAGCCTCTCCCTGTGTTTGCTCTCCTGCTATTTTTATTTATTTATTTATTTATTTATTTATTTATTTATTTATTTATTTATTTTTGGTTTCCATTTTGAGTAGGACCTATGAAAGATGCCCAGTGGTGGAGGCTGACAAGAGAGGGTTGGACAAATGGTCTCCTTTCTTTTGATGGTTAGAGCTGTGACCTTAGGGACATTGCCTGCATATATTTCCATCCATAGATTGACAGATGGTCAGCTGACAACAAGACAGCTTAAGATACTTTATTCTGTCTTTCTTGTTTGCTTGGCATTGGTGGTACCACTGCAAAGGCTTCACTGTTCCTTGCACAGTTGCTGGCCAGCTCAGCACAGAGTAGTATAAAGTAACCAGGGTCTCTTTAGCTCCTCACAGTAACGTGGGAACACAGAAGACAGCACTGCTGAGGGCATACACATTGCTAAGGGTATATACTTCTCATAAAAGCTGTTTCTTCTGGAGAGAAACTCTCTGGTACCAGTGTCTACTGGGCCAGCTCTCTCTCTCCACAGATGAAGTTTACTTCATTGTGTTTCCATATCAGACACAGTCTGATTATCTGTCTCTATTCGGTGTGACCCTTCTTCAGCCTTTTTGGGCTTTTCTTCTGTCTGTTCACAGGTGTTTCAACTTTCTTTTGCTACAGTTTGTTTTTAATTGAAAATATATTCTTCTCTCATACAATATATCCCTATTCCTCCCTCACTGTCCTCTCCTCCACTCCTCTCAGCTGCCCCTCCCTCCCCTCTCCCCCAAATGCACTTCCCCTTAGTTTCCTCTTCAGAAAAGTGCAGTCCTCCAAGAGACAGTCAAACAGGACAAAACAAGCTCTCCTCTCTCTTGGTTTTGATTTTTTTTCCTGATGGAGAGATGGGTACAAACTACTAATTTCTCCTAGTAGCCTAAAAGCACAAAATACACAAGATTGATAAAATAATTTCTTCACAAAAACTTAAACCATAGACTGTGGGGAGCCGACAGAAGGCAGCTATCATCCTTGCAGCCGTCTTGAGCCATATACCCTGACAGGAGACTTGATTACAATAGCCTACAACAGCTGAGCACACTCTGATAACATCTTGTTTTAGATACCCAGTATTTTCTTTTAGGTGTATGAGACTTAAAGGTGTGTGACTTAAGGGTGTGACTTAGAGATCAGATTTAGAGAAAAGACTTAAAGGCGTGGCTTAGAAGTGAGACATATAAAAGGCGAGAGGCAGACAGAAGACAGACAATTGAGATTAGACACTTGAGAGTAGACACTTGAGACTCGAGACAGGCAACTAGGAATTAGACACTTGCACTTGGTTGAGACTCAATACTAGAATGTGGAACTGGAAACTTGGAACTTGAAGGCACTAGGGACTAGGAACTAGGGACTAGGAACTCAAGACTTGGCACTTGGACTAGGAAGAGAGACTGAAGAATAAACAGAATTGAATCACACTCTGTCTGGTCTCCATTCGTCACGTCCATCTTCACTCTCTCTCTTGCTGAACCCTGACACGAGGACAGGAACAGTTTGGGGCAGTGCGGGCTCTAACAACTTAGCCCCCAAAGCTTTTGGCAGTGCGGGTTCCAACATTGATAGAGCGGTCCAAGACATTTTTGACCCCCAAGTGTGGGACAGTGCAGTTCTTGACAATATACGTGTTACATGTGGATATTCTACCCCAGCCAATATTTAAAAGAAGGAAATAAAGTTCAGAGCAGAGCACTTGGGTGTGGATGAGTAATTTCATATCCATTGCTTGTACAGAGGAGTGCCTTGAAAACTGCATTTTATGAATAACATTGAGCTGCAGAACACCTCTTTTCTCTCCCCCTATCTCATTCCTATATACTTGAGCATTAATGGAGGGCAAAGCACCTTCATTACATGTTATACTCTGTCCTAAGTACTTAGAGAGATCACTTAATCCTTTGGGACCTCAGTTTTCTAATTTGTAAAAAGATAAATTTAGGGGTCAATCATTTCTGATTAAAGAGCACTTTTTTATCCTGTGGAATCTGGGGTATCAAAGCAATGTTTTGATCTTACACTTCGTTTACCTTGGAAAGCCCAGTCCAGTATGACAGGCAGGATCCGAGAGCTACAGCCCTGGTGTCATAGCCCTCCTCCTGCAGCAGAGGCTGGGCACGCAAGGTTTCAACTTGATGTGAATTCTGTAGTTCACTAAACTATGTCCTAACCAGCTCTTGGATTGTTTTGTATTTCTTCCCACTACACACAACAGCAGACTCAAAGTAAATTTTACATTATTTGACTTTCTCTCACAGTAATTTATCACATTGGGGGAAAACTACATTCAGCCCCAACAAATTAAAGCCATATTTGATTTAATCATTTTCCCTTTAACAGGAAGCCATTAGCATGGCAGGATTAAGAATAAATTCTGGGTTTTGATTATTTGTGTTGATAAAATTTATTGGACTCCTCACCAAATTACTCTTTATACTCTCTCACTGCTCTCTCCTGATTTGTTTATTAATGATTGAGGTCAAAGCTTGATTTATGAACAAAAGCATCTGTCCTACTTACAATACCCTCATGAAAATTCCTGGTATTTACTGCCGTGCATTGAAAGCATTGATGGTGATTAGTGTCAAGCAAGGCTCTAAATATTTATAGATTTGATTCACAAAATTATCCAAAGTATGGATTTTGTGAAATTTGATCTGGGTAGGGGCATGAGCTCTATTTCTCCTTCATAACTAATTTCTTTTACCCAGAATTCACTTTGGGCATACTGACTGCTAGACTCTGCCTAGAGAAGGCTATCATGAATTAACAATTATGGAACACTTACGTTCCAGGCATTGTCCTAAGCCTCACAGGCAGTCCTATGAGTTATAAATTTTAGTCTCATCTTCTCTTCTCTATTTGCTCAGTTGGAAAATAATGTTTGCAATATCCCTCTAACTCTTGGCACAGGTCAGGTAAACTTCATAGGGTTCCAGAGACACAACATCTCCTATGAGAGAATTACTGATACCATTGTACAGATGAAGAGAGGAGGCACATGAAGGCTCATTAGCTTGGCAAGAAAGACACAGACTTAGAGGCAGCTAGTGCTTCTAAACCAGCATATTTCAACCTGTGGGTAGCCAAATTTTTGAGGTCAAACAACCCTTTCACAGGGTCTCCAAAAACCATCAGAAAACACATATATTTACATTACAATTTATAATAGTAGAACAGTCATAAAATTGGCAACAAAAATAGTTTTATGGTTGGTGGTCACTACATCATTAAAGGGTCGCAGAAATAGGAAGGTTGAGAACTGCTAGCTAATCTCACAAACCCTTGACCTTACAAACTCATTTCTTCAATTTTCTTTTGTTTGTTTTAAAGCATGGAAGTGTTTTTGTAATTTGTGAGTTGTATATAATCTTGAAAAATATTTCTCATATTTGAATGATTATAAACTATTTCAAAAGACAGCTAGTTAGATTAAATCTGGACATTCATAGTAAAGGATTTGGGGAAGTATAGAATCTCAGCATAATCTCTGATTTTCTTTGACTGCACAAACTGTCTCTTATCCATGGTTAGTCACCATTTGCATTTACTGCTATACAAATAACAAAAAGGAACCATGGTAATTTGAAAGCTTTATCTATGAAAGAGTGAGTGCAAGTGTTGACGACCACTAGTCGGGCCCCTCTGGATCAGCTCTAGGAGATTTTAGTGTCTGCAGTAAGCGTTTTTAAATTGATTTTCCTGCCAATGTATTAAATTATTATGATGTGGAACTCTGAAGTGATATGTATTTGATGAATGATATATGGTGTAAAGACACGAGTAACTGTCTATATCGAGGTTGCTTATCTTACTGTGAGCTGGTGTTTTCAATGTCTTCTGTTTACTTATCATTCTGCTCTCAGCTGCTGAATTTGGCATAGCCAAGGGGATCAGATATAACTTCCTTCTATGCATCTCTCTGGGTCTTCTCAAGATCTCAGAGTTTTAAATAATGTAAGTTCAGTGACATCTTTTATTGCCTGGCTTTTTATTTCCTTTTAATTCCAAAGCTTATCCCCACCCATAATCCAGCATCTCTGCTTGGTTTCTTAATAATCATTTCAAATGTAATATTTCTAATGCTGAAGTCAAAGATGGAACAATGTCCTGATCTGCCTCATGTGTGAGTAAGAAGGTAACTTCTCTGCATGAAAATCCCAAAGGCCAGTGTTTGCAGCAGCAAGTGGCTGAATGTACAGAATTCAAGCTGCAGAGGTGAGGGAAAGAGAGTTAAGAGTGGAGAGGGAGGTCTCGGGACTCTGTGTGTGCGCTGAAGGCATGGAGAAGAGAATGTGTCCATCAGAACCCAGACATGAGGGGAAAGGCGTAGTCAGAAGAGGGTTTCTGGGTATGTGTCTAGAAAAATTAAATAAGCAGAAGTGTTTTCTACAGGGAAGAATGAGTCAATGTCAGATGGTGGTATGGATGGCTAGTGGGTAGTGAATAGACACATTGATTGGGATTATTCCACGTCACATCCTCATAGTGAGTACAGAAACTTTCTGTGAGCTATCTAGGGAAAATTGCTCCTAGTCATCATATCTACCAGCCGTGATTCTTCCATCCCCAGGTTTTCCATAGTCTGTCTCCATTATCAGTTCTGACGAACACTTGCTTCATTCAGTTCAAGGGTGGGCTATTTTCTTTATTTATAAGCCCTGGCTTTGTTTTCTGGTTTCCACTCTCATCCATCCACCCATGCATGATACCTATATGACGGAGAGACACTCCCTGCTAAATATAGCCTCAGATCTCTTATCTGGGCTACTGATTGCACTGAAAGGCATTTCCTGCCAAGGAGGGCTAAATCTTTGAATGCCGATACCTAGTGCTCATTAAACTCCACCTCTTATTCCTTCTATGATAGCTGATCCTCAATCTTGTTTTATGCTATTGCATGCATTGAATAAGGAAGCCTATGCACATTATTGAAATGAACACCAAGCTTCAGCCTTCACTCCCTATTTCTGTTACTACTTTTAATTATCATTCAAGCCTACTGGCAAAGCAAGATTTACTAGATCCTTGTCATCCATCTGTCCTGGCTAGGTAGTTAAACCTAGCTCAGGGATCTTTATCTAGTCATTGATAGCTTTTACTAATTCAACTGTCCTGAGCTGCCTGACAACTTAGCAAGAAGCATTTCTTTTGGCCTTAGACCCTTTCTTTTGACTGCTGTCACAAGACCAAGCTCACAGGGCATTGTTCCCTTGGTTCCTTCTGATGAGAGCTAAACTTTGAACTTGCTGGTTTTGAAAAAAATGTTCTCCCCCAGTGCTCTTGCCATAGCCACAGGGAAAAAAAAATCATATATCAAGCTCTTTATGGTACCAGTGAAGACCGGCATGCCACGGGCTATCAAATAAAGCTGAGCAGAAGTACACCAGTAACCACAGGAGTTTTACATTTTAATGAACTTATTATTTCCCCATTATTTGTTTCCTTGCTTCATATCATTTTTGTTTAAACGTTCACATTGATTTGAGAATACGTTTTGTCCAGGTAAGTTGAAAGAAAGCTGTACTAATGTATTCACTTTGAATAAAACACTTAAGATAATTACTTGAGTAATTCACCCATTATTAAATTCTTTTGTCTTAATTGCATTAATTATATACTCCCTTTACTGGAGAAGAATTGAGGGGCTAAACCCAACCCTAGGCTGCCTGCTTTCAGCTTTGTTTTGTTTCTCCAAATAACTGAACTATTTAAAAAATATGTCACTCTCAGTTACATACAAACCTTATGATAGTCAGCCTGTAGAAGCAGAGCCGAGAATTACTATGTATGACTATGAAACTGCAGTGTTTCCACATAAACAAAAATTTAACACTCCTACCAAGCACTTATTTCTTGGGGGGCAGGTAATGGATTTGGCCACTTTGGGGTAGAGCATAGAAACATAGCTTAAATAAAAGGCAAACAAAATAAAACAACTAAGTTTTCTCTCTCATCCTACTTTGCTTCCTCCTACTCTGATTCCCAACCTTTCCCTTCCTCTGTCTCTGCTGCCTTGACTCTGTCTCCACTTACCTAGCACACACTGCTCTTGAAGGCAGTCCCATAAATTGCTCAAAAGAAACCAATATGTCTCCCAGAAAAAAAAGAATGATCATTACCTGTTTTTCTGCATTTGAATACTCAATTTTGTCCTTTTATTATTTATTCGAGTTGATTGTAATAACAGGACCCAGTTTTGTGGCGTGATTTGAAACCAAACAAAACAAAGCAAAACCCAAAATGAAACAAAACATCCCAATCTTGGCAAAGCAGTTATAGGAAATTCCTTAAAGTAGTGTGAACATTTCCCATTTCCCAAGCTTGATGGTTTGTGACATTAACCTTGTTGCTACTTTCAAAGGATAAGTACACATGTTTTGAGTAGAATATCACTGTACACTCTGATTTCATAAATTCAGAAATGAAGCTGCTTTAAAAAACAGAAAAAAATCCTTGCTAGACAGGCACCATTAAATTTAACCACCAAACAAAAGCAGCATATTACAACAAAAGTAATTATTCGTTGTTTTATAAAAAGAACATTATAAGCACCTTAAATATATTATTTAACTTTGTTCTTAAAAGTCTTGTGGGAAAAACAAAACATACAGTTAGAAGTTCTTCCGAGACAGTGCTATCTGTGTCTTGTGAGGGAGCCAACATGCAGACTTGTGGCAGTCTAATGAATAATTAGCTTCCTGTAATTATAAAAATTATAATCTCCCTGAATGTCTCTTTCCTTTGACCAAGCTTTTTCTAACCACTCCCTTTCATGAGTAGATTAGCGTTTGTCTTCCTGACGATCTGCAGATTATTTTCTTCTTACATCATGCCTTTCATCTGAACATCTTTAAAGTCTGTTTAATTATCCCACTTTAGATATGGAGTGTCACAACTCTGAAACTTTAAATGACTTAGCTCCTCTCCCAGCCACAGTGAGATAGTCAGCTGGAGAATCCAGGATGGCTGGAAGTTTCTAGAATTGTCCAGACAGAAGATATACCCTTCATTCCTTATAGGCTTGAACCCCATATTCTATACTTAATGGACAAGGGGACCGATTGTGTGTGGTAAACTGCAGCGTGTATACAATCTGAATTCATTTACAAGAATTATTTGGTTGTCAATGGACTGCTACTCTGTTTACTTCTGCCAAGGCCACAGCTGTAACATATGTGTGCAGTAATTAAACTTGAATCAAGCTCTATGTCCAAGCATTACAGAGCCCTATCATTTAGATGGGCAAAGAAGCAGAAAAACGAATACACTTTGTAGGGCTGAAATACCCCCATTTTGTAAAGTGAAAAGTTTTTGAATCAGTTAAAAGAGGATTCTCCGGCAAATTGGCAACTCTTATTTCCTTTTTCTTCTCTAAGAAGAATTTTCTAACTGTTAATATTACCTCAGATCACTCACTCTTTGGTGGCAAGTTTTTAGGCTTTGAGCTGATTTTGGTGAGAAGGCAAAAATATTTGCTTTAAGATTTTTAATATGAATCTCAAATGATAATAGCTAGAAGAGAGCGATGATGACAATACATTCAATACATCTGACGTATAAAAGTGCAATAATTTAAATCACACAATTATAAAATCTAATTTGTTCTCCCCGCCAAGCCCTGTGCCACATTTCAGGTACATAGCGTTTCTGCTCTTCCACGGTGGGCTTCTCAGGGGTAAGCATTCACAGCACTCCAGTTGTCTAACTCTCCTGCCTTTTATGTCTCACACACCCTCTAATAATTGCTATGTGATACTGGGGCTGTGCTGATCAGAGCTGTATTTCCCAGAATTCTTTGCTTCTTCATTAACAAATGTCTGTCTGTGACAAACTGGAAGAAGACAAAAGAAGTTAATGTGCTTCTTTCCATTCATTTTTCTCTCCTTTTGTTCTCTCTCTCTCTCTCTCTCTCTCTCTTTCTCTCTTCTCTTTTCTCTCTCTGGCTTTGTTTCTGGAAATAAATGAATTCTTTGTAGAATCTGAGCTTTGAGGCAGTAGTCTTCTCCTCTTCTCCACTTACTTTAGATCTCTTGCACAAAATGACCTTATTAATGGGAACCTCCAGTATCTATAGAGTTGACTGGACTTCTCTACTGCTAAGGAAGTCACTGCTTCTGCTCTAGCATAGGCAAGGGCTTTTTGTATACTCGGGATTCCAGAACTCAGTTTTCCTCAGGGAGGATAAGTTACTTACTGTCTTTCATGAGATTGGTACGTCTTCACATGACTTAAGTAGAACAGGATTCTGACTCTGGTGCTGTGTTGATTGGCTGTCTCTCTGCTGCCTCCACCAGCATCCACGAATTGGTGGGATGTTTGCACATTGTCGTAGATTCCACTTGACAGTAATCACACTGAGGGAATTACTTCATTTCTTAGAAATAACTGTAAGTCATTTGTCAATGGGAGAGAATGAACAAGATAGCAAAGTTATTTGTGTCCAAGTAAGTAAGAAATATTCACAAGTGTTCTAGCCTCATGTCTGGTACTTAGATCTGTGAATCTGAATTCTGAAAGCAGGAGCATCACTTTGGGTTATTGATTCAGGGTATCTGCAACATGCTCCAGGGCATTGCCCTCACTCTGCAAGGTGGTGTCATCCAT
Organism: Rhabdomys pumilio; assembly: GCA_030674055.1. Classification (NCBI taxonomy): domain Eukaryota; kingdom Metazoa; phylum Chordata; class Mammalia; order Rodentia; family Muridae; genus Rhabdomys; species Rhabdomys pumilio. The sequence goes on from JANHMN010000001.1 coordinate 10,506,568, forward strand.
TTGGTGCCGTGACTAATACTCCAAGTGGCCAATCCATCATTGTGTCAGGCTGGCTGCTCCAGGGTGGTGGGAAACATGACAAGCCCAGTAACTTCCATGAACACAAGCCCATTTCCACACTTCATTTGCTGTAAAATGAGTTTCCTGTTGAGAAGTAATGCTGAGTAGGATACCCAGATGGTGAATGAAGGAGCCTGGGAGTCCACTGGGCTTTGGCAAAAGTATCACAGGCAAGGGAGACAAATCCATACCCAGAGTAAGGAATGATCCAGTGGGAACAAAGAGCTGCCCCTTCCATGATGGAATTAGTCAGAAGTGATCACCCTGCCTCTACCAGGTGATAAATCTACCATATGGGGTCTCCGTGTTGGTCTCTGCTGTTGGCTGTGTAGACACTTGGCAGTGACTGTTCCTAAGTTGGCCCTGAGAAATACAAGTTCATGCTTTTGTAATATGGAGCCATTGTTGTGACTGTGTTGCTTTGCCCATGATCCTATTGGTCAAGAACAGAGATGGATGATGAATTACAATTAATTCTCAGATAATTAATCTTGCTTTCCCAAAAATTAAGCCTTCACATAAAGTGTAAGTTTTGTTTTTTGTTCTTTGGTTTTTTTGTTTTGTTTTTGTTTTGTGTGTGTGTGTGTGTGTGCCTTTAAACAAAGAGGATGACATGTTTCTCACAGATTTTTTTGTCACTAAGTTCCAAGTGGTATCTCTTCACAATTCCCGATCACCCACCATCATGGATCAGTGACTTCCACCAGCACCCCTAACTGTCTATGCTTCCAAGCAAAATTAGGGGTCAGGATTCTCCTTGGCATTCTGAGAGTCTGCAGATGCTTCTTTATGTTTCTTCCGAGCTACTTTTGAGTAGGACTTTGAAGGTTGGCTGGTTTGCTTAAAAGAAGTGTCTACCCCATGTTAAGCCACCAGTAAGACAGGACTCTCCTTTCTTTTCCAGCTTTGTGATAAGATACTCTCTGTGACATCATAAGTGTGTTGTGAGAGTGAGGGGTCAATGCTTCTAAGGCTCGTGGAAAGATTTGACGGGGTACTGCTGTCTACTACAGTCACTTCACACGCCAGTAGTTCTGCTACATCCCATGTGAATCAGAGGACATTCAAGACCCTAAGGGTCTTCATGGAGATAGACATGCTAGAAGGGAGGTAGGACAGGAAGAGGCATCATTCATTCATGCTTTCCAAGATATGTACTTATCATAAGTGCATTTGCATATTTTATCACAGTTTCAACTGAAACCTAATGACTGGCTCCAGCTAGTTCACCATGGAGCGTAAAAGCTAGGTATTAGAAGACCTGACTGAAGTCAGCCCATAGAATTATGGGAAAATTAAAAATTGCTACTTAAAGTTCCTGAATAATAGTAGGTTAATAATGAAGATTTTAATTATGGGGTTTATATCATGTTATGTGTTTATGGAGCATACATCTGTATCACAGAATCTTCATTTATGATCTGTTATGATTAGCATTGTAGTCAATCTTGGCTTTTTCTATGTAGAGTTTCTTTCATTTGTTCTCCATTATTATGGAATAAGTCAGCCTGTTTTAGTATTTATTTCAGAACATAGGCTATGCTTTGTATCTAGTTGGAATAACTTAATAAGGTAGCATAATATACATTGAAACATAAGAAATTAGTAAAAGACACTAAAATTGATATTGCTTAAAATAAAAGCAAGTATGGAATCATATCATTTAAAATGTGATTACTGATCACTTTTTAAATACCTGGGAGAAATTGCTCAAATTCCTTCTCTTTCAGACAAGCCTGTCTCAGAAAGTTCAAAGGAATTATTCTCAGCTCTGCACAAGCACTAACTTGTCCGTGTCCAGTCCAGTCAGCTCCCCTGGGCACTCTAAATGGATATTATTGTTTGTAGTAAGACAACTGAAGGATGCTTCACCTGAGCAGGCTACACCTTAGAAAGACTATCTTCACTCAAAGCAAAATAGGACAGAACGGTCCGAGGTGGACCTGTCTACAGTACCAGTGACTTTAGTGTGATATTATTGCATCTAGGGCACAAGCAAACCACTTTCTTTACTGTAATTTTAGAGTCCAATCATTTTTTTTAAAGCAAAAAAGAATTACATGGATTTGTTTTTTTATTAAACTGTATTTGTTTATGGCCACTAATAAATAAATATTGAACAAATACTTAAAATTGCTTAGGTCTAGCTACAGAGTGTTAATACCTGTGACTGCCTACACACTTCCCTCAAGTCTCTCTTCACAATTTACTTAGAAAGTTTTCAAATGAATTCTACTCCAGTGAACGTTGATATGAGCAAAAATAAATATATGTAAATAAATTAAAATAGTATGTTTATTGCCTTATCATTTTCATATGCATTTAATATGGATTTATCCATGTTTAATATATATTATCATTTGAAATGTATTTAAGGAAAGAATGTTGCTGATTCTAGACATTTAAAAATCAATACATTAAATATGTAACATCCTGACATAGGCCAGGGATAAGGAAATGGGCTGTTTGGCAGGAATTTGACATTGGCCAAGGACAAAGAAGTGGGCTTCAGGCAAGAATCTAAATCTTAGGCTAGAACAAGGAAGTAGGCTTCAGACATGAAAATGACTTTGGATTAGGACAGGGAAGTAGGTTCAGATATTTAGGTCATCCTGATAAGCCCTTAGAAACAGTGATCATGGGAGTGTTCACGGAATTTTGTTTATTGCCTTGCTTGTTCCTTGACTATTTGCATCTATTGTATTGTTAGTTCCTCAGCCTAGATCTGACCTGAATATTTGCATGTAATTAAAATGGTATAGAAGCAAAAAGGAGGGGAGATGGGATGCGGGTTTCTAGGGAGGGGAAATGGGGAATGTAAATAAATAAAATATTCAAAAAGAAAAAAAGAAAAATGTGTCAACAATTATAGCGAATAATAATAGTAACAAAATGACTATTATTTATAGAGTAGCAGTGATAAGGACAAACATTACTCTGGTTAACGTGTTTCTCAGAAAACACATTAAACAGAAATGAGTGCTAAAATAAAATTGTCTGTGAGAATATTGTTCTTTTCAATGAAATGTATTATTTTAATGACAAGATTGAAAACTTTAAAAACCCTTTAAAAGCTTTAATTTTCAACTTCCTTCTGTTATTAAGACTTTGTTTTATATGTGTGAAGACGCTAATTATGTCTTACATGGCTCTGAGAAGCGGCAATGGCTGATACACAGTAAGTTTAAGGTGCTTTCTATTTTCTATGTTTTTTGACGCCAGATAAGGGATTAACAAAACTTTTTTTATATAATTGCTAAGTTTCTTTTCTTGGAGAAAGAATTATACTCTGATTTTCTGGTAAATATCTGTGGCTTATCCATCTAGTCCCCATCATTCAGTAATGCTCAGAGGCACTCTTATCCACAGATATGATGGAATTGGATTTCTAAGTCAGCACAGTCAACTTTGGAGATAAACTTCTTCTAGGGATAAAACCTAAAAAAAAATGCTCTCAGTTGTAAAGGTCTATATGGACTATGGAAGGAAACACAGATGCACACACACACACACACACACACACACACACACACACAAATGTAGAAAGGTGTGATGTATGTGTGTGTGTGTGTATGTATGTATGTATGTATGTATGTATGTATGTATGTATGTATGCATACAAGTAGAGAGGGGCAGGGTATAAGAAAACAGAATCTCCATTAAGAGTGAATAACAAGTAAAACCCGAAGAAAAGTCCTTCTTCAAGCTAACCCATACTGTTTCCACAGTAATGCAGGGTCAAAGGTAATGGCTTCATATTTTCAAATTCTCATCAAGCTCTTTCATGACTTGGTTGTCAAAAACACTTGACTAGTTCTTATTTTAACAATTCCCATGATGTTTTCTTCCTTTGTCTCATAATTTTGCAGAATGATATTACTGTTGCCCAAACCACCTGGCATTTAAGCCTTTGAATATTGCACATAGCTTAAAAGATCCTTGTTTTGACAGGACTATTTATATTGGCAAAACACGTTCCCATTGTGCCGTGGTCTTGACAGACTGTCAAAATCTTAATTCCATTGGCTTCTACTGGTCTATGTGCTATTTTTTGAAAGTGCAGCTTTCTTTCTACATCCACAAAAGAAAACCCCGAGGCTGGGCTTTTATGGTGAGATAAAATGTGGTTCTATAATCTCTGTCTTAGACAATCAGGTCTTCTACTTTCTGGAAGAATGTCATGGCAAATGATGTACATTTCGAGATACTTAAATCTGAGGAGAGAGAGAATGTTCAGCAAGCCTACTGTGCCTTGGCTGAGGGACTTCTTGGGTCTGCCTTTCTCTGGCATTCTCTGCATTCTCTTTATGGTACCTTGAGCTCCTGTTCTCCTGTTATTTGCATCTGCCCTTCCCAGACTCACTCACTTCCCCAGTTCTGACTTGATTTGACCTTTTGGCTGTAGAGTTCACAGCAGCATGTTGCCAGTATCTTCAGCTCCACATTCATTTTTCTCAAGAGAAGAATCTGATTGGGCTGAATTCCAAGGTGGAATCTTTGTTGTTGTCTCTGAAAGAATTCAAGCAGAGACAGGTTGGTCATCAGTCAATGTGGTAGAGAGAGCTCTAGTTTGGGCTTGAAGATATGACCCCCTGGTTTCTTTCAGCTCTGTGATTCATGTAATCTGTCTTTGCTCAAACCCCTCTTCCTAGAAAGTATCTTCCAAAACAAACATCGACATCATTACTCTTTCTTCAATCTCTGTCAGAAGATCTGTTACTGTCATCTCTGAAAAATGATGTAAAACATTCCAGCAATTTTAATTCTTCAAAATGTCAGATATTGGGTTATTAATCACAAGTTCATATATACATAAGTGGATCTGTATTTATATTTATGTATTATGAGATATGCACGCGCTGTAGCAGCAGCTTGTTTTAGAGAATGGGCTCTCCATGAGGACCAGTTCCTTGATAAATTAGTGAAATTCTACATGCAGTCCAGGAATTCTAATCCCCTGATTTACTGTTCAGTCTGGGTGTGACTTCCATCACACACTTGAGTGCTTAGCACACACATGTGATTTGGCACTTTAAGATAGTATGCATTGAAGAGAGGATTAACAAGAAACATGATTTCAAAAACTCTAATGGAAACAAACCTTCCAAAGGCTTGCACTCCCAAACAGCTCCCCTTTAAATTGTTACGGATCAATGCTAACATTTAAACCAAAACCCAAGGAGACTGCTTGGGCTTGGCAAGCTTCTGTTCTTTCAGCTGCAATCAGCACAGATGGATTAGAGTAGATCTGTTTTGTTTCAAAGAAAAGCAGTTCTACCATTTTAACTCCAGTCTCTATGTCTTGAGGGTAAAGAAGTGATGTCAAGTGTCCTCCAGCTGTTATCTCAAGGGGAAAGTGGGGTCCTTTTTCAGTCTCAATCTCTCTGTCTCTTTCTAATCCAAGTCTCTGGAATCTGCTTCCTCTAGACATTTATTCAAGAAGCTGTTTCTTTTTTCTTTCTTTTTTTTTTTTTTACCTTTTTTTTTCATTTAGCAATAATTCATAAACAATGAAATGAAAAAAACTGTAGAAAAGTTCAGGGTCGGGTTGATACATTTGATAATTGTGTATCTTTTACTTTTTTTGAAACTGACAAGCTAAACTAAACAGAATATTGCAGGCCTGTGCCTGTAACTGAGGAATCCTTGCATGTGACTTGGGCTTTAGTGTATTTCAGTATGTATTCTTTCCATGTATTTGATCAACATCTTTTTGAGGTTCACATAATTGCATGCATCAATTGTTCACTGTTTTATCTTTCATGGGCAATTTTTATATTGCAATGTATAGCCCCAATTATCTTTCATTCTCTGTAGATGGGCATTTGATACTTTCTAGTTATTGGTTATTTTAAATAAGACTGACATAGTTGTTTGTATACAAATCTTTTATGGAATGAATATTTTAACTTTTGGGGGAATAGATTTTGCTAGTTCCTAAGCTTTCTAGTCTTTCAAGTGACTCTAGAATTCTTCATGTCCACCGGTAATGCAATATATACCGTATAGTACTGTCTCATACCATACCATACCATACCATACCATACCATACCATACCATACCATACCATACCATACCATACTATACCTTACCACTACATCATATCATAGTTTTCTTTTGTTTTTTTTTTCTCTGAAATAAAATGATGTGGAGAATCAGTTTGTTCAAAGTCTTATTGATGATCACCATACCAGGATGCTTCAGAGAATTTTACATTATATATTGATCAACTTGGGATATTTGGGTTATGCAACCCCTCAAGCCTCTGCTATTCTTTTGTGACAAAAAAATATGGGGAATACTTATTTTTGTACTATTTAGAAATCTGAGATGGGTTATTAACTATGATGTCCCTCTGTATAACAAAATGCCCAAACTCATTGATCCTCCTGCTTGTTGCTGTGCACCCAATCAGTCAATCTCTTTCCATTTTCTTCTCTTTGGAATGACATGGATTGTTTATGTCTTACTTGCATCTCTCTAAAAACATGTCTCTGTGGCTTTGTCAGTTTTCTTTCTTTCCTTTCTTTATCATTCATCTTTTTACTTTCAGAGAAATGAGCCGTGGTAGCATGATGTATCTGAGGCCAACTTTGAACTTGCTGTGTGGCTCAGGATGGCTTGAAACTTCTGACTTGCCTACATCTACCTCCTAAGTGTTAGCTATAAAATCCTGACGCACCATGCCTATTTTTTTTATTTAAAGAAATTCTTTGTGTATTTTACCTTTCTTTATATGTTCTTAATAAACTCTATATCAGAAAAAAACTTTTTTTTTTTTTGCTATTTCTTTTGCTTCCCGTTTGGGGTCCATACTGGTTAATTTTACAAAGCTACAGCACTGTTATTTAATCAAATATTAACCCAGGTGTTTGTACTTGTTCATACAGATGCACACAGATGTTTATATCTTCATTACATTTTTGCAGATAGGGTTAAAATGGAGAGGCATTTGACATTTAAATAAAAGAATTATTCTTTCACCCAGCTGAAGATCAGAAATGCACAGTTCAGAGTTTCCAGCGGGTAGGGAACACACTTTTACTATGACAACACAGAGACCATGCCTTCTTTTTTGGCTTACCAGTGTGTCTCACAAAAATGTTTAGCTTTTACATTTTGAAACTTTATGGTTAGTGCTTTTTTGACTCATCTAATCAATCTTTGTCTGCCCTGTGGTTACAAAGTCATTCTCTTCTTCGTTTTACTAAAAAAGATATCTTTGTAACTCGGGGACACCTCATTGTACTAAATCATGTGCATAATCTATAGATTTGTTACTAAAAATTGATATTTTCATATGCTTTAGTCATTTAAAGATTTCTTTTAATAGTTTTACTTATTGTGTGCAGTTGAAGGAATGCCATGAAACACTTGTAGTGGTCTGGGTAGCATGTGCAGAAGTTGCTTCTCTCCTTCCACCATATGGATACTAGGAACAGTAATCAGGTCTTCAGATTGGGTGGCAAATGCAGTTATCCACTGAGCCAACTCTCTTTTTCAATTTAAAAGACACTTTTGATTGATCATTGCTGGTGTGTGGGAATAACATTTACTTATAGTACACGGGCCTACCTTGAATTCCAAGACTTTGCTGAATTGGATTCCTACTGATTATTCCCTTTAATTATGAGATCATCAGTCCTAAAATGGGTTTCCAGTCTCCCGTGAAAGCTCTATGAGAGGATGACTTTTAAAAAAGATCTCTAGTTTCTAGAGACCGCCTTTCTCCCATGGCCTTCATTCTTTGGAAGCCATAGTCTTCATCCATAAGTGTAAAAACAAAATTTTCTCTGTCATATCAATTCCCAAGTGCCTTCATTCTCCCCCTGAGCCCTGTGATTGTCTGCCATTGCTCTTTTATTCTTTTCACTTCAAGATTCTGTCATCTTTCTGCAGAATCACAGTCGTCATGGTTAAACTGCGGACAGTTTGTGTAGTGAGACAGTGTATTATCTACCACACTTGCTGAGCTCTGAGAAGCTTCATGTGCACATCAGTGCAACACTCCCAGCATTCCTAAGAAAGTACATACATGATATGTGGGACATCTGTCCTCACTCTTCATTGACCTACTTTTGTTTTGATATTTAATATGTGCCTATTGTTTCCCTTTAAAAGAAAAGTATCTAAAAGTCCCTGCCATTTAATTAAATTATCTAATTTTTTTATACTTAGTGTATTTACAGTTGTAGGTGGCCTTCAGTCTAATCGACTAACATTTACTTTCTCTTACTTTCACCTGTTATTTGTCTTTTAATCCTGCTACATTTAATTCCTTCATTGATAGACCTTTTAGCATTTTAAGGTTGTGTCTAGATTTTGTAAACTCAGTTCTGGTGCATTCATTTCTTTCTTTTTATAAAAATTTATTTAATATAATTATTGTTGATACATTCAAGGTCACAGTCTTCACGGATTATTTCTTATCATATATTTATCCCAGTATGTGCATATTACACTTGTATGCAATGTTAGTGTTCAGAGGTTCCTGAGGAAATGTTTTAGTTCTTCAAACCTCCACTGAATCATTGACATTGATTACATAATATGTAGGCTTTGTATGGCCTCAGATTTCCCATGAAACCTTGCTGCTTATACTATGAGTGACAGTGAAAAAGAATATTAGAATTCTGCCAATAGTGATGGTGTATACTTCTAATCCTATCATTAGGGAGACAAAGGTAATTGGATATTTGTGAGTTTGAGGCTAGCCCAGTCCACAAAACAAGTTCTAGGACATCCATGGATACAAGCAAAGAAACCTTGTCCCAAAAAATATCCTGCTCTGTGTCAGCTTTTGACATATTACATGTGTGTGTGTGTGTGTGTGTGTGTGTGTGTGTGTGTTGTGTGTGTATGTGTGTATACATGTATGTGTATCCTGAACTGTCATTTCATGGACATGAATCAGTAGAGATATGAACACTCATTCTGCACTTTCTTGACATTATATTCCATCACCTTGGCTCTCAAGTGCTCATTGCAAATTAAAATTTTGTTTCACTCATTACAACTTTTTTTCATAAAATTTTTTTTTTTGGTGTCATTATTTAATTACAAACTCTCTCACTTTCCTTTCCTCCCTCTGGGCCCTCCCATATCTCCTACCCTGGCATCCTTCAAATTCATTATCTTTTGATCACTAATCATTATTATATGCAGATGTGTATATATGAATATGTTCCTAAATATAACCCATTTAGTCTGTATAATGATTCATGTATGTATATTTTCATGGCTGACCATTCATCATTAGACGATCTGTGTGCTCTTCTCTGGTGAAGGCCACCTCTACAGCTCTGTTTCCTAGGTTGCCCAATGTTAGTTCTTTGTGGTCTCATGGGATTCTTCCTGTCCAGTTTGGCATGTCTACTGTGTCATCCTTATTTAGCACACATTTGACCAATCATGTTAATGAGATTTTATAAATGAATAACTATTCATTGCTAGTAGACTCACAGTTATTGAGGAATCTGCAACCACCAATTTGCTAAACCAGTAGTACAGTACTTAACAAGTTATAAGCATTTGTCCTTACTATCACAGATAAGTGGTCTTCACCACTCAACCAGGAAACTTCTCTGTGCAACAAGTAAAGGCCACACTCAAAAACCCACAGTTAATTAAAATATAGAGTTGTAGAGTCCAATCTCAGTTGATTTTTCTACAAAACAGTTCTATACCTAAGGCTCAGGGAGCATTGAGGAAGAGAAGTCAGGAAGATTGTGAGAAGCAGAGGATAAGAGAATTTTCTTTGAGATTGTGTATCCTGGCACTATCAGAAGCTACAGCTATGAAGTCTCACCAGTGTCTTTACCAGTCTACAGAGAAAGCATTTCTAGTTTTCATTGAGAAGTTCATCAGTTTCTGTAGTTTAGTTAGTTTTGTTTCTTTTATTGTTGTTGGTTGGCTTAAGACCCATGAACTCTTAGTTTAACAAGATCATTGTTAGGGTAAGAAGATTTCTACCCTGAAAGTTTCTATATCAGAACTCCAATTGATAGCATCTATTGTTTTTTTTTTATGTCATTTAAAACATTAGAATGTTTTAATTCATCATACAAATGCATACTCTAGGCCATATGTAATCATGATAATTATGAAGTAACTTTATTTACTTCCTTCATTCCCTAGCTACAGGTATTAAGAATGGTCTAAAGCAAACATTACACACAGTTAAGAGATCAGACATCATCAATGGTTTATGTACTTATGGTGAATGTTCACTATGTCAAAATCTATTTCTATACACCGTCCTAAAACACAAATGTACCCTGAACAATAAAATTGCCTAATGAGCATGGAACAGTTCCTAGACAAGCAGAGGAAGATGTGAGTGTGCAGTTCTGGTCCCCAGGGATCAGTTCTGGTCCCCAGGGAACCCTGTACATGGTCAGATTTTGCCAGCTGCACTGTAATATACAGAACAAGGTATGAGATATTCTTACTTGAATGGTAAAACCTGCCTTCTCACAAGCAGTCACTTTATACATTAAGATGTCATGACAACTTTAGAATGGAGGAGCAGCTTTATTTTATGTGAAATAGGAGAAACTGAAAAATGGAGCGAACAATGATTTTTTGGTGTACAGATTTTATATTGGTTATAGCTCAGGAAAAAGAAGACACCGAAATTACGGTGTAGACACCCTGGCTACTTAAGTTTGAAGTAACAGCTATCTATGGGTATGTATGTGTGTGTGTGTGAGGAATGTATATGCATGCATTTATTGAGAACAAGGGATCTCTCAGGTATCAAGCATTTTTTTTTTTTTTGAGAAAAAGTGCCTTTTGGGGATTGGACCTTTCTGATTAGACTAGGATGTCTAAGCAATAAGACAAAGGATTCATCTGTCTCCACCCTCTCAGGGCTGGTATTACAAGAATTTCCGTTTCTGTAATTTGTATTAGGGTTCTGAAAAACAAACTCATGTTCTCAGGCTTTCACATCAAGAACCTCACCAACCAAACTGTCTTGCCGTTCCCTCTACTACATTTTTAAATGACATTCAAGAAGAGCCAATAGACTCTTCCAATTTCTGTAAGGATATAGAAACTAAAAGAAGAAAACCAAGAATGTCTACTGTGGTCTTAAAAGCTAGGTACTCAGAAGGAAAAGTCAGCCCACAAGCAACCATTGTGTTGACAGGAATAAAATAAGAACACGGTTGTTTACCAGTTCTAAAGAGACTCCAGAGTTTGGCACATGTAGAACAATGCACAGAGCTTGTACATTCAGAGAGATCAGTGTTCTTAAGGACAGGAGTTACGTTTTCCAGCAGCTTGAGGCTTCAGAAAGCAGAATCTGTGTAACGAGCCTTGGCAGTAAGATGTGGCTCAAGCCAAAATCAAATGAGATGCTTGTGTATTTCTAACTGGTACAGAGTTAGGCAACCTCTCTAATACTTAGCCCATAAAACAGATTATAACAATATCCTTAAGATTACCACACAAGTAATAGTGCTGTATAAAACTCATAAAATCAAAACGTATGGCTACAATCACCATATTAAAACAAGTACAGTTTCCCCTTAAGTAGCCAGATAACCCATGCTTAGAGAATATTATTGTATTTACTGATTAAGTTTAGGAAATGTTGCTTTCTACCCATCTGAGGCTGGAGAATGAAATGAAAGGCCAGTTTGTTCTTTGTCCTAGGTACAGGTGACAATGATCTCCAACTGGGAATGCTAGGAGTGGAGAGAGGGAATTGAGTCCAGGGCAGGATAAAGAAGCCCTTTCTTATGGAAATGTGGCAGTTCCTATGCATGGATATCATTAATATTCATAACAATCTTATGAACAAGAAAATGTACCCTAAATTATACAGGAAGAACCTGCAGCCAAAACGTTAGTGATTTGCCAAGATTAAAAGAGCCTTGTGAAGACCTTAGGCTTCGACTTATGTTCTCAAAAAGCTGTTGTTTTTAACTTGACCTCAAAGAAACCTGTGTGTCCTCATAATCTTCACTTCAGTTTCTAGAAACTCTTAATTCTTACATCTAAAGAGTCCCCTTCTTCCCACTTCTATAAGTTGTCGTTTAGCCTTATGGGAAACTGTTGGTTGTACACACTAGGTCAAGTTGAAATGTTACGTGGCAGTCACAGATTTGTGGAATTTGACTGTTAGCTAGTGCTCAGAAGTGAAATAGTTTTGTTCACCTGATAATTTGCTAATAAAAACCATGACCTACAAGATTAAAGTAATAAATACTAAAATGACCAGTTTCTTTGAGTAGGACCAGTCTGTCTACAGAATCACTGGGGAGGGAAGAAAAGGGGAGAAGATAGACTTCTATTCAATGCACAGTTCCAGAGAGGACTAAAAGGGAGTGCGGCTAGTCTTGTCAGCTGGATTCTTTTCTCTAACCTCATCAAGAAAGTACTTTCCATCTCCTCCTCCATTGGGTAGAGTGAGGAAGAGAATTAAGAGCCCACCACTTTTACATCAGAGGACTTTGAGCAAGGAAGAAGACATTGCTCTCACACAGCAGGTCCACTCTCAGTGAACATGGGTGACTTGGCAAGTTGTCTTTCTTAATTTCTGTGTGCCAGGTTTCTTCTCACATAGCCTGCCATGGTTATGTTCTGTGAATTGCTTTGTACTCTTAAAATCACAGATCTCATCACACCCTCCTTATATTTACAACTGTGTTGTCATTAACAAACTAGTTCTATGTCAAACTTTTGCCAGGGACAAAACTACATGAGTAGTGGACAAAAAAATGCCTTTCTAACTAAAAATACCTTTTTTTAAAAATATTCTACTGACAGGTGGACAAATGGAATGAATATACATATATGCATTTAAAATGAGATTAAAACCACAAATCCAAAACCACCAGGGGCAATGGGAAGAGCCAAGAGGAGGAAACACTTGAGAAGGAAGGCTAAGATAGGCTTTACCCAAGACTTAACATGTATGTCATCTTCCCAGGGATACTGTAAAGAATGATAACACAACAGGTGATTTGCAGATACAGAAATCTGTTCTTTCTTGGCCCTCAGCCCTGAGACTGGAAGTCTATAACTGAGATCCTGAGGAGATCCAGAGCAAAATGACATTCTCTCCAGAGCTCTGGGAAATGTCCACCCGTGCCTTTGCCTTTTAGTTTCTCATGGCTCTAGGCATCCCTTGGCTTAATTTCACACTACTTCAGTATCTATACCTTTTCATATAGCTTGCTCTCAGTCAGTCTCTCTCTCTCTCTCTCTCTCTCTCTCTCTCTCTCTCTCTCTCTCT
>JANHMN010000001.1:10527518-10646499 GCA_030674055.1 Rhabdomys pumilio
CACACACACACACACACACACACACACACACACACACACACACACACAAGAGGGTTCTATAAGTAAGGTAGCTGCCATGCTAGAATTCAAAGGACCCACATAAGTTGCCAAGCACAGTAGACGGGGGTCTGTAATGCCAGCTCTGGGGCAGACAGACCCTTTTGAGCTCACTGGCTATTCAGCCTAGGCAAACTGCCAACTTGAGCTTCAGTGAAAGATGCTGTCTCAGAACAACAGAGTTTCCAGATAGAGAAGGACCCCCAACATGCAGTCCACCTGCTCCCACATGAACACCCCTCCTGAACAGAAATTTAATCTGAGAATATTATGTTTGCACAAGCAGAATAAACATAATCTTCCTGACCCCTGGGCCATAGAATGTCCTCAGTGTCTCTCTGAATGTTGAGACATTGTACTTGTGAAATAGACCCACAGCATAGGAAGGCCTATCCATGTTGATAAGATGTGGTTTCACAACCCTATGACAGTTTGGCTCCTAGTCGTGCGTGAACACAGCACAGTCTGGAAGAAAGGTGGATGAGATGGAGAAGAAACAGAACTTTGAGGGTTTTACTGTTGCTGTTTAAGACAGGTTCAATTTGGAGGTATAATCATTGATTTCAAATTATCTTAACTACGAACTCCATGTTACATTTAGTTTCCCATTAACATTTGTTCCTAACAAATGATTTTGAAGTATACAGAATCCACCAGCATCTTGGTCACTTTTAGCAAATAGCTGTCTATAATATTTCAGGATCATTTGTTTCCATGGTGACATTCATCTCAGTTTGCTCCAAAATATTTGACTTTGCCTTGGTTGAACTTCCAGGTCTTGAAAGTTATTTACCTTGTGTAAGGTTATTAAAATAAATTCTATTTTAATTGGAAGGGAAGCTTTATGGTTGTCCTTAATCCTCTCCACATACTCTTTTGGCACTTCGGCTCTGGTGATAGCCAATAACAACATATGTTGCCATCAGTCACTAACCATCAGTAATTGATGATTCAGTGGCCATAGTGTAAGGGTGTAGAAGTCATCCAGAGAAAAAGGAAAACAATGACATCATCTGGATTGCTTAAACATTATTGGAATTATACTGACTACGTGCTGAAGGCAAAGGGTGCCTGTTTCTCCAGGTCTGCAAGTTGTCTGTGTTTTGGCTCTGCCTCTGCAGCTCACTAAATAACCTTGTCAAAGTCACTTAACCTCTGAGTGTTTGTTTTCTCATCTGTAAAATTAGTATGATCATCCTTACCTATCTCGCACGGGAACGGGGCTCAGATGAACTAATTAAAGATTAGAAACTGCTACAAAAACACTCAGTATTATTAAGGAAAACTGAAGCTTTTTCAGTGCCTTTGGGTACAAGAGCTAGTTAGCTACAGTGACTTCCAACAAGAGTTTGATAGTATGATAAGCTGCTGGGTCTTCCCTGAGGACTCACACTTGTTGAGGGACTTTGCCCTTCTTGCTACTTTGTTAGTGAGGACTGAGGCCACCCATAGCACAGACAGTACTGTGATCAATAATACATCTCCTACCTCTGACAATCTGAAGTGCTTACGGACGATATCAAGAAATGTCACTTCAAATTGAAGAGGCTGTCTCTACCTATCCAGAACGCAGCTATCCTTGGGGGAACGTGGCTCCTTTGACTGCAGCTTGTAATGTAGTCTTGCACAAAATGAAAGCAGCTGCAGATTTCCTCCCAGGTTAGGAAGCATTCATTTATACCATTGGATTCTCTCCTTTCCCTGGCACGCTCATTGAGGATGTCTTAGACCGGCCTGACTTGCATGTGCACTTTCAGCGCAGTGGACAAGTCTGGTCCTTCTGCATTATCTCCATTGCCACCTCTCTTGGCACCAGACAATGAGAGTCATTACTTTGGGGGCCCTGGGTTCTTCTTTTGATATAAAGAAGTTCTTGGAGTTTATATGACTTCTTCCTTCATCCTATCCCATTCTACCTTCATCCTATCCCATTGTACCGCTCAACTCCCCAACTTTCTTTCTTCCCTAAGCCAAGGTCACTAGTCAGTTTTCTATGTTGTCCTAGGTTGTCTGAAAAGACATTTTTTCCTTGTGGGGTACTGAGTACTCACCACAAGGCCTCAAACGCAAGGCAACTGTTCTACCCCTGAGCTGTATCTCAACCCCTTTTCATTTTTTTTTTATTATGAAATAGGATCTTTATAATAGTCAGGTTAGTCTTGATTCCACCTGTGGCTTAGGTAGCACTTAGCCTATAATTCTCCTGCCTCAGAACTGCTCCCCCTCCACACACACACACCAGTAGTTGCAATTCCAGAATCTACAATACTAAGTTTGGTTTATTTCTTTTTTGAAGAGTAAAATAAAGTCTTTAAGAATGAAAGTATTTGAAAAAAAGGGGGGTGTTTCTTAAATAGTTTCTCTGAATTTTTGAGAGGAAGGTCGAACCATACAAGATGGAAGGTGCTCACCCTCAGAAACAACCTACAACTTCTCTTCTAGAATCTGTGTCTAGCACTGAAAAGTTACTGCAGTCGCCTGTCTCTCCACTTCTTGTCATCTTAATTGATGGTGCCAGGGATAATACTTTACCCATGAAATAGTTTTGTTATCAGAATGAAATGAAATGAAGTAATACATCTGCAAAGACCTGCAGCTCGAGAAATGCGTTACAAACTTAAGTTGGTGTAATGGTGTTTATCATATTGTGTTATAGTTAGTTTGTTAGATGGTTTCTTCATTTTAGTCTGGGCTTACTTGCTTTCTTATGAGTTTTTTGTTTGTTTGTTCTATATTTTGTTAGTGTCTGTTGTGTGTGTATGTTTGCATGTGCTGGGGACATATGTGTATATAGGGATACATATATTTGATGGAGGCCCAAGAGTGAGATTAAAGCCATTGAGTGTTTCCTGGATTACTTTCCATTCAATGTACTGAGGCAAGGGGCCTCATCTGAACCCACAATTTGCCCATACAGCTATTCTTGCTAACCAGCTTTTAATGGAGACCACTATCTCTGTCTCCTGAATGCTGCTGTGACAGGCAAGGTGCCCCATCTATCCAGCATTAACATGGATGCTTAGGACTCAAACTCCTATCTTTCTACTTACATGATAGGCACTGTACCCCTCCATAGATGATATCTTTTCATTGTTTCCATACAAACCCAAACTGGAGGATGCAGCCACTTTACATTAAATTCTATACTACCAAGATTCTGCACACATCTCAGGTAAAGTGGTTTCTTAGTTAAATATTAGCTACTTGCACAAGAACTCTCAGAAAAACCCCAAAACTGCAAGTGTGCTGACGAACAGAAGGCCGAATTCATGATTGTGAAGAGTTGGAATGTTGTAAATCCAGAGTCAAAATAGTTCGAGCTGTTTTGAATCCCTCTGAAGGCCATTCTGTAGCCACCCTCATGTCTGAGGTAACTTCCCTGCGATGCAGTGGGAAACCATCCATCTTTGAGTACAATGGCAGGTGCGTGCTCACTTGAGCAAGCAATCACTTTGGGAGTTGAAGTGTCAGACAACGACTGACCAGAAGATACTCGGGACCAGTGGCTTCTGGATCTTCTGTCACCTGGACTCAGAGAATAAATTTCACGGATGATGCGCGGATGAAATTCAGAAAGGAGTCTGATTGTGAGCGTCTAAGAGAAAGGAAAGGAGCCAAGTGCCAAGATAGCTAGAAAGATCCAAGAAAAGCTTGTCACCAAGGTTCCCACTAGGAATCACTAGAGCTTTATTGGGTAGAGGAAAGGAGATGTGGTTGAAGTGGTCAGTGTAGCGTTCTCAACCTTTAAGTACCAGGGCCCCTCCATCCTGGATTCTGGACAGTCCTTTTTGTTACTTCCTCCTTTATAGCTCCCTGGCAGCTATGCTCATTAAGGTCCCTATGCAAAAAACAGAAGGGTAAAAGCAGGAAGTGAGAATTACCAATGCCCCAAAGCATCTCTGGCATTTCTGATCTCTGAAGGAAGGGACAAAACATACAGGCACAGACAGAGCATTTTCTGTTTCTGGCCAAGACAGAAGGAGCTGTCAGGGACCAGAGGCAGAATGGTTTGCTTTGGAGGACCACACCCTGAGTCTGACTCATTTCTTTTTTCTTCTCTCACCTCCTGTGACTATCTAAATCTTTAAATGTACTAGCTTCCACCAAAAGGTAGATTTTTAAAGCTTATTGGAGAAATTGCCCTGCTTAGCTGTTAGCTTTCTACTAGGAGTCTCTACCAACACATCTGATAGGTGCCTTGATTTGTTAGTTGGATTTGCAACTAAAAAAATTCTCCTCAAAGCACATCTACAGTGGAACATAACCTTGGATGCCACCTAAATCCTCGTCCCTAGGCCACAATCACTTAAACTTTTCTCAGGATTAAACTATCTGATTTCCTTCAAGGCGAGGGCTGTGTTTTATGTGAACAAAAGGCAAAGAAACAAATTTTAAAAAGAAGTACTCCAAGTCTATGTCCAGTTGAATCGAGGTTCCTTCCTTTCCACCCAATTCTCGGTTATTCTCCATATCCAGCCACCGATGTTCTAAGAGCCATCATTTAAAAACAGAACACTGTATCATATCATACTTTCTCATATCTCTCAGAATCATGACACATATTTTATGATTTTTTTCTACCAGTAGCATATAATTAACCTATGAAAATTACTTGATCAAAAATACTACTTGGATTGATGAGAAAATATTCATTCAGCACACATGCAGTCAGCTGAACATGTCCTAACTGTGTGGTGAGTAAGATTGTGCAGCGTCTTACAAGAAGTGTTGAAGTTGTTCCAATTATGAGTGGGCACAAAAACAAATTCTCTTGGCAAATACAATTTTCAAATTACCGGCAGACGCTACAGAAGAAAATGACATCAAACTGAAAAGACCTTTTCCTCTCTTGGTTCTGTTTCTAAGCTTAGACACCACCATTGCACGTAAGTGCTTTGAACTTCAGGTTACAGCAACTGGAAGAATAATTAGCAGATCCTGTGCATGTTACTGATATTCTTCACTGTTCTTTTTGCTTTATTTTCAGCATTAGAAAGTATTCACTACTTTCAACAAAATAGTTTATGTCTTTAACACTAAATCTTACAAAACTCCCAGACTTAAAGTGTCTGATACAACATAGTATAAAACTGTCTTTTTAGGGAAAATCAGAAAAAAAGGGCCCAACACAACAGAGAAAGCTACTTGAAACTGTGTGTTAAAACTTTAAGAATTATATTTTCCGTAACCATAAATGAGACCCAGTTCATCATTTGAAAGGCTACTGACAGAGCGTTTTTTCCCCAAGATGATAGAGTAATTTAAACTTTTCATTAAAAGCCTTTTCAGTCCAACTGAATAAAGCCAGCTGTTCCTTTCTCTCCCTGCTCCACAGCAGCACGTCGTAAACATTCAGACCACAGCTCTGGGTGACACCAAAACTGCTTATCTACAACCACCTCCGTCCCAGAAGCGTGACACAAGATAGGAGCTGGCAGCAGATGAAAAAAACAAGATAGCTTAATTAGAGCTCTGCCCATTACTCCATCTGGAGGAGGGTGCCACCTGAGAATACAAAGAGGTATTGTTTTAAAGGCAGTGGCTTCCAGGTGGAGGGGAAAAGGCACACGGGGGAGTTGCTGCTCAAGGATGCTTCTTTATTGCTCCAGAGCTTCCCAGAAGCAGAGACCAAATCTCAAACCTAAAATTACCACCCCTTAGAGGCCAAAAAAAAAATCCAACTCGCTGTCAGGTGTCAAGTTCTCCTCCAAGTAGTACTACTTCCTTGTCTTGTATCTGGCCTTTCCTCTGCTGGACTTGGCAAAAAAAAAAAAAAAAAAAAAAAAACTTGAAGGTTCTACCTCTGCCCCAAGTCAGGAAGTGTTCTTATCCACCTTGCAACTATGATCCATAAGGATTCGAGGCCACAGATTTTCATTCTCCTGTCTTGATTTTGCTTTTGAGCTCAATCCTTGTATAATTCAGTCTTCTGGATCTTTCTTCAATGTTATCCAATCTAATCTATCAGACTCCCTGCTGTTAGATACAATCACCCCTGCTACATCTTGGATAATGCCACTTCTTAACTCAAAACCTCAATGTCCTTTTGTTATTTATAGAAGAGACATAAACTCTGAAATGAGAATCACGGTGCTTTCCCATCTGCCATCTGTCTTCTGCCTTTTCCCTTCTCATCCTTTCCCCACTTTTTAATTTTTTTTTTTTTTTTTTAGTTAATACAACCCAGTACTAATATAACATAAGCCAGATGTGTAGGTTTAAATTTTTTAGTATTTGCCTTAACAGAAAAGCAAACAATAAGAGAAAAATATTCACCGTTCTACATCAGCATTTACTCTTCTACATTATTTATATGTGTGTAAAGTTATTATATTGATGTTTTTGATATTTGTACTTGTTAATACTTACATTTAAATATCTCCAAAAATTGGTAATAATGACAGATAACCCAGAAGTATAAAAGTCATTAATTAGATATTTATGGGATAACCTGTCCCCCACGAGAATGTTTCACAATGTCTTACAGTGTGTAATATCCTTCCACGATCTGTCAAGACTGCTTGCTATAACCAATATAATATTTTCAGGTGTCATGTTCCTGATTGCGCTACTTTATTCAAAAAACATGGATGGGGCTGGAGACAAAGTGCAGTGATTGAAAGTTTGTATTGGCAAATGACTGAGTTCACTTCTCAGCACCTATGCTAGGTGGTCTACAATAACCTTTAACTCCAGATCCAGGGATTCAATTATTTCTTCTGGTCTTGTCGGGTTATTGTATCCACACACACATAACATACACACACGCACACGCACACGCACACGCACATACACGCATACACAAATGAATGAATTAACATAATTAAAAAAATGTCTTGTGGCTTCTGTCTTTCTCTCTCTTGCATCACATATTGTGCAGAAACCTGTCACTTGGAGTGAAATCCTGTGCAGAGAGAATGGGGGCATTTTTTGCAAAGAACTAGGCAGGAAGTGATGTCTCCAGATCACAGTAGCATAAGTAAATCCATCATGGAACAAACTGTCTATCCACAGACATTAACCCTGGGTGACAACCTCACACTCATAAGGCAACAGGACTCAGAACAACATAGACAACTTGCTTCTTTTCTTCCTGGCCTGCAGAAATCATACTTTTAAGAGATTTTGGTCTCCTAAGATTCCCAATTTTAACATAAATTGTTAAGAACTAACAATAAACCAATGTAAAATTATACAGCTGGCAGCCAATTGTGTCTGCATCCTGCATCCCAAATATGGGAATGGCATTAGAACCAGGTTATAGGTACAGGGTAGAAGCTGAAAGGTCTTAAGAGAGAGCCTTGTAAAAAGGTTTCCTGAAACATGATACTCTTTGAAGAGCTGTAAATGAAGTATTAAGAGACACTGGGGAAAGCCTGGGCATGCAATGACAAAATGTTCAGCAGGTTATTGCCTGCACTAACGTGGAAAGTAGAAGATGTTCCTAATAAACTCCCTGATCTAGCTAAGATTTTCTGGACAAAGTCCTATAAAGTCTAACTGGTTTCTTCGTGCTGTTTATGGTAATATGAGAGAGGAAAGGCACCAACTATTAGGAGTGGTTAATTAACGGGAAGGAATCAGAACTCGATGTTATCAAAAAACCCTCAACTTTTTTATAGTGAGAAAAATAGTAGAACATGAAGCACTATCATTGAGCGAGTTAAAGTCAATGTCAGAAAATGATTTTAAAATGAAATTTACAAATGGGATTGTAGATTTCTTGTTAAGGTTTCAGGAAGATCACAGAAGTCTCCTGTGCAGAATGCTGTGTGGTCCAGACAGACCCACCAGAAGACCTGTATGTGTGGCTATGGAGCTTCGTCATTCTACCATTAAACCTCACTAAGTTATAAAAACAAACAGCAAAAAATACCCAACCTTCTTGTGCGTATGTGGCAGTAGAGGGAACATATTCCACAGTACCTTTGTAGAAGTCAGAAGACACTGTTTTGGAGTCAGTTCTTCTTCTAACTTAACATGGGCTCTCAGGGTAGAAATCACGCCACAAGCATACATAGCAAGTACCTTCACATGGTGGAACCATCTACTCCGCCTTACCGTGAGACAGCACAGCACGGATTAAATGCGCCTTAGTCATTTCAGGAGAAGTATAAAGCAGGGACAGCTCTTAAAACCAGATCTGTCCTTCTCTATTGGAGTGGGGGCACAATGAGATTTACAGAAGGTTCACAGTCTTAGAGAAAAATGTTGCCACAGAAACACTGCACACAGCTTCAAGAGCTGGTGTAAGGACAGAACTTGGAGCCTCCAAAATCTGTAGATGGGAAGGAGGCTAAGAAATCCACCCAGTTGCATATGCTGTCTTCTTACACAAGGTAATGTGAGCCAGCCAAGAGTGAAGCCATGGAGAGTGATTTATGGGTGTCAACAAGAGCAGGCCAAGGAACTTTATAGTGTATCGGGGCCACTCTCATGCAAGTAGTGAAGTAGTGACTCCTTTGTGCTCCATGTCTTCCCTCTTTAGAAGGAAGAGATCTTCTTTTCTTAATCAATGACTAGACTTAGTGAAAAGAATAGCTTACAGCTAAACTGATGGGTTTGGGCTAGCGTGGTAATGCTGTGTATTAAGATGTTTGCCACCAAGCCTGAAGATACGAGGTAGGTTCAAGGGATCTACATGGCTGAAGGAGAAATTCAATTCCTGCAAGTTGCCTTCCGATATCCACATACATGTATGTATCCACATACGTGGATGGCATGGCAACCCCTTCCTACAAATATATCAATAAATGGAAAAGATGGGTATGACTTAGAGGCTAAGTCATTAAAGATGCTTAACCATGTAGTACTATTTGGTCCCGAATTACTCTTTCTATAGGAAGTCTGAAGCCAAATCGTGAAGACTTCAGTCTGAAGGGATGGAGACTAGAAAGGAACAGTGACCAATATCCCACCAGCTTGAGCTTTCGTCTCAGGAAATGTGGTATGTTACCATGGAAGCAAACCCTCTAGATCCATCCTCTAGCTAAATTCAACCATACAAGTGTCTGTAACCCCAATAGTATCTTTACTGAAGCCCTTGAATTACTCTCCAGTGACACAATACTAAAAACGGTGATAATAAATGCCAATAATTTGAAACTGCTAACTCTTTAGGATGATTTAATATGAGATGTTAGATTACCAATTCATGTTTCACTTTGAAAGTACTGAATCACTTCAATCTAGTGTGTGTCCTGTTTATATGTCTCTTTCCAATTTGATTAACCTTTCCTCAATGTGTTCAATAACTATATTTGATTGGTGGCTAACATAGATTATAGTTCTAGAAAGTAAATTATGTCTGTTTATGAATTTATTTCTCCCAGACTTTCTATGTTCTCAAAGGTGTGAGCATTTTGTTTGCTTTCCTGGGTGTCTTTTGTCCTCATCTATCTCTCCAGCCCTCCATATTACCAAAAGAACTTTTGTTTGGTCATCTTCTTGTTGACATGCTTTTTTTCTTGTCACATGGCTACATTCTTCTCTTTGATTTTAGACTAAGAGACTAAAAGGCTAAGACTTACCAATCTGGTACAGAGTCGTTGAATGTGCTTAGCTTATCGCCCAAATTTCAAAGCTCAGTAAGAATTGAAAGCATAAGTGGTAGTCAAGGAGACATCTCCCGAGCAGGGATTGCTGGGAAAGAAATTCTTGCACCGTATGAAATATTGATCTGTGAGATTCCTGAAAATTGTCAGCATCCTAGAAAGTGTGTCATTGAGAACATTTTTTCTGAAAGCATCCAAAGTCATATGAGAATGTTTCGTGCCCTGAATGCTGATGTGAATATTTGTTATGCAGAACGCTAATGACAGAGCAGAATGTTGCCATTATAGACTGAACAGCACTTTAGTAAAGAAAGGCCTATTTTATAATTCTTCTTTTCTGTGCCTGAGAAATGCTGCTTTTATCAGCTTGGGAATGGCCCTTCAGTTGGTTCTCTGAGCCAAGGTTTACTCAGCATTTTTATTTCTTCACTGCTAGACTAGTGAGGCAGATGTCAAACACCATCAGCCCTAGGTCCAAAAATGAGTCACTTCTTTTCTTTAGATGAAGGTTGGGGAGAACTCTTTTTTTTTTTCCTTTCTGTTGGTGAGCACTTAACAAATGCAAGCCTCATTTTCAGATGGATATAATGAGAAGGCACAATGTTTGACTTATGGCATCATTAGCTCAACATAAACATCAAGAGTCACTCAGGGACATGTCTGGTGGAAAAAGAATCTTTCCCTTTTCAGTTTTTCAGACGTGGAAGGAGAGATGTAAAAATGGCAGGTTGGCTTCACAGCCATGTGACCATCTTTATCTGACCACTTCAGCCCTCAGCTGCTCCTTAGCTTCGTAGGTTGACCAGGTACTGAACTCCTTTCCCTTACCCTCCCCTGTTTTCGAGAACAGACCCGAAACTTGTTACTCCAGCATGACAGTGTAGCCTGGGGACCTTCAGATAAACTGCTTTTCTTGGCATCATTTTTAATTAATCAAATAGTTTTCAGATTTTCTTTTCTCTTCTGTTACCACCAAAGAAAGAATGCCAGGAGAGACACAGCATGTTCTTGTTGTGTTAGTGAACTGAAGAAATATTAGTATCCTGGTGAGAAAACCACAGAAGCCAGTGGGCAAAAAGTATAGCCATCCATTTGGTTTCCACAATGAACTCTTAGGTAGGGCTCTTGGGTTGTGATAACTTGAGTGAGTAAAAAAATACAGGGGATCCCACATAAAACAGAACCACATGAAAATTCTTGCGTGTGAAATCAGAGTGGGACCTGCTGTTTGGAGTTAATTTCCTTTGTTCACAGTGCCCTTAAAGTTGTTAGCCAATCACTCCTGAAGGAAGTCTGCACAGACCCACATGGGCACCCCCACAGGAAGGCAAACCCAGAGATATTTCCGCACCTACCTCATATTAATTTGTACAGGGGAAATTACTGTGGGCTAATGCAGGACCTTCTACATTTGTGGCTTCTCTTTTCGTTTTCAACAGGGAAAGTGTTAGACAGGAAATTTGCATTGTGAAAACCACCTAAGGTTTTTCATGGTGCACTTAACTTCTACTTTAAAAAAAAAAAAAAAGGAAAAGAAAGAAAAAAATTAAAATTGACTTCCTGTAAAAGTCCATGTTAGTTTGTTTCAAAGAATGGTTGGGAATTTGTTGTCTCACGTCTTTAACCATGAGCATAATACTGAATACTCTGTGTCCATGGAAGTAGGTGAGATTGGGCTTCATGTTCGAATGATCTCTGCAATGAAGTGTTCAGATTTCTGTTATTCAGTGGGAATTCACAGCTGTAGCAACTGGATTGCTCTATAAACATAAGCCAATCTATACTATGTGTATAAATCATACATAATTACATATATTTATACATCATATATGTATATTATACATACAATATACAATAATTGTACACACACACACAGACACACATATATCCTCTGCTTACTTATGAGGATTAGTTTTTCCTTTGCGTTTCTATTTATTCTTGGAGAACTTTACATATTTATACAATGTATTTTTATCATATTATCCCCTAACTTTTCTTATATCTTCCCCCCAACCAGGTCACCTACATAACTTCACATGTTTATCTGTCTAAATAAGTCACTGAATTCAATTAGTGCTGGGTATGTGTACGTGGATATGGGTCCATTCACTAAAGCACAGAGCAACCTACCTGAGGCCTTGAAGAAAACTGGCATTCCATCCCGGCAGCCAATAGCTCCTGAAGTTAGTTGGATGTGAATGTTCTCTGCTAACCATGAGATGTAATAAAATAAAGACTGTTCATGTTAATATGGACTTAGACTTTTAGAATTACAGGTGTTATATGAATTTAATCAATTTCATAGACATCCTATATGCCCATAATTTTTCATCAGACGGTAGCTTTTATTTTCTTTCCCATATGTGGCCTTGTTTTTATTTAAAACAGAGGAGAGTTAGGAGGACAAAGCAAAGCTGTTAGAACAATTAATGGGTTGATGATAATGACCCATGTTCACCAATTTAAAATGCAATTAAATTAGACTAGAGATTTTATTAAGATATTCCTTTTGTCTGATAGATTTGACTTCAAATAATTTTAAGTTGTTAGACGTATGTGACCCTGAGTGCCTTCTGGACAGGTAATTATTCATAATCATTCTTTCACATGTAAACAGTTTAAGTCTCTCTTAATTCTTACATAAACATCAAAGAGAAAGTCTCATCACATGATCATGTACTCAGATTGATGTCTTGGAAACTCTTTTTAATATGCACAAGTTGATCAACATTTAATCACAATAGTTTCACCTCTGTAGTTTGAGCTTCCTAACCTCAATTGTAGAAAAAGCCACTGAGGTTTTTGTTTTTGTTTTTTTTCTCAAAAGTTTAACTTGCAAAGAATGAAAGGAGAAACACACTTTTCTTTCTTTGCTTTTTATTTATATTGTGGACAGTCTCATTATGTAGTCCAGGTTAGCCCAGGCTTTAACAACCCTCTGCCTCAGCTCCCTGAGTGTCAGTCATCATGCTTAGATCTCTTTTATTTTATACATTTTGTTTTTGGAACACGAATTTCTCCTACCAACTACTTAATAACACTGTTCTCATTCTCCTAACACCTTCTCAATATTGCTGAAGGCAAATTCCAACAACAGTTGTAAAGTCCCATCTATGTATTGGTTGGGAAGTAATTTTAGGATCTCTAGTGGGTTTTCCTCCAATGCGAGGGAGAATGAATTGACTGACAGGATTCTTTTCAACTAGCTTGACACACTTGATTCTAAGTTTCAACCGCTGTGTGGTCACTGAGAATCAAAGATGGACATCCTCAACTATGTATCCATTTTCTAACTCAGAGCACAGAAAAGCTACCCATTTCATACATCTAAGAGATCTTAAGATTTTTCCACACCAAGCATATAGAGAGCAACACTGCTGTCGGTGCTCTTACTTGTCCATGGTGCTATGTAAGAGTGTGGAAACAAAGGGCAAGCCTTATGGTTTCTGTTCTCTTCTCTCTCCGTACGTGAGTTCTAAACTTCTAATTCAGGTGTCCAGACTCACAGGACAACATTGTTATTCCTTAAGAGGTGATTTTAAACACAGCAAAGAATAACATTTTCAAGTAATTAAAGAAAAACCTGAAATATATGCACACACATATCAATGAATGGAACCATATATGCAGTTAAACAGTGGTGGGGAAGCCTCTTCAGTCTCTTCTCACTAGACCTCTTTTCCATCAGTCCTCTCTGCCTTCAGAGAAGAAGCAGCTTTGTGATTTGAGTGTTTACCAGCAATCTTGGACTCCAGCTTCTGTAAATGTTTCTCTCTGGCTTTCTCCTCATATCTTTGAAACAATTTTCAAAGTTCTTGGTGAGTGAGTCACGACGGAAGGTGAAAGGCGAGTGGCCACCTGTATATTTCTGGAGAGGCAATGAGTTATTAGAGCCCCAGAGGCATGGGTCATACATTGCAGGCTGTAAGTAGATAACCGATGCAGATACTACTCCACCCACATAGCTCCAATCTACCTCCATAGTTTACAGCAGATGTGACAACGACAGCAGATGGGAGAGATGTGTTTATAAACAATGAATGTGTGTTCTCTGAGTCAATGCAAAGAACTCCAGGCATTCATTATATGCTTAATATCACACTGACAACTGATGGTAGAAATATAAACACTAGCAAACCCTTTCATGTATATCTCAACAAACACCAGAAAAAGAACTCTGAGGTTAGATTTCACTATAAGAAAAAAATAAATAAATAATGCAAGCTAAGCGTTCTCACTTTCCCTGTTCCTTTAAGGGTAGCTGGTCTTGGCAATATCTCCAGAGATAATTGGTATGCTGTGAGACCAAAGAAAGTGAACTGTAGAACACTGAACTGCATAGAGTAGGAAAAGTTGCAATGTTTATCTCTATGCAAGTGTTCCATTTCCTGTTGACAATGTCAAGCTAAATATTTAATTGATATAATTAAACATGTTCAAGTAGTTTTACATCACAGTCTGTGGATTTAAAATGAGAATATATTGATTAAGATAAGGCTCAGAAATAAATATTCTTCTCACCCTGCCATGCTGTCTATCACCCTTGATTAACAGTTTAGAAGTTAGCCCTGATGACTGTAAACACAGAAATACTAAGCATTTTAAATGAAGATATTAATAAGAGCTCATGGGTGGGCCAGGCAGAAAATAGATATTGAGCTCCTGTCCAAAAACATGGAGGCTTTCATCCTACAGCGGATATAAGGAAGACCAATCCCATCATCCACTTCATATTTTCATAGACTTTCTGGTAGTTTCTACCTTGGATTATACCAGTACTCATTCAAAGCTAGACTGATTAATGACAGAATGCTTGGTTTCTTGGTGTAAAGATTTGTTACTATCAATGTCTAAGAAGCCACTTTGAATATTTCAGAATTGTCTCCATTCTGAACAGTAGGGATGACTTTCTGAATTCTTGGAGACTTATCCCTGATGCTCCTGTATACAAAGAAAACTACACTCTATATTCCCATATGGACCCTTTCTTGACCTCTTGATAACATGGCAAAAGCTGGTTTTTCTCTCAGGTCCAAGACACGTCTCATGCTATTTGCCTATTCTTTGAACACTGTTAATTTCTGAGTGCAGGCTAGTGGCACCTAAAACTTGCACTTGAAAAACAGAAACCTTATTAGAACTTATACTAGATTCTTTGCCTTAAGCTCTGCTGGTTATCTTAATGTAATAATCTCACTTCTGCAGAGACATGTCATCATTACACTGTAGCACAGATGGGCACAGTTAGGTTCTTGTGTCAATTTTCTGAATAACAAACAGTAAGCAAAGAAAAAAAATCACCCATATTTTATGAGGTACTGGGAGCCAGTGATAGATAAGATGAGGAAAGGCTCTGCTTAGCCTATATTATTCCAGTTATTAATTAATCTGTAATAAACTCGCAGTGGAGATATGCCAAGAAGAGGGAAAACAATGAACTAAATATATGTAATGATCTTCTAGTGGAAATGGAAGCGATAATTCCTCCAACGACACACACACACACACACACACACACACACACACACATATATATATATATACACACACACATGTGTGAGTGTGTGTGTGTGTGCATTACAGGGAAAGTGGGGAAATGATTGGAAAAGAGAGGAGATCTAATGGGGTTTTCTGAAGATGCAAAGCTTGGGTTAATCTCAGAAAGTTAAATAAGGGTGAGTCAGGTAGGAGCCATGGTGAAGGAACCAAGAAGGCTTCCCAGAGAGAGAGAGAGGCAAGTCACTGAGGCAAGAAGGTATGTGTTGACTCTGAGTAACACTTATTACTTGTGAGGAAAAGTAGGAAATTTTACTGGAGTGCTAAATGGGACTGAAATTGCTCAAAGGGACCACTAGTCAGACCAGGAAAACACACAGAAACAGTTTTAGAAAAAAAATTTACCTCCCAGATCATACTAGTTTTGGAAGAATAGACTGGAATGACTAGGCAGTCGGGTTGGCAAATGAAAAGCTAAGAAACCATGGCTTCGTCTGGTTTGATTTCATAGCAGCTTCAGCATCATCGATGTCCATGGAGTTGAAGAGAAATTAAGAAATGCAAAAGATATTTAGAAGGAAGTCAGTACCAGTGTTAGGAAATGGCAGAAACAGAGTGTGGCACCAGAGCATGCTGGGTCAGGACCTCATTTATTCTCATGCCTCCATTGCACAGAAGAGGAGAACGAACTCATATCTTGTAGTGAGTGAGTGTGGGTCTGAAGACACTGTCTTTTCACTGGAACAAGACTTCATATCAAAGGACCACATTGTAGCACATAGACACACAAAGGCCGTGATGACTTAGTTTACCTGGAAAATGAACATTTATTCACTAAATTTATTTACTCACCAAACTTTTATTTAACATGACTGAAAATATAAAGACTCTTCATCAGGCCAGTGAGAATACAAATGTTTTTCCTCACCTAGAGACAGGGACATATGATATCCATGGCTTTGTCTGGGTGACATAGGTTGCAATAGCTATTTTACATTCTCCAGGTAATATTCTTATGAGATTGATGAGTTGTGTGAGCACCAGCGTTGACCTACTGTAGATCAGAGGATAATTTTCAAGTTCATTCAGCCAGAAAGTGTGTAGTTGGGCTTTGGATTTCATTTTACTGAGATTATATTCCTGTTCTGTTATTATTATACTCTCTCAGTATAGTAATTTCTAGACCTAGTTGTTGAACTACCCACTTAATGGGTTATACTGTTTTTCTTCATCTCATATAATAGGAACAGAGAGGACATACTATCCTTTAAATTACTATCTATATCTAAACTTTGGAAAGTGCATATAAAACCACGAGTTTCATTTGCAGCCTACTTATATTGGGGAAAGTTAAATGTATATGTTTTCAAACTGTTGACCAAAAAGAAAAACCTATCTCATATTCCCATGGGACCAAGAGCTGAAAATCACCATGGGAAAATGGGGACTTTTGAATGTCCTTGTTAATTCGGAATGTAAGGAGATGTGATAAAATGTCTCCCATCTGAAGATGTCTTCCTCTGTGGGCTGAATCTAAGCACCACTCAGCAGTTTTCAAAATGAGTGTCACACTGAAGACTCTAACAGTGACAAACTCAGTTTACGGGTCTCTTTTCCCATATCATTTGATGCAACTATTATTTCTATTGATGTGTTTGTTGCTTGTATTTCTTGTGTCAGTGAGCAACTTTTCCAAAGCACATTAATTCCTTGTATTTTCATAGAATCAATTTGTTACAAATTTTGTAATTTGGGGAATCCATGTATAAATTCTTGCTCATATATTTTATTGCACTCTTCCTCAGACTCTTTACTTATGCATGTGCAAGATTTTATTTTATACTTTTCTTTACAGATTTCATAACACATTTTTTCAACGTGAAATCTATTACCCTGAGACAATAAAAGATGGGATATTTGGGAGCACATGGGATATATCCAGCTCAAAGCCTTCCCTTTGTGATGGAAAAAAGGCTAAGAAGAAATTGTGTTTCTTTCCCTTTTAACTCTAGAGGATGTTTCAAGAAGGCATTACCTTTAAAGGAGAGAGAGAGCCTGGGCAGGCACCAAACATATTCATCTGGGACCTCCCAGCTTCTTGGACATCGAGTTATAACTATTGTGTTGACAAAAACTTTATGGTATTTTGTTATAGAAATTGAAATGTACTGTTAGAATTATTAAACATGGTTTTGTTTTTATGTTTTTGACAATTTTATATGTGAATATTATATTATATATTATATAATATTATATGAATATTATATTTATATCATTTCTATATTCCTTCCCCTTAATCTAACTCATTCAGTCCCTTTCACAGACTCCCTCTCATATATATATATATATATCGTTTGTGTGTGTGTGTATATGTGTGTGTGTTAATGTGTTTAGAATTGACCCATTGTGAGTAGGTAATCTACCAAGGTACCCATTACTAGAGAAAACAGATTCTGGCATGCCACTTGAATTGTTATCATGTAGACATGATTTAGGCTGCCATATTGTTGCTATTTCAAGGGTCCAGCTTCCCTGTCATATCTATAAGACTCTTTCTAGGAGCAAGCTCCCTGGTCTTGTGACTTTTAAAAACTTTCCACCTTGTTGCCTGTGATTTTTTCCCCCTTGAACCTTTGTTTCAGAAGCTTGTGTTTTTGTAGATTCTATAATTACCCACTGAATTTCTTCTATATCTAGCTGCTCTCTTTGCATTAGACATTCTCAGGAAATCAAGACCCATTTTTTTTACATTCAAAGCATTTACTCTCTTATATTCTTTGTCTTTAGTGCTGTGTTTATCATGACACCTTCATCTGTAGAGTCTGAGAGATCTTAACTGGAGAAAATGTTTTCATCTGCATTTTTTGCAAGATAAGACAGTTTAGTGGTTTGAATGAGAATGGTCTCCACATCCTCATATATTTCAATTCTTAGTCACCAGGGAGTGGAACAGTTTGAGAAGAACTGCAAAGATTAGGAGGCATAGCCTTGTTGGAATAGATGTGGCCTTGTTGGAGAAAGTGTTGTGTTAGGTATAAGCTCTAAGTTTTGAAAGTCCCTGACAGTCTCAGTGTTTCTCTGCTAGTTTCCTGTGTATCAGGATGTAAAGGTCTTAGCTCCAGCTCCAGTGGTATGTCTAAATAATCACAGACTAACCATCTCAAGCTGTAAGTAAGCCCCAGTTAAATGATTCCTGTTATAAACTGCCTTAGTCATCTTGCTTCCTCATCACATAGGACACAGGGAATACTGAAAGGAAGCATGCATTCATTAGATCTTGGATATTTTTACAAAATCTGAATTAATTTTTTATGTAGATGTGAAGTCACTGAGTGTAATATATATATTTCTAAAGTAAATGGAAATGTGGTTACTACATGGAAGCTAAGACCATGGAACACCAGCAAATACATTCCTTTTATTTTTAAAACTTTTATTGCAGACCAGTTTTTCAAGCTAATTTTTTGCTGTCATAAAGCATACTATATTTTCCTTGATGTCTCTAAGTATGTCTTCCTATTTGTCATCTTTCTTTCTTTCTTTCTTTCTTTCTTTCTTTCTTTCTCTCTTTCTATCTCTCTATCATTTATCTATCAATCACTTATCTACCTACCTACTTATAATCTACCTATATCTAGTATCTTTCATCTATAAATATATCATATATCACATACATCAATCCATCACATACCATCTATCAATCATCTATTGCCTATCTCCCTGACTTGCTCATATCCATCCACCGTAACCCTTCATTTGAAGGAATCAGCATCAGTTTATAAAAGAAATCATTCTGTACTTAGAGTAGGAATCTTCCTAAGAAATATTTCAGAGTAAAGATAAAAGCCATGCCTGCTGATCACATATCAGTATGATCACTTATTTGGTACTCAGTGTTTTCTGTATACACAGGAAGCTTTGGAACTCATGATGCAGCCCATGTTGATTTTAGGTTTATAGCAATCTCTGACAAGCTACACTCACCACCTGAAGTTATATTTTAAAGCTGTAAATTTGAGAATATATAGCAGAAAATGACCTCAAAGGTCTAGATGTGGGGTCCAAGTTTGATTCTTTTAGCAAGTGACTTTTATTGGCTCAATTCATCAAAAAGCTTTCAGAAACAATTTAGAGGTATTTTCTGTTATTAGGGCTATGCTCTGGAAGACCAGGCAAATCTCTCGTTTAAATGCCCTCCTTCTCAGATGAGAATGCTGGAGTGTAGCAGATTCTATTTAATCTGGGTTCACCTGTCAACATTTCTGGTTTATAGATTAGTCCAAATAGCTTTCTCTGTTATGACCTGTATGTCCTGGTACATGTTGGTATCTTTGCATTAATCACATGTGAGTCTAATTATGATGCGCAGTCCACAGGACCCCCAAGTAGATGGGATAATATTGAATGATCACGTTCAAAGGCAAAAAAGAAAAAAAAAGTAAAGATAACATTAAGGTAGAGTTCAGGAGGCTAAAGTTGCATAAAAATCAAAGCAAGCAGATAAAAACCAGCTCAACTAGAAAATTATTCATCTGATGCCAAGGTTATCTGGTCATATGTATTAAATGATCACACTAGTGAATTGATACAGATCTTTAGAAGTGGATCAAGGAGAGTGTCGATTGTCAAGAGAGTGAAAGACATATTTCTGGACAAGCACTATGGAGTGATTTAAATGAAATTATATGTTAGAAAGGAATGCTATAAATTTAATTAAGGAAGTCAGTGGACAAATGCCCTCGTTGCTTTATACACGTGAATCTTACCATTGAAAAATGTCCATATAGCCAAGGTCAAGAGGGGTACAGGCAGAGTAAAATGAATCCAAATTTGAACAACACACACACACACACACACACACACACCAAACAAGGGCAACAAGATGGTATCTGTTGAGGCGAGAGTAAAATGAATTATTTGCTTGGGTATTCTCCAAAGAAGAGAAAGGTGGTATTCTAGAAAATGCATTCATTCTCCTTAGGGGAAAGCAAGATGTTAAAAGGCTTTACCATCACACTAGAGCAGATAATTAGGCAATTACGACTATTAAATTTGACAGAGCATTAGTTTAAATGTGTTATTCACTGGAATTCTGCAGGAAGTAACAAATAGCTCCATTTTAGTGAATACTTTTGAAAACTCATTGAGGACAGCATATCACCAGAGGACTAAAGAGTTGTAATATATTCCCACGTTTGACAAAGACCTCCTCCCCCGTGACACACACAAAAACAAGGCTGTGGAAAGATTCCTCAGGAAAGCATGAGGCTTCTAAAGTTTTTTTCCTGTTTGATATGCAATTACTGCAATGTTCATACAGCTATTAACCCACTAATCATCAGAAGACCTTTCGTAAGTAGACAGTAAGTATCATCTCAGCAGCTCCTACTTTGATTTATAGGTATTAAAACAGAAACAAAAAGAAGTCACCTTGAAAGTGGGTGAAAAGACCAAGCCTGAGATTGAAGTAATTGACAATTAGAAAACATTTAGTAATGCATAATTTAGTGATGCCAGAGTCAACACAGAATGCAGTCCTTATCACCTTGCTAGAAAATTTTTTAAATAGATTACTGCTGCATTTTTAAAAAGCATGAAATATAGTGATGCTGAATAATAATTTAATGCAGTAATCACACAGTGTTCAGCACTTAATCCTCACAGTCTACAAACTTCCCCGGTCTCACCTTAGTCAGCTCCTATACACATGAATTATCGAGGCTTAGAATAAAGAGCTCCATTAAAAAGTAGTCATGTCCACGTTCTCAACCAAAGTCCTGAAATTATTTCAGAAGATCATCTGTGGCTAAACCAACCATCCTCATTGATATAGACTGGCCATCCAGATCTGTTGTGCTTTGTAATGGTAGTAGGGAATGGTGGTCTAGATGCAGGATAGCAAGCTATACGTAGAGCAGATTTTAATGCATTAAGTCTCATCCAGATCTTTCCTTTAGACTCTGTAGTAACTATGGAGTGATCTCTGGCTAAGTTGAAACTTCATTTGGGGGTTCCACCTTGTTTATCCATATATTTCATCCAATGCTGATACACACATGCTACTTTAGTTCATTACTGTTTGA
The DNA here is from genome assembly GCA_030674055.1 of Rhabdomys pumilio. NCBI lineage: Eukaryota > Metazoa > Chordata > Mammalia > Rodentia > Muridae > Rhabdomys > Rhabdomys pumilio. Next base: position 10,548,709 of record JANHMN010000001.1, read on the forward strand.
AGGCATGGATGAACAAAGGGTTCTTCTATTATGCTTCTCCTAGTAACTCCATGATGAGTTAGGTATTCCTGCTAGATAATTCCAAATTGGCACCGAAGGAAGCATTTGCAATTTCATCCTTAGAAGTCTGCTAATCCCAGTGCTAAGTAATCTGACTCTGGTTTAGAACTGCAATTCTACTAACTGAATATTCAGTATCTCACACACAGTAGGTACATAGTAAACATTTGTCCAATAAATATACACATATGTTGCTCCATAACAGATTTGGTAAGATATTTATTCACAAACATTTAGAAAAGTGTTTATGCCCATATTTTAAAATTTACTTTAAAAATATCACCTTTATATAGTGAATAGTGTTGCATCTGAATGGCATTTAAAATTTTATTTCTCATATCTGATAACAGTTTTTTTTTCCTGTGAGTACCTGTGTGACATTGGTGTGAGCATGAGGTAGCAGGCACAACAATCTGGCTTCCCAGAAGAAAAGGCATAAATTTACATTATTCAGAAACCAGTATTCTTGTCATGGGCTTGCTGTGGAGAAAGGAATTAGTCCCTTGAGCTGAACGTTGACATCTGTAAAATAGTGAGTTTAGAACAGGTGGTACTTAAAATACTTTGACCCTTTTCATATTAACAAGAATTATTCTAGAGCAAATAAAGGGGGGAAGTACCTATTGATCTCAATGTAATAACAGGAAAAGAGGAAAGAGAGAGAGAAAGAAAAATAATTGAGGGAGGCCAAATACTCTTGATCAACACATTGGTGATGACAGTTCTGTTGATCTTCAGTGCCCAGGACAAGAGACAGTGAGGCAGAAACCCACACACTCTTGAAGCATCAAAAGCCCTCTCAGAGTTCAGAGTTAGTATAATTGAAACTCTTAATTAACTTAAATTTTTATCAATTCTAATTTAATAACCGCATATGGGTGATGTTTTTTGTACTGGATGGTTTGGGTTTAAACTTCTATAACAGACCGTATAAAGACTGGAGGATGCCTGTGAAGAAAAGGTAGGACCAGATGTGGTCATGTGCTTTCGTGATAGAAAAGATGTGATCTGCGTTTTGGGGAGGATACAGGGCTTCTGGAGTTAAGATAAACCATGGCTTACTTTTTTTTTTTTTCCCAACCTCTCATCTCTCTGCCTCCTGGCTCTGAACCACTGTTTTAAGCTGCTTCTGTACTAAATGAATGTTCATTTCAGAAGTTAATGTTTAGGTGAAAATAGTGAGCTTAGTGGTTACATTTATATTTTTGAATTATATTTGTCTAGAGTTTAATGGTAATTAATTGTTGGTTTTGTTGAGGCTGACATTTCGTTTGCTTTTTTTTTTTTCAAAGATGTAGGGTTTGAGAGGAAGCTCATTGGCATGTCACAGCAAAAACAATAATGATGCTGGGTTTACACAGCACTTGCTGGTATTCAGACCCACTCCTGTCTTCTTTCACAGCATCATTGAAACATGTGTGTTGAGTCCTTCCCTCCCTCCCTCCCTTCCTCCCTCCCTTTCTCCATTCCTTCCTCCCTCTCTTTCTTTCTTTTTCTCCCTCTCTCTTTCTCTTTCTCTCTCTTCCTCCCTTCCTCCTTCCCTCCCTCCATGTCTTCCCTTCTTTCTCTCTCTCTCTCCCTCTCTCCTTCTCTCCCTCTTTTTCTCTTTATCTCTGTCCCTCTTCAAATGCCTTTGTGTACTTGAGCGAATAACGATAGAAAGCAGCCATTAGAAGTACTCCATGCAGTTAAGGCCACATAAGCACCAGGTGAATTTATTTGAAGATGACTGTATTTAACAAGTCACTCCAGTGTAAATTAAGTGATCTACAGGTGAGAACTGTGGAGTAGCCTGACACACTTATCCTGCTTAAAAATCTACTGCAACAGACAAGAAGAATTCTATGGCATTTAGAAAATGGTCATGGAGACCAAATTTAAAAATACTAAATAAAGAGGATTGAAACTCATTTTGAAGAGTCAAGTACACAAATGCTACGATGTCTGCTACAATCAAGGTGGTATGTAAAAGAGTATATATTAAATGCTAGCTGATTGGTTGACTGAATAACTTCCACAATTTAACATTCTCTCTGTTTCTAAGAGATATATGTAACAGTCCAGCTGCCCTGACTTGGTTTCTGAGAACTTTGCAGTGCGCAGGTATGAGAACTACTATCTTGTTCTATGACTGTTCTTTTAGCTCTTTCAAATGAAACAGAACCTGAAGGAGCTCTTGCTTCTGATCTAATTAATTTTGGTCTCCTCGGATGAAAAAGGCAGGACTTGGAAACAAATTTGGCTTATTTACCTTCAGATTGCTCTGTACAAAGAAACAACATTTTGAATACTTACTGATTTGTTTGGGACTATTCGTTTGATATCTTTGAAAATCCAACCACAGACATTCCAACAGAAGGCAGGGAAGAAAGAGATTATTAGATTCCAGTTTAAACAAAGTCATTTTCTTTCAGTTATAATCACTTGTCAGTTGTTCACAAACTCTCTTAAATAAAGAGAACTGAGAAATAATTTAATATCCCTAACTCAAAATGTGTTTAAGTAATAACTAGGTTTCATGACACAGTGGGAAACCTAGGGTCGAAGAGGCCAGGTCCCAGGCTCAGATTTTTTGGGACAGATGAGTCACTGGACTCTCTGGATTTTTTCTTGTCCATCTGTCACAGGCTGAAAGCTCTGCTTTATTTCTTAGTAAATAGCATAAATAAACATTTCCTAGATTCTTCAAAGGACTGTTTACTCCAAACGCCATTGAAACCAAGTGTGATAAGACAGAAGAGGGGGACTTCGTCTTCCTGACAGCTGGAAAACACAAAACATTGAAATGATGTTTGTCCCGGAGGCAGTGTTAAATATTGTAAGTCGTTTTCATTCACTGACTTGATGCTTTTACTAGCTTGTGTGAGACAAAACAACAATGCTTTTAGTGTTGTTGTTTTGCACATTAAAATTGCAAGTGGGATGCTCACATGGGTGCCTCCTACCTGCTCTGGTGATGTATTTGCATGGAGACGATGAACAGTCCAGAGACACAGCTCATCTCCATTCTCACTGACGTTTCTCAGACAGCTGGTAAGGATTACTGGAGGCACAAAATGTGTCTGATGAACAGATGTCTTCTTCGTTTGAAGTTAACTGGTCTGTTTAGGTCTCAACCTTTGACCTTCTCTCCTTATGAGTACTCAGAGTAATTCAGATTAAATGGTCCCATTTTCCTCCTCCATAACTACTGAGGAGTATTCTTATGGAAAGAATTAAAGGCAGCAGATGTTGTGACCTCTACTTAGAGGCCACTGGCTGCCTCGAATCCACCTTTTCTAAGTTAGAGCGGTAGTGTATCAGTTATCTACACTGAGGGTTTACCTGGGTACCATTGTTGTCTTCTAAGCTTTCCATAGATGGCTGATGCATCCTTATAATTTGACTCTGCTTAAACCTTCTGTTGCATTTTGTTAGCAGCTGAAAATAAAATGGTGTAAAGTCTTTAATATACTTATTGAACACCAGGGTCCTATAGTTGTAGAGAAACATCCCTCCACTCTAAAGTTACTATGAGATGCAATTGGAAAGGCTGGTGTCCTGATTCTGAATTGATGTAAGAGGCAATATGGAAACTGACTTAATAAAGTCCATCTACATGGCAACTATGTTCTGATATTAGACTTCATATTAGGTTATTCCTTCTTAAGAGTGCATGCAGGAGAGATGAATTCCGTACGAGGCTATATCTCTAAGAGATAAAGAGGTTGAGAGATGTGTGGTTCATAGAGTTTCTGCTACTTTCATATTAATTTAGGGAGAACAGGCTGACAGGAGATGCTGTGAAGAGAATACATAGAAGGAATTATCTTTCCCAGCTGCCCTGAAAGGCTGAGGTTAGGCGAGAAAAAGGAAAAGGACTTTACTATATTGCTTAGTCTTTCACAGGAAGGTCGCTTTTGATTTATACTAAAATAGGACATTTGACTTATCTGGGGCTGAGTATGTTTGTTCACCATGTTTCTCAGTCTTTTCAAATGAAAGTGTGTGTAAACTCACTACGTAGTTCAGCTTCTGTTAAATTGTAATGAAGTAACAACTATAATCAACACTGAGTATCGCTTCTGGCTGACACTGATTCCAACTCTTAGGTTTCATTTTGATCAAAAGTTAGTACTTTAATAAGTGAATATATTTTCTTTTATGACAATTTGTTACCTAAGTATTCCATGCATTTAATTTCTTAGACACCTATAGTCTATTTCAAGTATTAATTCTAGCGATTTTTATGCTCTTGAGCTAATGGGGGAACTTATTCTTCTTAATATGTCCATCTTGTTTCTCATTTAGACTTGCTGCCATTCAAGTAAATTTACTTTAATCATCTTAGGTTTTAGCATTAAAGGAAATAATCTTTATTCTGGTTTTGCTACAAAAACTAAATGTTACTTGAAATTTATACGTTTAGGAATCTAAGTTGCTATGTATATGGTCTATCAAAAATTTAATATTACTTTAGACTATAGTTTGAACAAAATCCATGCTTGTAAAAATGACAAGAAATACATGCTGTTTAGTAAAAACATAAAAGAAAGTAAATTTAAAACTGAACTACTTTCAAAACGTTGCAATTCATTTAATTGTTGGATGTATGTCTGTTTGTTGTTTATATTGTTTTGCCTTTTCAATAAATATAAAAAAGACATTTAAAATAAGAAAAATGAAGATTATTAGTTCACAATGCATAAGAGAATTATTGAGAAGAATCATCAGGTTCTAGACAAGAAAGATTCACATTCTGACATAATTCCTAGTTGTGTGATCCAATAAGTTTAGATAACACTGCCTCCAAAATTGAGATATTTGAGAGCTAAAACAAAAAAAAAAATGTATTTTTTGAAGTGGTTAATGAAATTTTCATCACATCTCTAGTTACTCTCTGTCCCTCCCTCCCTTGTGCTTAGAGGTTGTACTAAGTTTTGTTCCGGGAAGGAAAACAAACTACCCTTGAGCTACTGACCCAGTCCCCCATCCACTTTAATATTGGTTTTTCTTCTTTCTAAGAGTGATTTCGTAAACAGCTCTCATCTTTTGGAAACAAATCAAGTTACTTAAAGGCATAAACAGAGAGTGATAAATCTCATCGACAGAGAAACCATACAAAACGAAACAATGCACCACTCAGCAGCCTTTATAGAAACGTGGTCCCACCCAACCAGGTTCAGTGAAAGCATTGATGCTGAGCACTGGAACCTACGTGGATCCCACGACACATCTTCTGGCCTCCGTTCTCTTATGTTTGCCTTTCTTCAGGTATAGGCATGCATTGGTGTGTGGGAGACAGGAAGGAGAAAGGAGACTTGGATGATAAGAACAATCTCTTTAACCTTGTCTACCTTGCTCTTATTTTCCTCCCTTGGGGAAATTAGGCCAAATAAAAGAAAATAAGCTTTATATAAAAGCCAGAAGGCCAGAGTGTTACTAATTGGGTAAATAAACAGAGTGCTGTAAAACCCTGTTAATTTGATATTAGGATCATTCAGTATAGCATGAAATTTGAAGTAACTGCTATTCCCCAGCCTTATTAGATAAGATTCCTCCCATTAAGATCAGTCATTTAATCCAAAGTACAAAAATATGTATAATTTGAGGTGGAAATTGGGTCCCAAGAGTACCCTGGGTTGTTAAATTGGTTAGATAACTTGAAGTGAATGTCACTAAGCAGTTAGCCATAGAGGAAGTATGATCTGGATCCACGGTGATTACCTGTCAACAGGGGAAGAAGGGGGAGACTGGACTAGAACAGAAGTAACCTTTGTACTTGACACCCCCTATTGATAAGTCACATGGGTAATTTACTGGTTTTCTTTGAAGGGTACTAGATGCTTAGCTCTCCTGCAGGTTTAATGAGATATGAACATCTGAGAGTCAAACCCCTGTGCCTTAGAATTGCCTCTGTCATCTAATTAACTAGGTTTATGGTATTTTTTTATTTGTTTTCTGGTATCCTTTTACCCTTAATTAAAAGACAGTATGATAAAATGGCTGTTTTCTTTGTGCATTTACATTGACTGGGGCTTCTGGATAAGAGCTTGCAACATTGGGTGGAACATGCGTTAGCCTGCAGATATCAAAGTTAGCTCTAGTTTGACTTTGTGAGACTCTGAAAGCAGTAGGCTTTGTTGCCATGGCTCAGATCCCATCAGTGATGAGGTTCTGAGGATTATATATTTGTCTCGTCCGTGTCAAAAGTCCCATCCCTTGTGACTTTACAACTCTGTTTTTGTATTTAATGTAAAGGCATGATAGCTCCGCACTGATCGTTGTCAGCAGTTGCTATTTATCATCCGTCAAGAGTTTCCCTCCTAGGAAAGTAGAAAATCAAATGGATTATGACTGTTTTTCTAGTCGCTTCAAGGAATCTTACATGACACAGGAAAAAAAAAATAAAGAGCAACAGTGAAATGAGTCCTTGACAAGTGACTTAGCATTCGGGTAAATTTGTGATTTTATGCACAGAACAGCACTGCCATTCACCCTGACAAAGCTGGTATTCTCAACTCTGTCAATTTGCTTGTCTGACCTCTAGGCCACTTTCCCACCTGGCCTGGTACTTACGCCATCTGACAACCACTTACTTTTCTAGAGAAATCATAAACTGAGTGTTTTGATGGCATCTCTAAAGAAAAAAAAAAAGATATTGGAGAAAAAAGAGGGCGGGTATTTTTAATTTTTGCCATCAGGGTTTTACATGTCAGTATTATTAAATTCTGGTAGCCTGTCAAAATTGTGAAAGCTTAGTGTCACTGAACAAAAAAGCAGCACAATTTTTGGTAATTAAATTTTATTAACCAGAAACACAGGTACACACAGTAGCACAGTAGCTTATATTTGAAAGTAGAAATCATAGTAACTTCAGATAACCACATAGACGTTTTAGAACAAGAAGTATGGTATCTCTGGAAAACCACATAAAAATATTGTCTTTGTTTTGTGAACTCTTTATTGTAGGTAGACTAGTTTTGTAGGTCTTGTTTTATTCTGTTGCTGTCTAGTGCACTGACTGGGAGCAACTCGGAGATAAGAAGGTGTATTCCATCTTAAACTTCACGACATAGTGCTCAGTGGGGGAAGTCAGGACAAGAACTCAAGGCCGGAATCTGAAAGTGGGAACCTCGGAGGTGCTTTGCTCGAGGGTTCACACTCTCTTCTCTCCCATTCCTATCCTTGCTTAGTAAGCTCCCTTACAAAAAGCAGCACAGGCTATGGTGGTGCTGACAGTGGACTCTATCTCTTACATCAAGTAACAATTAAGACAATCTCTCAGGGACATGGACATAGACCAACTCAATCTAGCTAGTTCTTCAGTTGAACCTTTCTTTTCAGATCATTCTAGACTGTTAATTTGATGATCAACTCTAATCAGGATGCATGGAATGTATGAGACTTTAGTTTCGTCTAACATATTTACCACCAACTAAAATTTAATTCTAAGCATAGCATGCAGAGATAGAGGAGGGGTAGAGTAAGTCTAAGGCTCTGCTAATTGCAACTGTACATCCATTTAGGAGTGTTCTGGGGAAAAACTTCTTTTTACCCTATTAAAAATGGGGTACAGAGCTAAACAAAGAATTCTCAACAGAGGAAACTCGAATGGCCGAGAAGCACCTTAAGAAATGCTCAACATCCTTAGTCATCAGGGAAATGCAAATCAAAACAACCCTGAGATACCACCTCACACCAGTCAGAATGGCTAAGATCAAAAACTCAGGTGATAGTAGATGCTGGCAAGGATGTGGAGAAAGAGGAACACTTCTCCATTGTTGGTGGGATTGCAAGCTGGTACAACCACTCTGGAAATCAGTCTGGCGGTTCCTCAAAAAATTGTACATAGCATTACCTGAGGATTCAGCTATACCACTCCTGGGCATATACCCAGAAGACGCTCCAACATATAACAAGGGTATATGCTCCACTACGTTCATAGCAGTCTTATTTATAATAGCCAGAAACTGGAAAGAACCAAGATGTCCCTCAACAGAGGAATGGAAACAAAAAATGTGGTACATGTAGACAATGGAGTATTACTCAGCTATTAAAAATAATGAATTTGAGAAATTTTTAGGTAAATGGATGGAACTAGAAATTATCCTCCTGAGTGAGTTAACCCAATCACAAAAGAACATACATGGTATTTGCTCACTGATAAGTGGATGTTAGCCCAAAAGCTTGGAATAGCGAAGACTCAACTCACAGACCACATGAAGCTCAAGAAGAAGGAAGACCAAGTGAGGATGCCTCAGTTCTACTTAGAACGAGTAACAAAAATACTCAAGGGAGCAAATATGGAAACAAAACATGGGACAGAAACTGAAGGAGGGGACATCTGGAGACCATTCCACCTGGGTATCCATCCCATGTACAGTCACCTAAGCTAGACACTGATGTGAATGGCTGGACGTACATGCTGTCAAGAACATGATATAGCTGTCTCCTTAGAGGTCTGACAAAGACTAACACATTCAGAGGACAATGCTCACAGTTAACCACTGATATGTTCAAGGGTTTCCCAATGGAGAAGTTAGAGAGAAGACTGAAGGAGCAGAAAGGGTTTGTGACCCCATGAGGAAAGCAACAATACCAACCAATCAGAGCTTTCCAGGGTCTAAACCACCAACCTGGGAGCACATAGGAAGGGACCCATAACTCCAGCTGTATATGTAGGGGAGGATGGCCTTGTCAGGCATAGGTGGGAGAGGAGATTCTTGGTCCCATGAAAAACGAATACAGAGTGGGGGGGGATGTGAGGGTGGGGAGGGGGTAGTGAGGGCGAGGGATAGATGGGGGCACAGCCTCATAGAAGCATGAGGAGAGGGGATGGGATAGGAGGTTTCTGGGTGGTGGGGGGAAGTGGGGTAAGGGGATAAATATAATACCCAATAAAAATTTAAAAATAAATAAATAAATAAATAAATAAATAAATAGAAAAAAAGAGAGGAAAAAAAAGAATGTAACATAAGCAACCTTTTCTACTCCTAAGATAGATAAATGACGTTTTTGCCATAGGAGTGAACCCTTAAGACATAAGTAAGGAAAATAGAAAGACTTTTGCAGTGTCTCTGATCTCTGGTATTCACTGGGGCCACCCTTTGCACAGCAGGGTGCCCAACAGCAGACCTGGCCAGGGCCAGCTAATGCCATTGTGGCTCTCAGCTACTTTACTGGGGTGAGAGATGTGAAAGTTCACTTGTTTCTTTGTAATAGAGTTTGGAACGCTTTTGTTTTTCAGGTTTTAAAATTATAGGCTGCCCCCATGATGGAAAAAAATGGTTCCAACTATTTCATGTTCTAAGGGTATTGTCATCATAAACCAGCCCAGATCATTGCTTTGGAGATTGGTTAAAATGGTCTTCCAAAGGCCCAGCAGCCAGTAATCCACATGCAGCTGCCTCTTCTCCAGAGGAGGGTGCGGATGAGACAGCAGGACTGGCAGCAGGGGATTGTGGGTTCTCCTTCCACCTCCCACCCATTGCTCCTTTCTGACTCTTTCCATTCACTTTTCTTTGCTTTGATTCTTTATTCATTCATTCTTTTTTAGGGCTGATAAGAACTGCAGACAGCTTCTAAAAAGAGTAATTAGATGAAGCAAAAAGATCATCAACGGAATCATGCTGGAAGTGAATATGAAAATATAGAAATTTTAAAATTCAGAGTGATACGTGCTTCTTTAGTTAGTAGCAAGTCTAACTGCTCCCATAGTTGTGAAGTGAAATAATTTTTCAAGGTCTGAAGTTTCTTCAGAGTAACAGAACCAAAAAATATGTATGTGAGAAAGAGAGAAAGAGAACAAGAGAGGAAGAGACAGAGACAGAGAGGGAAGAAGAGAAGCAGGGAGGGCGGGAAAGAGACAGACACAGAGGGAAAGAGACAGAGACACAGAGGGAAAGAGACAGAGAAACAATGATACAGAGAGGCAGAGGCTGAAGGTGACAGAGATCGAAACAAGAGACTAAGATTGGCTTTAGATTTGGTTAATAGGGACTGACGAGCCTACTGTTTGAAGGACTGGCTAAGGGACTGGAGAACCAGGAATGCTGTGGTAATCATTTAGTGTCAAAGGCCAAGGGTTGAAAAGACAGTCTTCACAAGGGGACACCAGTCTATTTGTCATGGCCTCAATTGATTAGGTAGGTTCCCTAATAACACAAAGATCAATCTATTTTAATTGAAGCCTAACGATTTAAAATTTCTGCTGCATCCAAGGCATAATTTCAGAGAAGAATATGAAATAACATGTAACTAAATCTCTAGGGTTTACAACCCGACAAAGTTGTTATCGCAGATAAAAGTAAGTAACAGTTAGCATACAAAAGCATAACACAAAGAGTACTGATTGTATCTTTATGTCACAATTTCTACTTAACAGTGTGGTTTGGGTCTGTAATTGAAGAAATTGTTAATTAGCTTAAAGTCATTTCACTCATTTGACTTTACCCACACAAGAAATCCCCACCATGAACCCAACATTTCAAAATGTCACGTCTTTCCTCCATAGTTTTTGTTCTGTTTTACCGTAATAACACCATTTCAACTTGGTGATCTAGTTTGTCACAATCAAGGTGAAAGACCCTTGTGTAAGGTATGGTAGTGTGACAGCGGAGCCTTTGTTAATGAAGCAGAGGCCTGCGGATTGCTTGAGCTTGTGTGTTTGAAGAGACTTCAGGATCAACATGATGAGATCCTGTCTTTATACACATTGGCTAATTTAATACAACAGAAAGTTAGGGGTGAGTTCTGCTACTATTGCTGGTTTATGTATTAGAGACACAATACATGCACAGGACAGTTGATTCATCTAGCTAGGAATTGTCAAGACAGAATTCAAAGTAAAGGTGGCTTTGGAACTTGAGTTCTAGAAAAATCTTGGAGCCTTAGCATGTCTGTGGGAAACAGATTCGAGTTGGTGAGAAGGTTTGCAAGGACGGGGGACAGATTTTTTGTTATTTTGGTTTTGCTTCCCAAGAAGTGAACATCTGTCGTCCTCTTAAAAGACACTTGAGCACAAAAGAGAACCTAGGGTTGTTAGATAAAGAGATGTCTAATTGGCTGGACACAAGTTGACACGCTGAAATCTCTTCCTTAGGGGTAATGGATCTTAGAGGGAGCTCACTGAACTCTGAGAAACACTGTACTCACAGGGCAGGCCTCTGAGCCGTTCTTTCAGACCTTGCTAAGCAACATTTTGCAAGTGTGCAAATATGAGGATCTGAGTTCAAACTCAGCTGCTTTGGAAAAAGCCAAGTGTGGCCACATGTGCCTTGTAACCCCAGTGTACAAATGTGGCATGGTGACATTGGGGTGAAGACAGCAGACCCCTGAAGTTTGCAGGCTATCATTCTCACTCCAAGGTCAGTGAAGGACACTCTCTTAAAGAAATAGTGTAGCGTGACAAGACAGGATACTGAATGTCCTTCTCTGGCTTCTGTGTGCTTGTATGAGCATGTACAATGAAGAGATTCTAATTGAATGGATATAGAGGCATACACACCCTTATACACACACACCAGACACACCATCTATCACATGACACACCACAGACATACACATAGCACACACATATACCGCACATACATGCACATACCACAAACACATACATAGACATAGACACAAATAAAATAAAAAAATCAGAAAACAAACAAAAACTATAACCCCTGTACATGCTATAACTGGGAAATACTTCTGTTTATATTGTCATCTTCTAGACCATCGGGTAAACAGCCGCAGAACTGCATTGACTCCGCTGTGTTATAGCTCATTACAGTTCTGGACCCACTGAAACTTCTTTATCATTGTCATCACTGTGTTTCTGACGCAGTGACACGGATCCTCTGTGCATCTCTCTTCTTTGGGTTTAATTCAATAGTCTCATTGGCATAGTGAGACTGATGTGGAGCTTTAAGCCTCAGAAAGTCACATCTTTCTATAAAAACCCAAAGTTCAATAGAATTCTTGACACCTGAGCATTCAGAAACATGGGAGATTAATAAAAGCTCAGGGTACTGCCAAAGTGCTGCTTATCTAACAATCTAGAAATAAAAACTCTCATATTCAGGAACGTGCCCTATGAATACAGTGTTTCTCAGAGCTCTGTGAATTCTCTATATGATCCATTAACCCCTAAGAAAGGAACTTCAGCACCTCAATTTGTATTCAGCCAATTAGAAATCCCTAAAGCCTCGGTTTGCAAATGGGTCTCAGTGGGAACAATGCCTTAGGGCTGAGCTCTCAACTTATGGAGACTGTATCTGAGTCAGTGGGATGGGATTTGCCAGAATGGGTCTGTTTTGCAGAGGGTTCTGTTTTGAAATACGGTGTAAGGAGGAACTTCTATTGATTCCTTGGTGGCCACATAATCAACTATGGATGAAGTGGCAGTTATGCTGAAATTAGTTTGTGGGGAGAATTTTGCAAATATTTTGCAACCATAGGAATGGTCTATACTGTGTGTGTCTAGTGCAGACACTCAGCCTGTGAGGTTTTTGCTTTTTCTATTCACCTCTAGTAGACAACACCTAGTATATATTGAAAACTTTAAGTAGTTTAGGATTAGGTACAGGCTAATGGATCGTCAATGGTCATGACTTAGAGTTAAACACCAGGAGGCTTCTGTCTATGTAGAACAGACAATGGCGAACAATACATAAAAATATACAATTTAGGCAGGCTCCTGGAGTAGAGAGGTGTGATATGCTAATCAACACACAGTGTGTATGCATGTGTGTGTGTGTGTGTGTGTGTGTGTGTGTGTGTGTCTACTCTACATGTCCCAAATGAGCCCATGTGGCTATGGAAACACACAAAATATTTAGTACTGTTTTAAAATATAAGAAAAATAGAAATATAAAAACCTGGAGAATAAAATATGTCAAAAGTCCCTACTAGCTGTGAGCAGATCCGCAGAAGCAAGAGTTGATTTTAGTCTTCAAGAGGGAATTTAAGTGTTAAGAATGAGAATGCAGATGGGCGTGGCTCGAAAGTCAGAGAGTCAATGTGTTTGACATGTGACCTGGGAAGATCACATTTTTGTAAGGAGGTCTTTATAGGGAAAGGGAAACAAAATTAGAAACAGCCTGTAAAAGCTTAAACACATGAGAAGCCCTGAAGTTTAAATTGGATTACCTTCAAACTACACATCTGCTTATGCAGGTGGTGAGTGCCTGCCCAGATGACAGGATTTTTGTTGCTGTTGCTTTGAGACAATGCCTTTCTATGTAGCCTAAGACATCCTGGAACTTTCTGTGTGCTGACTTCAAACTTCTGATTCTCCTGTCTCAGCTCCAGGAATGCTGGGATTTGCAGGTGTATCGCTAGCCCCAGCTTAGTCAGGACATCTTGGTAGAGAAGAGAGACTGGAGAGGAGATAGACATTGAAAGTCCAGGCTGTGGAACTTTTTTCCTCACTGCCGTGGTGTAAGCATTGGGACTTTAAAAAGATTAATTTAAAGACCAGACAAGTTTAGGAAATCAGGGAGGTTAGGCAACCATTAGAAAGGCATAAATAGAGCTCTTGAGGCAATAAACATTTTCCAGACCTCCTGCAACGGGCTCTGTTAGAAGCTGTGTTCTTTATGAAAGTACCTTTAGGTACTGCTGCCAGTGATGAGGCAGAACACTCTGTGTGGAGAAAGAAACTGCAAGGGATGTTTTATATTAAAATCATTTTATTCAATAAGCCTTCAAGAATAACATTTAATGAATTACTCTAATTAGAGCATTTAGAGAATCAAACACTTATTGGATAAGTTAGACATGACACGCTTCACCTGAAATTTATTTTTACACCCAATGTTAAAGCGATAAAGAATTCTTCTTTTGTTTTGAGTTTAATTGGCATGCCTGTGCTGAAAGAGGGTGGACCTGAGTCTCATATCCCTCTCTGTGCTCAGAATTGCATAGACCTCATGAAGCATTTCCCAAGGAGAGACTCTTTAAACCTTAGAGAGACTTAAAGGGGAATTAAGGCAGGCTTTCTCAATTCTTCAGTTGGCAAACAAGCCTCAAATTCAATTCTTTTTGGAATCCCAAGAAAATAGTATGGTTTTTTAACAAATGTCAAGATTTCTACTAGAATTAGATAAAAATCAAAATTTTAAGAAGTCTCTGGGAAGCAGAGTTTGTGGCGGTTCCTAGAAGCAGCTAATAGAACCACATCACAGAGGAAAGATCACCTGGCTTTGTCAATGTAAATAGTAGGTTTGGGCTCTGGGGGCAGAATGGGGGAAAGGCAAGAGTTACATTGATAAGAAAACTGGTTGACAGCTATAACTCCATCTTCCAGCAGCATCATAGATGCTGAAATAAGACAACTTGGGCAATTTTGATAGGAATCTTATTAGTGAAACAATAAAAGCAAAGAGTCTTTTGTCATTGTAGGTGAGGGTGTTGGAAGGATTTTGAATGAATTGATTTCCAGGAATTAAGTACAATAATCATGTTTCAAATTATAGCATGGACTACTTACTTGTCACCCTGCTTTGTATTAGGGGTATTACGTGTGTGTGTGTGTGCATGTGTGTATGTGTATGTGTGCATTTGTTTATTTACACATGAGTGTGTGTGCATGTGTTTATGTACGTGTGTGTGTGTGTGTGTGTGTGTGTGTGTGTGTGTGTGTACAGCAGGTAGGTGAAAATACAAGAATTTTCCTAATGCCCTCATTAGGATAATGTTTCTCCATGGAATTATTAGTGATTAAAAGGAGATTTTGTTGAACATGGAAAGCAAATATACAGTAAGGTTTGCCCCCTTTACAACCTACTTTCTAGATTATTCTTTCTGCTTTCAAAGTAGAATTTCTCTTTTCTTTCTCCCCTTTCCCTTTCTTCTGGAATGTCAGGAATGAAAATGAAAAGTTTCTTGTGTGTAGAAAAAAGAATATCAATTCATTTTCATACCTTACTGGCTGCGTTTTTCACCACCAAAAAGGATTTTCACTTATTTCCTAAAGTAAATAAATAAAAGAACAAAAACCATCTAACTTGAGCCTCCACCCAAGTTAACATAAAAGGGAAGTAGGAAGCTTTGAAATTTGAACCTTAAAAAAAAAAAAAAAAAGACTTTCTCTACCACAGCCAGCCAGTCCTTGGGGTAGCAAGCCAGGCTGAGGAGCACAGAGCCCTTTCTTTGAGTCATCAACTTCTCTCCTTGGGACTTGGCTCTCAGCACCTTTGCGATTTGGGTGTTGCTTATGACTGTCATTTTCTAGATCCTGTATGTGTTTCTGGATTCTATCTACATGCTATCCCATAATAAACATTGGTTTGCTTTTTTCATTTGTCTGCTGCCCTCACCTTTCTTTTTCTTTGGTCAGTGGTATTGCGTTTGTCAGATCTGAGCTTATCAGAGCCAAGCTGGAAGAAAAGGCAGACACTGGAGACTCTGGCTGGCTTGGTCACTGGATCCCAGGTCTGTAGCTTTCTTTTTGCTCTGGCAGCTGCAGCTGACCCAGAAGTTGTAGTCTCTCACATGACCCAGACACTATATCTGAAAACATTGTTTGTTCCACATCTGGGGACATTCAATTTCTTAAAGTGTTTGTATTGCAGGCCAATTTGCTGTACATGACAAAATAATTAGACCACTTATCTGCTGGTCGATGGAAAGCTCATTATAGCGTAGGAATCTATCTTTCATGTTACCTCAGTTCTTTCCTCTCAGGTAAGTGTCAGGACCACCACTTATGGCATAGATGAGACTCAAAGGATCAGAGAAGAGCAGTGAGACAGGAAGGACCATACATCACATCTGCTAGACTTAGGTGCTGGGATTCCAGCCTCTGGCCTTTGTTATAGTGCAAGAGAATAGTGCGATGCTAAATTTTATTTGAAATGTTATCGTCTTGCTTGCTCATGTCTCCTTCCATTATCTTTTGCAGCCTTAGCCTCAAGTGAGGTCACCTGACCCCATCAGCTGCATCACACAACAGCGCAGGGGCAGAACATTGTCCTCGGTCCCTTGACCACCCTGACTGCTGTTCCTGTGAGGGCCCGAGAGTGCATACAAATCTGTGTTCTGAACCTCAGGGGAAGGAAATCAGTGTCAACATCTAAACTGAGATCTCCTGACATTTTTCTTTCTTTTACAGGAGAGGTTTCCTCTAATGAAACATGGATGTAAGTTGAGACAGATTTTCAAGGTCACAAATAATCTGGTGCTGCAGAGAGGAATATAAGAGGATTACTGAAAGCCATGGGTGCTTCTGCTCCCCCTGAGTACATTAACCCTAGGCTCCAGCATCTATGTGGTTGTCGTGTCTTTTCAGACTAGATGGCAGGGTTATGGATCTTACCTTGGGATGTTGAGAATTTCTGTGACATTATACAACGACTATGACTAATTCCCCTGTGTACCCGTTGAGCTAAGTTTTCAGCACTTCTGATCCTTACTGAACCCAAGTCCTAAGTTTTACTGAGTGCTAGCAACTTCGTCCGAGTTGTGTTTATCTATAAAAAGTAAGAATAGCATTACAGCTGCTTTGGATGATCTACAATAACCCAGTTATAAAATGCCTAGGTCATATGAGGGCCTCCGTGAGATAAGGACAAGATGTTGTAGACTGAGGTTGATTTGATGGTCATAGCATGAAGGGAAGACCATATCTGGGAGGTTTGAACTTCCATGATACCTGAAAGAGAAACATGAATACTGAAAGGTTGAGTCAAGTTTAAATTCAAGAATTTGGAAGCTAAGTTCATTCTGGTATCCCCAGTGAATTTATTTTGGGCATCATTATGTGGCCAACAAAGACAAATATTTATCAAATGGGTTTTTAAAAGTTTATTATTTAAAACAATTTTATTTTGTGTATATAGTTATTTTGACATATGCTTGTAGGTAAACAATGTGTTTGTAGTGCCTACAAGGGCCAGAAGAGGGCACCCGATCCCTTAGAACTGGAGTTACAGGGGTTAGTGAGCTGCCGTATGGGTGCCAGAAATGGAACCTGGGTCCTCTGGAAGATTAGCCAGTACTCATACCTGATGAGCCATCTCTCTAGCTGACCTCAGATAGTCTTTATCAATCTAACATCATTTACGACTCTGTTCTTGATAAGGATAGAATTTAAGAAGAAAAATAAGCAAATGATCATAAACTTTTTTTGTTACCACTCTCTTTGTTTATGAAATTGTTTGATGGCAGTACTGAATGAAATTTCCAACTTCTTTGAAGCAAACAATGCCTTCCCTTTATTATATTATTACTAAGAAAGATTATTAGGGAGTTCATTCTTTCTATCTATCTCAGGATAGAAGCTACCAGTAGGTGTAAAGGGTGCATTCAAAATGTCCTTGGAGGAACAAGATATTCTAGTATCCAGCACTTGAACATTTAAAGACAGAAAGGAACTCTATATTTGTTGCCCAACATTTCTGTAAGTCCTCAGAAACATATTGGTAGCATACTTCAAAAACTTCAGCCCTCTGTTAGTCACTGGACCAAAGCTTCACTGATGAACTGAGAGATAAGGCTGTATGCTTTTAGTAATAATACACCACTTTGTACTTCTGATAATCCTTTTATCTAAGGGGCTCAGGGCACATTAAAGTGAAAATAGAAATAGGGCACATGGCGTGATAATAGTGTGGCTTAAAAACGTGGAGAAATATTCTGTACAGATCAAGGTTAAGAATTTCCGAAATGGATCAATTCTGAGACTGCATCGCTCATGAGCTCATGCACGAATGTCACAAGCCTGAAGATCTGTGGCTGCAAGCGGCCTCAGAATCAAAATCATAGGAGCGAGCATTCCTCCAAAGAACTCGAGTCTCGCTACAGTTCTTCAGATCAGATCCTTCTAAGAGCTTTAGAATCCCGATGTAATACCTTACGTGTTTTCTAGCAAAATCTTAGATACGAATCTCCACACAGAACCAGGAAGAATGCCAAGTTAGCATTCTTCAGCACCGAGTGTTCCATGAAGACTGTTCCCCTGAAATCAGTGAGAATTGAGCTACAGAATTGTCTAAGCCCATTTGGCGTTGCGATACCAAACTACAGGATGTTTTGAAGGAAAACCAGTTATTTGGTTTACAATTCTTGTGGCTGGAAATTTTAAGCAACGTGCCACCAGCATCTGACAGAGGCTCTGTAGCTGAGTCATGATGTGGTAGATGATTGGGTGTCTTAGTGGCTCACCAGTGGGACAGAGTCTTGTGAGACATACATCAATTCCTCCTGAGGACTCTAATACATCTTAGTGATTGCAAAACCTCAAACCTCTTAGTTCAATGTAGAATCAAACCTACACCTGTTTTGTGCTGGGACACATCATATTTAAATCATAACAAAAGGGGTAGAAATGATTTTCCAACACGTTGCATGGCCTTCTGTGTAATCGTATATGCTCAAACAGTTCTAGGGGGCCATTCATACTCTGAGGAAACTGAACATACACTCAACCTTTGATTCTTTTTCAAAGTATAATTTGGGATACCCAAGTCTTAGTGAATACAGTTTAAGAAAAGCATTGTGGTGGAAATAAAACTTCTCCAGAGATTAGGAGATCATTATAATGCCAACTCTAAGATAATATACAGGTTTTCTAAATCTATTTATTTGGCAGTAGAGTAAGTGGTTTGCAGAACAATCCTAAATTTTTTTCTGGCAACAAAAATACGTGATTCCATTTGAAATACTCATTTAGAGTTAGCACCTGTGAATATAGCATATGGATAGAATACTCAGTTCCTAGGAATTCATTAAAAAAAACAACTTGAATTCTTAAAACATGTGAAGACATTAGCATATCCAGACACCTACACTCTGCAGTTCTAGTAAAATTCTATAGCTTTTAAAGAGAAGATTTCAGCAGTTCGTTTTCTCATTGACAGCTTATTGAGTATAATCTCTGTGGCAATAAATTACTTTAACGATTTTCGGGTATAGGTCTAGATGAAGAGACATTTTACTGCAGACAACATGCTCTATGTTAGCATACGTCCAACATTGGTACTCCTCAGTGTCATTGATACCATGTCTCATGTGTGGACATGTGCAGAGCACTAGGAACTAGTCTTTGATGAACAAATCTCTATGAATCTTTATTGCTGGTACATCCCAAGTCCATCTCGTTACGTCAGCTCCCTCTTTGGTTTAGCCTTCCCCGGAAAACCTCTGTGTTTAGTTGTAGAATGATAGGTGAAGGGATTCAGAGTGAGTTTAGAGAGCAGAAGGGAAGAATGCTAGTGTTTACTTTCTTCCTCCCTTTACTCAGTCCAGAGTTCTAGCCCACAGGCTGATGGGTAGTGAGTGTATTCAGGGTAGATTTTAGCTTAGTTAAAATTTTCTGGAAACACAACCATAGTCATGTCTAGAAGTGTATTTCCATGGTGACCCTAAATCTACTTAAGTGGGCAGTGAACATTAACTATCACTCTCTTTTTTTGATGGTCCAATTTTTTGGTCAAGATTTAACTCCTGTTTACAGCCTAAAAATAAACATTTTTTTTTCTGGTAGCATGATATGTTCCTGTGCAAGTTCTCATAACAGTATCTGCTCATTTCAGCAAATTCTTATATGATAAAAACAGCCAACCTTTGTTCTAAACTCCTGGCACAAACTAAAATGGCCCAGTAATTATTCAAAATACTTTTGCATTAACAAAGGATCTCTCCATCAGTGACTTGAAGACTGCCAAGTAGATGAGGCAGCCTGACCATCAAGTTCCAGGGATTCATCTGTCCTTATTTCCTGATAGGATTATGGTTGCTTGTCTCCATAACTGTCATTTTATATTTTGTAGACATAGGTTTTGGAGACTAAACATGTATCTTCATTCTTTAAGACAAGCACTTTAGAACTGAACCATCTCCCCAGCTCAACATTTAATCAATATCCTTTATGTACCCACTGTGTGTAGCTAGGAAACTGTACCCCCTAACCATTGCAGAAAAAACCTATAATGGCTTCTTTATGGGCCACATAATGAAGAAATTGTGGGGAGAGTGATAATTAATAAAGAATAAAAAAACTAATAATGTATTACATATAGATGTGAAATGGAAGATTTTACCTAGAAAACTAAGAGGAGGGCTTTCCTGTTATGTTTTTAATCAGTAGTCTCCACAGTTTTTTAACCAGATAGCAAAATTCCAATGAATCCTCTCCATATAATTTGAATATGTTCAAGAGAAATAGGACCGAAGGACATTGGGTTGTTTGTCATAAATGTCCCTTCTCCTAGAAGTCTCTGTAATGAAGTCAGTGCAGACTCATTTCTACGGAGTGATGTCTGCCTGATCCAGACACAACATACTTCTGCTTGTGTTCCATTATCTTTTGAAGATCTAGAGATAAAATTCCACAGTTTTTGTTTTTATTTACTCCCACAGACATGCTATGTACCAGTGTAATAATGATATTTCTGTTAGATATTTGTACAGTAAATTCTATCAATGAGGCTGTGAATTCCTTAATTCTTCTGTTTCAAAATGATTCTACAGATAAAATGTTTATATTTGATATTGTCAAATACCACTAGCCTGGTTTTTTTTTTTTTCAGAAGTAGAAACACTATAAAAAGATAGCTTTCAAAATGAAAAATGTCCAAGGATTGTTGGCAAGCTGTCTCCCGGTCAGCTTTCTTTAAATGAAGTTTTTGTAGAAGCATCTAACCATGAAAAGTAGGATTTGGAAACCACAGAACAGCTCAGATTACTAAAGAGAAGAGCACATATCCTGTCTTATGTGCTTGTAATTCCAAAGACCCCACTGAGGGTTATGCAACTGTCCAAGACTACAACGTTGTAAGCTGCTTACATTTTTATACTAGTTCATTGAATTCTGACATCTTCCACCTCTATATCCCAGTCCAAACGAATCTTCCAAAACATTGCAAAAAAGTAACAGTACAGCTTTGTTTTTTTTTTTTTTTAAATCTAAAGCTATTAGGACTCTTATCATTTCATAGTCTGGCTTTTTATTGAATCCAGTGACTAAAATTTCAGTTTTCCCATAAAGCATTTTCCCCAGTTAAGAATGCTTCAAAATTATACTCTCTGATCTTACTCCATAGATCTCATCAGTCTCTGCAGTATTGCTCAGTACAGACTTTCCCTGGAAACCCAGGACTTACTACTTTAAATTGTTTAGTGTCTTCCATTACCTGCCATACAGCTTAAGGTGCTTCTTTATTAGGCATTGCTACATACTTCAAGCTGTAACCATCACACTAGAATTGTTTTATAAAATATTTAAAAAATTTCAATGCATTCTTGTGGCCAATCGTGTGGTGTTCATTTCTTGCTTTCATGTTAAGTTTCTTTTATACTCATCTCAAACTCAAGGCTATGCTTCTGAGGACAGGAAGACTCCTGTCTCATATTTCTATTCTTGGTTTCATCCAACAGGAGAAGTTATTCAACACACACACACACACACACACACACACACAAAACCAACACTTAATTTATTTTCATTCAGTTATCTCTCTCTATCATGAATTGTTTAGTGTACTATCCTTGATTTACTGACAAAATATTTTCTTTAGTGAAGACTATATTTTGCTGGTGGTTTCAATAGGTATGACCCCATAGATTCGTGTGTTTCAATGCTTGTTCCATAAGGAATGACACTATGAGATGGTGTGGAGTTTTGGAGTAGATGTGGCTTTGGTTGAGGAACTGTGTCACTCTTGGGACAGGCTTTGAGGTCTCCTAATCTCAAGCTCTCCCTGGTGTGTAATTCCAGTCTCCTCCTATCTACCATTGAGACCTCAGTGGGATGTTCTGTAGAATCTTGGAAGAAAAGACTGTTGAGAGGCGTGCAGGAGATGGAGGCCTGCCTGGGCTTGTGAAAATTACAGAGGGAAATTTAAAGACTCTGTAAGGGTGGATTGCTATTTTGATGTATGAGTCTGTGGTTCTGGTTAGCTGTGGCTGAAGTATCTGCTGTGATTAACAAGATACCAGAACTGCCAAAGTGAAACCTTTGTGTTACTGGGACAATTGATGGTTGTGAGCTAGAGCTAAGAAATTATTAGTGAATAAAAAGAGACCAGCATTACTGAAGTAAAATATTCTGGGAAGTGTTTTCTGAGTGCATAGAGAAACTGTGTTCCAGGGGCAGCTAAGGTTGTACCTTATGCTGGAAGATGGACTTGGTAATGTGTAAGAGTCACTCAGGTGATACTAGTTTTGAAGGCATAAAGGGATCATGGAAAGCAGCTGAGGCTTGATACTGTAAGAGGCCAAGAGAGGGCATTGGTGAAAATGCAGTCTCAATGGCAGTTGAAGGCCCAGTATTGAAGGGATCATACAAGGAATTTGATTGAGGCTTGGCAACATAAAGTGAGCCTAGGTAAGGGTATTGGTGAAACTGTAGCCCAGTTGCAGCAGAAGACCTCATTATTTTGGAAATGTGGGTACCATGGGATGCCCACCAAAAGTAGCAGCAGCAATGGAATGGACATGGCTAGAGCCTAGAAGATAAGCTGTGTGTTCAATGGAGAGCAGAGCTGTAACAATCCCTGTGGGGGAGCCCAGAAGAGCATGTGTGGATCCCAGACACTGGACAGTAAGAATTCTGTTAAAGTTCAATTTCGTTCATTTCAGATTGAGACTGTGCCTTGGTTCTTCCCTCTTGAAGAAAGTACTTAATTTGGATTTTTACAGGTGCCTACAGCTGAAAGAGATTTTGGATATTTAGAGAGACTGGTTATTTTAAAGAGACTGAAATTTTAACGTGTTTGAATTTGTAAAGACTGCGGGACTTCTAACGTTATGTACATTTTTAAAAATATGACATCTTGGGGATGAATAAGAAAGGAAGGGTTGTGTCTTAATAATGATGTATTTTTATGTCAAGTTGACAAGTGGTCAGTTGCATTAGCTCATTTTGTGTGTTAACTTGACACAAGCTAGAGTCATCAGAGAGGAAGGTTCCTCAGTTGAGAAAATGCCTCTCATAGAGGCATTTTATAGTGATGAATGAATCTTATAGTGATGAATGAATGGGGTCCCAGCCCATTGAGCTTGTGCCATCCCTGGGCTGGTAGCCCTGGATTCTATAAGAAAGCAGGCTGAGTAAGCCATGTGGAGTGAGCTAGTTAGCAACACACATTCATGTTCTTTGTATCAGGCCCTGCATCCAGGATCCTGCCCTATTTGAGTTCTTTTCCTGACTTCCTTCAGGAAATATGAACAACATATGAACAGCAATATGGAATTGACTCCCCAATTTGCTTTTTTAGTCAGGGTATTCTCTCACAGTAATAGAAACCCTGACTAAGACAGTTGAGAAAGATTCTTTTTTTTAAAAAAAATATTTAATTGGATATTTTATTTATTTACAATACAGATATCATCCCCTTTCCCCATTTCTGCTCCCTAGAATCCCCTATCCCATCCCCCCTCCTCATTTTTGATTTTTTACCATTTTAATTACATGCATGTATTAAGGTCAGTTCTAGGTCTAGTCTAGCAATACAATAGATACAAATAGTCAAAAAACAAGCAAGACAATAAACATAAATAGGCAAAAGAACAAGCAAGGCATTAAACCCAATCATGTGAACACTTCTGTGATCACTGTTTCTAGTGGCTTATCAGGATGACCAAAGTATCTGAGCCTACTTCCCCATCCTAGCCCACAGTCATTTTCATGTCTGAAGCCTACTTCCTTGTTCTAGCCCAAAATTTAGATTCCTGTCTGAAATTACTTCTTTATCCTAGTCTAATATTTAGATTCCTACTGTAAATTACTTCTTTGTTCTAGCTTAATGTCAGATTCCTGCCTGAAGCCTACTTCCTTGTCTTTGGCCAATGTCGGAGTTCTGACAAGCAGCCCATTTTCTTGTCCTTGGCCCATGTCAGATTCTTGGCAAGCAGCTCCAAAGGCTCTCTGACTCCGCCTCCCTTTTTTTCATTAACAAGACTGAGCCTGTCTTAGGTCATTCTGACAAGAATGCCTTCTTTACCTGTCATGGAATATGCATTATCCAAAGCAATGCACTTATGTCTTAGGTTGGTAAGAGTATGTGCAGAATCTTACCCATCTGTGGCTTGCCAGCCTATTAATTTAGTAACTCTGTCTGGGAGTGCATTTTCAGGTTCAAG
This sequence comes from Rhabdomys pumilio, assembly GCA_030674055.1. Taxonomy (NCBI): domain Eukaryota; kingdom Metazoa; phylum Chordata; class Mammalia; order Rodentia; family Muridae; genus Rhabdomys; species Rhabdomys pumilio. The sequence continues at coordinate 10,572,823 of JANHMN010000001.1, forward strand.
CCATGTACTTTGGCTGCCAACATGTTGATATTGCTAAAGAAAAGCTTTAACATGATGGGCAGGTGTAAAGGTATTCCCAGGACATAAAGGGCTAGCATGATCAAGCTATATTGTCATTCTTGAAGCTTGACCAAAATAGAAATACTGATCTCAGGCCACCATGCTCCTTCAGCATCCTGCAGAAAAAACACAAACATGCCCTCTTCCCCATATTTCATACCTGATCGCGATCATGCCTTATGCTAGTAAGTGGATTCTTTTCTTTCACCTATGCATAAGTATGCCTAGCTGTAGAGTGCCATAGACACTCAGCAGAAAGTTCCTTGGCATCCAATTTTTTAAAAAAATTAAAATAAAAATTAAAAGAACATGATTTATATAAATTTGTGGTGTACAGGGATATAGCTTCCCCTTTTTTATTTTATGAAGATATTGTTTTAAATTTCCATGGGCCCATTCCATAATCACTTGTCCTTGACAAGTATATGGAATCCCCATAATATGGGTAATGTTAAATTGCTGTTAAAAAGTGAGAAAAACTCTTAAACTGAGAGCACACATACCGCATGTATCCCATGCTTTCAAAATGAAATATTGGTGATGAAGGAAATCCTTTCTGAGATTTCTAACCATCTGCTTCCTGGAAGTCATGTCTAGATTTATTGTAGGTCTATTCTATGTGAAAAAGTGTGGATCAGTGAACAAAAATGAGCCCAATGTATATGGGGTATAGTGGAGGAGCTGAAGATATGAGTCAGTTTCCCATGGATATAAAAAAATACTTGAGGCATCAATTCATAAAGTGAAAATGCTTCTTTTGACTCATGGTTCTGCAGGTTATCATCTAAGACTCAACAGCCCCTGTCCCTCTGGTATTGGCAGTGCATTCTTACTTTAATAAACTTGTGGGGAGTATCACATTGGAGTGCTGAGATGATTTTGAGGCATCTTTCTTACTGTGTGATGTCAAATTGTTTTGCTTTTCTTTGTAATATCAATAGTCACTTCAGTGACTTGAGGAGGAAATCACTGTTCCAATGGACGCCATATTTTACAGGCTTTAACACTTTTTTTTTTTGAAGCTGTAATTTTTTTTTTCCTCAAAATTTCTGCTTCCTTTGTTCTACTCCTGATTCTCATTGTAAGATTCACTAAAAGCAGTCAGAAAAACCCATGCTGTAACCTGAATAATTCAGAGACTAGAAATGTTGACTGCCTGATAAACTAGTCCATTCTCTTTAAGACCAGCCACTCATAGGGTATTATGATGTGGGCAGAATGTAGTCAAATCTTTTACCTGATCTGGGGGGGAGGTGTGTTTTAAATAATTTTTAAAAGAAAGCTCATTTCATCAGTATAGCTATTGCCCACATTTCCACCAGTGTTCTGGTCCTGCCACTGAAGAGCATTTCAAAATATCTCCAGTTTCATCCACCAGTTCCTTTAACATAGTTAATACAGTTAACTTTAACACAGTTCCTCATGTTGTGGTGACCCCTAACCATAACATTATTTTTGTTGTTACTTCATAACTGAAATTTTGCTACTGTCATGAATTGTAATATAAGTATTTTCAGATATGGAGGTTTGCCGAAGGGGTTGCAACCCACAGGTTGAGAACCACTGCCTTAATCAATTCCAAAGATTCTTTCATATAGTCGTGTACAGTAATAACAAAGATCCAGAACCTGGGTCTGTCAACTTTCTCAGTTTTCTATGGTCAGCTATGCATTACCTGAACAAGATACCAGAAGCAGTTAGCTTATGAAAAGAAAACTTTTATGTTAGCTTACAAGCTTGGATATTACAGGCCAAATTCATATAATTACAATTGCTTTGGAAATCAGAAAGCTGGCAAAAGTGTATGGTAGAACCTGTCTCTTCCTAAAGCCAGGAAGAGTGAGATAAAATGAGATGATAGACCCATGATCACATTAAGCTTAAATGCCTGATGGTCTAAGGATGTTCTGTTAGTCCTGAGTCTTCAATGCTTCTGCCCTACCACAACCTTTAACCTTTTAACTCACAAGACGTTGGCTCATATTAAACCTTAGAAGTATAGCACTGAGTCTATACCACAGAAGTAGATATTTTAAAATCTATTTATCAAATGGACAAAAGGGTGTTTACACAAACACATATAGAGAGGATAAAAATAAGATAGTAAAGAAATTAAGATTTTTACTTTAGAATAAATGGAAAGGAACTCTTTCAAATAGTTTAGGTATTAAGAGGATATTAATAGACATTTTGTAAAGTTACCCCAGTTACGGAAGAGACATGGGTCGTAGTGAATATAAATAAATTGATGGGGTTTACTGAGTAGGCTGCTTGAGTCTTGCAAGACTATTTCTAGCCAGAAGTAATGTTTGACTAAACCTAGTAAGGAAAGAACATTGAAAAACACATGTGCTGCTTACAGCATTAGGATTGGAATCATATGACTGAGAGAAATGGGAGAGACATAGAGAATGAACTGGACTGGACTCTCAGATACCAGAGTGGATGGAAAGAAAATAGAACGTTATCTTCTTACTAATAGTTGCCAAAACTGATTGAAGAACTTTGAGAATAGAACCTGAAAAAGTAGTTGGAAAAACCCCTAGCAACTAGATTCATGAGATGAAAATTATCCAATAAAGAAAAGTCTCACAAGGAGAGGGAGGAAATATGAGACTATTTGGTATTATGCAAGTAAGAAGTGTGCTGCTAAAAGTATCAAGGAGTTTGAGGTGACATTGTTGTGGACAGATAAAGTTTAATGAGCTTTTGAAATTAATTATTCAATTTAATGACATGGAAGAGCCACTGGAAACACAAATTGCTAAGGGGAGGGCAGACTAGTGTATTTAGGGTCATGAATAAAAGGCAACTTATGATTCACTGACCTCCTGTACATCTTAGCATAGTTTTCAACATTACTATGCATAATTAATTATTTGAAGTAATTAGGACTCTGATAACTTTACATGTGTGTATATAATTTGCCTGGCCTATGGTTAGCATTTAGAAGATTCCTGCTGTTTGTGGGATTTGCTCTTAGATTCTCATTTTATCTCGAAAGGAAATTCAATGTGAAAGGGGAGCTTATAATTTCTCCAACATGTGAAATATATTTGTGTGTCAGCAGTAACTACCTTAAAAAAACAGAAAGTGCATTCAACAATCAGAATTTATCCCTTGTAGTCATTAATACTGAAGATGAAGATCAAAGGGTCAGGAAGGCAGATTTCATTCTGAGGTTCTTTTCCTTTGCTTATAGAAGGCTGTCTTCTCACTGTGTTTTCATGCAATGCCTTCTTCTATGTATAATAGAGAATGGGGAAAGAAGAGGAGGAGGGCAACAGTGAGGAAGAAGAGTAGAAAACAAAAGGAAGGAGGATTTGAGGAAAGAGGAAAAGAGAAAACAAGAATCTTTAAACTTTTGATTTTTCTTTCTTTTATTTTTAGCAACCACTTCCCAGACACAACATTTTATATTTCTTCATATTGAAAAAGAAGAATAGTAAAGACAGTCTGTTTTTTATAGACTACATGAGTTTACTTCAACACATTAGTCTTTAAAAACTCTTCATTGAAAGTTAAAATATTCTTTTTTTCTAACCATCAGATTCATGGTAATTTGTTACATGTATTATGTGTAATTCAAAGTCAGAACACAGAGGCTCCTGTGAGTGTCACGAGTTGTTACATAGTCAAATGGAACATAGCTTAATCAGGACTTTGTCACATTGTAACAAATATCACTATGTTACCCTTTCAAATAAATAATTCTTCATTTCCTTCAGAGACTTCAAAACTAGGAATTACCTACATAAGTTCATGTGATTACTACTACAGTACCCCACTCCTGATACTGAAATGTACTCTACTACTTTCTCTCTTCAAGCCTCTATATATGACCTCACAAAGAATCCTTTAAAATGAAAGAGGAGCAGAAGACTCAGGATGGCACACAGATGGTTCTTGATTCTCAGACATTGCAGGTCTTTTCTAGGTCATCCATGAAGGACAGTGGCTAAATTAAATTCTTCCAGTGGGTTTCCTAGTTAATCCAGACTTTTTATTTGTTTTAAAGAATAATTGGCAAGTATATGATTACAAACTGTTTAATGAATTATGGACAGTTGCTTTGCCAAGTCAGTGCCTTGGTAGGAACAAAGCATATATTAAAAGCTCATGACAAGGAAATCTGGGGAAAAGAAATATGGATGGGCCTTTCTAAATGTCAGAAAGAAAGAAAGAAAGAAGAAAGAAAGAAGAAAGAAAGAAAGAAAGAAAGAAAGAAAGAAAGAAAGAAAGAAAGGAGGAAAGAAAGAAAGAAGAGAGAGAGGAAAAAGAGGAGGAGGAGAATGGAAGACAATATTTCTACCTCCTATTTAATGCTTATCAAAGGGTGAACTCAATAAGAGGTGAGTAAAATAATCAAATGTGTGTGTTGACCTATTATGTTCATATTACTCAGACTTCTTTAGCCATCCCGGCAGCTAAGTGTCTCATGAGCTAAGTGACATAGTGGCAAGATCTTAGATTTTGCAGATTCAGAAACCTGGACTACCATTTGCAAAGGAAAACTTCCTATAACCACCCTCAGTTGCCTGATCTGTTATAGCAGTGCCATGGCTAGCCACTTGATCTGCTAACATAAAGTGTGTGATGTGACATCATAGGGTGATCAGGTAGAAGTTTTATTATATTGGACCTCATTAATCATGAAAAAGAAAGTGTTTTGTGCATACGAATATACACTGGCTACTGATTTGCTTTCCTTGCCTGCAAATCCTTTAATAAAACAAGCACTTGTAACTTAGAGAATACCCTATCTACTACAATGGTATTTGACAAAGTGTTGCTTAGGATATCAAAATTCAACTTTATTTCCAGATGAATAAATTGCAGCAATGGACTCATGCTGATAAATATCACAAGATTTTTTCCCCACATTCTCTATAATTCTCAGGTAACTTGACAGAAAAGAATAATAACCATTTCAAGACTCAAATACAGAATAAGCTAGCTCGTAAATCTGAAGCAAGATTCTCCAGAAAGAGACAATTCTGAATATTGACAAATATTTGATACTTATTTCTCATAGAATTCACTAATCTAACAATCAAAACATAGAATATAAATTTATGATAAGCTAGTGGCCATTGGTAAATCCTTTTTTGCCTATCCCATGACTTTAGTCTAATAGCCTAGAGTTCATGATTCCAAAGGACGTCCTCTTTGGATTTTTCCTACCTCTGTGTCAACAGGTCAAAGAGAGGAGCATAAAATTGATTGGTGTAAATAATGCAGACTACCAATGAATAACTATAGATAACTATTTTACACTGTAACTAAGGATGTATTTTTAGAATTCAAATGACATTTGTAAATGTAACTTTTATTCTCCAGATGTGATTTTCATCTTGGAGGTTTACTTTTGAATAAGCCTGCCATTTCTAGCTTTATTTTCTGTATTCTTGCTTGCTGCTTCAACTCAGCAGTTCTGGTTCAAACTCTTCAACAAACTGACTGATTCAGTCTGGATTCTTTCAGCTTCTCATGGAGTTGCTTTGCTTGGCCTCAAACTAACTCTGGCAATTTGTTCCAGTCTTCTAGCTCCTTCTTATTCTATGGCTTCAGATGCCTCTGCTGAACCAAATGAACTCAACTCTACTGCATCAACTCACTAAACTCAGCTACCTTGACAGAGTAAACTGAACTTCATTGAACCGCACTACACTGACTGAATTGATTCACCTCCGTGTTCTCTCTCTCTCTGCACTGTTCTTAAGTAGCCTCTTTATCCTGTGCTGTTCTCCTGAGAGTTGGGAGTGTCCTATCTCTGCCTCATTCTGTCAAATCTTTCTCTGATTTATCTCTTTGTCTGCTCCTCAATTAGACATCACTTTCAAATATGACTACTTACTTCTACAAACTACCTTTACCTGCATTGTTTGGGACTAAAGGTATTTACTATGGGTGTGTCTGTATTCCAGCCAAAGGGATTAAAGATGTGTCTGTATTCCTGTCAGAGGGATTAAAGGTGTGTGCTAAGGGCATGTCTGTATTCTAGCCAGATCACAGAAGCCCAGAAGCTCTTTGGATGTAATTTCTTGCCACAGCAGACATGTTGATGAATTAAAATTACTCTACAGACATTTATAACACCTCCTGGTATTACTGTCTCCAAAAATTAAGGTCTAGAGAAAATTACAACCCAATATAAGCAGGAATTATGAATGATAATGATGTTTCAGGAATAAATAGGTTGGTCACCTAGCCAGCTTGATTCCACATCGAGCTAACATAATTGATGAAGACAAAATGACAATATTATAGAATGAGAAGTAGAGAGAAATAGTTACAAATGCCAGCCATGATCCCCTGACCAGTTACAAAAATTGAGGACTATGATTACCAAAAATATTTTCTCATTTGTGTTTAAATCTTTTTTTGTGGATGTATAATGAGTATGCATGCATATATGTACATTATATAATCATATATATATATATATATGTATATATATATATATAAAATCTTTTTTTTCTTTCCTCACTTATAGTCTCACAACATAATACAATATGCAGTGATTTTAAATCACAGTGTCTGCACTGTTGATTTTACATCTTAGTACTTAAGTGAGGAGTTGCCAAGGATCAAGGTTGACAACCAGAGCCCTAGTTCCTATCTAAGTACACGGCTTCAGTGCTTTGAGCATGCAGTGTATATAAAATATACACTGTTACTTCACTGTGATGGATTATACCGGTACTCAATCTGTGAGTCAGAGTTTGGTTTTGCTGGATATTTTGTTACCCCAAATATAAAAGAACTAGTACAATATAGCTATCTGGAAAAGTTTTGTTATAAAAGAAACAATGTGAGTGTATGGATAATTGAGATTATTATGCTTCATAAAGTCATTTTGAGGGCTAGAAAGATGGTACAATGGTTAAGAGTACTGGCTGCTATGTAGACAACCTGAGTTTATTTCCCAGCATCAACATGGTGACTCACAACCATCTGAAACTACAACTTCAGGGGAGTCAATAACTTCTTTTGACTTCTGTTTGCATATGGTACACAAACATATATGCAGGCAACACCTTCAAGCACGTGAAGCAAAATAAATGAATAAATCCTTAAGTTCTTTTTAAAAGTATCCATACATCATCATCATCATTCTTGCCTCTCACTTTGCCCTTGACTAGAGCTTGTTTTCTGAGAAGAGATGCTGTGACACAAGAACCTCAGATGGTGTGAAACCGGTGTTTATTGGCTAACTGGTTATTTACATCACCATTGATTATTCCTAAATAGAGAATCTATCTGAAGAAACAAGAAAACTTTGACGAGTCCTGAGCTCAACTTGGCATCCATGGTGCTGTAGAAATGTGTGTTTCTGATTGTATAGCATAGCTCACTGCACTCTGAATTCTTTCCCCCAAAGACTTTGTTGAATCAGAAAAATAAAGTTTCTTCCATTTCATCTACGAAGTTAAAAATCTAATTTTAAGATGCCAAGCAGGAATGTTCAACAATATTTTGGTTTGTCTGTAGATAGTATGATCTGTTTCTCTAGAGAGAGGGTCAGTCTGTGAAACCTGACTTCTGCCGGCTAGCTTTATCTTCCTGCCCAAGTTTAAGCACAATCACCTGCAGAGAGAGGCTGGAAACTCTAAATAATGCACTAGGATATCTGTGGGGAGCCATACACCTTATGAAGGGCAAGCTAGTCTCATTTCTCAGAAACTGGTTTCCCCTAAACTCTCACACATCACCTTCTGTAATCAAAGATGAATGCCTGTAGGTTTTCCTAGTAATAGAACACAATGTAGCACCTATATTTTGGTGCCTCGGTGTAAAACAGGAAACATTTCAAGACAGGAATCTAAGAGGTCTGTATCTGCAGCATCTGGACACAGGAAGCTATGGCATAATGTGTGTGCCTCAATCTTCACTTACTCTCAAAGGAACAAATATCACAGTTATGCATTATAAGAGTTGAATTCAGAAGCAAATATATGTAGGCAGCAATGATTCCTTCCTTGTAATGATAGTGAGGATATTCTAATGCCCCAATCCTATTATAGTCTCTAAATACTGGTGTACTGCATACTAGATTTTCGACCATCAATCTGGTTTATACACATGCGATCTATATTGTTTAAAAATCTTCACCTGGGCTTTCCTAAATATGTATCATCTGAGAATTAAACATAGCACAAATGTGGGAGAAAAAAAACCTCAAAGAAAACTAAAACTAAGTAGCCTTAGAAATAGTGAGGTTAGCCTCATCAAAGAAATCTGTAAGTATAGTTAACTTGACAACTTAATGAATGAATGAGTTGGGATATTTGTGATGTTTTATACCATTGGCTTTGTTTTATTGTTTTTTTCCTCTTAATTCCTAATACTACATTATTTTCTTTTTGGTTCTACCATTAGTTACAGTTAAGCTTCAAATATAATGCTAGGATTTTGTGATGAAGACATTGTCAGATTCAAAGCATGATATAGACTAAATGATATGAGTTGCTCTCTCTTTGTCTCGGTCTGTTCGTCTCTCTGTCTGTATCTCTTTGTGTCTCTGTCTCTGTCTCTCTCCCTCCTGTCTCTTAGTCCCTCTCCATTTTATCTCCCTTTTCTTTGATTAATAGCAAAATAAAACTAGGTTTGGGATGACTTAATATGGAGCTAATATAACTTGAGTGATTAAGAAGAATACTTTTAAGTTTGGGCCTGTTTACTCTTTGTTCCTCTTCTAACATTTCAGAGTTATATGCTATTAATAGAAATGTCAGGGTATTCTAAATAAAAGGATGTTTGATTCAAGCATTGGAATCAATGGACTCATGAAGATGAATGAAAATAATTGACTTTTATCTATTTGAATCACACAGAACTGAAACATACCAGAGTTACTTTAACATGAGGAAAACATATGTAGTTCAAGGAAATCTTGGTCATCTCAGAATAACTGAAAAGTAGTTTAAAGAGAAAATAGATTTTTGCATTAGTTAGAGAAAAGAAACACCACTTCTCACTAACCGCAGTTGGCCAGTGAGTTAATTTCATAAACTTAAAAAACAAAACACCAAATAGTACATCAGACTAAACTTAAAGATTTATTAGAGACAGTTTTCCCTTTAATTGACTGTTTAACTAAATAAGCCAGATAAAGCTATTATCCCTTGAATCTCCAAATCAATCTAAAAATTACTAAATTCTCAATCAAATTTCCCTGAGAGACCATTAATTTAGCTGTGTTGTGACGCTTGAGAAAAATAATTAAGAGAATCAATATAAAGAGCCTTTCTCTAAAAGATGAACTGACAATGATGTTTCCAAAATTGTTTTAGTCATTACCATAAGCAGGGGAAATTACAGCATTCTCTGCAGAGCACACAATTATGCAGGTCAGAGAATTCTAGATTCTCCTTCTTTACCTCAGGATTTCAGAGAAAACTTGCATCACTCAAAGTTTTGGCATCTTTTGTGTTAGTTATTTTGTTGTGAGGTAGGTATGATGGAATTTTCAATGGAACTTTTTGAATTATAATATACAATCCCGTTTTTGCCAATGAAACTTCGTAATTTCTGGGAGTGCCTATACCCAAGGCTAGAACACAGAGCAATGTTACCACCCGCTCACTTTAGTCCAAAACTGCCTTGCTGTCCACTTACTGTCTATGATGAAAATGGAAATTATCTGGCACAGTTAGAAAGAGGTGTCACAAGTCATTTCAGTTTAGTAAGAACAAGTGGCATTCATAAATACTTGAAAAGTGACAGACATCTCTCAACAGAATGGAGCTAACGAATCACTCAGATTTACAGTGACAGAGTATAGAGCCTGCATCTGATCGATCACTGAGGCCTGGAGTTTATCACCTTGTTAATCTCTGAGAATATTCATATCTTTAGCATGGTAGGGTTGGTTATCTGAAAGACTTCCAGATTCTCATCTCACAGACCCACTTACTGTTTTGCTTTCTTTGCTTTTCCATACCTTGACTGAGAATGATTCCCTTTCTGTTTGACTGTGGCATTCTGAAGGCAGGACTCAATCTTGTTGCATGATAAGCAGTTGTCAAGAGGAACAAATAGCAGGTTTAAACTGGTGTCTTTTCAGTATTGGGGGGACAGTGCTCAGGAGAAGACTTGGGCTGGGGAATGTCTTCTAAGCAAAACTGTGGTCATGTGCTATTCTTTAACATCTAAGACAGATTTCAAGCCTTCACCACCCACAGCGTAAACCTCAGCATCTTAAACTACACATAGCAACTGAAAGCAGAAGGCATGAAATATTTGGCAGTGGGAAGTGTTTCCTGAAGTGCAACTACCAGAAACTAATTCAAAACCTAATGCAAAATGATTCAGAGGTGTGTGTCGTCCCTCTGTTACATCAAGTGGACTTTGTTCTGAGCCCATGACATTTGGCATCTTGCGTTCTCTGTAGCACCGGTGATCGCTGCCTGAAACCCCTTTGGTCAGATGACAGTGTTATGAATTGTAGTGGTGCTACTATCCATACATCTTTCTGATGTAATAAAAATGTTTAATGGTTTAATTAAAAAATAAACTTTTAATGTTTTTCCTACTGTCACTTCTCAGTTTATAAGTATCAATTTCTTATATCTGTGTGCTGGGTTACCATATTTAATTCTAAAAATAGCTGCTTGCATTGCTGACTTGAATGTCATTAAAATTATTAAATGAATCTTGATTTGGGATCAAGCCAGAATTTCCAGTAATTTCTGAAATGTCTCCAACAATGCTTCTGTTATTTTTCCACTATATTTTTATGCAAAATGACAAACATTCTCAGAATTGATATCTATAAAATCAAAGGTTTGGCTGAATTTGCAAAGCGTTGAAGATTTTTGAGGTTCCACAATATTAAATATTTAGCTAAGATCCAATTCTTCATGTAAAAATAAACAGGAATATATATGTCATCAATGTTTGTATTTTTACCCATTTTTTAGTAAATGTTAATATATATCAAATATTTTGTTTAAAATAAATTTCCTTGTAAGTCATTAATAATAAGTATTTGATTTGTATAATTATTTTACATATCTGTATTCTGAAGATTGTTCAAAAATTTCTTAGACAAAAATTGAATGTTGAATAAAAAAGCTTAAAAAACTGTGGTTGAATTAGATTTTGGTAATTTTCATAATGTTGAGACCATAACTGTCATTTGTGGCAGAAGATAAATAAGACTATAAAATATGGTTACTCGGTGTTTTATTGAGATTTAAGAAAAGAAACACTGATAATAATGACTTTTCACTTTGTCTTCCCTACTGCTTAGAATATTTTCACAAACCCTCTTAAATATAAAACTTAGTCATACAACAGGAAAAAATTAAATAAAACTTTTTTTAACTTTTATTGAATATTATATTCACATTTCAGATTTTATGCCCTTACACCATTCTCCCCAACGCCCAGGAATCCCCTATCACATCCCCCATCCTCTTGCTTCTATGAGGATGTGCCCCCACCTACCCGCCCACTCCGATCTCCCCACCCTCAAATTACCCCCAACTCGGAGTTCAGCCTTCATGGGACCAAGAATCTCCTCACCAACCTATGCCAACAAGGCCATCCTCCCCTACATATACAGATGGAGTTGTGAGTCCCTCCCTATGTGCTCCCAGGCTGGTGATTTAGACCCTGGGAGCTCTGGTTGGTTGGTATTGTTGCTCTCCTCCTGGGACCACAAACACTTTCAGCTCTTTCAGGCTTCTTTCTAACTCCTTCATTGGGAAACCCTTGATTCGATCAATGATTAGCTGTAAGCATCGTCCTCTGAATGTGTCAGTCTCTGGCAGACCTCTAAGGAGACAGCTATATCAGGTTCTTGTCAGCATGCACTTCCTGACATCCACATCAGCGTCTACCTTTTGTGATTGCACATGAGATGGATACCCAGGTGGAATGGTCTCCAGTCACCTTGGATGGATGGTCACCCAAGAGGGTGGAAGGCCCTCCTTCAGATTCTGTCCCACACTTTGTCTCCATATATGCTCCCTTGAGTATTTTGTTACTCCTTCTAAGTAGGACTGAGACATCCACACTTTGTCTTCCTTCTTCATGAGCTTCATGTGGTCTGTGAGTTGAGTCTTGGCTATTCCAAGCTTTTGGGATAACATCCGCTTATCAGTGAATAAATTCCATGTGTATTCTTTTGTGATTGGGTTACCTCACTCAGGATGATATTTTCTAGTTCCATCCATTTACCTAAGAATTTCTCAAATTCATTATTTTTAATAGCTGAGTAATACTCCATTGTGTAAATGTATCACATATTTTGTATCCGTTCCTTTGTTGAAAATCATCTGGGTTCTTTCCAGCTTCTGGCTATTATAAATAAGGCTGCTATGAACATAGTGGAGCATATGTCCTTGTTATATGTTGGAGCATCTTCTGGGTATATGCCCAGGAGTGGTATAGCCAGGTCTTCAGGTAATGCTATGTACAATTTTTTGAGAAACCACCAGATTGATTTCCAGCGTGGTTGTACCAGCTTGCAATCCCACCAACAACGGAGGAGTGTTCATCTTTCTCCACATCCTCGCCAGCATCTACTATCACCTGAGTTTTTGATCTTAGCCATTCTGACTGGTGTGAGGTGGTATCTCAGCGTTGTTTTGATTTGCATTTCCCTGATAACTAAGAATGTTGAACATTTCTTAAGGTGCTTCTCAGCCATTCATGTTTCCTCAATTGAGAATTCTTTGCTCTGTACCCCATTTTTAATATGGTTACTTGGTTGTCTGGAGTCTAATTTCTTGAGTTATTTGTATATATTGAATATTAGCCTTCTATCAGATGTAGAATTGGTAATGATCTTTTCCCAATCTGTTGGTTGCCATTTTGTCTTATTGACTTTGCCTTACAGAAGTTTTGCAATTTTATGAGGTCCCATTTGTCAATTTTTGATCTTAGAACATAAGCCATTGGTGTTCTGTTCAGGAACTTTTCTCCTATGCCTAGGTATTCGAGGGTCTTCCCCACCTTCTCTTCTATTAGTTTCAGTGTATCTGGTTTTATGTGAAGATCCTTTATCCACTTGGACTTGAGATTTGTACAAGGAGATAAGAATGGATTGATTTGCATTCTTCTACATACTGACCTCCAGTTGAACCAGCACCATTTATTGAAAATGCTGTCCGTTTTTCCACTGGATGGTTTTAGCTCCTTTGTCAAAGATCAAGTGACCATAGGTGTGTGGGTCCATTTCTGGATCTTCAGTTCTATTCCTTTGTTCTTCCTGCCTATCTCTGTACCAATACCATGCAGTTTTTAACACTATTGCTCTGTAATACAATTTGAGGTCAGGGATGGTGATTCCCCCAGAAGTTCTTTTATTGTTCAGAACAGTTCTCACTATCCTGGGTTTTTTGCTATTCCAAATGAATTTGCAAATTGCTCTTTCTATCACTACGAAGAACTGATTTGAAATTTTAATGGGGATTGCACTGAATCTGTAGATTGCTTTTGGCAAGATGGCCATTTTTATTAAATTAACCCCGCCAATCCAGAAGCATGGGAGATCTTTTCAGCTTCTAAGATCTTCTTCGATTTCTTTTTCAGAGATTTGAAGTTTTTGTCATACAGATCTTTCACTTGCTTGGTTAGATTCACTCCCAGATATTTTATACTATTTGTAATTATTGTGAAGGGTGTCATTTCCCTAATTTCTTTCTCAGCCTGTTTATCCTTTGAGGAGAGGAAGGCTACTGATTTGTTCTAGTTGATTTTATATCCAGCCACTTTGTTGAAGTTGTTTATCAGGTTTAGGAGTTCTCTGGTGGAAATTTTAGGGCCACTTACGTATACTATCATATCATCTGCAAATAGTGAAATTTTTACTTCTTCCTTTCCTATATGTATCCCTTTGACTTTCTTTTGTTGTCTAATTGCTCTGGCTAGGACTTCCAGTACTATATTGAATAGGTAGGAGGAGAGTGAGCAGCCTTGTCTAGTCTCTGATCTTAGTACGATTGCTTCAAGTTTCTCTCCATTAAGTTTGATGTTGGCTACTGGCTTGCTGTATATTGCTTTTTCTAAGTTTAGGTATGGGCCTTGAATTCTTGATCTTTGCAAGACTTTTAACATGAAAGGATGTTGAATTTTGTCAAATGCTTTCTCAGCATCTAGTGAGATGATCATGTGTTTGTTATCTTTGAGTTTATTTATATAGTGAATTACATTGATAGATTTCCAAATAATGAACCATCACTGCATTCCTGGGATAAAGCCTACTTGATCATGATGGGTAATTGTTTTGATGTATTCTTGGATTCGGTTTGTGAGAATTTTATTGAGTATTTTTGCATCAATATTCATATGAGAGATTGGTCTGAAGTTCTCTTTCTTTGTTGGGTCTTTGTGAGGTTTATGTATGAGCATAATTGTAGCTTCATAGAACAAATTGGGTAGTGTTCCTTCTGTTTATATTCTGTGGAATAGTTTGAGGAGAATTGGTATTAGGTCTTCCTGAAAGGTCTGATAGAATTCTGCACTAAAACCATCTGGCTCCAGATTTTTTTTGGTGGGGAGATTTTTAGTGGCTGCTTCTGTTTCTTTAGGGGTTATGGGACTGTTTAGATGGTTTATCTGCTCTTGATTTAATTTTGGTACCTGGTATCTGTTTACAAAATTGTCCATTTCATCCAGATTTTCCAATTTTGTTAAGTATAGGCCTTTGTAGTAGAATCTGATGATTTTTTTTTAATTTCCTCTATTTCTGTTGTTATGTCTCCCTTTTCAGTTCTGATTTTATTAATTTTTATGCTGCCTCTGTGTCCTTTGGTTAGTCTGGCTAAGGGTTTATCTATCTTGTTGATTTTCTCAAAGAACCAGCTCTTGGTTTTGTTGATATTTTGTATAGTTCTTTCTGTTTCTATTTGGTTGATTTCAGCCCTGAGTTTGATTATTTCCTGCCGTCTACTCCTCTTGGGTGTATTTGCTTCTTTTTGTTCTAGAGCTTTCAGGTGTACTGTCAAATTGTTAGTGTATGCTCTCTCCAGTTTCTTTTTGTAGGCATTTAGAGCTATGAGTTTTCCTCTTAGTGCTGCTTTTATGGAGTCCCACAAGTTTTGGTATGATGTGTCCTCATTTTCATTAAATTCTAAAATGTCTTTAATTTCTTTCTTTATTTCTTCCTTGACCAAGTCATCGGTGAGTAGAGCTTTGTTCAATTTCCATGTGTATGTGGGTTTTCCATTGTTTTTGTCATTATTAAAGACCAGACTTAGTCCATGGTCGTCTGATATGGTGCAAGGAATTATTTCAGTCTTTTTCTATCTGTTGAGGCATGTTTTGTGACCAATTATATGGTCTATTTTGGAGAAGGTACCATGAGATGCTGAGAAAAATGTATATTCTTTTGTTTTAGAATGGAATGTCCTATAGATATCAGTTAAATCCATTTGGTTCATAACTTCTGTTGTTTTCATTGTGTTTCTGTTTAGTTTCTGTTTCCATCACCTGTCCATTGCTGAGAGTGTGGTGTTGAAATCCCCCACTATTATTGTGTGAGGTGCCATGTATTCTTTGCGCTTTAATAAAGTTTCTTTTATGTATGTGGGTGCCCTTGCATTTGGGGCATAGATGTTCAGAAATGAGAGTTCATCTTGGTACACTTTTCCTTTGATGAGTATGAAGTGTCCTTCCTTATCTTTTTTGATTACTTTTGGTTGAAAATTGATTTTATTTGATATTAGAATTGTTACTCCAGCTTGTTTCTTAAGACCATTTGCTTGGAAGATTGTTTTCCATCCTTTTACTCTGAGGTAGTGTCTGTTTTTTTCACAGAGGTAAGTTTCCTGTATGCAGCAAAATTCTGGGTCCTCTTTATGTATTCAGTCTTATGGTCTATGTCTTTTTATCAGAGAATTGATTCCATTGATATTAAGAGATATTAAGGAAAAATGATTGTTGCTTCCTCTTATTTTTGTTATTAGAGGTAGAATTATGTTTGTGTAACTATCTTCTTTTGGGGTTGTTGGAAGATTACTTCCTTGCTTTTTCTAGGTTTTAGTTTCCCTCCTTGTGTTGGAGTTTTCCATAAATTATTCTTTGAAGTGCTGGATTTGTGGGAAGATATTATGTAAATTTGGTTTTGTCATGGAATATCTTGGTTTCTCCATCAATAGTGATTGAGAGTTTTGCTGGGTATAATAGTCTGGGCTGGCATTTGTTTTCCTCTTAGGGTCTATATAATATCAGTCCAGGATCTTCTGGCTTTTATAGTCTCTGGTGAGAAGTATGGTGTAATTCTTATAGGTCGTCCTTTATATGTTACTTTACCTTTTTCCTATGTTGCTTTTAGTAATTTTTCTTTGTTTTGTACGTTTGATGTTTTAATTAGTATGTGACAGGAAGTATTTCTTTTCTGGTCTAGTCTATTTGGAGTTATGTAGGCTTCTTGTATATTCATGGACATCTCCTTCTTTAGGTTAGGGAATTTTTCCTCTATAATTTTGTTGAAGATATTTACTGGCTCTTTAAGTTGAGAATCTTCAGCCTCATCTATACCTATTATCCTTAGATTTGGCCTTCTCATTGTGTCCTGGATTTACTGGATGTTTTGGGTTAGGAGCTTTTTGTGTTTTGCATTTTCTTTGACAATTGTGTCATGTTTTCCATGGTATCTTCTGCATATGAGATTCTCTCTTCTAACTTGTGTATTCTGTTGGTGATGCTTGCGTCTCTGACTCCTGATTACTTTTCTAGGTTTTCTATCACCAGGGTAGTCTCTTTTTGAGATTTCTCTATTGTTTCTACTTCCATTTTTAGATCCTGGATGGTTTTGTTTAATTTCTTTACCTGTTTGATTGTGTTTTCTTGCAATTCTTTAAGGGGTTTTTGTGTTTCCCCTTTAAGTGCTTCTACCTGTTGTCCTGTGTTCTCCTGTACTTCTTTAAGGGAGTTATTTATGTCCTTCTTAAAGTTCTCTATCATCACCATGATAAGTGATTTTAATTCTGAATCCTGCTTTCCCAATGTGATGGGGTGTCCAGGGCTTGCTATGGGGGAAACGTCAGTTCTGATGATGCCAAGTAACTTTGGTTTCTGTTGTTTATGTTCTTGCACTTACCTTTCACCATCTGGTTAACTCTAGTGCTACCTTCACTCATTGTCTCTGACTGGAGCCTGTCTTTCCAGTTATTTTGATTGTGTCAGAACTCCTCAGGGTCCAGATCCCTCTGTGATCCTTGATCCTGTGATCCTGTGATCCTGAGCTTCAGGTGCTGTGAGTAAAGTGGTACCCCTAGGATGCCTCAGGATATGGTGTCTCCATGGTAGCAGGGCAACTAGATGTCTGCTGCTCTGAGTGTAGTGGCTCCTCTAGGATGTCTTGGGATATGGTGTCTTCACAAGAGCAGACTAGCTAGGTGTCTGCCCCAGCCACAAGGACCAGGTGAGGAGTGGAAGGGGAGTGGTATTCTGCAGTGGTGTGGTTTGGGTGCCTGCTGGGTCCTGCATACCCCCTGCTCCAGTTGTAGATCTGGGGCATAGGGTAGTGGGCAATTGTTTTTACCCACTGCTCTGAGTTCAGTGGCTCCTCTAGGATGTCTCATAAATAAAACTTCTAAAGCCAATATTATATCCTAATACTATTTTCTGTCTTTGAAATAAATGGTCATCTTTCATGGTAATATGCCTGTTTTGTAACTTTTCTATGACTATTATTTTGTTTTAAATTCAGATTATATTTTGCTACATATCTTAAATATTGTTCTGAATGGCATTTGGAATAAAATAACATCTCTGAAAGACTAAGTGGGTGATAAAAAATAACGAGGGTGTGAGAAGTGAAGTATGACAAACACTTGCTGGGATTCCCAACACTGCAATTGTAACCAGACAGGAACAAGCACAGACTCATAGCAGGATATCTGTAAGAAAGAAGCTAGCAGACTGCAAAGGATATTTTTTTCCATTTTGGTGCATAAACTCTTGAAAAACACAAAGCTCTCCAAGAAGAAATCTATCATTAGGAGGCAAAGGGAGATGTCTCCTAATTTATGTAGAGAAAATACCTTTCCTCCAAGGAGCAAAGTCAAGAGGCTCTACTGGATACAAAGACAGAATCTGATTGAGGCAGATTGATTAGTTAAGGGAGATATATGTTGATATATATATATTTGATCTCATGTTGAACATTTCTTCCATTTAGGATCTGGTAGAGTTTGAACATGTCTCCTAAAAATTGTTGGACTCTTTCATGACACGACAATGTGAGGAGGTCATGTCTAAGGAGAGTGATACCCAAGAAACTGGATCTACCTTTCCAGGACCCAAATCTGTGAGATAATACATTTATTTACTGCTTGTGACCCAGTTTGAGACATTCTGCCATGTTGTGGAGGCTACACCAGGACAGAAACCTTTTAACTTGAATGCTGAGATCATATGTTAAGACAAAGGAGTTAAAATGAAGGAACAGAGCCTTGAACTCACATAAATATGGCTGTTTGGTCCCTGAGTATAAAGTTAGTTAGGCATTATTACTCAGTAAAATGATTTGTATTATTTCATTATGAAATAACCAAAGCTAAAATAGTACTTGGTAGAGGGATGAAATCAATCAAGATCTACAAAGGACTTACATGCAACTCCAGTATATATATACATATTATTTAATTGTAGTCATATTTATATGACTTTTGGTTACAAGTCTTATTCATATGAGAACTTTGAGGAATTGCATCTCTAAATTGCTATTGCAAATGTATAACAAGAGAAAAAATAACAACACAAATTATAAAGAAGAAACTAACTTTTGCCTATAGGAATTTGATAGCATTTATTTGACATATTCATGATGATTTATGACTGCTTAATTTTTCTCTTTTTATCCCCTGGAGTGCAAGATTCTAGGGTGAAACTAAGAAAGGGACATTTAAAGGACTTCCTGATGTAGGAAAATATTGGGTTACAGGAATAGTGTTGCAGAAAAAGCAAGAGAGGGAGGCTTAATAGCCAGGAACTTACAAAATTCAACAGTGCCAAAATATTAGACAGTTGATTTTAGGAAGCCCTTTCCCCACTGGAGTGTGTATGTGGACAGGATTGCTTAGCAACGTTCACCCTTTGTTGACCAGTTTCATGTCTAAATTTGAGCACATAAAATGGCATCCTGGCATCCTTAACTCTTGAGCTAGTGTTCCTGATACTGTTCTGCTGGACTCATTTGACAGCCTGAGAAAGATAGGAAAAGAATCTTCATGTGGATGTCTAGATAGCTGCTCAGTTACAAGAATCCATCATTTACCTGATGCTCGCTACCCCTTAAAATGATAAAATAATGCATAATACCCTGTGACTCAACATGGAACACCATTATAATGGGGACACAATTTACTTGGGCACATGGTTATGCACTGGAAACTTTTCCAAGGCTGTATTGGGTTCATTAAGGCAATTATGCCTTAAATTCCAGAAAGACACGATTGGCTTGGTCAGGGGTACTGTTAGTGATCTCCCGTGGTGTGGTGTTTATGATAGCAGTATAAACCCAGCAGGAAGTTACATTTGCCTGGGGGGCTCTTGTAACTTAAGTGCTTGCTGTTTTTGACATTTGTTCATATTTTCCAGGAGGAAAATGTATTTTTGTTGCTTTGTTGACCAGTTTTTTGCTGTTAAAAAAAAGACCAAAAGAAAGAAAAAGATGTGTGAAACTTATATGACTTAAAAATGAATGTAAAGCTGTTCGTCCAGGGAGGGAGAACCCTGCTGTCTATGGCCAAAGCTGGCTATTATTTTGTACAACATGTTGCTAACACTGAGCCCCTTTTCCTTAAGAACGAGTGTTCTCCAAATTGCTGGGTTTTTTCTTCTGTAAGTCAAGAAGTCATGAAAAAGACTGGTGTAGAATTCAAAGATATGAATAAGGTCCTGCTTGGTGCTTTAGATTAAGGATGCTTCCAGTGTCCATCTTTCTGAAAGGCAACCAGCAGAGCTAGTTCATTGTATATTGCCTCAATCACATTGAGTTGAATTATGTACAATTTGATTCAATATGCAGTGAGAGCCCTTGCTTTTCTTTGTATGAAAATTTGCATTTTATGATGGAACTGTATCTTTTACCATGACATCACTTTCAGAAGTATCATATGGGATGAGGGAATTTCCTCTGTGAAACTGGATGGGAATCTAGCTGTTGGCGCTGGCCCTACCTTTGACAATCTGTCCGTGTGGAACAGATGGACATTTTAGGATCTCCTGGTTCTACTTCTATTTGGTTACAGGCTACACAAGGACAGTTTAAATCCTGATAAGTCAGCCTCTTCCAGCTATTTCCAAATGCTGTCAGTTCATATAAACATCTATGTTAAAATGAGAGGACATTGTTACTCTGGTGTATAGAATGGACACTTCATTGCTCAGACTTTGCCATTCAAGAGTCAAGAGCGAGAAAGCAAAGCTTCTTCCACTACCTCTCTGTCTTTAAGAAACGAAATTTCATCCAATTTATTTGGACATTTCTGAGTCCCAAACACCAAACATAGAAGGAAGCCATTTGGTCATATCAGATGACATTCTTATTTACACAGATTGTCTAATCTCAAGTTGGATAAGAATACATCGATTTTTTTAATGAATCTTTTCATTGGCAAAGTTGAATGAACTGAATAGAATTGAGAAGCTTTAAATAAGCCCAGTGATATACTTATAATACTTAAAAGATTATGCCTGTAAATGTTTTGATAGGGAATAAAATTAAATAACCATGAATCATTCAGTGGCAAATTGAGGCATTCAAGTGTAGATTAATTCAGGATAGTGTTTGTTAACACTAAGTCAGTAAGTAGTATGTTATTGTGGGTCTAAGTTTGTGGCTTGAGCTCCTCAGCCTCTCTGAATGCATCCTTCCCCTGTGTGGCCAAATCACAGAGGAACTGGGCAAGAAAAGTGGGAAAGAGAAGTAGTCTTCCTATTAGGGACTTAGGGCATTTGGACTAGACCCAGGGAAATCCCCAGGGGAGATAACAAAGCAGGATTGTTTATATACAAATGCAAGACAATTGTTTAGAACAAATTTCAAGCACTTAATCCATGTCATAAAGCATAATTAGGTAAAATAAACACCAAATTGTACAAGGAAATAATAAATAAACAGCAACCAGATCCATTACTAAAAGGGTAGAAGTTGTGACCAGCATTGTCCTGCTTCCAAAACTTTGCTGCTTGATGGCCCCTCCCCCTCTGAGCAACAAGTTTTATTATATCTGACTCTAGACAACGCCCACAGTCTGCACTCTATTGTGAGGACACATGTTTCAATATCTAAATTTCAGTTTTCTCTGGAAAATATGTGAGCTTAAGGCTTTCTTATACCATCCATGAATTTACTGATGAATTCAATTAATATTTCAGGAAAGTTTTACTCTTTGCAAGCCTGTGTGGTGTGATATAAAAGCCATAAATAAGCATGGGTTATGACTTCACTTCAAAGAGCCCATGATGAAGTAAGGATTAGAAGTCCACCAAGAAACTGGGAAACAAGATTTCACACAAAAAAGTGTGTATGTATATTATACACTAGGAATTTTAATGCCTTTTGCCTGTTTACTGACCGTGCTTTTCCGAGATCTCAGATGTGCAGACTCATTCAATTCTTCCTGTAATCTGAGGCAGTTGACAAAATTATAAACTTCAGTTTATAGAAGAAACTGAGGTGGAGAGAGCAAATAATACCAGAGCCGAGCAGTGTGCCTTTGTTCCCTTCAAAGAGTTGGACCTTCCATGCTTTTATAATTTCTCTTTGTGTAATTCTGGATCACAAGGAGCACTACTTAAGTGGTCTTCCTCTCTCTCTCTCTCTCTCTCTCTCTGTCTGTCTGTCTCTGTCTCTGTCTCTCTGTCTCTCTCTCTGTCTCTCTCTCTGTCTCTCTCTCTCTGTGTGTGTGTGTGTGTGTGTGTGTGTGTGTGTCTATGTAGGTGACTTTGTATTGATTTCTCAAGATTTTTATTTAGTTATAATTAGAGGGAAAATATCTTAATTATAGCTGGAATGCTCAGGTTACTCTTTGCAGAGAAGGAAGCTTCTGAAAAGCCACTGAAAAAGCAGATGGAATATTTTGTAATGATCAACTACTTTCCTGATATTAAAACTAACAGCAACAAGTACAAACCGCTGTCAATACTTATGCTCAGACCCAGCAAACTTTAACATTTTGGTATGTGATTTTTTTTGTGATTTTTTTCATCTTTATTATAGTTTGATGAACTTTTCAAACATATTTTCAATGAAAAGAATTACATTTATATCCAGGAAAACTACATAGATGTTAGGGTCCACTTAAAAAACAAAAAGGATCCGTTTAAAAAACAGCATGGTATTCCACTGGACAAATGCATATTCCAGTAAAATTATTCTATCCCTTTAAAATTTTTTATCAGGGTAAGATATCATAAATGGGCTAAGTAGATAAAAGTTTCAATGCTAAATGGTGTTGATCCATAGAACAAAGTTGCCTGTGAGAGATCAAACTGAACTCGCAGTTGCTCAGTGCTGTGGCACCAGGCAGCCTGGTTCCTAATATTGCCAGATTTAATACATGGGATTGTTGGCCTCCTTCCTGGGGTTCCATTATTCAGCTAATTTTCTTTCATTTTATTTAGCTACCTTATAATTATCTTTTGTTTCTATTTCAAAGAATTTTTCTTTTTATTATTTTATTAAGATCTCAGTTTGAGCTTAAATTATATATCAGAAATGTTTAATTAAACAAGGTTCTCTGGCTAGTTTCTTCCTTCTGTTTCTGAAGGTTTGGGACTTTATATGTTTCTTGCTTCATTGACTATCTTTATGTGCCACCGGGCCTGCTGTTCACAAATAGTGCAAAGACTGGCACTAATGGTCATTTTGATGTCATCTGGCTCCTTTCAAGCCTCAAGCTTTATAGCAGTCAAATTTATATCATTAGATCATAAATGCCCACTCTACATGAAGGTGAAGAGAATATGGGCCAGCAAAAATCTAGCCTTGTTGTTACTTTCCTATTTTAGAAGAAATCAGAGTCACATTGAAACTCATCCAACGAGTAAAATCACAAAGGCACATTTTTTAAAAGTGTGGGGCAGAAAGAAAAACATAAGCTGTAGAAAATCTTGAAGAAAATGAAAATTAATATTTGTCTTGTGCTCTACGGTACTCAAAGTACTGGGCCATGAACTGTTTCCTTCTCCTTAAGTGATAGTTTTGAGAAATAGATATTACTTTTATCAGAACAAGAGCCTTAGAAACTTTTTGTGCTGCGCCCAGAGCTTTCAACTTTTGAACAGCTAACCAAGATTTACTCTTCTACCTCAAAGAGAATGATTTTTGCTGCTTATTCAGTTTACTCTATTGGTAATATGCATGATAGGCTACAGAAAATATTACTTTTTTAAACATCTGTTTGGGCTGGTCTTTTAGTTATCGTAGACTGGGTAACTTACAAACAGCAGAAATTTACTATGTACACTTTTGGGAACTATAAGATCAAGTCACTGGAAGACTCATCCTCTGCTTCATAATAAACTCTTTCTAACCACATCCATCATGGGGTGGAACAAACAGGCTGATAGGAGACTCTATTACAGAGGTGTAAATTTCATTCATGGGTATAAAGCCCCGTGATCTAATTGCTTTCTGAAGGCACCACCTCTTAATAATACTGCCTAGGGAATTTTAGTATGTCAGTCTTACAGAGACACAGTCAATAATAGTAAGAAAGGGGGAGACATTTTGAGTCACTAAGCATAATGGTATATCTGCAATATGGTTATAGGCCAGAGTACATAGATTTACCTCCATTTCCCCCACTTCCAGGCTGCATAGTTTGGGTCCAGTTAATTAACTTCCTGCACCTCCTTCCCCTCCTTCTTTTTCCACACACTTTTATATTCATCTTGAAATTGGACAAGGATGTGCATATAAAGTACTTAGGATGGCTAGTGCTCAGAAAACTCTTAACAAATTGCAGCTGTCACCAGTCTTGAGCAGCTACTTGTTAGCCAGATCCTCTATGGGACAATTTGAATTCAGCTTTGCCAACATTGGAGTGGATGCTTCTTAGGAGCTAAAGAGAATGAAGGTTCTGAAAGGAGATCTCCGACATCCTCCATGTAAGTTTTACTTCTGTTTGAACCACTGTTAGCAACAACATCATAAAATCTTCTTCGTGTTTGTGCTGTTTCTGGGTGTCTAGACTACAGGCAGTGATTGCTGATGGCTTGTTGATGGTAGCAAGTAGTTTTACTGATGTTAGTTACTTAACAGATCAGGAAGGAGAGTGACAGAAAGTTATTTATTACGTCAAAGAAAATGCTTTACGTTAATTCTAGCCTGGGGGAAGTTCTATCACCTTCTTCCCACAGAGAAAGTGTTTCTGGAAAGTTTTCAACAATCTACCTTGAAACAATCCACCAATAGTAATTCTTAGTCACATCGTTCACTTCTGTTCTATGCTCTGCTAACCCTGTATGCATTCTCCTCCTCTTCCTCCTCCTGTTCCTCCTCTTCCTCTTGTTGTTCTATCTCCTTTGCCTTTTCCTCTGCCTTTTTATGTTTTTAGTTATTGAACTTCGGCGCTATCACATGACAGGTAGTAGCCTACCATTAAGCGATATCTACAGACCACTTTTTAGTTTTTCATTCCAGACTGATTCTCCCTAAGATGTCTGAGTTCATCTGAAGCCTAGAATGTTTCTGTTTCTGGAGTAGCTGAGATTTGGTCTCAGCCGAGGTTAGTAGCTTGCTCCTCTAGGTCTGGATCTCCTATATTACATTTTTAAGAACCTCAAAGTCACTAAAGTAGTTTAAGATTTTAGGACTTTGTCTATCAATTTTATTACCTACCATACCCAACAAAGACTTTTGTTGTACGAATACTATTTTCCCAGTTCTTGATTGACTTCAAAGCCATTGAAATTATAATACCACAGGTATGATAGACCAGAGGGGTAGATTAAGGAGCCAGTTTTGAGTTCTAGAAAAACCAGGAAAGTCTTTAACAAGAGAGAATCATTCTGGACATGGCCTTGCACAGGAATGCCACTTAAGGCTCCCTCATGAGTAAAGCCCCACAGCGAGTCAGGGAGTTGGACTTGCCGTCTTCTGAAATGAGACTGTTCTAGAGAGAGAAACCAACAAGAAAGGACCTAGTGATGGGAGGTAGCTGCTGGCTTTCCGGAGCACTAAGGAAGCTAATAGGGAAAACGTAAGTAAGTAGAAAGTTTTGAGAATCCAGGGAACAGGGGACCTAGAAGTCTCTGACCTATGAAGTCTCTGTGAAGACTGCTATTGTTACTCGGAGAGTTGTACAAATTGCTAGAAAGCTTTTAAACTGGATCATAGATCCAAGTATAATCCACTTTGAAACAAACTTTTGAGCTGAATGTTAATTGTACTGAAGTAAAGTTACTTTAAAGTTACTGTGACTCAGTCAGGCAGGGTAGCAATTGCCTTTCATCTTAGCACTCAAGAGGCAGGGAGGTGGACCTTCATAATTGTAGGCAGTCTGGTCTACAGAGCCACTTCCAAGCTGGCCAGGGCTACATAGTGAGATCCTGCATCAAAATAAATAAACATGTAAATGAACTACCTTTAGTCTTGGAAGAGTTTTAGACTTTTAGAACAGTCAAAACTTTTCTGTAAATAGGACAGAGGTGTGTGTACAGTCTACATTCAATCGATCTCTCATCTACCCATCTATTCCTACATTTTACCATAAGTAATGACACAGTACTGAGTAGTTATTGCCAAATAGCACTTACACTTTTGTTGGGAGCCGACTTTTAACAGAAAGCAGCTAGAAAGCAGCTATCCATGCCTGTAAGGCATCCGTGGTAGCCACGGCTGCAAGGCTTACGTCACATCCACGCCCCTTGTAGGGGCGTGGCAAAAGTGTATAAATACCCCAGATTTCCCTTCAATAAAAGAGACTGGATCAGAACCTCTGTCTTGTCTCCATTCCTAGCGTCTCTTCCCCTTATCCCCATTCTCTCTCCCTCTAGACACTGACCTGAAGACCGGAGTGGCAGTTTGAGTCGGGCAGTGGTGGCGTACGCCTTTAATCCCAGCCCATGGAGCAAGCCGCAACATTTTTTGTTAAGTCTTTTCTTTCAAGCCAGGTAGAGCAGAGCCGGTTGCAACACACTTTATTCATATTTCTGTAGTTTTAGCATCTTGTCCTTTCTGTGTTTCAAGTCTACACACACAGCATCATCTCAGATGCTGCCATTGTGTCTCCAGAGGCTCCTGTGGTGCTGTTTCCATGGATATTGAGACTCCTGGTCTGTTATGGTACAACATATCTACTCGTTTGTACTGGTCTGATTCTCCTCATATTTAGAGTGTATCGATAACTTACTTGGAGAAAAACTAGAGAGGAGTTCTGTGCTTATCACATGAAGCTGCGGGTTACTCTTGACTCTTGATGTATAGTTCTGTGGGTGCTATCTCCATCCGCAAACTGGAGATGCACTGCTCAGATTTCACTACCAAAAAGTCACTCTTTGTCAACTTTCCTTTTCATTTAAAACAAACAAAAAATGATTATTTGTCGACATAGTTAGGGACTGGGATTCTCATCCAGACAGGGTCCTATATTACATATGTAAATTATGTTGACTTCTTCAGGGGAAGTTCTTTTAAGTTTAGTTTACTTATGGAATGATCTATGTTTATGAATATTTAGTAACTGTTTTATGTTGCAACCCAATATAGATGATCTTATTGCTCACATCATTCTAGCTCTGACATTGAGAACTTTTCTAATTGGCTCACGTGTCCCTCTGACACTCTCATCTCTGTACATGACAGTGTGTTATGTACTATGGCTTGCTAGTATATATATGTGTGTGTGTGTGTGTGTGTGTGTGTGTGTGTATGTGTGTGTGTGTGTATTCACATACATGTGCACACACGTGGGTATATACATGTGTAAGTTCTTCCTTTCTTTCTTTCTTTCTTTCTTTCTTATACTACAATCTGCTAAGGGCTGACTTGAATTTCCCTACCCTAGCTATGACCCTAAAGGATCAGCTACTGTTCAAAGGGAACCCTAGTTTCCTTTATTAGAGAAGTCATGATCTGGTTGTTAGGTGTACTTACCCTTGTTTGAGCTGTCTGTTTCAATTCTCATAACTGACAGAGCAAGCACTACAGTCTGACAGTGTCTGACAAGGTTTCACCACAGTGTTGTCAGTGAACTACAAACACAGTGAGTACGGGATCTATTGTCATAATTGACCAGAAAAATTAAAACTGTTGGTAGAGGTGCTGTCAGAGTTAAATATCATTATCAATCCCATCCCGTAGTGATATGTAAGTGTTCACTTTCTATATGGACAGTCTTGTATTTCTGAAGCAATTTGATCACCAGCCATCTGAACACATAGCGCACAGTCTGCTAGATACAGGAGACATGCTGCAAAGGCATAACACTGTGAGTATATCCATTTGCAGTCTGTTTGGGCTGTTGCTGAGAAAGATGAAAATAGTCAGGGCAAAGAAAGTGCCAGGGAAATGTCCTACCAAACCATTGTACAGAGTCAAGTACAAAGGATGACTTCAATTTACCAGGCTTACATATCTACCAGTAATTGGGTGTTTGAAAACCAGACAATGAGAGCGCTTCAGAAAGCAGCACACGTGATGAGTGAATTTTCCATTTCTCTCTTTTCCTCATTTTTCTTTAGCTTTAAATGATCACACTTAAAAATTTTTTTTTTTGTTTTCCTTCAATTTGGATGATCTTATTGTGTATCATTTAAAATAAAAAATCTGATGGCATTTTTTATAAGAACGTTTCCTTACACATTAAACATGCGCGTGTACGTACATTAAGCATGTCAAAAGACCAGAGTTTAACAGCTCCTCTTTGAATGCACTTGATGCAAGCACTGCTAAGACTGGCCAAGTATTCAAGACTTACAGGCTTCATTCATCTCCCCAAAACTGTAAGAAAATGGAAGGGTCTTAAATATTTTACCTATTATGATCAGACCTTATCATTAATTTATTATGAAACTAGATTGAGACAACGACATTGTTGCACGTTGCCATGTTCTACTGTCAAAGATCTGGTTAATGTTTAATAATGTTTACGTCTCTGACATGAAAAGCCATTGACTTGATAATGGCTAACAGCTGCTAAGATCTGCTTCTTTTGTAATGGCTTCAAAGGAATGGGATCAAAAAGGAATTCTTTAATAAGGTACTTCACACATTAATATCCTTTAAAGGAACCAGTTCAATGGACTACATTGTGTAGATAAGTCTTCAAATTCATCTAAGAAATTGGTAGAGCCTACACTGTTATTTAAATACACCATAGACTTAAACAGGGTGAAGCATTGTGTATGTTTTAATTCATGCACATACATATATTATGTGTATGTACATACATGTTAATTATGGGGTTCTATTAAGATCTGTTTCTGTAAAATGACAGTAAGCCAACTGTTTGAGTCCTACATTTGTGAAGAGTTTGGCAAATAAAAGTTCTTTTCCTTTTTAGAATCTGCCTCTTCTATATGTATACATGATATGTGCACATATATGTATACACACACACACACACACACACACACACACACACACACACACTCATCGAGCCAGAGACTCTCAGCTATTTTGAAGTAAAATGTGTTTATTAAATCTCAGAGTTCTCTTGGATCAGTTCTGTAATTCACAACTTTATGAAAGGATAAATAGTTGAATAGGGTTAAGATTTTACATACTGAAATATAAGGTTCTCAAGGCTGTTCACTTAAACAGTTCACTCATTCACTGTTCTCATAGATGTTTGTGAGCAACTGGCACATGTGTTTGTTCTGAAGGTGCTGATATGCAGCAACCCAGTCAGCAAAAGCCCTATTGTCTTGAAACTTAGGTGGAAGAGAGCAATAGTGACCAATTCATCAATAAATAAGAAATAAGATTCCATCTTATGTGGTTAATTGAAAATATAATACAGACTAATCAGATTTCTCATTACTAAAATAAAAAAAAAAACTTTGAAAATTGTCCTCGGAAATGTGAAAATTAAGAGTCACTATTTCAATTAAAGGTTTTTTTTTTTGAGACAAGGTTACTCTGTATAGCCTGGGCTGTCCTGGAACTCACTCTGTAGACCAGGCCGGCCTCGAACTCAAAAATCTGCCTGCCTCTGCCTCCCAAGTGCTGGGATTAAAGGCATGCGCCACCACGGTCCAGCTCAATTAAATTTTTAAAGAAATATTTAGCTCAATAATTTCTTTCTCAGAGTTATAGGAATAATTATTAAAACTGAATGCAGAAATATTAATCCTAAAATATAAGATAAAAACAAGTTAGAGGTCTACTTAAATGCCTTCCTTTAAAAATGAGAATAGGGGCATTAACAAGGAATGGTGTGTCTTAGTCAGGGCTTCTACTCCTGCACAAACATCAGGACCAAGAAGCAAGTTGCAAAGGAAAGGGTTTATTCAGCTTACATATTCCACATTGCTGTTGATCACCAAAGGAAGTCAGGACTGAAACTCAAGCAAGTCAGGAAGCAGGAGCTGATGCAGAGGCCATGGAGGGATGTTACTTACTGGCTTGCTTTCCCTGGCTTGCTCAGCTTGCTTTCTTATAGAACCCAGGACTACCAGCCCAGGGATGGCACCACCACAATGGGCCCTCTCACCCTTGATTAGTAATTGAGAAACTGCCTTACAGCTGGATCTCATGGAGGCATTTCCTCAAGGGAGGCTCCTTTCTCTGTGATAACTCCAGCTTGTGTCAAGTTGACACACAAAACCAGCCATGGGGCCACAGAGAAGGGGCTAGTCTGAGATGACTACCCATCTGGCACTGCATAGGCCTTGTATATACAATCCTGGGAGATCTGGCCCTACCACTTATCTCTGATGTTGGTGGTCTGGATGAGGGAAAGACACCCTCCTCTTCCTTCTTACCCTTCACTGCCTGCAGCAGGCAGGCCACCTGGCCCTGAGGTCATGAGAGTAGAAGAGCTGGCCCTGCTGCAGCACTCAGGAGAGCAGGCCATGTACCTAGCCTGGGCAGCACAATGGAGCTGACTCTGGAGCCAGGAGTGCTGGTGAGATGGGCCTGACAATTGTCTGCCATTCGTTAACATGGGAGAGAAAGACATGCCCCTGCTCACTCTTTGCCACCTACGGCAGGTAGGAGAACTGGCCCTGGGGTCATCAGAGCCAGCCCCTCAACTCCTTTAATACTCAGGATAGCAGGTCAGCGCCTCATTGGGCAGCATTGTAGAGCTAGCTGTTCCTGGATGTGGGAGTTACAGGTTAGCCAGCCCTGAGGGTATGAGTGGGAGAGCTAGCCTTCTCTCTGGTCTGCTGTGCAGTGGCATTGATTAGGGGGGGAAATTCCTCTTTCCCTTTTGTTCTTGCTACCGTCAGCAGGTTGAAGAGTTGGCCAGAAGGGGTCATGATAACAGGAGAGCAGGCCCTGTCCCTCACCTGCTAAAGCACTTGGGAGAGCAGACTCTGCCCTTTTCTTGGGCATCATAGTAGAGCTAATCCTGATGGCAGAGGAAGGGAGGGGAGAGGGGTTCAGCTTGGGTAAACAGGCCCAGAGACTGTGTGGTCCTACAACTTGTCTGTCTGCCTTGCAGCAGCATGGGCAAAAGAGATATCTTCCTCCACCCTTGCCCCTTGCCAGCAATGGCAAGTGGGAAAGCTAGCCCTGGAGTCATGAGAGTGGGAGAATGGCCCTGTTCCTTACCTACTGTAGCACTCAGGATAGTAGACCCTCACCGTACCTAGGCAGCAGGGTAGAGAGTTTGCCCTGGTTGTGAGGGTTGTTGATGAGCTGGCCCCAAGGGCATGAGAGCAGGAGATCTGGTGGGCTAACTAGCTGAGATAGCTCGTAGGCCCAGACCCAGGGCTTTGAGTGGTCCCACTCCAAACGTCTACACCGTTGATGAACTGCTGGAGAGCAAGAAGGAGCCGGTCTTACAGATCTAAAACTACTTGGGACATCCACAGAATATCTGAGAGGAGTCCAGTGAGGTTCCAGTACTGACAGAGTAGCAGAAGTCAGAGTCCTCATACCAGACTAATGAGTCATTACAATGAACATTTGCTTGCAGAGAACTCTGGACAAAAGGATGTGGAAAACCGTATGACACACTACAGCCTCCACAAGTGAGATTGTAAGTATGGAAGGCGGGGGTGAGGGGAGATGAGTGAGATTGGAGTGAATGATATGGAATTCACAGAGAGCCAATAGAAAGTGAAGAAAAAACATTATAATCAAGTATTCTGCTCACGCCAACACAAATTAGTTAATTTTTACTGTCTTGCTCAAAGAAACTTATCACGTTAAATAAAGAAAAATGCCCACTTGGTTATGAATGCAATTAAAGTTTCCATTGGGCATATACAAAATGGTTCAGTTAAAGCTTAAAGATGGTAATGTCTACCAATTGCTGTCATTGCGTGGGCTCATGGTGAATGGTGGTCATATGTTCTGGAGGTTTAGTTCTTTGACAGCCTTAGCCTTTAACAGCATAGTCATGTCTCCAGTCTGATTTAGCTCTTGTAAAACTCTCTGAGATGAGAACAGGACAAATACTGGGTGGCACAGTGATATCGAATAAGAACATGGGCAATCCCGGTTTACCATTCATTTGACATAATATCAGCAGACATTCTACAGCTAGCTGAAATAAAATTATATTCTCACAAAAATCTGTCTTTGTTCTATTAACACTAAGAGAGAAATGTAATGGTACTCAAAAAAAAATGCACCTACAACACGTTCAAGCATGCTCTGACATATGTAAAGGCTGACTGGGCCAAGGTTTTTTAAGGAATAAGGAATCCAAAGGTGAAATCTTGCTTTAAATTAAGGGACAGGCAAGAATGGGAGCTTGTTTAAGGATGACGACTGAGGAACCAGAAAGGTGACTTACCGCATTTCAAAGTGGATTCATGCAGTTTCCCATTCCATCCCTCCTTCTAGTCCTGGATACAGGCAGAAACTGCAAAGATAGTCTTTTAATCTTTTATGTGTGTGGTAACTCTTTTGCTATAAGGACACCAGTAACTTTAGTTATAAAAAGCTCAGTTCCGTCATGGGAGATGGCCTGAAACATTCTAAGACCTCTGCTAACTCTTGGGAAGTCAGTGCTCTGGCTCTGGAGACCATAATAATTTCATTGTATGTCAACCTTAATATAGAATGTTGCCATTTTTTTTTCAATAGACTCAGTTAGGTTAAAAGCTTTAAGGGAGGTTTATTGGACTTGGCTAAAGTTTACTAGGTTAAACTAAAATATAGGACCTGCTGAGGGAAGGGCATGTTTAAATTAGTCTTTCTTTGATATTTTTCCCCTCCTTTCATGTTCTGATGTCTTCCCTTGTACTCAATGTCTGTGTGTGTGTGTGTGTCTGTGTGTGTGTGTGTGTGTGTGTGCGCGCGCGCGTGTGTATACAAACATATATGTATTTGGCAATGCCCTTGATATCTCAGTCTCAAGTCTAATGGCTCAATGGCAACATAAAGGACACTTCTTACAAATCATCCTGGGGTTAATACTGAGAAAGTCAGAAGGAAATGGTTTGGCTCCATCCTAATATTAATTTCTTACTGAGGACATGGTGTGCACAAAGTAAAACATACGCATTGTGTTAAGTGAAAAAGAAAGACAAATGAAATACAGATTGGAAAGTAGGGCATGTCTTCCTCCTAAGAGAGATGGTGTTGGACATACATAACAGGTCTAGTACCATAAGCAATACAAGTGGGAGACAGTCAGACAGGGCTAGACCAGTGATGTAGTGATGTAGAAAAACAGGTGAGACCAGGAGAAGGAAGGAGAACCATCAACTCCTCTGTTGTCCTGACCCTCAGAGGTTCCGCAAAGAACAGAAAACAGACCGTAGCTGCCTTAGTAGAAGACCATGACTTGTATGCCTTTCGGGGAATCAGAGTTAAGCTATGGGATGGGACATAGACAGGGTATTACGTGTCAGAATCAACCAGTGTATTCCAAGGCATTGGCTGCGTAATTTCTGAAGTAGAGGAAATTTGAGGGTGAGTCCACTTTACTACAGTACAAAAGAGGAGGGCTAGTTCTGAGAAACCTGATTGTATCCCTCCATTGTGTCATGTGGTTTTGTCTCAGTTTGATTTGTTTTGAAAAATCTTGAATAACACATGCATTGAACATGTAGTTACCAATGACTTCTCTGTCTCTTTGTCTATCTTTGTATCTCTGTCTGTCTCTGTCTCTGTCTCTGTCTCTGTCTCTCTCTCTCTCTCTCTCTCTCTCTCTCTCATCTCCTCTCCCTCTCTCTTTCTGTGTGTATGTGTTGTATGTGTCTGTGTAAATGTGTGTGTATAGTTGAGTCCTAATATGTATTTGTGATCAAGAATGTGTGTGCATTTGTGTGAGTATGTGTGAAGACTAGATACCATCTAAGTTTTCATTTTTTTCTCTCTTCCTGCCATGGAGCTTGCCAGATTGTTTATGATTGTTGGTCAGTGAATCTCAAAGGTCTACCTGGCTTCACCTTCCTAGTGCTGGGATTACAGGTTCAGGCCACCCTGTCCATCTTTCTTCCCTTCCTTCCTTCCTTCCTTCCTTCCTTCCTTCCTTCCTTCCTTCCTTCCTTCCTTCCTCTCTCTCTCTCTCTCTCTCTCTCTCTCTCTCTCTTTCTTTCTTTCTTTCTTCTTTCTTTCTCCTTTCTTTCTTCTTTCTCTCTCTCTTTCTTTCTTTCTTTCTTTCTTTCTTTCTTTCTTTCTTTCTTTCTTTCTTTCTTTCTTTCTTCGTGCACCCTGAGGATCAAACTCGGATTGTCATTCTTACAAGGAGCACATTCACTGACTGAGCCACCTCCCTAGCTCAGCTTTCATCAAACCTTGGTGTCTCCTATGAAGCCCCAAGTCCATTACAATGCCACTGACCCCTCACTGCTGAATGTGTTCATTCTCTGACAGTGGATTTCTTATGGTCTAGAAAAAGCTCATTGTCTTCATTCTTGTCTTTATTGCTCAGAGGAATACTTAAACCACAGAAGAGATTACATGAACCTGAAGCATGTGGAAGCAAGGTTGATATTTTAGTGAGTCTTGTGCCATTTCTTTGAGCTCCTTTGTTGCCACCAAAGCTTTGCTGAAGGTGCATGTTTTAGAATTGGCATTTGGAATTTTATAGTTATTTCATGAAAACGATAGCTGGGGACTAACCATTCAGTTCATGAATTATCTTGCTAGTCCTTTCTCACCTCTCAGTAATTTTTATCTCCAATTTTGGGCTTTTGTTTACCTTTCATTATTAACTGCATGGCACTCACTCAACATAATCATAGGTATTCAGGTAAGCTAACAGTTTTGGCTATTTACTAGGGTCTGGTGTTTACATGGCTTATATAATTTAATCTTTGGTGTGATTGCTGAGATGTTTACATCATAAGCCTATTTTGTAGTTGGTACCTATGAAAGATCAAACCTTCCATTCTCTCTTATATTGCAAATGCCAGCATTAGGACTTTAAGTATGTTGTTCTTGGTTCCTGATAGTGTCATGTGCCAGGTTGCATTCAATTCTAAATTTCAGTCATAGGAATGCAATGATGGACAAAGGAGTGAAAAACTTTTGCATATTAGTTGCTGGGGTGGTGATCATTTGGTGACTTCTAGGGTGAGATTCAACCCCATTTCTGAAGTCCTGTACCTTTATGGTTGGCCAAAGTGAGCTAGGCAAGAGCAATTTACAGTACATCAGCAAAAGAGCAGTTTTGAGTGTATGAAGGTCCCAGTGGGACACGTAGGTGCTGAGGCACTGGGAGATTCTAGCTTGCCCTCATTTCCCCTAGTCTCTGTCCAGGTGGTAGTCTGACCACTCAGCATTTTCTGGGAAGACCAAGGACTGAGCAAAGAGGATGCTTCAGCAATCCAAGTTAAGAGTCTGAAATTGAGGTTAGGTCAATGTCATTCCAGGAAACCATTCCGTAAGATCACATAAGAACTTGATTTTTCACTGAAAACAAAATGTGCCAAACTTCATATGAATGGCAAGGTAGAGTTTTATAGTGCTGCTGGTGTTAACCTATTCGTGTTTGAAGGGATCTCTAAGAGTGGAGGAATCATATACTACCAAGAACACAAATAAAGAGATATATCCTCAGTTCTGGGAAGGGCTTCCAGTTAAAGGGCATGAGGTAATAGCCACAGACAGGGCTTGCCTACGCTCTGATGATCTGCCTTGCCCAAGTTGACACTTCCTAGGTTTTCTTGAATCCAAATACAGATTAATAGAGAAAGACACATTCAAACTTTGTTAATTAAACTCAGCACAACTCCAAGCCTGTCGAAACCTTTAAAGTGCCCTATAGGCCAGAAAAGAATAGGTGTTGAGACTTTACTGTAGCCCATGGTCTCTCTGTCCAATTCTACTTCTTTCCTCTCAGTTCTAAAGGCAGTCTCAGGTGGTCTCTTTGGGCTATTAATCCCCATCTCAAAACCCCATCCTAAGGAATGCAATGTTTGAAACTCCCCATCATAAAATGGCATGTCTTCAATCTCTGGTAGTTTTGCTTGAATACGAGAGTTGGCAGCACACATGTCAAAAACTCCGTAAGTACTACTTGTGAGATATTAAGAACCAGAATGTCATGGCTACATCTAAGCTTACACATCTGAAAATGGCACTCATAGGTAACAGAGTAAACCCTAACTTACTATTGCCATAGTAATCTCATGCTAAAGGTTTTAGCACGTGAATGATATTTGGGTTGAAGGAGACCTTTATCCACCTCAGAAGTACTGGACAAAAGAATTGTGGACAAATGATGGATGGATTTAGGAAAGATGCTTAGATAGATGTGGCAAAACTGAAACTAAAATATAGTTGTCTTGTTTTCTTTATACCATGATAGCTTTATAAGCACCAAATAGCTTGCGAGCATAAGAATGGTGCTGTATAGTTATGACTGTTGTAAGCATCTCTGCTTAAGAAGAGTTATGTTTTGAAGGGAATGACTATAAATATCTGCCTTTCATATGTGAATGTCAAATTTTGGTTTTCTATAGACTTTATGAAGTCATCTGGTTGCCAGTCTCAAGTACTGCATCATAACAGGTTTGGACAAGTATGGAGGACAAGAACAAAATAGAAATATATTTTATATATAGAAATATATGGAAATTGAAAAACATCTTAATTTAATAATTTTTTTTTTTTTTACCAGAACTTACAACTTTTGATGGTTTATGCTTCTGACCCCAATTTCATAGGAAGGAAAAGTCTACACACTTTTAACTTACAATTTTTCCTTATTCCTGAAGCATTTCCAGGACATGATGTAGGTGTGCTAAGGACGAGTGGCTGAGTCAACCACATTACTGCTTAAAGTAAGAGAAGTCTTTTTGGTTCCCAGGTGCAAATGATGTCTTATTTTTTAACCATAAAATCTAAAGCTATAAAAATAATTTCTAAGGAGAAAATGACCAAAGTCACAAAAAGTTGCCATACTGTATCTAAATTTTAAATTATTTAATAAATGGCTCAAACTGAGGAATATGAGTCACTGTTATAAACTAAACTCTGCCCTTACTTTCTTTACTCAATACTTAGCCAATCAACCAGTATTTATTGAGCATTAACTGTAAACTTGGCAGTAGCTATCTTTCTTTATTTCCCAAAGGAGGAAAACATACTTATTCCATTAAAGCACGAAGTCTCACCTTCACATACTTACTGAATAGATTTAAAGTCTAGGTTCGAGAAGCAAGTCATTGCAGGGTTTATTTTGTATACACTTTAAGAATCTGTACTTCAGCAAAACCTTCATTTTTCCTCTGATAGTTGTTTGGAAGCCTATCTTGATATATGATAATAATTAAAGACACCATTGATAGAGCCCTGGCTGAGAATGGGCCAGCATGTAATGAACTTTCCAGTTCTTGAGACTTAGGTTGTAGGTGACAGAACATACATGTCACAAATATAATTTTTATTTGAAGCCCTGAAAGTTAATTAACAATAGCTGCATTCTGCATCAAAATGGTGTCACAGGTGAGTGGAATTTTGATGCTTGTTTCTCAACACAAGCAAGAAATATTGACCCAATTACAAAGAATAAATATCAATAAAACAGCAGGTCTCTGATAAACAGATATAATTACCAGAAGGATCTACCTGTTTACACATCAGGACCGCTGTCTTCGTATATCTTATCCTGTTACATAATTATCAAATAAAACAGTAATTCCAGAGTGAGTAATAACAGTCACACAGAGTCCTGCATGGTTGAATATTTTCGTCTTGGCAGGAGGATGTCCCTGAGTAACATCTGACAAAGAATCACCATGAATCACTAAACAGTGAACTAACTCCAAATTGCTATCTGAAAAACCCATCAGCAGCCATCAGGGGCCAGGTCCATTTTGGTTTTTTTGTGATTTTTTTTTCAAGGTACTGGAAAGACTCTGGCACTGCCCATGTGAGGATGTGCTGTGTTTATATCTTTCACTTCTCATCATGGTGGGGAGATTTCCTTTTGTAAAAGTCAGAAGCCCTTACAGGAATAAATTTGGCACAGCGACAAGGACATCCTTTGCTTTTGAGGCAAGTATCTTGGTATTCTTTCTCCTGAAGTGCTGTGATGGGCACGGGAAGAATAGCTCCTTGCTGAGCTGTGTGGTTCCTCCAGATGAGAACAGCAGGAGACCAGGCAGATGGCCAAGGCAGAGTGGGAGAGGAGCGGAGATCACAGCCAAGCCTGCTGACGATCCACTGCACACAGGCAGCAAAAGGAAATAGCTTGCTCTGAACCCTTGGGTGCCCTTAATGCCTCTTGGGTGCAGAGCCTGCGTTTCTCCCTTGACCTGGCCTTCAGCACACACAACTTTATAGAGAGGGCCCTGGGTTTGAGCCACTGCTTTGCAGGACAATGGGTTTGGCTGAGTCTCCTGGCTGGAAAGTGTATGCAAGTTCGGAGAGCCTCTGCAATTGATTGTTGAGCCTCTTTCGAGCTGTCATTCAGAATACTCTCCAGTATTGGAGGAGAGCTTGGTTATTTTCTTTCCAGGTCATTTTCGTCTTTCAACAACAACAACAAAAAATTCTTTATTGTCTTTTAGCCTTTGTGGCACTGCCCCTTCAGGCTGGGCAAGTTGCAGCATTCCAGTGTCACTCAAAGTAAGTCAAATCCAGACAAAGAGCAGGGCCTCCTGTCAGGACTATTGGGAGGGGAGAGAGAGGTGCTTAGCTTCATCCCTTTGTAGTACTCAGCCCTGGGGGTCCTAGAGAGAGCATTAAGAAGGCTCAGGAAATCAGACTTAAGCCTCCTCAGAATCTGTACAGAGTTCAATCCTAGCCAGTGTTTGTTTATAAAACAGCTAAATAATTCACACCCGGTTTGCCATTTAACCTCTTGGAC
Organism: Rhabdomys pumilio; assembly: GCA_030674055.1. Lineage (NCBI taxonomy): Eukaryota > Metazoa > Chordata > Mammalia > Rodentia > Muridae > Rhabdomys > Rhabdomys pumilio. The sequence continues at coordinate 10,611,240 of JANHMN010000001.1, forward strand.
ACATGTTTTTGGCCTACTGAAGAGATTTTTTTTTTTTTGAGTTGTTCATAAGAGTGCTGAGTTTGATACTGACAGAAAGGAATTTGAGGTCAGAACTTCTATTTTAAACAGAGGCCTTTGGGATTTATAAAGGATGTTTCCGATATGTTAAAACAGCTGGAAAAGCCTTTGAGATCTTCAGTGAAAGCAAGAGGCTTCCTAATTTGTATTACAGGTGAGGAAACACAGGCCCAAGAAGCTTGGCTGACTTTCTCCTGCGTGTTCAGAACTCCAAAAACATGTTGCAATCCTAAAGAGGCTTGCAAGGACCCAAAGGGAAACTGGCCCATCCTCAGATCCCAGGACCGCTCTCAAGTTAGGGAGAGAATGGGGATCCCTGTTTATCTTCAGTCCAGATAAGCATCTTTCCATCATCTGTGGACTAAAAGGAGATTCTCAAGGTCATTAGCTCCGTGTTTCTCTGGGTGGGTGGGGATGGGTTTGGCTGCTGAGTTATTCTGATGACCCAGAAATTACCTGTATTCATTTCTTTCTTTTTAGATAAAAGCATTTCTATTCTGGTTTTTCTATGGCTTCTTTTCAAGAGAAGAGGAGAAAAAAAATCCATCGTCTTTGCTAGCAGAGTCTCCTATTCTCTGCATTCTTTTATAATCTGTCTTGATTCTCAGCCCATACCTTAGTCCTTTTTTGTACTTTGTGTCTTTTAATCACTAAAGAATCTGACTCAGTGTCTGTCCCTGTGGATCACAGGCTGGCCTCCTTCATCTGTGTCTCCAAGAGGAAAGGGAGGGGCCAGGAACCTTTTTTCTCCTATATAGGCTCCTGCCCCAACAATATAACTGCCTTTTCTCCAGGGTCTCCTTTGGGCTGTTATTCATTCCTAAGGTTGACTTTTTAGAAACACTTTCATTTAACACCAAGAAAATCTGATAACCCATCTTATTATTAAAACAACTATGATGTTGTCTCTTATATATATATGTCTATTAAAACACAGCAATACATGTATAAAGGTATCTACTTATATAAATGTATGTCATAGAACACCAGTATTATGGTATTTTCTTTATTATGTACATCAAAGACAAGCAAAAATATATGAAAAAATTCCATATAATGTAAAAGCATTTATAGAGGCTTTAAAATAGTGTCACTCTGGGGTAGAGTGGGAGGTCATATGATAAGACAATGTATACGCAGATCGCATCATGTTGAAAGCTTCTTTATAACTATCATTTACGAGACATACTGGTAGTACTGAGGATAAATAGATCTCCAGCTACAAAGAAAGAGAAAATAACAGTTGCTAATATGTGACAAAATTCTTACTAATGAAAAATGCATGTGGAAGGAACAGTACCAAACCTGGTGGTGACTATCCACCCCAGAGTCACCTGCAGTTTTATTTTGGTTAAGAATCTCTCTGTTTATGCCAAGAGTTTTCTTTTAAAAATGACTTTTTCTTTTTGTGTTTTAGCGGTTCTTTACTCAAATTAGCCAACTGTCTGAAGTTTATATAAAACTACGAATGTGACAGTCTATTGTCCCTTGGAATTGACATTTCTAAGTTCTCTTATAGTGCCAGGTGCTGACTTATGTTGTAATGGTGCTCTGTCTTTCTGTCTTCTAACAAAAACAAAGGTGATAAGAAAACACACAGTTTCAAATAGTTAGCATACTAAAAGTATATCTTCTTTTATAGATACTCTGCTTTTTGCCTTTGATTTATATATTTATCCAGAAAACTCTGTAGATAAAAGTTTACTAGTTTAGAAACTAAAATCATAACCTAATCTTCTATGTACTCCATAGTATTCACGCATATTTCAGTTCTGATCATTTTTGCATGCTTGGTCCTCTTCTGGCGCCACTAGTTTAACAAGGAAGGAAGATATGTTTGAAAAGACATTAATGAATCTATAGGTGATGGAGAAGAAGAAACATTCTCACAGCAATTATGTATAACAGAGAGAACCTTATCACAGAAAAATAAATTCTCGCATTAGAGGTGCAAACAATAACAACTATACAGGTCTCTTCTTGTTCTTTTTTTACACCCATCTGTCTATCATCTATCTATCTATCTATCTATCTATCTATCTATCTATCTATCTATCTATCATCTATCTATCTATCTATCTATCTATCTATCTATCATCTATTTATCTATCTACTTATTTATCTATCTCAAGTGTGCACAGACACATGCATACATATGCATGTTGTGTGGTACATGCATGCCATGGTGTGCATGTGGAGATTTAGGAGATAACTAACTTCTGTCTTTACATTCTATCTTATCTAAAATAAGATGCTGTTCACAGCTGCACACACTAGTTTTGATTGGTCATTCTCCTATCTCCACATCTCATATTATCATCCTTACAGTAGAATTACATATGTGTTTTACCACAAAAGAATTATTTGTGGGTTCTGGGTTTTGAACTCTTGACCTTTCACTTGCTCAATGAGCACTTTACTCATTCTATCAATGCCCTAGTCCTCCAAGTCATTTTAGATATAACACATTGGATGATCCTTAAAACAAAAACAATCAGACAGGAATTGCAGAGTTTTTATCTTCTAGGACACATTCACCAAGATCCATAAGACTCTACAGTGGCAGCTCTTCCTCCAAGTGTTTTCTGTGTGCCCATTCTCTACTGTGAAATACTAAATACTGAATACTAAATCTTTGCTGTAATTGATGTATTGAATGGAGAATAACTTGCTCATAGAACAGTACCCAAAAGTGCATATCAACAGAACAAGGTAAATACTATTGTTGGGTAATGGAGCAGCAGTGATAACATGAGGAAGGGTTATGGAAGAAATCAAATTACAGAGCTATCAAAAATATAACCAAGAGCTAACTGGGTACTAACGAATGAATGAATAGTAGTTCAGAGAGATAATATACTCATGCAATGATTTTTGGTGATAGAAAACATGCTATATGCATGAACCTAAAAGAGTTCACAGTACTTAGAAGACAAGATGGAGAGAGGAAGAGGATGAAGTAGAAAGAAAGAGAGAACAGGAGCAAAGGAATCTTAAGAGTAAAACAAGACCCTGCATAGGAGTGAAATCTCTCATAGGAATTGCTGGAGTGGAACCAGAGCTCAGCATGGATGGAGGAAAAGTCCTAGATGAGGGGTGTGGAGCAGGCCAGGCTATATATATCTGAGAGTCGGGGAGGGAGAATGTACTAGTTAATTTGCATCACAATGGGGAAGGGATGATGACAGGAGCTTGAGCAGCTGGGTCGTGTTGTGTGCTCAGTAAGGAAGCAGAGGAAGATGAACACTCCTGCTTAGACCTCTTTCTCCTTGCCACCTAGTCTGTGACTCCAGCCGATGGAATTTCACTTCCCACATGTAGGATTAGTTATTCCACCTTGATTAATCTAATGTAGATAATCCTCCATACAGGTTCTCATTGGCTTATTTGTGTGGTGATTGCTAATTCCATTGGGTTGATACTGAAAATTAACCATCCAAGGAAAGAACTATGAAAACTCTCATCTTCGACATACACGGGATTCAGATGTTCTGACGTTGATACTTTAGAAGGGACCAGCAATGAGGTCAGCTCTTTCTAGAAATGTGTTAGAGGTGGTTAGCAGGCTTTATGATAATGATGCTAAACAGCTGGAGAGTCTGTGCTGTAAATATCCATTTGGGAATATTAACATTTAAGTAGTGTTTGAAAGCTTGAAGAATAAATGAGATCTTTCCAGCAAGAATGTGTCCAGTGATAATAGGAGTAGGCCAGGTTGGAATCCTAATGAACCACAGCATTTAAGGAAAAGGCAAGAAGCCAGGATGTGAGAGGAGACATGACAATAAGTAGTCATATTTCTGAGTTGGAACTTTAAGAAAAAAACATTGAGATGCTAAACCATGGGAAAACCAAGCATGGTGGTTCAGTTGAAATACTGAAGGGGGAGGTTTAGAAGTGTGAGGCCATCCTGAATTACATAGAAAGACTTGGTCTCTAAAGATAAACAGACAACGGAAATGAATCACAGAACTAGAAGCATCCTAGCAGAAGAAGCTACAACCATGTGAGATGCAGCAGAGCGGTCCTCCAATAGTAGGTGTTAGGCAATAAGGCTATGATGCAATCACTGGTGTCAGAATGAAAGAAGTAGAGTGATAAAGGCAGAAGTGCTGTTGGGTCAGCCCAGGAAGTGAAGGAGAGATGCAGAGACTGGAAAGACTAGAGACATAAAAGACCAGTGGAGATGTGGGATGCAGGCTCAGGGATAGCATTCTTAATGATGAGTGTTTTGTGTGCTTCTTCAGAGAGTGAAGCTGTAAGAGAGGAAGAGGTGGCAGTTGAAGAGGTGACAACATTCAGGACAAATAATAGGCTGATCTTGAATAGACTCAAGGAACTCTTTAGAAATGGAGGCCAGTAGTTGAAGAAAACTGATGGTTTACTTACGTCTTTTCACTGGGGATTCCTTCTATTAGTCTGGGTAACTAGAGAGAGCATGTAGGTTCCATAATGTTATGCAACAAAACATGTGAGGGAGGAAGGATAGTGATTTTGGAAATACATGACGATATCTTATATCTGAGCACATATAGGTAGCACTAACTAGACTCAGGGGTTTACAGAAAGAAAGGAGGGAGAGAAAGAGAAGGAGGAAGAGAAAGAAGAAGAGGAGGATGAGGGGATGAGGAGGAGGAGGTGAAATTGGTATAAGATGACATGAAACTGAAAGAGAAATGTGAGACTGTACTGGAGAGTCAGGATGGATGTTATCAAAATATATTTAGTTATGGAGTTATCAAAGGACATACTTATTGTAGTATAGTACTTATTTTTCCAATCACAAATAACTATATTTATAAGCAGAGTAAGTGTATACTTGTGCATTAGAAGAGACAATAAGCATAAATTCCAAGAAAAAATATAAAGTTCATAGTTCACCTCCAAAATTTCCTATTTTCTATTATTTAATAAGTCACACACACATGTATACAGTGCTGTGTACATACCTCTAACTTTTCATGACTGCAATCCTGTGGTATTACCTTGTGATATAAGGACTCCCTCATCCAAAGTTTGTTGTTCGGATTAAATGGTATTGGTTATCATTGTCAATATTCAAACAGGAAAGTAGAAACCATCCTAGAGACTTGAAACAGAAAAAAATAATCAGAGTAAGAGACTTGTCACATAGGTGGAAAAGTAACAGAGAAATCAATAAAAGGAAAGACAATCATAACACTGGATGTGGTACCAGCTACACTCACCCACATTTTTGAAAAAAAAAAACATAGAGAGAAAGTGGCTTAATTGTAGCTTCAGGTCAAAGGCAACCAATGGAATAGAAATCTATCTGTATGAGAGTGATGACACCAAGAAACTTGGAGCAGCAAAGAAGGCTCAGAGGTTGCTACACACTACAGAAGGCCAACAATGTGCTATTACACTTGCCTGGCCAAATCTAAGTGATAGCTGGAGGTGGAGGACTTGGGGATGTGGACCCACAGGAATCAGCAGAGAACGAGAAAGGCTTGGGAAGAATCTTAGAAAAATGGGTGAAGGTCCAACCATGGGCTTCTGGTTTCACCTTGCTTTCTGGGACATTCTTGCATTGCACCAGTCTGCTTCTGTGAAAGGAGCTGGCGATAATTACCTGAAAGGCAAGCACAGTGAGGATTGGGAGGCTGGTATTTCAAAAGCAGCTTGAGGCAAATGAGTCGACTTGTGCTTCTGCTTAAACCCTGGAGTCTGAGCTCCCTAGGTCCTGAAGTAGTGGCAGGACTCCCCCATCACAAAGTTGGAAATATAGTTTGGAAAACTTTCTGAGAACTTTAAGAATACTTTAATCATCTCTTAAATTTCATAAAAATCACAAGGGCGGCCTTACTATTCATATTCTACAGCGAGGAAGTCGATGCCTTCCATTCCATTCTGCAGCTCTGGGCCTCATGGCTGTTAACATAATATCCTCACGGCCAGCACAACAGGATATACTGCTGGAAGGATCTTGTCTTTGAAGTAAGATGAAACCCTGAAGCTTTCATTTGCCTAATGAAAACCTCAGCCAGAAACGTTCCCGGTTTCTGATCACATATGGAGTCTTCTAGGCTCATTTTGACTCGGGACGCCAGATGCTGGACTTGCATGCGGCATTCACATCCAAATTTGGAGCAGGTGCTAATTATCAGAACAGGAAACAGACACTCAACCCAAAGAAAATTCCTGCCTTCATTCTAGAATGAGAGTGGTGTGGTGCTGTGTTATAAAAGGAGCCTTATTGACTTACAGCCCCCAGTTCCACTCTGGGTAGGTAATTGTCTTCTGCCTGCCCTATGACTTCTTGGCTACTTGGGCATAAACATTCAGGTCCCACATAAGAAGGCTTTATGTAAATATAAATGTGATTTCCCCCCACATATAAAGGTGGTTTTCATTGAAGAGCAACATTAGACTCCGTCTAACAGCCAGGGTAGTTCAAGGAAAATGATTCCAAGTGAATGTGAAGCAATGGGCATCAGCCAGATGTTTCTGTGTGGGCACCTCTGCCCTTCCTCTCTTTTCTAAATATACAACGCTGAGTGGAGGCTGTCAGGGTCAGGAAAGAGGAAGTTCTCAGACGCCCGTGCAAAGCAATAATCTTCAAGTGGATGCCATGCCGACAGGGAGGTGGTGTTAGTTACAAGAAAGTCAGGAGGCCGAGATGGGTAGTCAAAGAAAGTTAAAAACACAATCAGTGTGAGGCAAAGGGTCACTAAGGGAAGCAAAGACGAAATTCAGAAGGAGAACATCTGTGGGCTTTGCAAAAGCAGACAGGGCTGGGGCTGGGGGTCAGCGGGACCGGTGCTTCTCTTTGTTTTCTTCTTTCTGCTGCACATGGCATCGTTTTGATAGCCTCTAGTTTTCTTTTTCCTCATAATATTCACAGGTCCAGATGACTAATGTGTGGATGTGAGTTACTCCCCCTAAACTGAAGGTCACTATATAAATATATAGTGAAGGTCACTAAACAAATATTACCACTTGCTCCCTCCCAGTCTTTCTGTACTCTTACTTCATTACCAAGCGACTCCTACCAGGTCTTGCTCCATTTAGAAGAGAGCTCCTCCCACTGGAGCTCAGCTAGTGTCTGAGGTGCCCAGGCCCTCAGGAAGGGTGCCAAAGCCTTTACCTGCTGCCTTGTTCACATTTCTTTCCACTGTTTCAGTCAGTGGGATTTGTGTTTCTCAATTCTGAAGACATTTCTAGCTGTAAATAAGAAGTAGATTTTTACACTATCCTTCTTAGTCGTTAGAAGTAGAGATTAGACTCACCCTGATTTTCATAGTGAGTTATTAGTTCAAATCCTCTTCAACATCCACACTAACATGTTTTCTCGTTTGAATTTTTTCATATGTATGTATTCTTATAATGGGGCATCATTAGGGGATTTTAGAACATACATGTTATAACCTTTTTGTCTTTTGCATGGATACATGTGCATATTTAGAATTTTTACTAACACGCTTTCGATATCCATGTATTCAGTCTCATGCAGATGAGGTTTTAGGATGCTGCAACGTCCCTTCTGTAAAACAGTCTCAGTGGACAAACTCACATGTTTCCTGAAGGCTCAAGGAAATAATCCTCAAAGATAGACAGCCAGTGTAGAGATGGTTGCATGCTGACTGGGTGTCTATCATACTGTAAAGTTAATATTGTACTCTTCTTTTAGCCCTCCAGTTTCTATTTGGCATAAAAATTGTACAAAATATCAAATCGATGCCCAGAAGCTCCTCTTTTGCTGTTCTAAAATTTCCTGTGTAAATTTACTTCTTCCCGCCTGTCATGACACCACATGATGGCCCACAGATATCCTGCTGTATTGAAAATAAGACAGGGCTTACTTTGGAAACATCCAAGTTTCTTGTATTATAATCGATAGGAACTGGGGTACCACAATTTGCTTTTTAAGGCCAGTACAATTTCTAATTCAATCAGTAAACACTCAAATCCACATCATTTCAAACCATGCTGACCATCCCAGGTGAGATCACCTCCTGCTGAGCAATGTGGGTTAGGAGTGAAATTCATTTCAAGATCTCCTGGTCATGCCCTGCATAACAGGGCAGTTAGCTCTTAGGACCAGGCAATATTGCTTCACTTGGAAAGGATCAAAAGCTAGGAGGCAAAAATCTTTTGCACATGGTAAAACAAACATTCACAAACAAACAATAAAAACCACCATATAGACCTTCTGAAACTCTCTCTTTAATAGTGATGAAATGCTGGCATTGGTTGATGGGAAATATCAATCCTCATATATAAATCTCCAGTCAGGAGGCTCTGACCTACGGCTTCCTGGCTTCTTCTCCTGTGTTGTTTTCTAACTACTCCACAGACATCTTCACAACCTTTTGATACAGTTCTCCCTTGGCCTCCATTTTGTAAAAAGCCCTCCTCAGCTTAGGATGAACTCCTTAGAGATAGCATCCCTACCTCACCGTTATAGTCTGTTGACAATCTCCTTTCCACTCTCTATAGCATTATTCTCTGTCCCGTTAACTTTGATATACTGTATATTCCAAATTTTCCCCAAAATATGCATATTCAACAAGAGCAGACCCTCTACCTGCTTCACTATCCTCTGTCAGTGGCACACAGTGTCCCTTGACTGGATGACACTGACAAAAGGAACTCCAGCAGTTCAGACCACATGCTAATACTATGACTAAAGAAAGCATAATGTTCTAATGACATCCTTGACCTGAGCCACCACTTGTCTGTTCTCAGAGAGGAACAGCTGAAAGTGACCATGTCTCGGAACCTCACACTGTCTTCACTACTAACTGAATTGGAGCTCAGATTCCCAAGCTCAGTTCTGTCATCTTGTCCTGAGAAGACTTTCTAAAAGTCAACTTGGTCTTAAAATAATACCTTCAGAGTCTAGATGTTAGCATAGACCTCTGGGATTTTCTGAAGAAGAGAGGCTATTACTCCCTAAGGTAGAGGCAGCACAGAGATAAGGTGACCAATGCTACCTCCTTATGCTGTAGTGAGTCAACCACTCTTTGTTGCTTGACAAGTGACTGAACATAAGAAAGGTTTATTTCGACTTACTGTTGGCACAAATACATTCTATCTTGGTGGGAGGATGGAGACTTCAGAAATGTGAGGATCCTGCTCGCGTTTCATTTGCAGTCAGGAAGCTGAAGGAGATGGATGTTGGTGTTCTGTTTTCTTTCTCTAGGACCCACATACATGGCACAGTGTCTCCCATATTTGGGGCACTCTTTCCCTCTTCAGAGAATTCTTCATGGAAATAGTCTTGTGGACATACTAACAGATGTGTCCCTGGGGTGATTCTAAATCTAGTCAAATTAAGGTTGAAGATTCAGCACCACATCTTACACTATCCTAGATGTCCTATAATGTGACTATTTTGTGTCTTCTTAAAGAGATATGAACCTAAAAACGTGGGCTGGGTGACCATAGGATCTTTCTTCCTATAAGTTTTTATTTCAGTCCATCTTTTATCAGTGCCTGTTGTGACCTGCACTTCAGCTGTTGCCATAAATGTTGAAAGAAAGAAAAAGAGGCATTTGTGTAACCTCTGTAGTATTCAAAGCACTGTTACTGATAAAAGCATCTCTTTGGAGTTTTATTACAACCTCCTGTGGTCCACAAGGCAAAAACTTTTGCCCCTGTATTAAGGAATAAGACACTCTTGGGACTATACTCAAAAGGTTTTGTCATAGTCTTTGGCCAAAAGCAGTGAGGTTTTGTCTCCTCTCTTCTAATCATCCCTTATACCTGTCAATTAGGAAGGACAGGAAACAAGGCAAATACTGATCTTTGATGTATCAATCTCTATGATTGAATGTGCTAAGAACTTGGGGTCTAGTTAGTTTGGTTTTCTGTAGACAGTTTTTCCAAAAGGCTGAAATGCATATTTTATATTTTTTTTATCACATTTCTTCATTATCATTGATGAGACAGAACTGAGAGAGCTAGAAGAAAATCAAACATATTTCTCTGATGGAGAATAGGGGGATAATGTATAATTTATAGTCTATGTATTCATGGTTGAAAATCTTAAACTTCCCATTTTCTTATCTTTATGATGATGTGATTCAGAAATCCCATCTACAGTTTGATCACAGAAATGTCAGACTCTCAGGTTCTGCAAGAAGGAGGTTCAAGACTTATGGCTCTGCAAATGGAGGCACAGGCATGGGTATTCCTGACTGAATGCCATGCTAATATTAAATACCTGTTACTTAGATATGCACTCTGTTGCTAGTTTTAGGCAGGGTTTGAGTTTGTGCTGATCTCTACCATATTTGTTGGCTGAGGCTGAGCAAAGACAACATGGAATATGTTTTATCCTTGGAGGATATTTCTGTGGGAGACACCCTATAAAAGTTAAATTTATTTAATTCCCGCAGTAAGTCAACACTTCTATGATTAATAAGGCTTTTGACCACAGTCTTTTTTTATATTATTTCTAGTTTGTAGTTGAAGATCTCAATAAATCATTGAATTTCACTGAATCTGGGGCACTGCCTGAGAAACTCCGATCCACATTATTGACCACATACAACACATTTGCCATAAATAATAACATTTTATTCATAGCTTTCCACACTCCACTTAATAAAACATAAAAACAAATGATGGAACAAACTTGGAAGAATCCTAGTAAAACTGGGTGAATTCTTACTATCCTAACCAAAATACCCTTGCAGCAATACTGGATTTCATATTGTGTCACTTGGGTCTTTGTACATGTAGTGCCTGGCGTTTCCTTACTAAGACTCTCAGTAGTTCAGTCATACTCTGTGTGGATAGACCTTAGGTATTGCTAGTTAAATTTCAAGGTTGTTTGAGTTTATTGATCTACTTAATTTATATTTTTGTTGAAAATAGTTAATCTGGCACCTTCTGAAGGAGGCCTGGTGGTCTGTTGTGGGCTCTCATGGATCACGTGCCAACAACCATGACTGTTCCTTTTTTTGTGTAGACCGTAACTTTGTGACTATCCACAAAACCAAAGTCAGAAAGAGAATGTGGAATATGGAATACTAGGAGTTCACTCGTCTCTTACGTTACCCATCTTTTATACTGTTTGAATGTGAGAAAGCTGTCAAAAATGAGCGTCTTGAAGCTGAAATTATAAATACTCTTTCTAGTGCAAGGAAAATGCATAAAGACTCCCTCCTACTGATTTACATTAATTTAAAAACCACAAAGTAAAGCAGATCAACTAGTGAGGAAGATAGCCTGTTAGTTTTCAAGTTCCGCAGTGAATGAATATCCTGTGGTAAAGTAAGTACCCAGCCCAAGGTTACGGAAAAATCCAACAAGTCTTTACTCAATGTACATACACAGATTTATTATTATTCCAAATGAACTCGCAGGTACTAGGTTCCAGACAGGCCTTATCACCTACATTGTTGACTTGAATAAATGGGCTTTCCTTATCTTGTTCAGAATTCTGAGATGCCATAAAGGATGGGCTTTGTCTGTTATTTACAAAGAAAAGTTCCGAGGTTTCACCAATCTCTGTTACTTGCTACTCAGACAAGGCATCTCTGTGCATGTTCTTTTTGTGCACATAGTAGGTACACATTGCATAGTAGTACTGTTCTTAGATTAGTTGTACTGATGTTAGAATATTGCTTTACTTTTGACCACTACAGGGTTCAGTGTAGGAAGTCTGTTCTAAAAGGCAACATCTTATCTGAAACAGGGCCAGACAATGTTTTCACACAATTATTACAATATTTTCTCACCTTCGAAAAGTACAAAGGGGTGAGTAAGGGATAAAAATTAACAGCATCTATTCATCAAACCTCCTCACAGGTCTATAAAGTAGACTAGACAGGTGCTATTTCATTATTTTAGAGGTGAGGAAATTCATTAGTAAAGAAATTAAATTTTTTTTTCAAAGTCTCCAAATGGCTAACTTATCAGTTTAGGCTTCTGGTGAAGTCTGACGGTGCATGCTCAGTTGTGATGAGGATGGTTGGAAGAGGCAATAAAGGGAGATGTTTGTAACATAACAATGAATGGCAGTTTAGGAAAAGTGGCCCAGCATTGTGCTGTATAGAGGCTACTGGCCTCTGGGAACCATCGACATTCCTCAACAAGAATGGCTGAGAGCAGAGAATAGGGCAGAACTGTAGGAGTAGCCCAGCTTTCCACACATGCGGTCTTCAATACAAACCCATGACCTACTCAGAGTTACAAGAAAAGGAGGAAGGAACAGAAACCGGCTGGCTTCACTTTCTTCCTATTATTTAATATTGCCTTCCCATTATCTGATATAAGAAGAAAGAATTTTAGGATACAATCATGAGCTCAGCTCCATGAGACACAGGACACCTGTTATGGGAGAAAGTGATGATTTAGCTTTTTCAATATGTATCACTGTCAGAAACTGTATTTACAGTTTCTGTGAACCAGGCGTATTTATGTATTTCTATTTTTCACTATAATTATCCCTTGATTTGTGATTCATTTGAGTATTAAATTAAATTGGTAAGCCCAATAAATTAAATTAGAGTGTTAAATGTCTGAATATATTTTTAAAGACGTGGATTATGTTATTTTTTCTCTTTTGATCCCAACTTCATCATAAAATCTACAAGAGAGTAGTGAGTAGAATCATTCTGTAATTGTAAGCATGTAACCACATATGAACATGCCATTATAATTCTAAAGATATAAGCTACAAGTGTTTCATCAGATTACACAAATTTTATTGTTTCCCCTAATTTCTGGTTTTCCCTCTAGCTCCCATCTGTGAATTCCTGGGCTCATGTGGTCCTAAGCTAAGCATCCCAAGTTCAGAGCTCTCATGCAGTACTTAACACTTCTCTAGAGATTAAAGCATAAGCCCAGCTTCATTAAAAGCAACTAGAAATACACCAGGAGTTTTTACTATAAGACCTTGTTTGTTTATTAACTGAAAGTAAAATTTTGCTCAGGTCTTTTAACCAAGGATAGTCATAGCCACAGGAAGGTGTAAGATGATCAAATGAAGCTGTACTTGAAGATAAAACATAGGGTGCAGTCAGAATGTGTTTAGTTGTATAGAATAAGAGAAATACCTTTGAAAATTTGAGTAGACAGGAGAGCATGGATGGCATTACCTTCAAATCAATCCTCAGGGTATGGGTTCTATTTCATTTGGCTATTGGACAAAGAGTCCCTATAGAAACCCTTAAACAACCCAGGCTATTGCCAAGGCTATGGTTTTCTCTCCACAAACTGATGGTCTTCTCCTGAAGAAAGCACTTACAAAACTCACTGAAGATTGTGAAGCCAAGTTGGTACTTTTACCTTATGAACTTTGGTCATATTGCAGGAAGGTACTCTGCCCCTGACCAAAGGAGAACAATAAACAGCAACCCAGCTACAAATTCTCTGATCTATGATGATGATCTGCATGCGAGGTGAGCTAATGCAGCAGTGTCAAAAAGTTTGTAAGAATATTCAACCAGTATCTGATTGTGTTTCAGGCCTACTCTGTAAGACGAAAACCATCCGTAACATACTTAACACTGCTATTGAATGGTCAAGGACCTGAGATCTGACAGTTCAGTGACCTACTGCTGTTGTGTGAATGGAACATAGCCAAAAAATGACTCCTAGCAATATTCTGATAAATTCATTGATCAGTGCTTGCTCAGCCATCATCAGAGATGCTTTCTCCTGTAGCATATAGAACATATAAAGAGAACCATGTGCAGAGAATGAGAGAACTTGGAACACTCAGTCCTAAATGGCATGTCTCCATCAAATTCCTCCCCTCAGGAATCAGAGAACTCATTTGAAAGTTATAAGAGCCAGAGGAGATGGAGAACAACAACAAAAACAGGACTTCTGAGCGTAGAAGGATTAACTCACATATGAAGGCATAACTGTGACAGTCCACACAGCTCTCCACAGGTCTGTGCCAGGTAGAGTCCCAGTTCCGAGATGGGAGATGGACACATGCTTCCATCCATAATCTAGACACTATCTCTAATTGATGACCACTTGCAAATGAAAACTTAGTTCTCTTCAATGGAGTGTCAACAGGGGATATAACACTTTTAAGGACAGGTAATATGCCTAGCAGTAGATGACCAACACAAAATTAACTCAGGGACATATTAGGAGGGTCTTTGTCTGATAATGCATTATCAGCACATTTTTAATGTTACAGGTCGTTTGGATGGGTATTAAGGTTTCTAGTTTTGTGTTTTTATGAGATTAATGTGTGTACGATTATGTGTGAGTCTGCATCTATGTTTGTTTCCTGTGCCTTTTCTTTGAGTCTTTTTTTCTTCTGATTCTTTGTTCTATTCCAGTTTGTTTGTTTTTCCTTTTGTCTTATTTTATTATCATTCTTTACATGCCTCTTTTTCCCCTCTGGAGAGATGGAAAGGGTGCAGATTCAAATGAGAAGGGATATGAAAAGAGATCTCAGAGGAACCAGGGCAGGGAAAACTATAATCATAACACATGAAAAATACCTATTTTTATTAAAAGAAAAATAGGGAATAAAATTCAGTTCTCAGATTCTCATTTGTATTAGAGGAGCAACTGAAGAAAAGATAGGTCTAGAGAGGCCTATTCTCTGATAAAGACTCAATTTTTAATAGGATGCTTACACAGTGGACATGGGTTCCTACTAACACTATTTAGCATTTATCATTTCCCCAGTCCTAAATGTGCCAGGCAATTACTAACCTATTCTTACTAGATTGCTATACCCCAGAGAAGAGGTTTTATACAATTTATTTTCCTCTTAAAGGTGTCAGCATTAGATTAACCTCATATAAAAGCTCTATGACCTCTCACTATTCTAACTGATTAGTACATCTAATATGTACACCTAATGACTGATTGGTTGGTAAAATTTACTCACTTCTTCCAGTTGAGGCCAATTTTCTTACTCGAAAATTGTACAGATGAATTAAATCAATATTATCAAGATAATATAGGGAGTTTTATTGTTGTATGTTTGTATGTTTATGGTGGTCTTTTCTTTTGTTTATTTTAATGTATTTGTTCCTACATTGTACAAACCAAACCAGAAGGTTCTGGAAAGGAAGACTAAAAAATACCTTCTCAGGAGAGTTTCTTGGCTAATACGTATACAGTGGGGGCACACTTACAACAACACCAACCCAATGATTTGTGTTGGCTTTCTCATCTCAAAGACCAGGGCCCAGAAGTGAACAACACTGAGTAGAGCAAGATGCCTTATTATGCTCCCAAAGATTTTCATTCTCAACAGATATATCTGTACAACTTTAAAGATTCTACTATAGCTATTATTACCTCTGCTACACATGAAGGTTCAGAAGACCTGGCAAGGGAAGAGAATTGTCTCGAGAAATTGGATGTGGATAGAGGGCCCCTGGTTTCCGGTGCACTGATTTTTAAATTGTAGCAATTCCTATCAGTAGAACCACACTGAAGAAGGATGCTTTAAATGTCAGTATGGACTCATTAATGCTCTCTCTTTTTCTTCATCGAAGGCCAAAGGAAGGAATGACTTCTTCTGGGTATGCTGTGGTTTCCTCTTTAAATGAGCCCATTAAAAGTGTCCTCGGCTCTCCCTGCCTAGCCAGTCTCTCTTGGTTCTCAGTTGATGAAATAACGTTGTACTACTTAAGATTCATATTTCTGTTCTAACTATGCCTTGAAGGAGCAGGATTAACTTTCCAGCTTCTTCCTCAGCAGTAAACTCTAATTGGCTGACAGCTTGCTCAGACAAACACACAGTCCCTGAGGGCTTTTATGGTAAAAGAAAAGAAAACATGGTCACAGATCCACCATTTTTCAATACGTTTTCTCCAACAAACTATAAAAATAGGACTGCATCAAGAAGGCTGGACAAAACATATTGCAAGACACTAGCCCATAAAATGTGAAAAATGATCTCGTATCATTCCTTCTCTTTGGACTGTGTTATCTCTCATTTCATATAAGAAAATCATTGCAGATTTTCTTATATTCCACAAATGTATCACTATGCATACTACCTTGATGAATTACCTAAGCCAGAGAACCTGCAACTGTCTCAGCTGACCACAAACACTTTGTGTGTCTATTTTCTTAGGCTAAGGTCTACTTTGGTATAGATGGCATTTCCTCTACTACCAGGAGCTTTGAGAGAGATAGACTCTGTCACCACTGACAGTCCTATGTGCATAGGCACTGTTTAATTAAAGTGGCATTGTCCCAAACAAGCATCCAAGCATCGTTGGCTTTCCTTGGAACTGTGGTGCATCCAAGACTTTCTCAAGGAACTGGGCACAACTGCATGTTTCCTTCTGGATGATGTGGGCTTCAGAACCTGGGGCTATTGTAATCATTTTATTATTGAGATTAAAGACCTTGTACAGGTGATGCTGCCATAGTGGAGAGCATGTAAAAGAGGAATTCACACAGACATAACACCAAAGTCTGTTTGTTATTACTTTTTAGTGGCAAAATGGATCTGTTCTATCACTCAGACCTAGGATGTACTGTTCCTATTCATCATTAAGACAAGAGTCAAATGCTTTCAGTGAGATCCTAAGAAGAGAGATGTCTTAGGGGTTCTATGGCTGTGACAAAACAACGCAACAAACATGCATATTGAAGAAGAAAGAGTTTATTTGGCTTACACTTCCATATTGCTGTTTCTCATAGAAGGAAGTCAGCAAAGGAACTGAAATGGTCAGAAACCTGGAGACTGGAGCTATATAGAGCCAATGGAGAGGTGCTACCTACTGACTTGCTCCTCATGGCTTGCTCAGCCTGCTTACTTATAAAATCCAGGATGACCAGCTCAAGGATAGAACCACACACAATGAGTTGCACCCTGTACCATCAATCACTAATTAAGAAAATGCTTTACAGTAAAATATGATGTTGAGGCATTTTCTCAATAGAGGTTTCCCCCTTTCAGATAACTAGAGTTTGTGTGTCATGTCAGCATAAACCTACTTGGCACAAGAGATAAAGTAGATGTCATGGGCTTCAGAAAATCTTTGGGTAAAATTTGTTATAGGAATACTCATAGTACTTTGAGAGATATAATTTGAATGAATGATAAGTCAGACCTCAAGGTCTCTAGAAGAGTGTGACAGAACTCCTGGACAGCCATTGCTCATGGAACCGATGAGTCAAACAGAAAGCTTGCTTAGCAGATTTGCAGCTTTGTGGAGGCGATACGATATGAAATGATAAGTTCATGATTGACAGTATTCACTGTGGTATAGTGTGAATAAAGAATATGAGTTTAAGCATATATGGATAAAGTTTTGCATTTGAATAGCATCTAAATGATCATGAGTGGGCACAGAGATGGAGCATTTCAGTGAAGAACTCCTGGGTTTTCAGCTGATTACAGATTTGCATAGAAAGTCACAGCATAACACAGCTAATGAGGAACTTGAGACCAGTTCAGTGATCGGAACATAGTAGGGATGCTGTCTCCTTAATTCCCCTCCCTCACCAAAAATATAACCTATTTTGTTTTCCTGCACTTACTAGTATTTAGAGGTATATATATGTATCTTGTTAGTTAGTAGGCACATTAACTATTATATTGTGATAAAATACTGCCAGGACCAAGGCAACTAATAGAAAGAAATGTGTTATTTGAGTTTACTGTTACAGAGGGATAGAAGTCCATTACCATCATGACAGAACACATTATAGCATTAATGAACACATTACCTGACACTGAACCAGCAGCTGAGAGCTCGTATACTCAGCTCCACAGACAGGCAGCAGGAAGTACATTGAGGATGGTGAGAGGTATTGGAAACATCAAGCCTACTTCCAGTGATACATCTACAACAAGACCATCTATAACAAACAGCCAACAAAATTAGTATTCATATGACTGAGATTTATGAAAGAGATCTCATTCACAGTAAATGCAGAAGTTCTAAATCACACTTTATTTCCTAAAATTGTAAAACATTCTACAAAAGTCAAGGATATTTTAATCAGAAAAAAGGAAGTCTGACAGAAACCAAAATAAGAGTCTACACGTACATTCATTCATTCAGCAAACAGGACTTCCACTTCCTCAGTGATTGGAGATGTTTGAGGGTCCAGCGATCAGATGTGAATAAGCCTAAAGGTACAAGTTAGTGGAGAATAGTGAAACAAGAATAAGAAATTATGATACAGTGCAGTGTGAATTCTAGGCACTAGGAATGGGATTGTTCAGTTGAATTTGATGAAGGCATTGACTTTCAATGGCTCTAGAATGGAAAACAAATCATTCATTGGGTAAAAAGGAATGTATTTAGGCAACTAAATACAATAGTAAGACAAAGAGAGATGGATGCCAAATAGGTCTTGAAACTAGTCCAAAGAGAAAACATCAGAGAAGAAAAAGAGAGAACAGGAATACCACATTACTTAAATTTAAATTAAGATAATTTAGTTGGGATGTAAAACAGACTAAATTCCTAAAGACATGGAGTAGGGAGCATAAATGGTTAAGAATAATCAAAACTACTCTGAAAATAAGGGAAATGAGAGGAATCTCACTAAATTAGTAAAAAGGATGAGGAAGTTTGGAAAAGGAAATTCCATCAACAGAACCAATATTTTTGGAAACACTGAAGCACACGTAAGTCATGAAAATATCATAAATATGGGGAAAGATGGGCTATCCTACAAATGAACCACAGTGGTTAAGGTAAAATTGTTAAAATGTTTTCAAAAATTGAGATTATAACTCATAGTTATATATTCAAAATATTCAAATTCATTCCAAATGAAATAGCTTCTTAAATACAAAATACAAGTTCTCAAAACAACTACATTGTGCAGAAATATGTATTTTGAGATGATTTTTTTTCCTGAACCCAGACCCAGAAATATAACAGGAGAGACTAGAAAGGAAAAATACTGATTATTTTTTATTTTTTCAATAAAAAGAGCAGGGTGGAACATGTAACACTCTTGGTAGACTCTTGACTAACTTGCACAAAGCGCTGGTTTTGATACTCAGCACAGCATAAGTAAGGACTAATGATCCATGCCTGTGATTCAAACCCTCAGAAAATGGAGGGAAGATGACCAAGGTTACCTTTGGCTACATGGGGTGTTCAAATACAGCTCGAGACACATGAATGAGTTCCTGCTTTAGAAAAAAGTTGAAGAGGAAAAGGAGAAATGAAAGGAAATCAAGAGAGTGTTTCTTGTCAACCTGTACTCAAGTTTCTCTCACAGAATTTTTCCTTTCTGTGCGTGGCGTTCCTACCTTCTTGGTTATCAAGGTGAAACCTTTAAGTCTTTGATGACTCTCCCATGATCTCCATATCCAGTCTTCCAGGTAGTACTGGCAGATATAGAGAAGAAAAACAAACAACCAAAATACAAACAAACCAAGCCAAACTAAACAAACAAAAACAGACTCAAAATCTGCCCACTGATCTCAATTTTTTTAACTAATTTTTAATTTTTTTTAACTAATTCCCATGTGAATCCCATCACTCAGATCTCTGTAATTACTTTCTTACTGCCTTTCTGAATACACCTTGGGTGCTTGCAGATCCAGTCTTCAATAGTGAAAAAATGTTTAAGAAGTTGCCTTTGTATTAAGAACACAGTATATGTTCATATATATATTCTGAGGAGTTAACACTATGGAAGTAAAGAAAACAACCGAAGATTATGCTTTTGAGGAACCTAGACTCAGATGGAGCAGGGAAAACAAGACAAAGATGCTGACATGTTTCTTAGTATCGTGTAAACTTTGTAAAAATACAAAGCAGGCACAAGACCTGGAATCTGTCTTGGAAGCCATCTTTGAGTCATATGCTTTGTGTGTTGCATCAAAGCTTGGCCGACGAATGGAAATCTCAAAGAACTCTTCCTTTTTAATTTTTCTTCCAACATGTGATATATTATTCAAATAATCTGCTCTCAGTGACTATCTGTAAAAAAAAAATTCCCCCCTAAATACAAATCTTGGGCCTTACAGATGGTTTAGTTTTAAATGACCACTCGTTCATTGAAAACAGAATGCAAAGATGGAAGTTGGTATATAATTTATGAGATAATTTTAAAATTCCAGATGAAAATTCCAGTGATTTGAATTGGACTGTCATGGCAGAAGTTGGGAGAAGAGATAGATTATAGACATATATCAATGTCAGAAGAAAAAAAACAAACAAAAGAAAAACAAATAAACAAGCAAACCCACAACTATGTTGGATAGTGCATGGAATTTTCAGCCCTCTCTTCTTTTTCTTTTTATTGGATATTATATTTACATTTCAGATTTTATCCCCTTATCCCCATTTCCCCCACCACC
This sequence comes from Rhabdomys pumilio, assembly GCA_030674055.1. Lineage (NCBI taxonomy): Eukaryota > Metazoa > Chordata > Mammalia > Rodentia > Muridae > Rhabdomys > Rhabdomys pumilio. The sequence continues at coordinate 10,631,545 of JANHMN010000001.1, forward strand.
CAGGAACCTCCTATCCCATCCCCCCTCCTCATGCTTCTATGAGGATGTGGCCCCACCTAGCCCCCCACTCCCATCTCCCCACCCTCGAATTCCCCCCACTCGATGTTCAGCCTTCATGGGACCAAGGATCTCCTCTCCCACCTATGTCTGACAAGGCCATCCTCTCTTACATGTACAGATGGAGCCATGGGTCCCTCCCTATGTGCTCCCAGGCTGGTGGTTTAGACCCCCGGGAGCTCTGATTGGTTGGTATTGTTGCTCTCCTCATGGGGCCACAAACCCTTTCTGCTCCTTCAGTCTTCTCTCTAACTTCTCCATTGGGAAACCCTTGATCAAATCTGTGGTTAGCTGTGGGCATCCACCTCTGAATGTGTCAGCCCTCACTTCTAAATTAACACACTGTGCTTTTTTCCCCGCATCTTTAAAGAGATAAAGTCTCTCTTTGGGCCATAACCCAGACACCTAACAATCACTAAGTCCCTTTTCCCTCAGATTTTGCCTGGCTCATTTTCTCAGCCTTTGAGTTCAAATATCACCTGGCCAGGGATCAGAGTCTCTAACGATTCTGTTTAAAATAAAATTTGTGGAAATTCAGGCCACTTATACTTATTTGTGTCCTGTATTGATCTCAGTTCTACTACTCTTAAGTCATTACTTGAATATTTTCATTCTTTACAGAAGGTAAGGTCTATACACGCAGGAATAGTATCTAACCTCAAACAGTGTCCAATGTTGTCAACAAGCATTTGTGTTTCTTCCACGGAATTATCCTAACTTACCTAACCAATCTCCATGATATGCAAATTAAGGAACTCCTCATTTGGAAAGATATGTAGTACTGAACGAAGGGATTTGATGCTGCACCGTGTTGTTAAGAAGGAGGGCATGCACTCCTAGACATACTTTCTCCAGAGTGGAAAATGGAGTCTGTTCATTTTACATTTCCAAATATTGTGAATTTTCACATTTATGCTGAGAAATGATTTTCTACTGATAGTACCTAGTTCTGTCTGGGATTATAAACAGTCATGAAGATGAGGATAATGTAGGCTTATATTTATCAGAGCAATCACTGAGAAGGAGGTATGTTAGTTCTAAATCGATAACATAATATTTTGTTATTACATATAAAACATCAATTATGTACATGAAGGGTACATAATTGTCTATTTATAAATCCTGCCTAGGGGTACTTTAATTCTATTGCCAAGCTGCTAGAAATTCAATTGATGCAGTGCAAACTAATGGTCAATTCTAATAATACAAAGTTTATGAGATTTAGGTCCAAAACAGAGGCTGTTACAAATAACACTGCAATTATTTGTAATCCTTGTGGTTTTTAATAAAAGAGATAAAACAGTTATTATCATAAGGCTCTGGCCATGCTAAAATTTTTCTTAATGTGTCTGTATTGATGACATTGTAAAGGTCAGTAGTACATTTCTTTGTAAACATCTCATATTAATTTTTTTGTGTGCTAATTGGTATATAAAAAATAATTGCAAATAATAAGCAATTCTTCATATGAATGGCAGGGCATAAATAGTTTGGGCATCTTTCTTTCTCACATAAATGTAAATCCATATTGAAACTATCAAGCTACTTAGATTGAAGGACTCCTTGGCTGGCACTCAGTAGCTTAAGGGTTAGATCACCATTAGTAATCTCAGAATGGATTCAAAGTGTGATATCAAGGCAAACTTGAACAAATTTCATTTGAATACTTACAACTGTTTAGCAAAGTCTTTATGAAGGAAGAAAGAGAAAACATGCATTTCCTGGGAAAGCTGTGTCTAATGCGAGCTACTAGCGACTGTCACAGGGAATGCTCAGTTCACCTTGCCCTTCCTTACGTTTCCTTTCTGGCTCCCCCATCTGTATACACTGTCTCTAACCCCTAACCTTTGTATGCTCCTTTTAATCCTGAATCGAAGTCACCTGTTATGATTCCTGCATGTGTGTATATGTGTACATGTCAGAACACACACGCCCATGTGGGTACGCGTATGTGTGGAAGTAAAAGCTCTATAGCGGTTATTTACTTCGATTTATTTTTACCTTATGGATTGAAGCACGATCCCACTCTTAACCTAGAGCGTACGGATCCATCTGCTATAGATAGCCAGCTTGCTCTGGAGACCCCTGTGTCAACCCCTCCAGAGCAGGTATTACACACACTGCTGCAACAGTCTGGCATTTATATAGGTTTGACGGGCTTGAACACAGATCATCGTTCTATTATTATTATTATTATTATTACAAATACTTTTTTTTCTTTTACAATTCAGCTGTTGCCCTCTTCTGGTCCCCTCTCCCACAGTTCCTCATCCCATTCCCCCCACCCTCACACCCCGTGCCTCCCCTCCCCTGCATCAGCATGAATGTCGCCCCTGTTGCCCCACCTCCCCATTCCCTGAGGCCTCATGTCTCTCAGGGTTAGGTGCATCTTCTCTCACTGAGGACAGACCAGGTAGTTCTCTGCTGTATATGTGTCAGGGGGCCTCAGTTCAACTACTGTATGCTGCCTGGTTGGTGGCTTAATGTCTGAAAGGTCTCAGGGGTCCCCGTCAGTTGAGACTGCTGATCTTCCTATGAGGTTTCCCTCCTCCTTAACTTCTTCCAGTCTTTCTCTAATCCAACCATAGGGGTCACCGACTTCAGTCCATTGGTTGGGTGTAAGTATCTGCATCTGTCAAGTCTTAATTTTTAAGTAGTGAACCCTTCCCCCCCACTCACCCCACCCCCGGAAAACTTGCCTATCATCCAAGTTCACAGCAGTAATCTCTTATACTGAGTAATATAGCATTGCCATTTAGACGCCATACTCTTATGAAATTCAGCTAACACCTAAGTTAGACTTCTCTTCATTCTGTAATAGGATCTTCAGACTCTGCTAGAAGGGAGCCTCATGTCACACACTGCAGAAGAGCAAGAAATCAACGCTTGTGTATTTCTAGTGCTGAAAATGGCCAATATAGAGTAAATGCACAAAAAATATAAGTTGTAGTGAACAGGGAGAAACAAATCTTCTAATTCTAGAAATTAATTTTCAACAATGAAAACCAACAGGGACCTTGCAACCTTACATACATTTTCATAATGACACTTTTTAGGCTGTACATGTTTGTGTACATACCTGTGAAAGAGAGGAAAACCTTAAGTGTGCTTCTTCAAATGCCATTTCCTTGTGTTATTAAAGCAGGGTCTCTCACTGCCCTGGAATTCAGCAAGAAGGGTAATTGGCTGGTCAGTGAGCCACCAGATGCATCTGCTTGTCTTTGCTGCCCAGTCTGCTCTGATTATACACATAAGCATCATGTTTGCCTTTTAAACGGCAGCTTTAGAGATCAAATGCAGCTTCTTATGATAAAAAGGCTGACCTAGGTCACTGTATGAACATTTTAATACAATGTTAGTTTGACTTGGGGTGATCTCCTTCTGAAATTTTATCAAGACACATTTGACTATTATTAAAATATCATACGTGATGTTAAAGGTTTTAAAGTCTCCAAACCATCACAACATGTCCTTTCACATTTCCAAAGCAGTTCTAGGGTAAGAGCTTGGTTTTGAATCACTTCTGACATTACTGGATCACGATGGGACCTGACTTGTGGAAGCCTGTGGCATTGGAAGTTCCCCTTCAAGATATTTTACTCTTGCAATCAAAACACTGTTTATTACAGGACACAAAACAGGCAAAAGTCTCAAGAGATGCAGCTTAGTGTGTACATGCCCTATGACAACTGAGTGACTAGGGACAGATCAGGCAGACAAGCTTCACCTAAAAGGGCCTTGAGTGTTTGTCATAGACAACCACCCACCTACGTCTGAGATGATGTTTTCCCTTCCTTAGCCCACTGTCTTTGGCTCTGTTTACACAGCCGCTGCTTTCTGCAAGTATCTAGAGCCAGTTATTGACTTGTACATCTCCATGAAGCTCTACCAAGCCTTAAATGCTTTTGATCAAAAAGTATGTGTGCATGGGCTCTGGAGAAAAACTGCTTAAACCAACTTCTGGAGATCAGTGTACCAGGGACACACAATTTCTGCCTGGTGGGAAACACTGCAAGAAGTCAATCCTTGATGAGGAAGAACTTCTGAAAACCTTGAAACTGTAGAGTGACTCAAGACAACTGGCGACCCGTGGAATAAAGATAGAATGTGGTGTAACACTCAGTAGTCTCCAACACCAGAACACCAGCTGCTGTCCTAGTAAACTACGTTCCTAGCAAATGAGCTGTTAATGGAAAGAGTGGAACAGGTAAAAGGGCTAATAAGGATGGGGGGAGGGAATCAAAGCCTTAAGGAGAAGGGTCTATATCAAAGTTTAGCTGGAAGGCAATAACAATGAACAATTGCAGGATTTTGGTGATTTCTATAGTATACACTTCATATACTAATTCAATGTCTGGGAGGAACCCAAAGAAGAAGAAAAGCTGTTTGTTTGCTGAAAGAAACTCTGGTGGGGAAACATTAAACTATACAAAACTTATTTATGTAAAAAGAAGTTGGAAGCAAGTGTGTTTGTTAGAAATACTGCATTCTGTGTTTCCATAAACCTTATGTTACTGCCATCTGTACCACACTCTTCTGGAATCGAGCTGGTTTAATTTGGAGTTGATGTTCGTATTCTGCAGGAGTGGTAACACAGAGCACTCTTTTATCTGTAACTCTGGCTTTTAGGTAATATTCGTTATTCAACAACAGAACCGTTTGTGTTAAACCCAATAACAGTAAGGGTTTAATGTCCAGTACTAGACTCTTTACTGAGAAAGAGTCTAAAAGGATCATAAATAAATAAATACCTGAAAGGAAAAAAAAAAAAAACCTATGCCCCAAATTCCCATTTTGAATTTGTATAAATTCAGCTAAGTGATGGTGATTCAAAGAAAAATTTGAATATGAGGCATGGTGCAACTCCTTTGAACCTATGATTTCTGGTCCTTAGAAGCTTCAGGAAGTTATAACCCTGTTATTGATGAGCTATCACAAGATCATTTTATCAGATCACTTAGACTGAAAATTGCATCTGTCTCCAGTTAGTATTGCTGTTCTTTTAGCTGAGTCAGGAGATCTGGAATTGTATCATTATTTGACATGGAAACCAGAAATCAAAGAAGGCCCAAAATACAGAACTTGAGTAATTTGGTTATTTTCATGGACATAGGTAGAGTGGTGAATATACTTTAATTACTCATCTCACTGCTGAGACAAACACCCTGAGAAAATTGATTTAAGTAAGAAAAGACTGATTGTGGCCCACAGTTCCATGGTGGACTGCCTCAAAGTGTGAAAGTTCTGGAAGCAGGGGCTTGAATCAGCTGGTCACACGGTATTCACTTTTTATTTATCCCAGAATCCTGGCCTATGGAATGGTGTGGTACATGTACAAACATGGCGGCTCTTATCCAGAATCTCATTCATAGACATTCCTAGAGTCTTGTCCCATGGCAACACTAAGTACCAGATCAACCAGTACAGTAGGAATGCAGCATAGGTATAGATGAGCTTATAAGAAACTCAAAGTGGGCATGGTGAGTTTATAATTTCGTGAGAACTTCAGTTTATGTCCCAACATCTCAAAACCATTTGAAACATGATTCTGATGTAGGCTATAGGAGATGATTCCCTGGGATCCTCACTGGTTTGGAGTTTAAACTTCTTCCTCTTATACTAATGCCCTTGGCACTCTAATTCTGCCTTCACTGTATATACTATACACACAGTACATATAAGTGATTTCAGTTGGACTGATCTCACTGGAACTAGTTACAGATGTATGCACTGTAAGGTAAAAGTGTCTCTTCTAGTAACCTTGGAGAATGCCTTATTTACTATCTTATGCGTACTAACTGGACATAACTATGACTGAAATCCTTCTGGTCCATACCCTGACTGCCAGTCACAAACATAAGCATGAATATAGATGCCAGAAGTGGTCACCAATATTGTCATCTATTAGAATAAATGTCAAAATCAAATGACTACCAAAAAATATATATTTTAGAAATTGACTAAGCACAAAAGAATAAAAGCAAAAATTAAAAAAACAAAAGAGTAATTTGGTGTTAAGTCTTAAAGACTCAAACACTACACACAATAGAAAGCATATAAAGGAAAGAGAAAGTAATACATTTTAGAGAGACAAATACTGGTGCCTGCTCTGAAAGCCTTTTAAAAATGGTTAGAGGAAACAACATCCCATATTTCTGTCCATATTGTAAATCAACAGAATGAAAAGAAAAAGAAATTGGAATGAATTAAAGGCTGTTTATCATCTTTGAAAGGCTGATACTAAAACTGTATATGACTTTCTCTCAGAGGTCAAGAATGCAGAGAGGATTTTTAGAACCAGATGTGCTTTGTGGATGAGGTACACATAAAGAAATGTCACCTGTTATGTTTTTTATGTTGTTTGACATTGAGTGGTAAGTCATTTATAATGTATTTTTATTGAGTTGTTTGCTTTAACAGACAAGCATGACTACCTGGTTCAAGTGTTGTTTGAAGCTGAGATATAGCTTCATGACCAATTTTATTTAAACAAATGGAAGGGGGTGGGGAAACAGAGATGGCAAGTGTGGTGCAGACATGGCTTTCAGGAGCTCACGTGTCCCAGTCTTTCAAAGGAATACTTTAATTCATGATAGCTCAAATACAAAACAACAACAACAACCAACAACAACAACAACAAACAGTGAATGGTTTGTTGGATTTACATTTAAAAATTTCTCAGGAAGGCATGGTTCCAGATAACATGGCTAAATTTCTGAAAACGAGACCAAACAACATTTCACAGATGATATATAGTTCTAAAATTTTGCGTTTCCCATCAGCTTCTTTTTATGTCCTGGTGGCTTTTACATCATTGTTCATTACTTTTAACTCATGAACACCACCTACTACTAATTTTTTTATCATAATTTTCAAAAGAAATAAGACACCATGGTATTAGTCCTATGTATTAAAACTGAAATATACAGATGTCATTTTCCCACAGCTGTATTCCATATAATTATTTTAAAAAGAGACAAGTGTCACATACTTAAAGTAACAATCCATAATGTAGCATAGTATATAAGGTTGTGCTAAAATGTCTCAGTTTTTAAGCACCCTGAATTTGTCATTCAGTATATTATGCAAAATTCATCATAATTTTTAAAGGATTATCCAGATATGGTATTTTTATGTTAATTTGCATACTTTAAGTCTTTGACTTAATGATCAGCCCTCTTAGAAATGCCACCTTTTTTATTATACACTCAAAGGTGAACCCAGTGTGTGGATAATATGTTCTGCTGGAATCTGAGCACTCCCTGCACTCAGCTCTGGGCCTAGGGCAGTGAGCGGGTCTTCTTACCTACTGCTCTGTGTTCTGTGCACCCTCTAGGGTGGGTCAGGAGGGATCCGGTGCCCCCAGAAGCAGACTGGGCGGGGGTCTGCGTCCGGCCTCAGATCTGGGAGAGAGACGGAAGGGTGGATAATATGTTAAAGTTATTCAACTACTATTTGCTGAACAAATCAATGAATTGTTCTTTGGTTTTGTGAGTTTTGAGGACACGATCTCTTGTATCCCAGGCTGACCTGAAATTTGATGTACAGTGAGGGTGACCTTGGCCTTTCCACTTCTACTTTCTACTTCTGGAGGGTTGGGATTACAGATGCCACCATCTGAATACCCATGCATGAACATGTACGTGTGTGTGTGTGTGTGTGTGTGTGTGTGTGTGTGTGTGTGTAGAGAGGGAGAGAGAGAGAGAGAGAGAGAGAGAGAGAGAGAGAGAGAGAGAGGATTCATTCCTTAAGAATAAAAGAGTATGGTCTAGGAATAGCTTCATGAGGTGATTTTGTCCTTATGTGAACAACATATACTATATACACACCAACCTGTGTTGCAGATTCCTGTTTTTTTAAGCTATTCATATCAAATATCTGAATACCCCTATACCTTCTATATTTTATACCTGTACAACTTATAACTGTGGACAATTACAACATGATGGTACATATTTGACTGTGTAAATATAGGTAAGACACAAACAGGTACTTCAAATATGGAACAACGTTGAGAACATGGTGAGCTACTATAGGCTACTCACTATGCCTAGAGCTTTCAGAAACAGAAGTTGTCCTATTAGAGGCAGAATGAAGGTGATTTAACATGCCTGGGCATCTCATAATACATGGCTAGAGATCCTGAACTTGCACTATGCCAATTTTATAAAAATAACTTTGTCTTTAATGCTAAATTAAATTTAGATTGTTGTAATTTTTACTTTATCAACATTTCACTTTTGAGCTTTTTGACTTTTTTCTAAGAACACCCTGAATTCAAACTCATTCCTTCTTTGTGTCTCATTCTATAAGCTTGGTTTTCTTTCTTTAAGAAGTTGTATTCAGTGTTAAGATACAGACACACAACCAGCCTATGCTTTCTCAGATTCATCAAATTACCACAGTTTATGAATGTTAACTATAATATATATATATATATATATATATATATATATATATATATATATATATATTTATAGTTTCCATCTTCTCCCATTGGGAAGCATCTTCAAGGGCAACAGTACAAATCACATGAAACTGTCAACTCCTGTGACAACAGAGATTAACAGATTCCTCCTGAGGGGCCTCCAGAGCTGGTCATGAGGGGTTACCTTTCTTTTCAGCCATATAACCATGTAGGATTTTTTCTAATAATAGGCTTTTATATAGACAAGTATTGTCTGTGAACATTCCATGTGTTAGTGGTAAGCTGCTGGGTGTGGGTCCATGCTTTCAGATGATGTAAGAGGCTGCTAAAATTTATGAAACCTCTGCTAAATTCTCTGTTCTCGGGGAATCATTTTTTTTTCTGAAAGTTTCTCTACTCTCGAGGAAGTCAGCATAGCTCAGTGCCTCCACAGTGCCATGTGAGCACCAGCAGACGAGAGGGTCACCAGTGAGTGAAGTAGTGTTGTGTGACACGTGATCTTAAGGCAGTTACCTGTGGGATATGTTCATCATATAGATGATTAAAAAGGTGACATGCATCTTGGCAGTATTCCTTTATGATGATCCAGTGCGGTAATGACACTTCCATAAATGTTTATTGCATTTAATTGAATGATTCTTTTAAAATCACAAAATTGGATCACAAAAATTACATTGCCTTTGCCTCTAGCTGAACTCAAGACCTCTTACCCCACAACAATATACATTTTTTTTCTAGCTTGATTCTAAACCATTATGTTTGTCTCTTATGACGATATTTTGAGGGTTAGATTCTGTTTGTTTAATTCACCATATTTTGAGCAAACTGTAAGTACTAAATTCAAACTTTATTGAACTTGGAAGATAAGTCAGTACACAGGCATGGACAAGAAGTAGGTCGGCTGGAAGCTTTGGCCAAGGTCTCTGGTCCATGAAAAAAATTAGTTTTTTGCTTCTTAACTCTCAGCTTCTCCAAGACACAGCTGAGATGGTGCATATTCTCTTCAGACACATGACTTCATCAATATTTTAGAAAGTGTAATAATTGCTAAAACCTTAGTTGAAATTTTGTATATAATTCCAATCGAAACCGAATTTGACCGCATCTTATGTTTTGAAGGTTTGGCCTTTTATTTTGCTCATTAAGTGGAAAGTTTCAGGAGTTCTGAAACACTCCTGATCACTTAGACAGTATGCATTTGATAAATGGCTTATGTTTCTGATACTAATTATGCCAGAGGCGATGTTATGTCTGATTGTTTCAGGTATAAAAATAAATCAAATTCAATGTAATTTCCAAATGGGTTTATCTTTTCAGGAGGAATGAATGCCTTTTCAGTTAACATTCTGCCCTTTTCTTTTGTTGCAAGCTGTAGATTTGTATTTCTCTTTCTTTCTCTAAATAGATGTTTTATAATACAAGCTGGTATCTTGTTCTGAGAGAATTACAAGGCTTATATAGTGGCTAGAACTTCCAGCTTCTGTAATAACTTTCACACTTATTAATTCATTTCATTTTCTCAAAAAGACATGAGAAGTAAACAGAACAAGTATTAATTTTACTGATTGTAAAATATGAGAAAGAGGCACAGTACTTATGAATAATTGTTCTGACTAAAGCAGGGAGTAGAGACTTCAAGTCTCCAGAGACAAAACTGGTGTCCCCTGTGTCCTTGGTATTGATTATGAATGAATTAATCTGGGTTTTTACAGTCTGGTCGCTTTCAGAGCAGTGTTGGTGGGTGGATCAGACAGAAGAACCTAGCAGAGGTAGAGAGATGTGACTCTGGGGAATTTCCAAAAATAAAAGAGGTTCAATAGTTATTGAAGAAGTGCTAAAGATTATTATGCAGGGACATTAATATCTGAAGCCACTCTTTTGTACACTTGAATAAAAAAATCTTGACATACTTTTGGATACAATTAGTGAATATTTTTTGGGGGGGGAAATATGACAAATTCTCCTCTCTTTAAACACTGTTATTACCACACAACAAACTCTCTGCTTCTTTTTGTAACCTATAAAAACACTATTATACTTGTGGTTAGCAATATATTCTTATGAACACTAAAATAATATATGAAAAGCCCGGGACACGACTCGTTTGCTAAAATATTCGCCTAGCATACATGAAGTTTCGTGTATGATTCCCATCCTGGAAACCCAACATGGTGGTCCACTCTTGTGATCTCTGAGTTGGAGGCAGGAGGTCACGGGCTGTCCTTGGCACATGAAAACAATAAACAAATAAAAAGTAGGAGGCTAAATAATATGGTAAATGTTTTTAATGTGTACTCACACATACACAAAAATAACTCCAGTTTTAGATGCAATACAGATACTCAATGCTTTGATTGTGTTAATGAAATCATGGGTGAACATCTAAACTCACTAAACTGTATACATTAAAATGTGTGTTTACATATCCATGGTACTTCGGCAAAACTTTGAAAGAGAGATTGTTATTATCATTGAATTTTTTTTTTCAGAAGAAAATATCAAATGCATTTATCCAGAGTACTCTCTGCTTTTCTATTCAAAAACAAAATAACAAATTTAACTGAGGTTGACAGCAGCACAGTGGGTCTTGGCCATTTAAATTCTCAGTTGGCTGTTGAATCAGCTCCTGGAGGTGGCGTATGTGACGTTCACTGCAATAGCAGCCCATGAACTTTACACCTCATTGTGCAAAAGCCTATTTGTGGATGTGAAGCCTTTGGCGAGATCCAGGACCTCTAAATCATCCTTGCATGGTTTAGAAATTCTTGTTCCTGAACAGAACCAATAACAACACGGTGTGCCATATTTTTAGCATCGAGATTCTGTTGCACTAAAGGAAACGGCCATAGCCAGATCCTGCAGGGGACCATGTTTAAACTTCCATCCAGCACAGTGGAATGTCAGCAGTCTTACTGAGGGCATAGCTAGGAGACAGAGTGAGAACTACCAAAATTAGAAAGGCGATTTTGGTTTGATGGCATAGTCTTCTTTTATTGTTCTGATCATTCAGATTGGCTTTCTTACAGATGTGTGTGCACACACTGGCGGTGTTGTGTTTACAAAGGCCATCACCAAGGATGGTGAGAGGACCACGGTCCATGAGTTCACTTTTCACTGGAGGTTTTTGAGCGTGGAGTCATATCCCAATTTACTTAGGTCACAATTGCTGAGTCCTTAAACCATCCACACTTCTAGGTCTCGGAGGAAGTTCCATTGCTGGGTACGGGGCTCGGTGGAATGCAGAAGTTACTTATCAAGATCTCCGGCATAACTTGAATTTGAGATGTGAAAAATGACTTGAAATAAAGACTGGGATAAGAATACCTGAGGGACATGGAAGGAGATGAAGGCAGGGGGAGGTGAGCAGATGAGACCCAGAACACCCAACTGATTTGATTATTACATCTTTAATAGAGAGTGGTCTACAGTACTGCATGGCAGAAGCATTTACTAAAATGTATGCAAACACTGTTACCTGTTTTTAAATATGTATTTATAAACCTACCATTTTCTGCAAATTTGTCTATGGGAGATATAGAGCGATGGTTTGTATCTAGTTTAATACTGGGTGATGAGACACCTGGAAGGTTCTCTCTGTGGAAGAATCATTAAAATGACCTCTAATGGATGGGTAGGAATTGGAGAAAACTGGAATGAGAAATGCTTCAAATGTATAGAATATTGGATTCAAAAATTCACAAAACAGAGAAACACCATATTGTCTAATTGGACATAAGGAAGCTGGATGTGGAGACTCAATTAGTGAGAGAGGAAGACCAGCAGAAAATAAGACAGAAAAGACTTGTGTGACCTCATCACCTACTGTTGTTCTTCACTTGGTTGTTGGGTCTGAAGTCTCTGGTCCTCCATTTTTGTATATGCCCTTGGATGTAGCAGAAAAAGGACCCTTGAGGACTGGCAACTTGCCAGTAGGGCTGCAGTGCTTGGAACATGCACGTCTCACTGTATATTCCTTCCTTTTCCTGGGATCCACTCTACGGCAGGCTCTTATTACTTATGCAGATTCTTGTTTTGTTTTGTATATTTTGTGTGATATTTTTTCTCCATCTCAGCTTCTCCTCAAGCTGGACCTAATGATGTCTGCTGCCTTCTGCTTCAGTTGTGTGTTATTCCTCTGTGAACTCTGAAAGGACAAGCAATTTGGGCAGTAGACATTGCCATGTCCGAGAAGTAATTATTGGCACCCCACACCCTGAAATACTGTAATCACTAGCAATCACGAATCCCAGACCATCGTGTTTGTTTCTTTTCACATCATATAGAGAATTTCACTTGTGTTATTTTTTTTTTATTGGAGTTACTCTGGAAACTGCCTTGGAACAGTTTTGCTGCTCCCTCCACCCACAAGAACAGAAGCATACTGAAGGAGAAAAATTGTCTTTTCTACTGTTTTGGCCTCATCCCCTCAACTGTGACCCACCCGAGAGACAACTTCTGTCCAGTGTTCCCACATGTTGCCTTCGAGCAAACATGTGGGCCAATAGTGGCAGCACTGGGCCAGATCTCACAGTGATGAGTGTCAGCACAGCGGCTGCAATTTTTCTGCCAGACGGGAGGCTAACAGGCAAATGGCAGGGAGTTCACGGGCTTGGTGGGGCTTGTTAGAAAGAGTTCAGAATTCCGGTGAACATCTCACTGCCGCTCCATGCAACAGCTGCAGCCTCGACAGTGGGAGTCCTCACTCTGCCCTTTTCAAAAGCTCCCCCTCTGCAATTTAGTGTCATATGACCCTGCTAAAAGCCCAAATCACAGTGCATTGTGAGCTGTCATTCCTCATCTTTGTCATTTGTGGCAAAGTTACTAATTTGGCTAAAACAGTATTTCACGTATTAGAATGAGTGTTCGCTCCTGTTGACGCTCTTCAGAGGACTTGTCAACTATATATGCACGCAGAACATTCCTCTGCAGGCAGTCCTCGCTGTTTTCTAAATGCTGTTTTTTAATACCTTAAATGATATTCATTTCAAAAAATAATTTCTTGGGAACAAAGATGCTGAGACAACAGGTGAGACAGACGTGATTGAGCAGCTTCTAAATCTGCTACAGGTGCTGCATTAGGCCAAAGTTGGAGTAATCAAATCTGTTCTGCAAGGTGACCATCAGTCTACACTGCTAACAGGACCGGAAACAGAGAGAAAAGACTCCCGAGCTCAGGTGACTTGCATTCTACAGGGATGCCATCAGTCTGCAGATAAATAAGACAGGAAATATTATTCCAGGGAGTGGCTCTGCTATTTGTTAAACCAAACACAAGTGCTACGGTTTAGTGTGTATCTTCTCCATCATGTGTTCCGATTTCCCTCTTCCATTCCTTCCTCAGTGAAAGGCATCACAGACACCTCTTCACGTTGGCTCTTTGCTCTTCAACCCCAAAGCCTCCAGAAGTATAAATGAGTGGTATGTATAAGAACAGACTGAGAAGACTTGGCTATCCTTATGGGAACAGTGGGATGGGAATATAGTTGTTCCTGATAGAATAGCCAGAGAAGGGCTTTGTGCAAGGTGAGGGCAAAACTAAGCTCTGGAGATGGCTCAATAGCAGAGACTCTTTTGAGATACCTGACACATAAACAAGGAGAATGTATATAATAAACTGGTGTGCAAAATTACCATTAAACAAGCATTTGTTGACTATTTCTTGCAATATGCATGTTCCATACACAAAGAGAAGATATATACATGTGTATAACTTGGGTTCTCCTGGAAACAGATTTGTAAAAACCAGTGTATGCAAATATTGTTTAAAATCAATATTTTTGAGACCTGTGAAAGTAGAGAATGAGAGAAATATGCAGTTTGAGTCAAAGTGCTAAGTTCATCTGCACTGAAGTCATGGAAGCCTCAGCTGGGTTTGCAGAATGGCCTCTCAGACATATGTTTTAAAGTAGGTCTAAACTTTCACTTCCTTATGTAGACCACATACCCATGGGTTAGCAATGGGAAGAAAACGGAACTGGTTACCCTGTTTATCAGGCCAGTACTCTTCGATGTAGGGGATTCCTGGTGGTAGCAGAGTCTTGGTACTGGGAAGTTATTCTCCTGTATTATCCCCTTACTTTTATGAAAAGCAGAGGAATGTTGTCATGGAGTACATTCTCCAGGATCTCAGCATGCGACACACATTCTGCTCTTACACCTAAGAAGAAAACATGGAAATATCACTTTAGGCACTTCTAGACTCCCTTTGAACAACTGCCACCCAAGGCTCTCTTCCTTTCTTTGGGGGTTATAGAATTTTGAGTTATTAGCTAAGAATTGGTATATAATTAGTTTATTATCTGTGCTGTGTTTGTGTGTGTCTCTCTGTCTCTGTCTCTCTCTGTCTCTGTCTCTCTGTCTGTCTCTCTCTGTCTTTCTCTCTCTTTCTGTCTCTCTCTCTCTCTCTCTCTCTCTCTCTCTCTCGTGTGTGTGTGTGTGTGTGTGTGTGTGTGTGTGTGTGTGTGTGTGTG
>JANHMN010000001.1:10652692-10687430 GCA_030674055.1 Rhabdomys pumilio
CTCCTCCTCCTCCTCCTCCTCCTCCTCCTCCTCCTCCTCCTCCTCCTTCTCTTTCTCTTTCTCCTCCTCCTCTTCCTCTTCCTTTTCTTCCTCCTCCTCCTCTTTTTCCTCCTCCTCCTCCTCCTCTTCCTCTTCCTCCTCCTTCTCTTTCTCCTCCTCCTCCTCCTCTTCCTCCTCCTCCTCCTTTTCTTCCTCCTCCTCCTCCTCTTTTTCCTTCTCCTCTTTCTCCTCCTCCTTCTCTTCCTTCTTCTCTTCCTCCTCTTCCTCCTCCTCCTCCTCCTCCTCCTCCTTCTCCTCCTTTTCTTTCTCCTCTTTTTCCTCCTCTTCCTCCTCCTCCTCCTCCTCCTCTCTTTCCTCCTCTTCCTCTCCCTCCTCCTCCTCCTCCTCCTCCTCTCCCTCCTCCTCCTCCTCCTTCTCCTCCTCCTCTGTCTCCTTTTCCTCCTTCTTCTCCTCCTCCTTCTTCTGTTTAAAGAGGCACCACACCAACATATGTTTAAATACAATACATTTCAATATATAGCACTGTGAGGAGGCTCAGCTGCACGCTGCTCTTGCTGTTCTTGTGAAGGATGGAGTTAAGTTCTTAGCACCTATACCTGGTGTTCACAAGCACAAGTAACAACAGTTTCAGGATTTTTACCTTCTTTTGCACTTCAGGCACATATGTACCGCTTCGACATATACACATAATTAACAATAAAATGAATCTTAAAATATAAACATATTACTTTTTGATTGCTAAATGGTATTGGGATACATTGTGATGGGAGATATACATGTGTGTCTATTTCAACTAGGTTCTAGAATAGTGTTTGAATTTTTCAAGTTCTTTGTAAGTTTTCAGAATGAGGTTGTATTACATTAGTGCTATTAGCTCTCCAAATAAGTGTGTCAACATTTCAGCATAGGTAGCAAAAGTATGATGGCCCTTCACAAATAACTCAAACATGAAAGTGCTTAGCACTAAGAAAGAACAAAGTTCTATGTAAATGTATTCTTCAGTGAAATATTTTGTATTTGAATTGACTGTCAATAACAGAATTTTACCTGTATTAAAGGACTCAATATGTATTAATTTCCTTCCAAACTAACTTTCATTATTTGATCTTTATTACACATTTATGAGATAGTTAGAGGAGTTATAAAATCAGTAATTTCTGAATAAGGAAAGTCAGGATGGAGAAGCTGGACCAGAGGCCTGTTCAAGTTTATATAGCATGATTGTCAGTGTTGGGCCCAGAACTTCAAATCTGGTTGTTGGACTTAGAGCCAATACCCTCTTCATTTTGAACCTGAAGACAGATTATGTTTCTAGGGTGGCAAGTAGCATCCACTTTGCATGCCAGGTCTAATAAACTGCAATGTATTCTTGGGATGAACTCTGAAGGGCACGGGAGCCATCCAGAGGGCCAGCCTATGAATAAGCTTCATTATTTCAGGTAGAGTGAGCAGATGCAGAAAGGTTCAGTCAGTGAAGCCTGTACTCACCCAGAGACTCTGAGGTCTCTCTTAGTTTTAATGAAAAATGTTGCATAATTTTAGAATCTCTCACTGTGCCTGTGTCTCTGGTGGAAAATCCTCCTCTGGTTATGCCAGAATCCATCGGGACTCAGAATGGCTCACCTCAGCAGGCTCTCTACCATCCTGTCAGACCTCTGGATCAATGATCTTCGGATATTGCCAAGCTAACCTGATGGTACTCCCCAGTGATGTGACTTTCTAGAAGTTTGTTCTGGATGATTAGAGAAAGGCTGCTTTATGCCCGGAACTGACTTTGACAATTTCTGGTTCTCTAACTAACACATAAGCAAGATGAATTATCATATCCCATAATGAGGCTGAAACGTTGCTATTTTTAAGAAAGATTTTGAAGATTTCCTGCTTTTGTTTAAGAATTTATGACTGTTTCCTCTATTATTATTATTAATTATTACTATAGTTATTATAGTCCCTAAGCATGATTTTGCTGTTTGCTACATTTTATGAACTGTCTGAGTACTTTTTCATATTTATCTATTGCATTTGAAATCCTTATCATAACATACTTGTTTATATTTTATAAATGAGGCAAAAAAAAAGAACTGTGATGTAACTTGTCAAAGTCATAGGATAATAAAGAAATGAGGATTTGCATGCCCATCTTTTAAATTGATGGACACGGGTGCTCTTTATGGACACCCCGCATGTCCCAGCTGTTTAACCTTGAAGCTACAATGAGGAAAGCAGACAGGAAACAATCTCCATATAAATGGCAGATGACAACACTGTCCATAAACACAGTCATCCTAGAATGACAAAAAAAAATAAAGAAAAAGAAAAGAAAAGAAAAGAAAAGAAAAGAAAAGAAAGAAAAAAAAGACTATTCAAGATGTGACTCGGGCTCATGTGAACAAGCTAAACTGAGCACTTTACATTCAAATATTTCATTCTCTTTAAGTAGCTTACTACAGAAAAGGGGGTTGTGGTTCTCTTTCTATCATGTGAGTCCCAGGGATTGAGGAACGGGTGTCAGTTTGGCTGGTACACTGCCTTTACGTACTGAGGCATCCCACCTACTTATTTATCTCTTAAGACAACTTTTCTTGTAACAGCCTTTGTTTCAGTCTGAGCCAAGGGGTATTTGAGAAACAATGTGCCACAGAAACGGACTGTCAAAAACTTTCACATGGGTGGAACTGCCACACCCGTACCCTGGCTTGATATTTGTGCTGAAAGGAAAACAGAAGCAACAGTGTGAAGACTCAGGTTGACTTTTCCTAGGGCGTGGCAGTGCTGCCCTGTGAGGAGCCATTTGTCTAGTCACTTTTGAATTACAGAGCTTTCGTAACAAAAGATTATGTGTATGTACACGTGCTGATCCTCACTCAGGTTGACCCTACTATGCATGAGGACGTCCTCCCTAAGAAAGATGTTTCCAATAGCTGTGGTGATTCAGAATCCATCACTCACCTTACTATGGCAAGGAAGAATTCACCAATGTTCTAACCTTGAGGAGTAAACTGCTGTACAAGAGCATTCGAATGGCTATAAAACGCCATAGTCTTTGGTCCTGAATTAAACATACTGATGGACTGGAAGTACGAGTACTAAGATGTAGGACCATGAAAGGATGATTTGGTTTCCAGTAGAGCACACGGTCCCACACCAAGTGAAACATTTAGTAACAGCACACCCTAGCCAAAGTGTGACTTCAAAAAGTCACTTTATTGCCTTTAATAATTTCTTTAATAAACCTGCATGTGTTATTCAAGTATTTACTTTTATGTTTGAAATGTGTAGAGTGTCCTGTCGAGAATGACTGTAAAAAGTGTGAGTATTTCTGTTTTGGTCCTTGTCAGAGCTGTGAGTTTAAGTAAACCTGCCTTGCATTTGTACTCTTGTTTCTGGAAATGGCTCACATCTCAGTTTTCTCATTGGAACAATATCATGCAAGTTCAATAAACTGAACTTTGGAACCAAAGGCAGCATCTTCTTGAAAACAGGAAATGATAACATACATGGGTTCCTTTTGTGGAAATGTCAGCATCACTTTTCTAATGTACAAAGGATTTCTTTGTACATTAATTAAAGAGTAGAGGGTCATAATAAAGAGAACAACGGGGGACTAGTCTTTCAGCATTGCTGCCTGTTGTTTGGTGCCTGATCCAATAAGCCATTTTCCGTGTGTTTATTAAATCAAGCAAAACACTGTTTTGCACATTTCCTAGTCCTTCTGGAATCAAATCAATTCAAAAATACGGGAAGAAGAGAAGTGTGCAAATCACAATTTACATTGAGAAATTGATTCTTTTCCCTGAGTGCAGCCATGTTCCCTGTCAGATTGCAGGAACATCAAAGCCAGTATGAACAAGAAGAATGAAAACAGGATTTAACAACAGAAATTGAACTCTGTCTACTATGTATCATGTGTTACTATGGGGTAATAGTCTCCCAAAAGACCAACTTAATATACTGTTTTATTGATTGTTTATTGATCACTGAGCTGTCAAATATACTTACATATATGCATATACATATAGATGCATATACATATAGATGCATACATGTATTAATATATAATCTATCAATGATTTCTTAAGCAAATAAAAAAATATTTTGTTATTGGCTTGACTATTTCACAATGAAAGTTTCCAGGCAGTGCTGTAGGATTTCAGCCTCTTTGATTTTAGTCAAGTCCATTGCCTAGATCCCTGCACTATCAAGTGAATTTTGGTCTTCCTCAGACCTACATTCTATTGACTTGACTGTGTGAAGTGTGACTGATCTAGGTTCCTAATATAGACTTGTGGCAGGAATGTCCCCGTCCAAACTATTTAAATATTAGTGCAGCCGTAGGTCTGTGATTGGACAGGAAAAAGGGAGGCGGAGCTGAGAGAGAGAGAGGGGGGGGGAAGGGGAGGGGCAGGAGGAGGGGGAGAGGGGAAGGGAAGGGAAGGGAAGGGAAGGGAAGGGAAGGGAAGGGAAGGGAAGGGAAGGGAAGAGAAGGGAAGGGAAGGGGGAGAGGGAAAGAGGAAAGGAGAGGGGGAGAGGGGAGGGGAATCAAGATGGAAGACAGACAAACAAGGAGAAGATCCTGAACCAGCGTGGCTTTAAATAGCCATAGGTAGATATGATATCATAAAGGATAGAATATTTGGGATAACTTGTCTAAATTGTGTGGGTGTCTTGTGTATTGAGAAATTATTGATATATAAATCTGACTGGTTAACTATAACCTTAAGAATTTTGATTTTCCAGTTTACTGGGTATTGTGATATCTAACCGCAAGGTTGGAGGTCATTGCATGGGGCTAGGCCTGAAGCCGTGGGGGCAGAAGCAGCCAACATCTCAAGAAGGGAGGGGGGGCGGCACAGGGTCTGATGAGATAAGAACATTCCACTGGGGCCTAGTGGCCCACCCATGCTGGCAGTAGCTCAGGAACAGAAAGGTCATGCTGGGGCAGAGAGCTGGAGGCAGTAGCGCGGGAATCCTGGCGGTTCTGTTTTTAGTATTTCCCCGCAACGTAGAATGGATGTTTATATTCTTAATTCTTTTTTATAATCTAAGCATGAACACTTAAGGAATTAATTTTTTCTCTTGTAGAAATTTGAAGAACTATTTTAGGGTTTCTAATCTATTTTATATAATGTTATAATGTGTGTATTATTCAAAGGATTTTTGTTTGGGATAGGTAGTTTTTGAGAACAGATGCTGTTTCACTCTTTTTTAAAAAATGGAGTCTTTCACTGGGTACAACAGAAGAGCCAAAAGTAAATAACGGTGCTTAAAATTCATAAAAGAGTTTACTGGCCAATATACATTAAGAAATGCAGCGATTATCTATTTAAGTGTATTTTGAATAAGAAAAATGCACATAAAATAGTAAAAGGTACTTTTTTTTTTAGTTTTTAGGAGTTTTTCACATAAAATGATGATTGAAGACATTTTTGAGAACCAAATTGGCATATAACATATCATGAGAGAAGAATCATTTAAATCATAATCCGGGGATAATCATACTATTTGGGTTGTGTTTATTTGACAAGTACTTGGAATTATGAGAGACCACCATGCATGATTCCATATACTGCTGTATATATTTTCTGCCCACCTCCCAAATACACCCTTCACCTTGCTCAGTGACACTGAAAGTAAGTGTGTGGCATAGCTCAGCAGGCTTTTCTGACATCCGGTTTCCTACATTTTATGCCAAAGCGTGCAGCAGCCAGACGGAAAGCGATTCGCGTGAGTTCCACATTGAGTCCTTTGCTCAGCGTTCGCGGCATCCCTTAATGGTACCAGTTTCCATCAGAGGATCCTGTCTCCCTTCCCTGATGTTGGAACCTTCTCCTTCAGTGGATTTGTACACATGGTAAGAGCATCCACTCTCCGACTCCTACAGTTCTAGGAGATGCCTTGTGATTTGCTAAATCCCGTCTTTCACAAGCAACCCCTTCCTTGGGCTATTCATTAGTTACAGAATCAGAATGGCTCACATGTTTCCTTTCAGTGCTTGGACTGGTATGCATGGAGAGCGATATAATAAATCGAAGCCTCCTCCAATTGCAAATATTCTTGGTTCTAGTTTAGTAAGTCAGCAGAGTTGAAATGGTCAAGGAAACGAAGTGAATCACTTATGGAGAAACGGCTTGAGTGAAGAGAAGTTCCTTATGCTACTGTAGGGAGTATGGAATCCTGTCTGCGCATGTGTTTCATCACACCCCAGTTAAGGAACACTTGAAGACACCCTTCTGTGGATTTTAAACTTTAGGTGATACTTGATTCACTAAACATATTCAGTCTTCCCACGGTGACTAAATTCTGGGAGGAATAAAAACATAGTCTAAGTTGCTTTGGACATTTCTCCTCATCTCTGAGGGTTGTGTTCTTGGTAATTCTGTCTGAGAATTCAATACAAGAAGGAAGAGCTGAGTAGGTCAATGTATTGTCAGGACCTTCTCTGCCTACTAGTTTACTTCTCTATATATTTCACCATTCTTGAACTCTATGAAATTGATGAAAAATCCTATCGGGATTCCTGTCCTCACGTCAATGCTGTCCTCTTCAGCATCAATGACCTCTGCTAAGAATTCTAGCTCCTACACTACTAGTCTGCCTTAGGTCTTCACCAGTGGCTAAATGTTCAGTTGAAAATATTCTCCCGAAGAGGCTAACTCTGCATTTCCCTTCCCTGTGCTCATCATCAAAATTAGATTTACTTCCCAGTGTTGCCTTATCCCTGTGCTTAAACTGAACGCTAAAGGCATTCTCATTGACAGAATTAGAAGTATCATTACACGTATGTTTCTTAAATTCAAAGACTTGACACAGATATTTATCAAATACCAGATAAGAAGCTATACTACGGTGTGTTCCTTAAATTCAAAGACTTGCCACAGATATTTATCAAATACCAGATAAGAAGCTATACTACATGAAAGAGGAGTATATGAACAAGAAAAAAAAGAAAAAGAAAAAGAAAAAGAAAAACGGTACTAAGTGTAACAAGAGATATTTAGAAAAAGCCGCGGTGCCGGCAGGCTGACGAAACGGCAGGGATACTCTGCTTAGCCCACACCACCATGTTCCGTACTAGAAGCAACCAGAGGTCAAGCACACTGCAGGTAGACCCACGAGATGCCAGCATGGCCATGGCACGGAGGCTGGCTCTGCCAATCCACCACGCTGCCCCCACAAAGCTCAGCTGAGCCCCAGACAATACCCGCCATTCTCGCTGTACCCAGTAGAGTGATGACTCTTAAAATGTAAAGATTATCCAATGAATATATATATTTGTAAATGCTCAATTAACAAGATGCCCACACAATTAGAATTTTTACCCAGTATCTAACCTTTAGATATAAATTGTCACCCAGGACTGCTTTCGACCCATCCGTCTTCCTCCACGGTTGCTTGCCCTCTCCTTTTCTTTTCCTCTTCCTTCTTCTTCTCACTCTTCACTCCTCCCAGGGTTAGCTCCTCCTCTATTACCGAGCTTTATTGCAAATATAATGTAGCAGAAAATTATCTTGTTACAACTAAGTGTCTGCCAAATGTCCCAAGAAGAAGGCTAACAGTGCGGGTCATTTAGGAGTCTTGACAATTCCTTTCTATAGTCACAACTAACCATTCCACTCCATCCTTCCTCTGGCAACTATTCTCTACTTCAGCACACAACTCACAACCTTTAATGGCTGTCTCCTTTCAAAATGGTTTTTAAAATTCTGGTTGCCGTATGGAACTACTCAAAATCAAGGACACCAGTCAATCCAAGATTAGTTTTCGTCCCTTCAGATGATCATTATAAAGTTTGTTCTCTTTTGGATGGCCAGGATTCCACTGCAGGCTCAGCCTACTTTGATTACCATCTTGTCTGGTGCTGTCATTTCCAGCTGATAGAAGAAAGATATTCCCACCAAGAGCCAGACCAAATGCCAATTTTCTCACCAAATTATTCCCACTTCATTGCGTGTTCATTTGTTACTGAAGTTTACCGTTAGCCAGCCTCAAAAGCGTGGTTATATGCCTTCCCACTTAGAGTCTAACTTCTAAGGTGAAAAGATCAAACACATTCCAACTCCTAGCTCAGTGGTGTCTAGCAGAGGGCTTTCTTCAGCACATGTATTTTGAGATCAGTAAATATCTCTGAAACAAAATGACTTCTAGTGCTGTAATTAAACTTGGTGTGACCTTCCTTTAGATGGAGAAAGGAAGTGAGCTATGCGACAGGAAGGGTATTCGAAAGTTAGGTAAATTTGCAAGTTTTAACCTTCACAGTCTTGATTTAAGTTAAAAAGCACTTTTTTCCCCCTTAATATCCACAGAAGCTTATGTTTGCCTTCTGCTCCTTCTCTTGCTTAGTGGAATTATTCTCCAAACCTGCAAAAGACAACTTAGGTGAGGTTATCTCTTTTTCATACCTTGTGGATTTCTCTTTTAAAAAGATAAAGTTTCAAAAATTATCTGCCTGCTTTTTAAAATTATTATGTTAAGCAAATCCAAAAAAATGTATGTGTGTAAGATACAATATTCGCAATCCACAAATTAAAAGTCCCCTTTGTTCTAATTATTAAATTTTGAAAATACTAAAGGGGTTTTTAAAAACACATCTAAGGATGTTCCTTTTCAAAAAAATAATTCTCCAAAGGTACCTATAGATTTATTGAAATATTTATGATAAAACGAAACCCAGAGGCTTTATGTTGGTGGCATCAGAAAAAGGTTGTGTGATAGGCAGGGTCTGATTCTTGGGGTGAATTATTAAAAATATATTCTTCTGTACAGATCAAGAATTGAGAGATCAAGCAGTACAGTTCAAAAGTTGAAAGAGATTAGATAAAAGATGGGTGTGCAGGAAAGCCCAAGGAAGAGATGAAACAACTGTGGGGTTGGACAGAGACTCTGCCATGATCTGTGTGCATGAGAACTCGCATTTCAAAAGAGAGCATCTGTGTGCACAATTAATGTCAAATATTAAATCTGCAATTATTCCATAAAAATCCACATGGCACTTGTTTGATATCACTCTATTGGCAAAAACAAATTTTGACTAATTTGAGCATTTATCAAAGTCTTATTTCATTTAATCCAAATAACGTCCTCATGAAGAACATTCTGCTATTCCTAATATTTTACAAAAAAAGAAAGCAGAGAAGACAGGGAGTTCATGTAAGTGTTCTTCCTATGATGAAATGTGAGATGTACTGCTTTTACATTTATATTAAATATTTGAAAACTGGTAACTAGGTTTGTCTGTAGAAAAAAAATGGACATATTCTCTGCTGTACTTGGCAAATGGATCTCTTTACTGTCTGGTGTTTATATTTAAATGAAAAAAATGTTACCACAAGGTCATGTGCTTGAATGCTTGGTTGGTCTACAGTTTGTGGCACTATTTAGAGAGATTATGAAACTTTATTAAACAGATGCTTCTGTAGAAAATATGTTACTAGTGGTGGCCTTGGAAGGTCTGTAGCCTTTTCCCAGTCCCTGAATTCTCCCTATTTCTCTCCCTGTCTTTGTCCTTGTCCCTCCCTCCTTCCCTCTCCTTCCTCTCCCTCTCCATCCTCATCCATCTCTCCCTCCCTTCCCCCTTTCTCTGTTTCCTATGTACAAATGATGTATAATCAAACAACTTTCTGCTCCTGCCACCAGCTGTTGTCCTCTCTGAACCACTATCAGTGTATAATCTCCCGAATCTATACAGCAAAATAATTCTTCCTTCTATAAAGTATTCTTGGTCATGGTGATTTATCACAAAAAAGAGGCCTCCACATGACTGTTTTCTAACAAAGGCAGTGTTTCAGGTCACCAGGCATTGTACCAGTATATTAGTACCAGTGTATTAACTATCCCCCTTTCCAATAGTCTGTTGATCAGTTAGATAATGCCCATTGTCATGCAGGACCAAAAGAAATTTACAACATCATGGTTAGGTTGATAGGACAAAGAAGCCATTCTGAAAGTACATTTGGTTCAGAGGGTTCTAAGTATTAAACTATTGAACATGCCCATCTAGATTTTTTTTCCTCAGAAAATCAAGTTCCTCTCCTCAGTGTAATCTTTGACCTTGGCAAGATGATTGGAGTTGAAACTCAGCTTTCTATAGTCCTCAGGTACCCTTAATACTTGAGCTCTGGGCCAATCCTTTTTGCCCTATTATTTGTTAGATATAAGAATGTTTTTCTTTACTATTTATAGCAATTCTTGGGAGACAATAAAGTGTGAGTATTCAACAGTAAGCATTCTTGATTAGCAGAATAGCAACATCACTGTTTGGAAATTAGCGAATTTGGATTAGTTAGCTTCTAGCAAAAAAAAAAAGCATTCTTTGATCACGGTATTGGGTATTGCTTCATGTTGTATATTGACAAGAAAGGATAAAACAGAAGGAGAAGAGCTACATGTAGATTCAGACTTTTTAAACAGGCACTTGAATGGCAAATATCTGGTAGAAATGAAAGGCTCTTTAACACGTCACAGTCTTCAGATACACCAGAAGAGGGCACCAGATCCCGTTACGGATGGTTGTGATCCATCATGTGGTTGCTAGGAACTCAGGGCTTTTGGAAGAGCAGTCAGTGCTCTTAACCACTGAGCCATTTCCCCAGCCCCAAATAATCTTTTAAGAATAAAATTCCATTGGCCAGTAATTCTTCTAGGAAAATATAGAAGGGTTGAAAATATTTTGTTAAATGAAAAAAATCTCTGTGGTATTCCTCCTGTGTGCTATGTTAAAAAATAAGAAGTTATGTATCTGGAGAAAGATAAACTTGATAAGCATAGTCGAGGAGATATATTTGGTGGTTAAGAGTACTTTAATGAAGCAGCCTGCTTTGTCCTGTGGCTTTCTGCAGCCTTCCTCAACTGAGTCAGCTTAACAAGAAATTTGTTAGTTGGCTAACTTTAGAGTTCAAATTTGTCCAGAGTTTAATGACTACAAAGACAAGTGAGATGTCACATGTTTCTTAAAGATTCTGTTAGGAAAAAACAAAATGGAAAGATACTCATGGATTGACAGGTAATTGACAATTGTAAACATAACCATGGTTTCATAAAAAATAGTTAAACATACAAAGTAGAGATAGATGTCCTTGTGGAAACACTGTTTGAGTATAGATACCAGGTACTTCAAAGTACAAGGCTGGTGTGAGAAAAGGAATCAACATAGATGATTTAGTCAATGAACCCTCACTGACACATAATCAAAACAACAGTGAATTTTGTTCTTCTGGTCAACCGCAGCAGTATTCAGGATCATGAATAGATTTTGCTCTACCAGAAACTGGTCAGCTTCTTCATGCTGTTCTCTCTTCACTTTGTTCTCTCTTCCTGTTCTTTCTTTCTTTCTTTCTTTCTTTTGTTTTTTTTCGAGACAGGATTTCTCTGTGTAGTCCTGGCTGTCCTGTAATTCACTCTGTAGACCAGGCTGGCCTCGAACTCAGAAATCTGCCTGCCTCTGCCTCCCAAGTGCTGGGATTAAAGGCGTGCGCCTCCACTGCCCAGCTCTCTCTTCCTTTTCTAAGTGACTTTTCAGTGACTTTCCACAGCTTTCCTGTGCAGTCCTTTTCTATCAAAGTTGGCCCTAAGATTTCATCTACACATATGGACTCATGCATATCTACATTGTAATCGTTCTCAGACTTCCCCCCTTCTTCAGTCACTTCCTATGAATTCCAGACCCATATATCTAATTAGGTCATTCATATGGTTGTTTTATGTTTTCTTCAACTTCTTTACAATGAAATTCATCATCTTCCTATGATCCTGGTCTTCTTTAATGCTTTCCTTTAGAATTAGGTCATACTCAGAGAAGTCAGATGTTTCATCTTCATGTAAAGCACACTCAAATGAACTCACAGTCATCTTAGAGATATGGTCTCTATTTTCTTACTCCATGCACTGGTGTTAAGAATCAGTAAGTTCTGTAACCCAGACCCTTAAAGTGAGTGTGGCCCTCAGTCTCCCATTGTCACTATCCATTAATCAACAGTTTCCTTTAGAATGCCTGCCCTTATAGATGCTTACATCTCTGCAGATCTCCCACCACCAGCACTGTTTTCATGGAAACCCACAACAATTCTTAAAGTCACAGCTTCTCTTTTCTTTTTCGTTTAAATCAATCTGCTCATGCAAATTAGATCACATCTCACCTCCGATTTAAAACTTTTCATAACTTCTGGTTATTCTAAGAACTAATCAAGACCAAAGAGGTCTCACTCCCTAAATTGTGTGCCTGTCTGGTCATCAGCTTGATTTACCTTATACTTTATATTGCTTTGGTTTCTGTGAACAAGGCTTCTTTTTAATGGATTATTATTTTTCTCTTTTCCATTTTTTTCAAGCTTGATTTTATTCTCATTTCTCATCTCATCTTGGGTAAATTTCACGTGTTTTGCTGTATTTGAAGTTTATGTGGTTCGTGGGGCTGAGCCTTTGCACTGTAGTTGATGTGTCACTAGATTTGGGTTATTTTGTAATCATAGGTGAGGTCATGTGTCCCCCGGTTATAAACAGTTAAGGTTATTTGCTCAGTGAAACTTTCCAAATTCCAATTTAGTAATTAACTGTTTAATATACATCTCTCTATTTGTCTCAGGGTTTGGTAGCAACAGGTCCACAAATATCTTTTCTTTGTTTCTGTATTTTAGAGATTTTATCATCTTTTATATGACAAATATAGGCTGAAAAAAATAAGTGAATGGATAAATAAACTATTTCATGCTCAGATGAGTGAGCTGAGCTAAGTACACAGTGTAGGTAGTTCCACAGTTAGTGTACCAGTATTCTTACGCTTGTCTTTGTGTGTCAGATGGGAGAGGACATTAACGTAGAGTCCTGTTTAAAGCAGAACACTCAACAAACTCTCATTCTCAGCATGTTGACCAGTAATGAGTCTCTGCATTGACTACTGTCTTATGTAAAAAGGTTGGAATCAACATAGGTCTATTAAAATAAATATGAATGTTTAGAAGGCAGTATCACAATATATCTAGTTAGAAAAGTAACAGTTGCAAGTTCCCTAATAGTTTTGACCATAGACCAGGTTTGTCATCGTACATATGAACTCTTTCTGGTGGAGTAGGTCTTACATAAAGTCAGTAAGTGCTTGGTTACCCTCATACCAGTCAAGCCTCTATTGGAACAGTGGGCCTATCTTGCCTGGATAGTCTATTATAGCATTTGGAATTTAAGTTGATGGTATGCTTTTCCCTGTGTCCTGTTCTGTAACAGAAGTCTGTGTGTTTCAACAATGGAGTCTTATCATCTAATTTTGGTGGACTCAGAACCATCTCATCCTTGGTACTAAGATGCATTTAATAACCCATGTATTCTGAGGGACATTGTATACCCAAAAATGGGTAACTTGAATAAGTTCCTTCTTTAAAAATATTTTAAAAATTAGTTTACAACCTAGTTTTGTATATCTTAGTCTTGGTTGGCACCCTTAGTCCATATGCTTCTCTGACTTCTAGGTATCCACTTAGATAATACAGGGAATAAGGACTCTGAATAAGAATGTAAATTGACAAATTTGACAGTGTCTAGAAAAAGAATTTAAGTCTATAATTCTACTTCTTGGAATCACTCTGAAAAATTAAAAACCCATAGGAACATGAATAGAAAGGTTATCATTAATATTTTATTACCGAGGACCTAAAAATCTACCTACAGTTTTGAACAGGGGGCTGGAATAACATCTTAGTTTATATTCATGTATGTTCTGAAGTACACTTCAGTTATTAGACAGGAATAATGTACACATCAACAAGCTTCTGCGCTCCAATTCAACACAGACATTTTCTTTTTCCCCGATGTATCACCAGGGAACAGAAAATGGCCTTGAACATTGTCTATTTAGGTGAATACATTTAATATTTATTATCATGAAACGTTATCAGAAAACATATGAAGTAAAGATGAATTAAATTCCATAATAATTCACAGGAAGACATCTAATTTATGCTCAATGAAATAAAAGTATAAATAAAAAGCCAGAGTGCTACCCTTTAAGCTGCCTCTGTGGACTGGGGATTAAGGCAAGAACAGTCATACTCCTTGTGCTTAGTTAGCTATTGCTTGCCTCTTTTGGAACAAGTAGGTATTCATGCATCATTTAAAAATCATCACGATTCATTTGAAAATCATTTGAAATTATAATATAAAGTGGGGCATTTATATTTTGAGCAGGGAAAAGTAATATTAACTAAAACTGTATGCTGCTCACGATCCGTCCACTTCTTAAATAATTTCCCTGTATTAACTCACCTATTCCAGGCTCTTTTAATCCCCGTGAGAGAAGTACCATTTTGCAGATAAGGACACCCGGGACACAGTGATTATCTGAAGTCATGAAGTTTACATGGTGGTTAATTCACAAGACCAACCCAGACATTCAGCACCCAGGTTCTGTACTTGTGACCACATCTATGTTTGTTTGACTGTAATCATTTTACCAAGCCAATGACAACTTGATTGAAACAATGAAAATAAATATAGTGATTGTAAATGTATCAATTATGATAGCAAATTTAGAAATTAAATATTGTAATATTTAAATTTATTATCAGGATTATGAAGGCTTTCGTGCATGCTGATTTGTGTGTGTGTGTGTGTGTGTGTGTGCGTGTGCGTGTGCGTGTGCGTGTGTGTGTTGTGTGAGTGTTTGAGGAGAATGAAGTATAGAATCTGTAGGAGAAAGTTAATAAGAACGTTAGTGTAGCAGGAAAAACTCTATAAGGAAAAGTATACCCAAATCCAGAACTGGAAAGAAAGACAGCAATGCTTGATAGTTAGTAATAATCTTGATAGATAGTGCCATCAAAAATGCATAAATTATGTAGTTGACATCATTTGGTAATAATTATTATTGTTGTTACTATTACTATTAATGTGACAATAGGATAGTGGGATTTATTCTTAGAAATGCTGAGTCCTGATGTTGTATATAGGGCCTAGTTCATGGTCATCTTGTCATCTACAAGGCCTGATGCACAGACCTCCAAACAAAGCACATTCTGGTGCACATTCACACAATTTTGATACGAACACCATTTATTTGTTTGACTAGAAATTTCTCTTTTATACTTAAATTGGCAGTTTTCTATAATTTATTTTTTTTATTTCTACTGAATTGATTTAACAGTTCTCAGGGATACACCTCACAACCCAGTACCTCCTAGACCAGCATACTTCATCTGCAGTGATGCAATCTAGGCAAGTACTTAACCATTGAGCCATATCTCAAGTCCTAATCCCCTGACATTTTAAAAGGAAAATGGATGCTACTTCCTTCATATAATTTTGCTTGAATAGTACCAAGAAACAACATCAATAAAATACGGCTTTTGTTTGGTCGATTTTTGTTCTTTGCCATCCGTTGGTCCTACGGTCATTTTGTACAACCATACTTACTACATAGCTCAATCGTTAGTTAAGGCAATTAGATATTTACCTAAATAAATGTGATTGACTCTTCAAAAATTTAAAGCTTCCTTTTATTGATCCTTGTTTCCTAAAAACCATCACAATATACAGCCAAGGAGGTGCTTCAAGCAGAAATCAAATGAAAGAGCGAGTATAATTTAATGTAGTTGCAATAATTGATTGTCACCTTATTAAAATAATGATTATGTCTTCCAAATTTAATGGGTGAAATAAAACGCTAAAGGTTATTGAATATGTTATGATGGCCATTCTAAATCACATACATGCATGTGTCACACACACCTACCTGCACAAAATATCTCTCTTCACTCTTAACCCAGATAACATGAGCAATTTATACTTACCAAAAAAATAAGGCTTGGGAAGGTCAGGTTGACCAATGTCAAACACATAATAAGTCTCAAAAGTGGGCTTTAATCTCAGGCTTGTTTTCCATTAAGGTTTTGGTTTCACTGAGAGAAAATAGGAAGCAGTGATGACGGGAAGCAAAAGCAAGGTGGGATTAGAAGGATCTACTGATTAGAGAGCTATGATTTCTACCACAGCTCTCACAAAACAGTGTGATGACTCTAGTACATCTCATCCTGGCACAATGTCCTTGCCAACATTTCTAAACGAACCTGGGGATAAACCATTGACTTGTCTCAATGTATTTACACAGAATACTAAGCAGACCTTGTTCACTTCAAAGTATGCTCTGTTGTTTCACCTGAAACTCGACTTGATTTTGTCTAAGCATAGACTGAGAGACCTATAATCATTTTATTTCCTGATTAGGAAGATAGTGACTATGCCTAGGATACAGAATACGGTAAGTCCATTTGCTAGCCATTGTCTTTCTACCTGGGAAAATGCACACTAAGAGTAAGTCATTTGAGGCCATGAAGTTCCAGACAGCTTTCTCCATCTATGTTGTGAGTGATTTTGTAGAAAACGTTCTTAAGAAGAGCTGACTGCAAGAAATTCCTTTTAAAGAGCAGTGACAGCCAAGCCCAGATTGTCTTACTTGCTGATGTTTTATACTTCAATAACTATTGCAGTTGAATGATGACCAGGATGAAAAAAAATTTCCAGAATGTTCCATCTTTCATCATTGTCTGAGAGCATATTCTGAGTTACTCTGGGACGTAAGAAGGAGGTGGCAAATCATTTTAGTGACGGCTGAGACCCAGTGGATCACATGTGATAGAGTTTTTCTTTGATTACCACATGGTAAGAAAGAGCTGCATCAAGCAATGTGAGGTGACTACCCCACAAATATTCTGGGAAAGACGGTGTATTTATTTTCTTAATAATTGATCAAAACCAGTTCTTCCTCTCATAATGTTTCTATTTCACCTACATTGTGCTTATTTATTTATTTGTTTATTATTTATTTATTTACTGGCTGACTTGGTGCAATAAATAATAATAATAATAATAATAATAATAATAATAATAATTGATCCTGATCATTTAGTAAAGCACTAAATATTTTGAAGTTATTTTATGGATGAGTTGAAAGAAAAATAAAAAAAGAAGGATAGATGAAACATGAAAGAAAAAAGAAAGAAAGAAAGAAAGAAAGAAAGAAAGAAAGAAAGAGAAGGGAGCGGTGAGAAAGGAAGGATGAAAGAAAGAATAAAAGAAAAAATGAAAGAAACAAAAAAGGAAGAAAGAAAGAGAGAGAAAGAGAAAGGAAAAAAGAGAAAGAAAGAGGTTAGGTGTTATACTAAATTTTGCCTTGGAACAATATGATTTTGAAAGTAAGCCAAATATTTTGTTTATATTGGAAAGGTTTGTGGAGACACAGTTAACTGTGAATAGAATTCAAAACAACACTCAGGAAGAGAGGGGAAGAGAGCTATTCCCTTTGGTCAGAGGCTATTGTGTCAGCAATTGTGCCAAGTCAATCAAAAAGAAGAAAGGGAGAGTGAATGCCAGTCAGAGAATGGAGCTGTCAGGCTGATTGACTAGGTGGCGAGATAAAATTTAAGATGTTCTATGTCAAAAGATAAATACTTTTTGTCTGAGTGCTGAAGAAAATAATAATTGTAACAACATGAAAATCATTTTGGAATCATCATTATTGAGTAATGTAAAGAAACTAAATTAATTCTGCATAAAATTAAAAACAACACAAGAGATTGTCTAAAAGCCCTGCACACCGCTGAGAGAGCGGTAGAGGAACTCAGATTAATTTCAGTACTGTATATGTGCTTTCGTGGCCTCTTTTTCTCTCTTTTTGACAACTTTGTTAAATAAGCGACTTGTCAAACCCACTAGTTCTGTTTTAGTTACAAAAAAAAAATGTGTTTCAGGTGAACTATTTGACCTATGGGAAAAACATTTTAGGAATTGCAATACTGGGAACATTATTTTCCCTGTGGATTTGAAGAATAAGACTGACAACAACAGGAAACTGTAATTGGTTTACTTCAACTGTTATTTATGTGGCTAATTATTGCTGTGTTTCTTCTGAACTGGCTCCAGTTGCCTTCTGCCATGATGCTGAGAGGGTATTAGACACCATGCTAGTAAGAAGTAGGTCTGCTTGGGGCAATTAATGGCCAAAGAAGTTCAGAATCCTGAAAATTTTCTGTAAGTAGTTTCTCCTTTCAGTCCATTTATATCTTAGCTTGAAGTTCACGTTCTAATTCTTTTTTGACCTGTGGAGTTCTTGATTAACCTATATCATGAAAATTTAATTAAAATGGGGTTTTCATTGCTTTTCCTGCTCCTTAGTAGATTTCAATCATTATGTCAAAAAGGTTTTGTTCTTATATTCAACATTTGCGTTTCCCATGAGTAATCACATGCAAAAATAATCCTCATGCCTTATTGTTAATTTTTAGCAGGTATGACATAGGCAGCCATGGCTACTGTGTGCTTGTGTGTGACTATGCTACAGCCATACAACAGAATTCATATGACTTTCCATCCTCCAGTTCTAACCATCTTTCCACACTGTTTTCTTTGATGTTTCCCTGGTTTTGAGGATGGGTAGTATATAATATATATATATTAAGTTGAACAATGTCTTCATGGGACTTGGTTGAGCCTCTTGGTTCAGTCTTAACACCTTTGGAAGTCTAAATGAACCTGCAGCTGACTTTCCAGGAAGCCATGTGCTGCATGCAAATCACTTCCTCTTCTCTTAACTTCACCTCTTCTCTCAAAGTGCCACCGGGGAATGCATCTCCACCGAGTTTCTGTTCTCCATGTTTTAGTGTGTTGATATGTTTACGGAAATATTTTAAAGAGCATTTACAGCCTCCTGTTTCCCTCATACCATTGTTTATTATATCATACATTTTTAAAGGTATTTCTAAAACATATATATATATATATATATATATATATATATATATGTGTGTGTGTGTATATGTATATGTGTGTATATATATACCTACATGTGTGTATATATGTTTATGTATATATATATATGAATATCTCTATATCTATATCTCTATATCTATCTATCTATTTATCTATCTATCTATCTATCTATCTATCTATCTATTTATCTAAATCTGCTGTTGTCTCCTGCATAGACTCTGATTGATGTTTATGTGAACACAGTGTTCCACCAACCACGAGAAAAAGAAAATGAAAAAAAAAAAAAAAACAAATCTCTAAGTTGCATTCACTGTAACAAGAAGTGTGTGTGTGTGTGTAGGTTTCTCTGGCAAGAGAAGAGTTTAAAGAATGAATGTTAGCATTTCAAGTGCACATTGTATTCATCATGGAAAAAGAGGGTGGAAAGATGGTCAGAACTGGAAGATGGAGAGCGTTGTGAAGTTCTGTCATGTGGCTGTGGCATGGCCAGCACAATAATGAACACACAGCAGGTATGCCTACTAAAAAGTAACTGTGCCATATGAGGATTGTTTTGTGTGATTACATGGGGGGAACACAAAGGTTGACTGTAAGAAATTTGTTTGGAATTCTCTTTGTCCTCACTTACAATAAATGTAAGTTCACCACTTATATTTATTATCTGATTAAGTTTTAGAGTAGAAATCAATTCAAATATCTTGAAAACTGATTTTTTATAACTATGCGGTTTTTCTCCTTTAACTTTGGAGAACTGTGTATTATTATGTGGCCCGTGCAATCGTCTCGCTGGCAAGAACGCACACGGGCACCAAGCGTTTATTGCGATGAAAGGAGGAAGAGAGCGAGACCCAAGATGGCGCTGCTTTATATACACCCTAGGGTGGCGTGGACATATCTGATTGGCTGCTTGCTCAAACCCCGCCCCCCCATGACGCCCCGGGTGGGCTGGGCGGTGACTTGGTGCACTTTCACCACTTGCACATGCGCAATTTACTTGTTTACCCACGGCAATGCTGGGTGCCAGCACCATCTTGTAATGGCGAATGCTGTCACCACTCACTGCAGCTTTCTACATTATTAAATCTTTATTATTTATATGTTATTAAGTTATTTATGTATGAAATGAAACATACTCACTAGATATGGTAAATTCACCACTGTGATTCCATGGAAGCTGTGTGCTATCTTTAATACAGTGTAGATTCCCTTAAAGAAATCAATACTCTACTCTAATTGTAGTGTGTTATTGTTAGGGTCCTGGGAATGAAGATTCTTTGGTTTAGGCCTCTAAGAAAATTTGCTATTTATATAAATGTTCCCAGT
Organism: Rhabdomys pumilio; assembly: GCA_030674055.1. Classification (NCBI taxonomy): domain Eukaryota; kingdom Metazoa; phylum Chordata; class Mammalia; order Rodentia; family Muridae; genus Rhabdomys; species Rhabdomys pumilio. Next base: position 10,672,760 of record JANHMN010000001.1, read on the forward strand.
TTCTTCTTTTATAAAATGAGATTAAATTAAATTACTCTCAGATCTTTTCAGATATCTGAAATATCAATTACATTGTACTCTATCCCTGATTTTTATGGACTCCTGATGAAATAACATTTTGGTGCATCTTAAATACACATATTATAAAAAAAAAAAAAAAAACAACAAATTGTATGGTCTGTGAGGGTGCAGGTCAAGCCAAGAACCTGAAATACATTTATTTTATACTATATAAGTTAGAGTCACTGCTTGGTATCATATTGACAACTTTGCCTGTTTTACTTTGCACATGCTCACTTTGCAAAGACATCCAAGTTCACAGCAAAGAACAAATGATTAACCAAATAACTTTGCCAAATTATTCTGTCTTTGCTCTGAGAACTCATGTTAGTTGCTCTTGATTAAAAATGGAGATAAAACTAATTGTCTGGGTTTTGATAGGGATTTCACAAGCTTAGAAGGTTTTATTAGCTAATCCAAACAATGTCTGTGTTAGACAGTTTGTGATGTCTCTTCTTCTTCCCCACCACTAATCATCTTGACTGGAGACAATGGACAGTATATTAAGAAGAAAACACAAGATCAGAGAGCCTGACATTCTTTTTTACATGGAGTCCACATTCTTTGTAGCTTCGCTTGTGTCCCAATAATGAGGAGAAAGCCTATACTGCACACCATGAACTGCCTGTCTCTTCCAGAGAACATCTTCCAGCCATGTGTCTTGTAGTGGAGTGGAAGTACCTTACCATTCGTATGACCTGGCCTGCCACACAGGCTCTCCTGCAGGACCAGCTCATGATAAAAACATGCATAGATGCGGAAGTATGACAATCTGCAGATGTGAAATCTCTGAGTACTGTAATGGATCATACTGAAAGCAGTGGAATAAAGATAGTGATTCAGATCTGAGGAAAGCATTGAAATTGAAGCCTAGAAAAGCTAGAAAAACTATGTGTAGTTGGATGCCACAGATGTCAGCTTCGGCACACAAGAAGTACTGTGGCACAGCGTTCGCTCCGAAGCCTTCACCAATTGAATCTTCTGGCTGACTTCCCAGAGTCCATGAGTATTACAGTCATGCAAGGAAGGCTCTAGTCCATTCCTCTGAACCTATTCCTGCCAATATCAAAGAAGCAACAGCAGCAATAAAAACTGTCGGGATGGGAGAAGTTACATGGACAAACTTAGGAAGGTAATTGTGGAATGTAGGCTAGAAAAATTTTCATGTGCCGAAGTAGTAGACTTACGCATTCACCTGAAGTCTTCCAAAGTAGTGAAGGCATCGAGGAAGAAATACTGTTCTTCATGCAGGTGCCTATTTCAAAGGAAAAGAAGTACTTAAAATATTGTGATACAATGGGTACTATTTTAAATGACTTTCTTATTCCCAAGAAATGTATATTAAAATAGAAATGGAAAAACATTAACAAAAGAAGTTAGCAACTTTCATCATATTTTAAAACCCTTTTAATTGTTATGTTTTTAGTTTGAATATATCTGTATTCACAGGCCACAGTGCACACATGAAGGTCAGAGACAATATGAGGGAGTCAGTTCTCTCTTTTCACAAAGTGGGTGCCAGTAGTTGAGCTCAAGCTGATACCTTTGGAGGCAATTGCATTTTCCCACTAAGCCATCTCTCTACCCTCCTTACTGTGTGTTTAAACACACAGCGCAGGAGGCTGGAGAGGTGTTCAGCTGTTAAGAGCACTGGTTGCTTTTGCAGAGGAGTGCATTTGGTGCCCAGAACTCATATGGTGACTCATATCCATCCATATCTCCATTCTAGAGACCTAACTCCCTCTTCTGACCTCCACAGCATCAGACATACACATAAAATAAAACACATACATTTACAATCATTTAAACTGCAATACATACATACATACATACATACATACATACACACACATATATATATATATATCACTTTAAAAATACAGGCATACTAATAAGCCCATTCTCTTTTTTTAAAAGAAGACAAGAATATAATGTCAAAGATTTGTCATCATGATCTATTCTTATATCTTAGAAAATTATTGCTATTGTGTAATATGTTTCTCAATTTGTGTGTGATGATGCTGAGTATGCGTGTGTGTCTGTCTGTTTTTCTGTCTGTGCACATATGAAAATATTTAGAAGATAGGGGTCATTGATAGCTGTCTTTGTTCATAGCTCTCCTGCATATTCTTTATGACATGACAACATGTCTTAGTGAACCTGCAGATTGATAACTAAGCCAGAATATCTAATGGGCTAGAATGACTCTGCATGCCTCTGCCCTCGAACCCTTAGGTCACGGTGTGCACATCTCTACCCATTTTCTGTGTATCTGCCCACTTCTCGCACTCTCCTGCAGCCAATACTTTTATCCACTAAGTCATCTTTTAAGCCCACATGATTCTGGATTTGAAGACGCCCTAAGAAGCATGAGTACCCAAGTATCTGCATAAAAAACATTTAAAATTTTTCATGTTTATTTATTTTATGCATATGGGTGTCTTGCTTGCATGTCTGTCTCTGTACCACGTGTTTCTGGTACCAATGAAGGTCAAAAGAGGGAATGGAATTCCAGACCTCTGGAAGAGAAATCACTACCCTTAAATACTGACCTATGTCTCCAGCCCTGGAGTACATTATTGTTGAATATTTCTCTATCAGAGCCTAATTAGAGGCCTTTCCATTATAAATACTTTCCCTGATCCACTTCATACACATGTTACTAAATTTGTTATTTACTGATAAGACTACCCCACTTGATACTTTCTAGATGTGTTATATAACAGTTCTGATTCTTTAAAAATTATAAAGTTTACAAAATAATTTCTACTTCTGTTTTGGGGTGCCTCAATATATACTATGACAGGCTACCAAAACAATCAGATTATGAACTCTAGTTGTGCCAGCATAGTGTTAAATAAAATACAAACAAGCCAGGCTGTGGTGGTGCATTCCTTTAATCCCAGACTGTGGGAGGCAGAGGCAGCCAGATCTTTGAGTTGAAGCCTGGTCTACAGCATGAGTTTCAGGACAGTCAGAGCTACACAGAGTAACCCTGTGTCAAAACAAAAATAAAACAATACAAAACAAAAACCCAATAAAATAGGTAGATAAATTGCAGTCGCCTTATTTTAGAATGACTGTGTGAAGCTACAATAGTAGTTCTCTTCTTTTTAACTTGAATATTACTGGCTTTCATTAATTTTTTCCAATGACATTTCAGCACTTACTGTACTTCTAATTCAATATCCCTTGTAGTCATCTGTTAACCACTAATCTCCTCCACACCAGCCCTGTGCTTTTTCAAGATAAGAACCATGCCTCTCCCTCATTCGTCTCATTTTAAACCTTCAAACCTTAAATACAAACCCTGATATACTACAGACCTTCAATAAACACTTGTTAAGTAACTGAATGAATGCATGAATGAACCCGCGATGTTTGTCCTGACCAGGCCAAGGCTGTGAATGGAAGATGTGTTTCAACAAGCTGCCTCCTTCCCTCTCCTTTAAGCCTGTGCTTACGTTTAAGGTTCAAATGATACTAAAACTGGGTACAAATAATTTTACTCAATAAGATTCAGAGTTGGATGTATTTTAAAAGTGAATGAAGACTTAAAAGCTTTCTTAGGTATGTGCAGTGCTATTTGGAAATGAAAATAATGATCTATTATTGCAGACTTATTAACACAAGCTATTGTCCTGATTATTCTAACACAAACCAAATGCCATTTACTTTAGAAGAAATTGCTTGGGATCTGCAATCTAAAGAGGCCAGAAACGCAACAGACATTCTTTCTGCTGTGTTTGGGATGCGGTTAAATTATTTTAGGATGTTCAATAGTGTAGCGCAAATTCAAATCCTGTGGGCAAAGCTAAACAAGCAATGTTAGGCAGCTTAGCCACTTAATCTTTTGGTGTTCAGTCTGTTGGGTCTGTGCTGTGAAATGGACCCCGTGGCTTTCATGTGGAAAATGAGAATGCTCTGTTAGAGCTGATGTGGGAGTACAGAAGTAAACATAAGGAACCCTTACCAGCTCTTAATATCAACTGCACTAAGTAAGTGTGACTAACTGCATTCCGGTAGTGATCTATCAGGGACTGACCAAATACTGTTTCTGTGTGCCCACATTAACAGCTTCCAGTTATTGATCTTTCAGGGGTTGACCAAATACTGTTTCTGTATGCCCACGTTAACAGCTTTCACTTATTGATCTATCAGAACTTTTCCAAATACGATTTTTATACATCCACTTTGCAGACAGGGACAGAAAGCACAGGGAAGTTGAACAAAGTTACCAATGAATGAACTAATTTTCTTTAGTCTGTCTTGAGCGAATGCCCAAGGGACATTTATAACAACTGGAAAATTGCCTAAGACTTATTGTTCCTGATCATTCATCGTTAACTTACCAACAAGTAGAAACTTTGTATGTTTTCAGTTACTTGGTAAATAAAATATATCAGACCAGTTTTACTAAAACATTGAATTTGGAAGAGATGTCTCACTACATCTTATTTCCCTTTTTAAGATATTCCTGAGTCACTTTTACCTTAGTTTATAATAATGAGAAGGCAACATAGCCTGTTCTATGTGGCTAAATAAAATACACTGCAGCCTAAACAAGCTATTGGTGTTTAGAGATAAAGGCAAACGTAATATTATTTGAGATGTGTAAATGATACTTTGATTTCAATCACGTTTGGGTAGCTTTCAGACTCAATTAATGTAAACAGTGAAAGTAGATTTATTTACTACAGATGAGAGGGGGTCTTTCTGGGTTCTCTCTGTATCTGCCACACTCTGACTAGCAGCCATATCTACTCTCTCAAGTTGGTGATTAGACTTTTGGACCATTTTAAAGCATACAGAGGGGCTTTCTTTTTAAGTATCTAAGGCTTTTAAGCACAAATCCCAATTGTAAGCTTCAAGACACTTGAATCCTGATTACCTTTTCAGTCCTTAATTTGCCAAGAATCAGGTTATAAGCAAGTAGTGGTAGCAACAACAGCAGAAAGCAGTGGGGCAGCATTCGGTACATGCTTTGAATTACTTCACATGGTGGCGTTCAATACATGCTCTGAATTACTCCACCTGATAAAAACACCTCAGTCTCACTGAGAACAACAAACAAACCAAAAGCCACACAGAATACTTAATCTCTCCAACATTGTACCCACACAGAGGAGGATAGCTCATCTTGCCATGAGATCACAGAGATGCTTTATAAGGCATATTTGTAAAAGAGAGCTAATGTCATTTTGTGATATCACATCCATGATATAATCCTCCGATGAATCTGATATACCAAGCATATCAACAGTGTCTTCTATCAGTTAATCCAAAAGAATTTTCCCAATGATCTCTCTCTCTCTCTCTCTCTCTCTCTCTCTCTGTGTGTGTGTGTGTGTGTGTGTGTGTGTGTGTGTGTGTGTGTGTGTGTGTGTGTGTAAAATAAATTTTTTAGAACCTTCACAGAGTAGAGGACAAGACAGGAATAAATTTCTGATTGAGCTGTAGAGTAAATGTATGTAACATGTTTTTTGTTTGTTTGTTTTTTGTTTTCACTCAAACTTGGATTATACTTGTAAAGATCACAAAGTTAAAAAGTCAGATTTTAAGAATATATTTTAGAAGTTAAAGTCAGAATCAGATTTTTTTTCTCTCATAAGTAAATTAATTAAAGACACAAGAAAGACATCTTTTTGCTATTGTATTAGTATGGAATATTTGTATATATTTTGTTCTCAAATTATGCTTATTAATACCTATGCAGTTGGGTTTCTATTCCTATTTGTAGCCTGTGTGCATTTGGAACACAGTTCTGCTTATTATTCCTGTCCATGGCTATACTATCATATGTGGTGATTCACTAGCTTCAATCGCTATAGTTTATGATAGATTTTAGGTACTATTAGAGTCTACTATGGTTCACCAAACATGCTCAGACTTCAACTACAAGTCTGACTATTTCTTTTAAGAGCATGTGCCAACCTGGAACAGTCTCATTCATAGAAGCACATAAACTCTGCTGTCACTTTTTTTTCCTCATGGAGATTCCACATAGATACCTAAATCACTGTGGTGGTTTTGGTATGATGACTGAAAAACACACTGCTTTAAATGTTTTCACAACTTTGAGGGCATTAAAAAAATGGTGTTCCAATGTTGTTTGTACAACTCATTGCTTTTGCTAAAAGTGACACAGATGATGTTTGCGTGAATTTGGGACATTTGTATGTACTGTCTGTAATTTATATAAAAATGCTGAAGATGATTTTGCTACTTATAGTATTTGATTTTCAAACTTAACCCAAAGCTCCAGCAATCACGTTGGTGGTGCACAGGTAAAAAATAGCATTTTTGGAATTGACAGATTTCAGAGATAAATGCCATGTTTATCGTCAATGAAATTTTTTTTTGCCAGAGTCTAGTTGTTACTGGATAAATCATAAAAGAAAAATATACATAAGTAAACTTTCATCAAAATCATTGAACTCTTAATGGTTTAAAGACAAAGGCACAGAGACATACTAGTGTCATTTTAGCAATCAGAAAGCTAAGGCAGAAAACCCAGAAGCTATAGGCCAACTTAACATACAGAGGCAGTTACAAAAAGAAAGAGAGAGAAAAGATAGAAGAAAAGATGGAAGACAAAAAGAGATAAATTCACCAATTCAGCAAAGCAAGTAAATTTAACAGAAGTTGTGGGCCGAGGGAGAATGTCTGCTCAGTGAGTATCTGATAAAGGACTTCTTTTCCTGCTATAAATTCTTTTTTAACACAATAATAAAAAGACAGATGATCTAATAAAAAATGAAAAAAAAAAGACTTTGTGTCCTGCAATAAAAAATTTAAAACTCAATAATAAAAGATGGGTAATCTAATAAAACCAAGCAAAATATTTGAGAAGATGCTTATCAGAAATGTAGGGACTGCAAATAACCAAAAGATATAGTCCTTAAAATCATGAGTCAAATTAAAATTAAAACCACAATACACCACCCCAGCATACCTACCTGTATATCTCAAATAAATGCCAGCAATCCCAAGTGCTTCTGGGGTTATATAGGGGGTGCAACACTCATATCTAACTGCTGGGTAAATGGAGTTCTACATACACTTTAAAAACTATTGTGATTAATTCTTTTGAGATTCATCCCACGGTTGCAATGTGACTCAAAGCTCATCAAACATGAAGTCCTGACCCAGAATCCTTGCTTTAAAACGTTGAGCTGAAACACTGAATCCAAGTACTAATCAGATGATGATTGACAGAACAGCTCTAGTCATTGAAATGTCATACCACACTGAAAGAGATCCTAACAAGACAACAGGCAGATGAGAGGCAGAACCAGTAGATTGCCAAAAAAGCTAACTATGAAGTTTGAACAGTGTCCATTCTAATGTAGAGAAAATTATTTTAGTAGTATTGTTGCTTTACAATCCTGTACAGTCTGCTTAATATGTATAAATTCTTTTTCACAGTTGTTTTTGGTTCGATTGGTGTGTATTGGCCTATGTGCCAGTAACATTTTATTGTACATCTTTTAGTTTAATTAGTTTTTCATTAAAATCTCTCATAAAAGTGTTTTTTCAAATATCACAGTTTTTTTAAAATATAACTTTGGCTTATATTGTTATTGTTATATTGAGATATTTTCAACACATTTTTAAAAAAGATGACAGAAACCATTAAGAATAGACTGAAGGGGGCTGGAGAGATGGCTTAACCTTTAAAGACTAGGCTCACAACCAAAAATATAAGAATGGACTGAAGGAGCTGAAGGAGATTACAACCCCATAGGAAGAATAATATCAACTAACCGGACCACTCAGAGCTCTTAGGGACTAAACCACCAACCATGGAGGAATGAGTGGCTCCAGATACATATGTAAGCGGAGAATGGCCTTATCTGACATCAATGGGAGGGTAGGCCCTTGGTCCTGTGGAGGCTGGATGCCCCAGTGTATGGGGAGGTTAGAGGGGTGAAGCAGGAGTGAATGAGTGAGTAGAAGAACACCCTCATAGAGCAAATGGGAGGGGGAGAGGGCATATGGGATGGGGGGATTGCGGAGTGGTAGAGGGATATCATCTGAAATCTAAATGATTAATTTAAAAAAAGAATCTAAGTGAGTCCTGAGACAACCCCTGCCCACAACCACTCTGCAAGAGTGGGGCAGAAGATACACAGAGGTCTGTGTGCCACTAAGATGAGCAAGTAAGTGATGGAGAAATGGGATAAAAAGAGAAGCAGAAAAATGTGTTCATAAAGAAGACAGGCAGATCTGAAGACACAGTGCTAGTGAGGATGAGCCTAGGCAGAGCAGCCTGGCTGCTACCCGAGGCAAGGGTAAGGTCCTGGTCCCAACTGTCAAGGGCCATGCCTGGGTCTGTGCTTTACAACACCAGTGACTGAGTCAATGTCCATTTCCTATGCTATCCCCAAAGACTAAGTATACATCCCTGGTCTGCGCTGCAGCCTAGGGCCATGTTGATGTCTAAAAGCTGTGCAGAGCTGGCTCTACCCCTCACTGGCTGCTCCATGGCCTGGACATGGGACAAATGGTCCCTCCTACCTCCACCACTCTCTACCTACTTGCATCAGGTTGGAGAATTGGCCCCACCCCTAGCTAGCGACCTCACTCACTTGGGAGAGTGACCTCACACTTCTCTTGGGCAACACAGTAGAGTTGCCCCTGGTGATGGAGGTGTGGGTTAGCCTGGCCCGAGGGCATGAGTGTGGGAGCTGGCCCTCCCCTCATAAACTTGAACAAAGATTGCATGGGAGAGCAAGACCCAAAGATGTAAACATGGAAGAGCTGGCCCCACTCCTCACAGCCTGCAGCTTTTGGGGAGAGAGATATGGGAGAGCCGGGCCCCAAAGGGCATGAGAAGGGAAATGAGAGCTGGTAGGCTAATCAACTCAGCTACAGCCAGGCCCAGATGCAGGGCTTTAAGTTGGCCCACCATAACATCTGCTCCATCTATGAACTTTTGCAGCAAGTGAGGGGTCTGGTCCTGCAAATCCAAAGCTTCAGAGCCTCCATGGCACAGTGCACCAACAGGAAATCTAAGAGGAGTCCCAGTGAGAATCTAGTATTAACAATGTAAAAGAAGCCAGTGATCTCTAACCAGACCAATGACTCACTGCAGTGAGCATTTGCAAGTAAAACTGTTTGGACAGTAGGGTATAATGTGGGAGAGCAGCTTCCTTGGCAAGATTTTTCTTTGGGGAGAGTGAAAAGGCAAAGGGCAAGGACAGAGAGAATTGATTAATTAGGGTATAGGATGAAAAACTCATAAAGAATGAAGAGGGATTTTGTTTTGGTTTAGATTTTTATTAAGTGTCTAAGTGATGTATCAATCAGAATCCTGGTAAAAGTCCATCAATTATGACACATGACATGTTTCTCTTTTATTGAGATTTTTAGTGGGGGGGTATCTTAGATAACCTCTGAATTTGCACATGAATATTATAGAATTGTAAATTCAAAAGTATGCTTTTTCTGTAATGCATGTATAACATACGTATGTGCACCACATAAACTGTGCCTCAATAGTATCTGTGGGTTCATAAAACTGTAGATTGGTTATCTTCAAGAATATAATTCTATACACGTTGAACACATAAAGACTGTTTTTCCTTGTTAAAAAATGTACTATAACAACTATGTACACAATCACAATCCATATATTGTTTTCAATACTGCAAGTAGTCTAGCTCTGGCCTAAAGTTCATGAGATACAGATTTGTTACATGCATATACTATACCATTATATAGAATCAGTCACAGACTTACCAGTCTAAGGAGGAGGGATTCAGATCGATATCTAGGTATGACTGTATTTTTAAAATGAGCTGTCTCCCTAAGATGCTTACAGATTTTATTGAAATTTTTATTATGTCTTCCAAATGGTTATTTAAAGTATGTATAAAATTTATTGGGTTTTCTATATTTGATGTAGTCAATTTTGTGCAGTTTCCATGTAGTTCTGAACAATTTGTTCTTGCATCTTGGTCACTGTCATTTTATCTAAATATAGTCATAATTTGTACTGCTTCCCTGTTAATTGTCATCATTCTTTTCAATTTCCTTGGATGGAACATTCAGAACCTGATCACATATTACTAGAAGGAGTCTAATGAGTTGAAAATTTCCCAGACATTAGTGAAAGATAAAGGAAATCTCCTTTACATTCAAAGCATGTATTGGGCATAGGCCTGAGCATTTTAACACTACTTTACAAATAAACTAGAAAGGTTGGTTTAATCCTACCATTTTCATGTGATGACAGAGAGAAGAATGGGGTGGTTTTCTCTTTAGTTTCTTGTTGCAGGAGGAAACAAACAGTGTAAGAAATGCACAGACATACAGTATGTGAGCAAATAAGGCTCACCCTTCAAGTCTTCCTAAGTTACCAAAGGAAGGAGTCAGTGGCCTTGACTTTGACATTAAGAAGGGCTTCTATGGTAAGAGTGAAGTGTGATAAACAATGACTAACATTATTATTAATATTATTAATATATACTATATATATTATATATACAAAAATATATATTAAATATACATATAAAATATATAAATATATACATATATGTGTATATATTTAATATATATTTAATATATATTTATATTTATATATTGAATATAAAATATAAAATTGTTAAATTTAATATACATTCAATATCTCTTAAATTATGTATATTAATAGATATTAAATATATATTAAAGATATAATTATATATTGAATTTATATATATATTAATATAAATTAAATATATAATTATATATATTAAATCTATATTAAATATATATGTTAAATACACATAATGAATATATACATATATATTAATATATATTATTAACAGTATTAATATTATTAATATGTAAAATATATGTTAAATATATTTTTAAATATAAATATATATTACAATATTAACATATATTAAATATATATTAAATTATTATATATTAAATTTAATATATATTATTATATACATTATATATTAAATATATTTAATATGTATTAAATATATTTATATTTTATATTAAATATAAATACATATATAATATATAATATATTTAATATATATATCTAATATATATTTATATTTAATGTAAAATACACAGATACAAGGATGGGTTCTCCCTGCTGTTCAAATGATTTGGGTTTGGGCTGTAGTTTATTTGATAAGAGAGAGCTGATAGTAGGAAATGGAAAACGCCTATTTTCAAGAGAAGTTAACTCTGTTAACTTGGGTATTTACTTTATGTTTTTAGTTTCTTTCATGGTTATGCTTTATTTAACATGATATTCTCTTGACACTTCCCCATAGTTAGTAAATATGTCTAAATTGGATTTCTTTACTTAACTACAATTAGAAAAACCTACATTTTATGTATATATTTGTTTTAATTTTTGGTTTCAAACATGGTAGTTAAAAAATAAGCTATAAGTTTATATATTAGGGTTCTCATTGTCAAATCTACTACTATTTTTTTAAAAAAAAATGATCCATATCCTTGAAATAAAAATCTAATCTCTAAAGTCTTAAGTGTTTAAAAATATAATCAATTATATGGCTTATCAATGTTTTCTTCTAAACTTTCTATTTTTAATATTATTTAATTTAGAATATTTGCTCAATATCACTTGTATCTTGTCCGTTGCCATAGTAACCATGGTTCTACGGATTATCAGTTATAAATAGAAACAGTGCATGTAATTAAGTCTGGACCTTCATCAGAATCTGTACCCAAAGTGACAATGTATTAGATATTATGCCTATCATTCTATTTTTCACACAATAGACATCATACAAACAAAAGCACCGGAAGACCAGATCATCTGCAACCTCCTCTGCCTGTCTACAGCATCTGTATTCAGAGTCGATACAATGTCAGGAAAGATGAAACGTGGTATCTTCGAGTTTTAGGCATTTCTATACACCCGTAACTTTGAAATAAGTCCTTCACAAAGACTTGCAGAAAACAGGAGAAGATCAACAATGGTTTATGTGAATTCTTGAATTCTTCTTCATTCTTGAATTGTCAATTTTGTTTCAGAAAATTATTGAAAACTTCGCTTGCTCTCCAGAGTATCTTACTGCTCATCATTACATCTGAGTTAACAAATACATCTTAATAATTAACTATAACAAAAATGAAATAGTAAATGAAAATATACTTCTTTTTTCTCCTAAGTTGTCATGAAAAATCAAAAATTTCAGTGACTGGTTTTATAGTAACAGTCATGGCTTTCACATGAGACTAAAAATCTAAATTTAGAACATTCATGCTTCAGTTCAGTGGTGAGACAGAACCCATCCAAAATAATTATTGTATCTATGTAGGCAGACAAATGTTAGTGTCTAAAGCTTTTTCCTAACTTTTGTAAAAAGTTGGTTTTTTTAAATTTATTGAAAATTGATTTTTCAATATAACATAACCTCACTGAGTAGAGAGATTCCCCCCTCTCTACACATCCCATTTCCTCTTGATGTACACTCTCATCTGGATCCTCCCATTTCAGCTTCTCATTAGAAAACAAATAGATTTCTAAGTTATAATAATGATAGAATGAAAACCGACACACCAGAATACCAGAACAGGACAAAACACAGAGGTAAATGAGCCTAAGAAAAGATACAAGGAGCAGACATAAGAACAACGGTTGTTTCATTTATACAGTCTGGAATTCTATAAAAATACTAAACTGAAAGACACACACACACACACACACACGCACGCACGCACGCACGCACGCACGCACGCACGCACGCACGCATGCATGCAATGGACCCAAAAGGTGGAAAAAAGAGGAGAAAAAAAATATATAAATTAAAATTATATATTTGTGTGTGTCTGTGTGGACCTATAAGGTAAAAAGAAAGAAAAATTTATATCTATCTATCTCTATCTATCTCTATCCATATCTATCTATATATATTAGGCTCTGACATTTCAACCTTATGAGACAAACTCCAAAGATTCCCTTAAATTTGTTTTCTATTCTCCATCTATTCCTGGGCATTCATTCTATCCATCAGAATAATTTATTTCATCAATAAGTCTCCCTTGGAGGAAAATAAATTTTTATTTGCAAGTATTTATCTGTTGGAGATAACTTCTGGATTACTGATGGAGTATGCATCTGCTACTTTCAGCTTTAGGACTTCATCTGCTGCATACCCTGTGCAATGCTTAGTCTCTGGGAGTCCGTATATGTGTCTATCCTGAAGATTTAGATGCCTTGTTTTCTTTGTATTCATCATCCCTTTGGCTCTTACACTCTTTATGTCTCTACTTCTGCAGGGTTGTCAGAGCCCCAGGGAGATTTGATGGAGACATCCTGTTTAAGACTGAGTGTTCCAAGGTCTCTCCCTTGCTGTATATTGTTGGGTAGTGAGTCTTTGTATTTGTTCTCATCTTCTTTACAAGGAAGCGTCTCTGATGACGGGCGAGCAAGTCACTGATCTATGAGTATATCTGAATGTCATTATTATTCATTTTAGTAGAATAGTGACAACAAACAAACTGAAAAACATAAACCATGTAATCATCTCATTTAGATGTATAACATGTCTTTGATGAAATCAAATACCCCTTCAGGATAAAAGTCCTGAAAGGGTAGTGTTACAAGGGACATGTCTCAGCATAGTAAAGGCAGTTTACAGAAAGCTTATAGCCAGCATCAACTTAAATGGAGAGAAACTCAAAGCAATTTCAGTAAAACCAGGAACAAGACAAGGTTGTTCATCTTTCCATACCTATTCAATATAGTACTTAAAATCTTAGAGCACTAAGACAACTCAAGGAGATCAAGGGGATTGAGATTGGAAAGGAAGCATTCAAAGTATGTTTACTTGCAGATGATGTGATAGTATATATAATTGACCTTAAAAATTCTACCAGGAAACTCTTACAGCTGGTAACCTGTAACTGAATACAAAATTAGCTCACAAAAACCCTTGTAGCCCTCCTATATATAACTGACAAGTGGACTTAAAATGAAATCAAAGAAATAAAACTTCTCACAATAATCTGAAATAATATAAAATATCTTAGGGTAACTAATCAAGCATATGAAAGAGTTATATGATTAAAACCAAACCAAAACAACAACAAAAAAACCCCCACAACTTTAAGTCAAAAGTATTTTGGGAACAACCAACCATTATTGGATTTGACTTAAGGCTTAGTCCATAAAATGGGACACATACTAGACACTGCTTGGGTGACCAAGCATGTGAGATTACAAGGGACCTAGGTAAAAATGTAGCTTTTATTACCTCTGATGAAGTAATGAGATAAGAGCTGTCCACAAACTGTGTAAATACATGTTTGGGCTGAGCTCAGAGCATTTCCTTCTCTATTCTAACTATCCTTAGGTCGAGGCCTGAAAGCTTGTAGCATCCGCACAATGTAATCTTCCAAGCTCACTGATTCAACTGAGCTTCTCATGAATTCTGACTGAATTGCTCTGTCTGGACTCAGACTAACTTTGACAATATGTTCTAATTTTCTGGCTCCTTATTTTCTGGTTAATTCTAGCTTCACCTCTGTCTAGCTTGTTCTCTCTGTAACCTGTTTCTGTAAAACTGTCCTGGTAAAATTGTCACACACACACACACACACACACACACACACACACACACACACACAC
>JANHMN010000001.1:10687440-10701971 GCA_030674055.1 Rhabdomys pumilio
CACACACACACACACACACACACACACACACACACACACACACACACACACACACCATATATCACATACCACACACTACATACTACACAACCTATTGCACTTTTTTCTCTCTTCTATACTTAAGTAGGCTCTCTTTTTCTGTTATTCTTTTGTGAGTTGGGCTAATTGTATCTCTGATTCTGTCAAGTCTTTTATTTATCACTTTGTCTGCCTCTTAATTAGAGGTCATTTTTAAAACATAGCTGCTTTCTTTTACAAATTAAACTTACCTTCACTGTTAGGGATTAACAGTATGTAGTAAGGGCATGTTTTTATTTCATCCAGGTGATACTGTAATCCAGGGTATGTCTGTATTCCAGCTGGATCATATCTTTGAATGTGATGCCTTGCCAGAGTGGCTATGTTGCTGGATTAAAATTTCTCTGCACCTAGGGTAAAACCAGAAGCTTCTTAAAGATTTTATGCTATACAACAATTGAGAAATTATTATGAAACTTTTCTGCTACTAGTTTTGAGGTAGTCTTGTTTATGTTAAACACACACATACACACACACTATACCCAAAACAAGACACATAATTAAGCAAACAACAAAGTCAAAGATTAGCTTACACACAAAATCAGGTTTAAGATTTAGTTCTGACACTAAGAAAATCATTCTTGTTCTGCTAATATGAGGAATGTTTAGAGAGAGAGAAAGTAAAACTAGATAAGAACCTTTTTTTAGAGTCAGCATGATGAACTTGCTGTATGGATTTATAAGTAGGCTCAGTATCAATACAAATGTTATTATGATTGTTCTGTTTATAATTTAAATATTAATATTTCAAGCATGTAAGGGTCATGCTGATAGTTATATAACCACTGGCCATTTATATCCAAGCTTCATCTGCCAGAATGAAAATATGCCCTTTCCTCAAAAAGCATAGTAAATATGTCCAGAATTATTACTATTATTTTAGCAATAAACATCTTTGTGTGGGATTTGAAATACATGAATCTCTTCTGATTATATTCTCTGTTAGGATGACATGTACCATTGATAGCTCAAAGATTTCAAGGAAAAGCACTGCATAAATCTAAGATGCTGAATTATTACTTTACAACATTAATCTACCATGAGAATTACAGCAATAGTAGCCAAAATGAAAGGTTATTGGCTGTAAATGTTTCAACCTAGTTAAATTTTAGGTCTATGACTTGTTTCCAAACTGTAGAATTCCAACTGCCTTGTAACATTTTATTTTATCTCCATAGAAGGTTGAGGAGATGGCTCATTTGGTACAGTGTTCAGATTCCCCAACATTCAATGAAATGTTGAATGAACACTGAGGTGGTTTTATAACCTTGAACTGGTGGGGTCAGAGAGACAGGTGGATTCCCATAGCTCACTGGAGATCCAGCTTAGTTAATAGATAATCTCTGAATTTGGAGAAAGGGTCTTTTTCTTAAACTTTTTTTTTTTTTTTTTTAGGTATCTGTAAACCAGGCCTGTCTCGAACTAAGAAATCTGCCTGCCTCTGCCACCTAAGTGCTGGGATTAAAGGCGTGCGTCACCACTGCCCTGGTTTTTGTCTTAAAAAGTACCACATTATACATTCACACACACACACGCACACACACACACACAAAATTTTCGGCTCCAATAACTAAATTTTACTCCTTAGATATTATCTGTAGGGCCTGGAGGCTTGGAGTTGGAATGTTTCAGTTTTGTTAGGATAGTTATTCCTCAGACCGCTTATACGAGACCTGAAAGTGTCAAACAATTTTAAAACAAAATGAAAGAATTTGGAAGCTTCCTCTGCAGAGATAAGACAAGAGCAGGCACTTCACTGGGCATCTTTCTATAAACACATAAGGATTGTCTGATGTATTGAAAAGGGGTGCTAGTATGCATAATATGCTGTCTGGCAGGATGGATTGTTTGTTTTTAAGGCATTATGGTGTTTTAAGAGTAAAAATATTGATTCAGTGTAGTGTTTAAAATAGAGAAATAAATTCTATGGAAATTGAATAAGTAACACAAATGCAAAACTGGGAGTGCTGTGACATCACTACATATAGCTGATTTTTCTAAACATTTGAAAAGGGATGTAAACTTTAGGTATATAGTGAAAGATAAAGAGAAATCAGTAAGTTTCTCTTAAAAACAAAAATATAATGAGTCCGTAAAGCAGAGACAATGGAACACTGAACTATCCTTAGTCAAGCTAAAATAAATAAAACTATGGAACAAAGGAGAAATAATAATTGATGAGACAGGTTAAAATAAACATGTGAATGCAAGATTTAAACCCAGGTTCATGACAGATAGTTGCTGCCTACATACACAACATGAGACAGTCTAAAATAAACATGTGAGTGCAAGATTTAAACTCCGGTGCACGACAGACAACTGTTGTCTACATACATAACACTTGAAACAAGCAATTTTCAAACTTGGTAAAATAAAGTCCAAAAAGTAAGATTTTATGAGAAAAGTATACATGCCTGTTGATGGACATGAAGGATACGAAATGTTTTCTCCTCTCCCAGCCCTCTCGGAGAACTCCAGATTCAGAAACTTCAGTCTCTGAGATAAGAACAAATGAAAGACATGGACCATCATAATTTTGTCCTTGGAAATGGGTCTACAACATTAGTTTGTCTGGCAGTGACCCATCTTAAAATGGACTTTGACAAACTTGTAGTTCTTTCACTATGGGACTCTATGATGGGACTTCCCTGCCTCCTTGACATGTGTGCCAATTCTTCCAAGGAATTCCTTTTCATATGTCCTAAGCTGTCCTCAGTACATTCTAACATAATTATTAATGATGCTGATAATTAGACTATGGTATACCCACACAATAGAATATTAATCAGGAATTTAAAATAGTAAATATCATTTCATAAAGAGACATGAGGAAACTAGTATATATTACAAAGTAAAATGAGAAATATACAATTAATTAGTCAAGTTTTTATAGAAATAAAAGTAGAAATAAATGTATTTCGTAGAAATAGAATAGTGAAAGAGAGAGAGTGAGAGAGAGAGGGAGGGAGAGAGAGAGAAAGAGAGACTCTAAACATATACGATTTCTTTAGTTTAAAGCTATAACAGAATTGAAATATTTCTATCATGGAATGATGTCACTATAATAATATTGCTGAATAATTCATTACTTAATTGTTTATGGTGATGTATTACAAACAAGTGTTCCATGCTATGAAGCCTATAAATGTATAGAGCAGTTCTGCACAGCACATGATACTGTTAATGCTGCTATTAATTTATGCATTCATATGCTGTAGCTATGGCTGTCATTTTACAATATATTCTTTTTACTTATACAAAGTTTTACATATACAAAGCAATGTGAAATGTTATCCTGGCATCAGATTCATATGCTTGATATTTACTTTGTCCTTTTTGATCATATCAAGAGGTCAGGTTAAATTATAAAAAAATAATAAGCTCATATAAATACAATATGATGTCCAAACAATGACACAATTACCTAATGACACTTTTTTTAAGATGTCAAGATATGACCATATAAACTTATATATGAAAATATATGAGTAATAGACTCATTGTTGGTGATTAATCCCAGCAGCTATGTGCATTCTGCAGAAACAATAGGCAGTATTGTGTATGTATTCATGTCAAGTGTCCTGAGAACTAGGATATCCAATGGTATATGTCTTATCCTAGATCTAGCATCCCCTGAAACAGAATGGTAGATTCCAGGTCTACAGGAATGCCAAAATTAACCAAGCTGTAGATAAAAACTGAGGCATTGTAAAATGTGTATTATCCAACTAAATTTGATATACATAAGTGAAAAAATGGTTCAATACATAGTGAATAAGTAAACCTAGAAATGACATAGGTATACCAAAACCAGAGTGACAACTGGTAACGTCTGGACCAGTGTGCAGAATTCTGAATCAATAGGTAGTTAATGGATATCAACAATGTCACAGTTACTTCCTTGTAAATCTTTTCTTGTTGGTTGCAAACACAGTGGATGAAAATTTAACCTGAAGTACATACAGATTAAATAACAAGGTACGGGGGACTGGAGATATGGCTCAGAGCCTGGAAGGCCTCATTGCTCTTGCAGAAGACATGGGTTCAGTTAGCAACACTCACTCTTCCATAACTACAACTTCAGGCTACCCACAACCCTCTTCTAGACTTTGAAGAAACAGTCATATATCTAAGCACCCATTCATACACGTAAAATAAAGCTGAATAAATCTTTGAAAAAAAAAAAAAAACCCAAAAGTTACATTGCTCTTATGTCAGAAGCAACAGTATAGCCATTCAGATTACCTTTTGGTACTTGTTAAGTTCATATTCTAAGCCACACAAAGACATACTTATTAGTTGTCCTTATGAATTCATAACAGATATTGTGAACAGAAGTATAATGCAATTTAGAAAATAAATCTCCATATAGGTACATTGTTTATGATAGGCTTTTGTGTGTGTTCAACAGTTTCAATATTCAGTATTATTTTAAGATTTTAGACCTCTACTGAGTTAATGCTAAATAAATTAAGCATATCTATGCAGTTTGTCAAAATGTAATTATGAAATACATTGTTGGAAATTGTGATAAATTATGTATGGATACTGTAGGTGCTATGAGTTCATATATTTGTAGTTATCATGCTGGCAATAGATTGTGTGAATGGTTATTTTAAATATTTCACATATTAATTGTTTTATAAATGTTGCTATTAAGATCTTGAATTCTTTTAATTATAGAGAATTTCATACATGAATTATGATCATTTTTATACCTATTACTCATGACGTATTTTGCCAACATGGTCTTTTCCCAATTTCATGCTTTTTTCTTCTTTATTTTTGACAATCTGCTAAGTCCACTTAGTGCTGCCCACATGTGCATTGGTGAGCAGCATTCACTCGTGCAGAGCAACCTAGCAGTGGCCACGCCTTCAAAGAAAAGCAATTCTTAACCTCCTAGCAGGTAGTAACAATCATTATCTCCTCAGTTAGAGATGAGGAGGCATGTTCCTCCCACATCCATGGTGAAATGTTGATCGGCTTGATGGTGAACAGGTTGTGTACAGGTAATCACAGCTTGTATCATTTCATTAACACAATAGGCTTGATATGGCTAAGACAGCATTTCATGCTTGCTGACCTTAATATTTCTTCTCATTCAAGGCTGTCTGTGTTGTGGTTTCTATTTCCTTTGAGCTATTATCAAAAATACACATACCACCTAAGGACTTTATAATATGATTTCTATATTTGACTAATACAAAAGGAGTGTGTGTGTGTGTGTGTGTGTGTGTGTGTGTGTGTGTATGTTGTGTATTATTACATTCAATATAACAGGTTACTTAGGTGTATTGTTATCAAACTTAAAAGACCCAGCAAGCTGGGGAAACAATTATTTGGATCTACAAAACAGACAAATGGGGAAATGTAAATACTGACTCTAATTTGGACCTGACCTTAAATTCATCAGTTTGCATCTACACATCAATTCAAGAATAGTACATACGTAACTCTAATGCACTATACATTATAAAACTGTTATTTCCCAAGGCCTTGTGTCTTGTATAAATCTTCAGCAATATTACTGGGAGTTGAAACATTTCAAGTTTGTCATCTGAGAACCCAGGTGTGTACATTTCTGAAGATTCATGACAGCATTTGTAAGAAGGACCCTTAGGTATGAACAAGAAACCATTCCTTAGGTATTAGCTAACATCTGAAAATAAAGGGACCAACTGTCATTCTAAATGATGGGATCATCTATGATAACATTTTCCCCGAGGTCACTCAAAAGCCACAAATCATGGAAGGTGAACATCTCTCTAGTAAATTCCTTGTGTCATAACTGAAATCTGAGAGCTGAAAACCTTTGCCATTGCCAGGTGAGTGTAAAGAAAATAAACATTACCAACTCACCACATCAGCTCAAAGACAATGGATATTATCTGCTGTGACTGTTGCAGGCTTGCTACATTTTTTGTATCTTTGGTTGCATGTTTTATATGTTTAGTGTCAAGCATGATCTTAAACTTCTAGGGCTACAGGAAATAATTCACAGAATGCCCTTTATGAATGTTACCCTTTATGATCTCGTTCGCTCTCTTAACTTTATGAATGTGTGCTGCTTTATCTCCAGACACCTCACATTATTTTCTAACAGATAAGGTCCTCTGAATTACCATACCACTCAATTATCAATGCAAGAAATTGACATTAGTATAGCTCTGGTATTAAATCTACAGCTTTTATTCACATTTGTGAATAGTCAGAATGATGTCCTTCACAGCAAAGTGATTCTTTTGCGAATTCATCATTAGAACTTGCATCACATGATACAACTAATTTCCATGTCTTTTTAATCTGGACCACTTCTTAAACCCTCCTTTGTGTTTCATGATCCTGGAGCTTTTAAAGCTTACAGCTCATTTGTTTTATAAAATGTCTTTCAGTTTGGCCTTGTCTGGTATTTTCTCATAATTAGATTCAGGATGTGCTTTTTTGGCAGAAACACGATGAAAATGATATTATGTCTTTCTCCTGGCAGAACGGGGGAGACATATGGCACCTAGTTATCCTATTATTAGTGATGTTAACTTTGGTCACTTGGATAAAATGCTCCAGACCAGGTTCTCTCCATCATAAAATCACTGTCATTTGGTGATTAATACACTTCTGATTGGAGAGTCATTGTTACTGGGTAAATTTTCATCAGACATCATTGTTTCAACTACTATTTACCTTTAAAAAATTTTTTTTGTTGGAATCAATTGTTATGAGAGTGATTGCCAAGTAATAATGTTAAAATTTCCTGTCTTGAATATACCTGGTAGGGTTTAATGTTAAGAAAGAGCTGACCACAGCATTGAAGAAAAGTCCATGGAAGTAAGATGACAAGTCTTTCAAGTAAGAAGCCCAGAAATGTTTCTTTAAAAACCTGGAACATTCTGAACTTCAGTCAAGTTTCTGTTTTATATGCTAACAATCTTCTAAAGAAGGGAGAGTTCCCCTAGAGCCCTTAATTTCCAGGGTCTTGGGATAAAAATTTAGTCTGGAGCATTTTGTGTAACAGAACATAAGTAATTGCTCCAAGAAATGCTAAAGTTCCAACAGAGAGACAGGTACGTCAGCTTGATGAGGCTATTAATAAACAGACCCATGTCGTTTTTTTTTAAAAGAATGGACATAAAGGTTGTGTGAGTGTGAATATACAAGATGAAACGGAAATGATATTTTATCAGCAGAGTTGAGAGAAACGCATCTGAATATGTCTTCTTGCACCTAAAGTGCCAGGAGATAAAAACATGCCCTTTGGGAAGAGATCCCTTTGTAGTGTCGTACTTTTCCATTAGACAAAACTGTAGCAGGTTAAGAAAATCTATGGGAAATACTTGTAGGCAATTTGAGTCTTTGCAGCATATAAAAAATTGCTCCCATGTAAGATAAAGGGAGGGAGAGGTGGCGAATAGGAGCATGCTGAGCAGAGACTGCTCCAAACTAGTGTGAATTCTCGGGAAGAATCAAGACAAAGGTCCTCAGTTACTCTAGAAAGTAACAAAGCAGATAATAAAGGTTCTAATAATCTAGTCAAAATATAAAAGGATCTCAAAAACAAAAGTTACAGATGCTCCTAGCTCTGTGCACTGTTACATGGGAAACTCCAGGTCACATACACAAAAGGTTAGGAAATGCAAACCTGACCTTAGCCGGACTAGAGATGCAAAAAAGCTTGTCTCCAAGTCACGTACACATGATACTGACAGTAGCCTGGAAACAAGGGATTCAACAGAAAATAAAGGCTATGCCCATGCCGACATGGAATTCCATTTATTCCTCTATTGTTTTAAAGAAAAACATTTATATACAAGTTAAATCAAAGAATGAAACAGACGGAGAAGAATAAACTCTGTGAAATGAGAGAGGATCCAGTTTAGAGAAGCTGTCCTACTGATGGTTTTAATGTTGGAATTATCTAGTAAGGACATGAAAATTTCTGTAATAAAAAAAATCTAAAATTTACCACAAAATGTAGACATCATATGTGAGGTCCTAAGTAATTAAAATATAGTTCTCGCTACATGTGATAACATGGCTTTTCATCTGTTAAAATAGGCTGAATGAGTCAGACCAGTTGATGAAGTGTTTAAAACACAACACAAAGACCGAAGTTTGTTCCACAGAGACAATATTAAAATGCCAACGGTTACTAGACCTTGTAATCTTAATATCAGGTTAGTAGAGAAGAATGGTTTCCTGGGGCTTCTTCATCATCTAGACTAGCTGTGCGGCAAGCTCTCAGTTAAAGTGAGAAGACTTTTTGTCAAGGAACAAGATAAAGAGTACCCAAGGAATACATCTGAGAGTGATCTTCACATAGGAAATAAAATGTGGTCAGAAACAAAGTTATGGAGATATTGCAGAACTTCAGCCACTTCCTCAGTATGAGAGACAAGAGCGGAGGGTAAGACAAAGAATGTACATGGAAATACGCATCTGGTAGCAACGACACTGTTGATAACACAGCAAGGGATATCACATGGAACAACTATAAAATAGTCAAAATATTTCTCAGTGGATTTCAAGAAAGGGAAGACAGGGAGAATGTGGTGTCTAAGAACTTACTGACCACAGTGAAAACTGCAGCTATCAACCATAAAAGAGCCATCTTGAAACATCTCAAAGGTACAAAGGAATAGCATGAAGTAGAAAACAAGAAGAAACATTTTAAAAGTGATAATGGAAAAAAAAAAAAGCAATAGCATAGGAATTCCATATACTGAGAAAACACCCATCAAAAATGAAATCAAAAGGAAATAATTCTAAAGCGAATAGAAAATAATTAAAGTTGTTTTTAACTGACCTTCAATTCCATAAATATTGGCTACAATTCTTCTAAAGAAAATGAGTTATAGCCACAGGAAAACCTGGATCTGCTGGTGATATAAAAGAACACAGAAAGAGTAGGCCAGAGTTCACTACAAACATTGGGACCTGCTTAATGCATACATCCCTAGCCTTTGAATTAGTTACAAATGCGTTTTTATATCTAGTGGCTCCAGCTTAACACATCTCATAGCATAAATGCCCTCATCCAGCTGCCTCTCACACTCATTCCTAGCCAGGCCCTGCAAAAATCCTTGGTCATTTAACAAATAAGGTGTATGCATCTGAGAAAGAGCTTGCAGGCAAGGACTTTTCCATTTGGACTTCGCTATGGAGTCCAGCCCTGGGTTTTAATGATGCCTGGGTTTGGCTGGCCACTGACTAGGTAGAGATGATGTCAAGGTGATGAGAAGGAAAACACATTTTTCCTTCCTGGTCATTCCAGTTGCAGCTAAGCCCGGGTGAATCTTTCCCTTTGATCCAACCTAACTTCACGGGATAAAGTGTTTTCCAGGAGCATGGCCCTTTTCCTAGTGAAAAGGTTGTATGTAGCCAGTAAAACACCATGGTTCAGTTCCTAGTGTTTTTATGTTACATAGAAATGGGTGTGTTCACTAGTATCTCATTCGTTTGTGAAGGTGTTCAGATTATATTCCTTTATGGAGCCTGTGCAAACATAAAAATGTACATTGTATTTTAGGTACTGTCAATACTGTGAAGAGAGTTAATCCAACAGGGAAGGGGAAAGATATAATCCTGGTTAACTAACAATTAACCCAAAAACTTACAGTGAGATGGGAAGAGAAAAATGACTGTGGCTTTCAGAGAAGAAAAATCAAGGAAGAGACTTAAACAGAACATATCAGTTGACATAATTAAAATCATTTGAATACTCACTGGGAGATTGAGACAAGTGAAGGGCTTGCCCAAACTAGACCCACGAGACCTTGCTCCTAAGAAACAGACTTAGAGGGTATGAAGAAATATCTCATCCAACATGTCAGATAAAGCAAATGCAATAATTGCCTCAAAGTTTTTAGTCTAAGATGTTTATAGAAAAGTCTAACAATCAGTAAGCGAAGCATGAATCTTTAAACGTTTAACATACAATAAAATGGATGCCCCAGGCAGGCAGAGGGAGAGTCTCCACAAAATAGACAACAAAACACAGAAAGCAAGATGTGGTTGTTGGAGAAAAAAATTGAACAAGACAAATTAAAGGACAGGAGACAGAGGGTAAAATAGACAATGTTAGGGTTTTCAAGAAAGAAGAAAACTGTGAATGATCTTAGAGAATTCATTTGACAAGACAGATTGGGTATTTTCTTGACAACTCCAATTGACTAAACTGATAGTAGAAGAAAGCAAAAACCTTAAAGGACTCGTCAACTTATACATTGAATTATTACTTATCCTCTAAGCTCTGCAGTAAAACAAATTTATTAAAGTCATCATACTTTTCAGATTTGTCATTATAACAAGATTAAACTACGTATCTTAATATGAATCCTATTAGTGGTCCCTTAATAGTAAGAGTGACAGTGAGTGACATGCATGACTCAGGTCCAAGGGCATGAGGTTCACTGTGCACTGCTGAGAATCAGGTTCTGATCAGACAAGATGAAGCTCTAACCAAAGTGATAAAAGCTAAGTTCATTTTCCTCTGCTGTTTTCAGCTACAAAACGGGATGTCAAGTCTTTTCAGACACAATAGATAGAAATGTCCGAGGCAGCAGGTAACTAACACAGTCTGAAGAAAGACTTTTTACTCACACGGAAGGATGCTAGACTAAAAAGAAACTGGGTAAGTAAAAGTAGAGTTTCATTTAAAAATATCCTCTCATACCTGTGCATTGCCTTACTTCTTTGACTAAATGAGAGCAAAAATAAATTCTCTCAAAAAAATAAAACCTAGATTTGGTCAGTAAGAATGTAACTATTTTCTCTTTGGATCATTTTCAGTTTCTGTCTCTTCTTTCTTCCCGTCTTCTCCATTATTTTCTACCCTTCTGAGTAGCTATAAGTTTCCATCAGAAACAAGTATTGGGATGTCGGTCAATGAGAGAGTGCCTAAGGCAAGGCACAGAGGGACTCTGAGGGTCTCACAGTCATAGGAAGAGCCGTTTTATTGCCTACTTCTTTTCCTGCTAAAATAGTCCCAAATGAGTTTTGGGACAATAAATTGCAAGAAGTATTTTAATTAATTAATCTTTGTTTGGATTTTTTTAAAAAAATTATATCTTTTGTTTTAAAAGCCCCAGGGCACTAGCAGACTGTTAAGAATAAAACTCATTAATTAAATATTCTAAACAACCAACGGTTACATTAATAAATGGAGAGAGGGAAATTAAGCTTTCAGGAAAACACAGTACCCAGAAGACTAACTACCTTGTGCATTAAGATCAAGATTAGAAATTCTCAGCTTGCTTAAAATTCAGCACCGGACACCTGCGCACATGCCAGGGAGGCCTCTGTAATGATGTTAGATTTCTGAGCTATTCAGCAATTCTGGAAGTCCTAACTAAGCCACAGGCTCACATGCCGCTATTTTGACAGAGATATGGAGACCCTGAATTAACCTTAGAAAGATATTCCTGCTTCTTCCTGACATGGGTAGATTTGACACCTTGAGGCTCGCAGTTATCTGCTTTGTGAGCATTTCAGTGTTATAGACTTTTTCCAAAAGTCTAAAGCAGGGTGTTTTCAGATACATGTCAAGTATCACAACAGTGCATGCTTTTGCAAGTAGTGCGTATGGTTCAGGAGGAGATGAGTGTGTAAGAATACTATATGTTTATTGCTGTTTTGGCTCTTGTTTGGGTCAACAAAAAAACAAGTGACACGTTGCCATGTTAACTTTAGACAGAATCTCACCTCAGCATTATGCCTACTCAGTGTCTCTCCATGTCTTGCCTCGTACTCAATAAAGAAAGAATGAAGAACGAAACAATGGTAATTAATACATATTTTTAATTTATTACACATCAGGAACCATGCTACTTTCCCTTTCTTCACTCAGTTCTTCCAATACCTTTAAAATGTGGTGTGCACTTTCTTCTTTTTTCTTAAGATTTATTGCATCTTTAATCATTTGCGGATCCACGTATACTCCTATGCATGAGTATGTGCAGGGTCCCATGGATGCCATAAGAAGGGGTCAGATTCATAAGACTGGAGTGACAAGGAATTGTGAGCTTCCTCAAATGAGTGCTGGGAACTGACCTCTGGACTTTTGAAACATCAGCACCCATTCTTTATTGCTGAGGTATCTCTCCTTCCCACACAAGTTCCTATCAATGAAACAAAGCAAAGCTCTGCAAGGTATCCTCACTTTGCGCCATCAGCACAAGTGATAAATAAACTGTGTGGTGGGAAATTTAGATTACTTACTGGGAGATTTTTGTATCCTAAGCCAAATATTTAAATGGACCATTTTTCTCCCCTCATCTATTATATGTCACTATATGTGATTTCAAACAGTTAAGTTCTACACATCACTGAATCTCACTTGGAATATCATAAGAGTTATTCAAACAACCGACCCAACTTTTTATTAAAATGATTTCATCCTCCGATGATAGCCTATGTGCCTGGTGAGAAATCCTTCTATATTTCTATTAGCAGTCACTATCAGCAGCAGACATATCTTTGATCTCTTTCAATATATTGGCACATAAATTATATACGTATATGTACATGTGTATGTATATGTATACATATACATGTATCTATGTACATATGTATGTATAAAGTTGCCAAAGAACAAACAATACAAACTGGCCAATGGTCCAATATTTATTTTACTTCAGAATTTTGATTACTTTTTTGCAATGAGATACATACAGTTTGACATCTAGGCAGGCTCTCACAGAACGTGTGCAGCCTGGTTTTTTCTTAGCAATCAAAATGCTTGGCATTTGGCTCTATAATTCAGACTATGCTTGTAAGCCAGATCAAGAAAAGCTGTACATAAAAATACCCTACTTTATTAAACCTGAAGCCAAAAATCAGACTTTCAGTTTTCAAACATTGAAATTGTTACCTAATTTTTATTATTTCAACATGCAATTTGCCAAATAAGACCAGCCTTAATCTGTCTAATTATATAATATACATTTGATAAAGCATATATTTAATAAAAGCAAATGCATATGTGTTAATGCCTGTAGAAACCAGATCAGGGTGCTGGATCCCTTGGAACTGGGGGTCCAGTTGGGAGTTAGCCAGTGGGAGTAGCCAGTGATTAAGCTGCTAAGCTACCAATCTAGATCCCAGTATTTTTAAACTAATAAGAACTTATTTTATTTGATACATTTTTTTCACAAAACACAGGCTGGCATCCAACTCACTGTGTAGCGAACTCTACCTTTTTCTGCCTCTACCTCCCCACTGCTAAGATTACTGGCCATGTGCCACTGTATCCCACTTAAAAGACCTTTACCCAGATCACTTAATGGATACCAACACATCATAAATATGAAAAAAAAAAAAAACAATGAATTACCCACTAACCTGCAAAGCTAATGGTAAATATTAATAATAAATAATAATTTGGTGAGAGGTTTTGTTTATAAATCTTATTTTCTCTGTGTAAGGTTAATTTTGGAAATGATTCTGGATGTTTTCCTTTGTCCATATTTTCCGTGAGTCTTTGCATGTGCATGTAGCGATCTGTCACAGTATAACTGATAACCTCAAAACTCAGTGTCATGAACAATTACAAATGCTTTCTCAAAATCTCCGTAGTCAAGAATCCTTACCAGGAGTCTGTGTGACTGCATCTCTCGCGAGGCTGCAGCTGACACTAGAGCCAAGACTGCAGTCATTTGGCAACTTTCTCAGGCAAGAAGATCTGTTCCCAGGATGGCCGACTGACAGGGCCATTGGCAGGAAATTTTACTTCCTCACTAGCGGTTGGCAGGAGGTCTCCATTCTCCCTGTGTGGGCCTCTAAGGCTGCTCAAGAGTCCTCATGGCAAGACATCTGGTTTCCAGGCTTCCATCAGAGAATATCAAAAGAGAAAGAGTGAGAGACAGAGAGAGACTGGAAGTCACCATTGCCAGCAGGACACAACCCAGAAGTCAGACTTTGTCATTAGAACCTCATCCTTCTGGTTACAAACCTCGCCCATCTTCTGCATGGTACCAGGCTACACAATAGTTAACTCTTCTGAGTCACAGATAGTAGTTGGCCACCTAGGATGCTGGCTACCATGCATTTATTAGCATTTAAAACATAATTTAATGTGCTGATAGTAAGGGCTGTTTTTGTTTTCCAGGAAATGGCTTCTTCACCCATAACTAGAATCTCAGAAGGCGAACACGTGACATTCATTGTTGAAGACAGCCCCAGATCCTGCCAATACATCCTTCTCCCTAAAGCACCCAGAAACTTCTTTTTCATGACTGGTCCTACTCTCTGCATTCTTAATTCCTCTTATGATTTTCTAGAACCTCGGCTTTATTCTCCAAGCACATTGCTGTAGAGGGCCACCAAAGAGGAGATGTTGTGTTCTTGTCCTTATGTTAACACACCCTTGGTCAGTACTTAGGACAAAGAGAGAAAGAAAAAGAGAGAGAAAGAGAGAGAGAGAGAGAGAGAGAGAGAGAGAGAGAGAGAGAGAGAGA
>JANHMN010000001.1:10703373-10743394 GCA_030674055.1 Rhabdomys pumilio
CTCCTTCTCCTTCTCCTTCTCCTTCTCCTTCTCCTTCTCCTTCTCCTCCTCCTCCTCCTCCTCCTCCTCCTTCTCCTCCTCCTCCTTCTTCTTCTTCCTTCTTTCTTCTTTCTTTTTCTTCCTCTTTCTCTTCCTCTTCCTTTTCTTCTTTGACTCTAAATCCGATAACCATGTACATCAGGAAATATTAACAGATATATCCTAATCAAGTCTGTTCCAAAAAAAATTCATTTGATTTAAATTTCTAGGTATTAGAACTACCCCCCCCCCCGAGTTAAATATAGCAAGGGCATTATCTACAATTAGACTCCATTAATAGTGATTAGTGATATGAGATAGTGATATGATCAGTATAGCATCCTGCACACATGGATTCCTTCTATTTTTTCATCATGTCTGTGCCCTTCTTGTTCTAATGAGACAGATGATTGTGATATCCTGCATGTATATGCTCTTTATCCTTAAAGATTTGGTTCACTTCATTCCTGGGGCTGTACACTGTGGAGGAGATTTCTTTGTCATTGACTTAATCTTATGTGTTGGGGACACAGCTATAGGTATAAAAAACAGAGAATTCTTAGATGTATTTTAATCTGAACATGAATTAAAACTGCATGTGTTTGGTGGTCTTATGCTGAGATGAGGCTGGTCTCACTTTCAAAAGTTATTCAGATGTCAGCTCAGCTAACAGAATACCTCAGTGTCACCAGACCTTCCTGAAAGCTGATCCTCTACTTACTCAAGAGTTGCCAAATGAAGCATCTTGATCTCCAAGTAGAACCAACCTGGTAAGCTAAGGCCTCCAGTCTCAAAAAGATGTGAAACCACATTATTATTTTAAGATAACTGAGTTTTGATATAATCTGCTAGTCATTAATAGTTAGCTGCATGAATATTGGAGCTATGAATGTTATAAATATTAATTCAATCATGTATATTTATAATAAATCTATTTATAAATTATTTATAATTCATAATATATTATATGTAATATATAAAACAATATATTATATATAAATTGTATATTTTTATATGTAAGTTATATAAACTCATAGTAAATACAATTCATAATAAAGTGTAAATTAAATATGAATGTTAATTTTAAAAAACTGGAATTAAAGAAAAGAGTATTGTTTTCCCACTATAAACTGCATGTTAAAAATAAGAGGGGCAAGTCACCCATCAAATTACTGGAGTTGTGCTTCTGATAGTTCCTTACTTCATGATCATTTACTGTGCTATTCCTTGTCACTGCGTGCCAAGGATGTACCATGTGTTCAATTCTATATTGTGGAGTCCAGTTAAATCACTTCTGGAGCACGTTAGAAATATGAAGTTTCAGCTCATATTTTAATCTCTCTTTCCAAATGTTTTTATGCCCCACCCCTTAGAAAATGCTAGTGTTCTCTGAAGAATTGCTTTACTTAGCGTCCACACAGAAACATCTGGCTAAGAGTCATGCAAGTGAATATGGCAATCACTCTTTGGTTCACGGCAGCTTTCATGAGTCCATACTGAAGCTCCAGTAGCCACTTCTAGCACAATATCAAGAGTCCTTGTGCCAGAGGAAACACTATTATATGGACTCTGAACTCCCTTCAGAAACTATGTGTTATAATGGATATTGCTTTATGCTTCTGAGTTTCTGATATGTTATTAAAGAGAAACAGATAACTCATAGGCTTACATTGGTTCTATAAAGCAAGGATGATACCAAAGATATGGAAAGAAGGTTTGATTCCTTGGGCATGGAAGCTGCGGAGACAGTGTTTTGTCATTACTAGATAAATATCCTAAGTTCAGGGTGATAGTAGGTCCCGAAGAGTCAGAGGTCACGGGTCTGACTTTATGTCCCACAGTAGAACAAAAACATGTTAGTTGCTAAATTTTTCTCCATATAAATGTGTACTCGTTTCACTTCTGTTGCTATGATAAAATACTCTGACAAAAGCCAACAGATGCAAAAGAACCTGCTTTAGTTCACAATTCCAAATTACAGGCCATCATAGCAGGGAAGTCAAGGCAGCTGGGCGTGTTACATCTGTAATCAAGAGCAGATAGAAATAAAAGATACTTACCTTCTTAGCTAGCTTTCTCCACTGTCTCCCAAGAGAAAGGTGCCGACAGTGGGCTGTGTGTTCTTTCCTCACTTGGAGTAACAGAGACAATCTCCCATAGATGTGGCCACTGGCAATCCCTCAATGACAGACTCCTTCAGATGATTCTAGATTCTGTCAAGTTGATAATGAAAATTAACCATCAAAATATGGCAATTTTGTCTAATGGCAACCACTTGTGCAGGAATTTCTTATTCTGTTCTTAAGTATAAAAGAAGCAAGACTCTAGCCCTCAACAACTTTAAAGTCATAAAGTTATCAAGTGGGTGATCTGAAAATTTGAACTCAATATTCTTCTATCTTAAAGAATATGTTCTTTGACTCATTGAGCCCCTGATCACTGTTAGTGTTTTCTAAGCCACCATATATTCCTTCCTGTTTATAGCTCTTTTTCTTTCTCAGACAACAGGAATATACTCTTATAATCCAAAACCCTACTGCCAGGTAGGTATTATTTCTACAAATAAATAAATGGAAAGAGCCTGTTTTGAGTGCAAATATTAATGTGGGGAAAGGAATGATTTTAAGAATTCATCTCATTCCTCAGACTGTCCCCAAAGAATACCTCCCAGCTACATACTTATTTTTATTTCTTCAAATAAAAGACTCTCAAGCTGCTGTTAACAGGTTTATCAGGAGGATGCTTCCTTTTCTAAATCATCCACTCCACTCCTCCCTCCCATTAGCCAGAATAATGAAACATTGCCTGTGTGCCCTCTTTTTGAAGATAAATTTGAAAGAAGAAGAAGAGAAAGAAAAAAGCTGAGCTTGTAAACGTATCTGAGACTGCTTAGACAAGACGCTGTAACAAAGTCATGCCCTCTCCTCTCTGCTTCAGGGAGATGTTCCAAACTCCAGGAGACTGATAATCTACATTGAGTTAGACAATGAGAGTGAGATAGAGACTTCCTGATGGATACAGGTGTGGTTTGTTGGCGTGGGAACTTCTGGAAGAGATGCAGAGTTTAATAAACTTAAGGGACAGAGATTAAGCGTGTCTCCTATCTCATTAAATTTTTCTGAAACCTCTACCTCTATTGGAAGCAGATATTTGGCAGAGACCTACACATGCTTAAGTTAAAAGAGATGTGAGGATAAAGAGATCCCCTGTATTAAGTTTATGAGAGACTGCTTCAGATTCTTCTCAAAGTGCAGATATTACTTCATGATGGAACACATAGACACACATGCATTTCTCATTCTTCTCCCTTTTCCCCTCTGAAATTGGGAAATACTTGGCTCTATTCTCTCAATGTATACAAAGAAGAGACCCTCACAAATTACCAACACCTGGAATTCATTCTCTCTTGGCTATGATCAAATAGGAATCTTTACTCTGAATAGTGAAATAGATCAGGCCTCTCCTGCTGGACTCCAATATTTACTTGGTATTAACCTATTTTCCTTAATTTCAATGTCTAGGAATTAGATACTTAGAATATCAAGACAGTTTTTCCTCTAAAGCAAAAGTGGCCTGTTTTTCATTTGTTTCCTTTCTGTAGTAGATACTGGGTTCCTATAGCCTTGAACGTTAACACTGACAGAGGCTCCTAGAATGATAGCTGAAGCCAATGATAGTCAATGGTCTGAGAATACAATGGAGCAATATTCATGTGGCTAGGCTTCATCATAATCATTATAAATCTCTTATTTATGGTTTAATATAATGTTCAATGTCATTAAAACTTTCCTAGCTGTTAACAAATAAAACTTTCCACCTTACATTTGATTCTGGTTCAAAAGTTACCCACATAATTTTTTTATGAGTCCGTATTTACTTAAGTTTGCTGAAAAAATTAACACCACTGAAAGTAATCAAAACATAAAATTGACTCAAAAGTCAAGCATCCTGATATCTCAAGGTAACATACTTGGGGAAATTCATGGGGAAAAGAAATCCCACCCCAAGTGAGAAAATGAAAATTAGTTCAAGGACTTGGGACAGTTAGGGAGTATGGCAGATATGACTGCTGAGGTCACTCAGAGTGACATACAAATAGAAATGATGACAGCAGCAGCTTAGGGTGGGGATGATAACGCTGCTGTAATGTTACTATTAATAACTCATACACAAGTTAATCTCTCATCACTAAACTTTCCTGTAAATTTGCCACAACATTCTGCCTGCTTCTCAACATCCCTAAAATGATAACTGCTCATTTTCAGAAGCAGCTAGGCCAGTAAGGTCTGACCAAGATATAGAACCCAGAAGTGCATAATTTCCAACAAGGTTTAAGCCTTAAGTGCAAACCTACAACTGCCCTCCACTTTCATCACACAAACTGGGTAAATGCTCTTCTCTTTGTGGGAACTGTCATGATATGATTAAAAATCAGTATTATCTATGGTGCTATTGTGAAGACAAAGTTTGTCTTTTTCTACTGTACATTAATATAAATTCAAACTCTTTGCTTATGTCATGGTATTCTCAGGTCCCATGTCTGAATCTACTTCAATGACTATAAGCTACTTTGTGTGTTATCATCCTGTATTCCAATGGAGAGAGGGGCTTTAGCATGTGAGCATATTAATCAACTTTGTAATTATGAGGCCGTTACACAACTTAGTTGTAGAAATCAATGTAAACAGTTTTAAAGCAAAGAACAAAACCAGCAAATATATAGGAAGGAGCCAGGATATAACTTATTAGTAAAATACTTGTTTGACATGTAAAAAGCCCTGGATCTCCTGCTACTACCCTAGAATTGGGATGCAGAACCCCAGCAGGCAGGAAGTTGAGATCAAGTTGCCAGAAGTTTAATGTTATCCATGGTTACATAGAAGTTAGAAACCAGCCTGGGATACAGAGGTTATGTCTCAATACAAAACAACAATACTACAAAAGGAAACTGGCTCAATGATGGTTCTATATCTGTGAAGAATGTCTATGAACAATATAACTTACATAAAAGGATATATTACCTTAGGGGTTTGCTTACAGTTTCAGAGGACTAGTCTGTTATCATCATGGCAGGAGCATGGCAGCAGCAGGTATTAGGAGAGAGAGAGAGAGAGAGAGAGAGAGAGAGAGAGAGAGAGAGAGAGAGAGAGAGAGAGAGGACTAGTGTGCCTTTTGAAATCCCAAACTCCACCCTCAGTAATGCACTTTTTACAATAATAAGTCCACACCTTTTCCAAAGAGAACAGACCTCCTAATCCTTATAGTCCTTTCAAACAGTTCTAACCACTGTGACTAAGCATTTGAATATAGGAGACTAAGGGGCTATTATTATTCAAGCCACCACACAAATAAAAACTTGTCTAGGAGAAACTGGGAACTGTCTTATTCCTGTTGTAAGACTTTATGACCCAAATCTCTGCAACTTTAGTCAAGTTGAACATTATTTACGCATAAGTTTGGTCACTAAGAAATAGTATGTAGGTATATGACAGACATATATAGGCAAGAGTTATATGTTATTTCTCACAGTCCAAGTACTATACTAAGTACTCTGCCATCACTAAATAACCTGCTAAAGGTAAAGGAAATAATACATAATTAGCTTTATAAATGGGCAGTGAGAGATAGAGTGGTTAAATGCCTCCCCCAAATCATATTGACCATCAATAGGGAACACAACTGTATCCTCGAGTCTGTATACAGACTCACTGTGTTTTGCTTGGGAACAAAGCAGCCACTGAACATTTCAGTCTGCCTTCCTGCTCCCCGGTTTCTTGGTTAGAAGATGGCTGACAGTCATTTCCTGACGTCATTCAGAAAGCTCAGAAGAAACATTTTTTTCTTTATAATACACTTTCCAAAAGTCTCTTTATTTAAATATCTTTATTTCTCTGTTGTTATAGGAAATTATTCTGTGGTTCAGTCAGAGAAAATTTAGAAAAGATTTTAAGGCGCACGCGCGTGCGTGCGTGCGTGCGTGCGTGCGTGTGTGCGTGTGTGTGTGTGTGTGTGTGTGTGTGTATCGGAATTTACTAAGTACTATGTAAAATAATAAACAACAGACAAATCACAAAGAAGTTGAGAGCCCAGTGTTACTCAGTTCAGGAGTCTGAAGTCCTCAACAGTAAGAGCAGTTCCACAGTAGCGTCTCTCACTGGAGCTCCACAACTTTTTCTTACTTAGTCCACCAGGCTGCTACCTCAGTAGTCCCAACCTTACACCAGAAGCAATAAAACGCCCTGCTTTTAATTCCTGCCCTGACTTCCTTTAGTAATAACCACAGAGTTGTAAGAGGAAATAACCATTTTCTTCCCCAAGTTGCTTTAGGGAATGACATTTTATCACAGGAATAGAAACCCTAAACCTGAAGGAGTTTGGTTTCCCTGTGCAGTTCAAACTAGCTTTAATTATGTTTGCTCTTGCGCATGAAAAAGTCCTTCTGACCTGTTACTCTAAAATTGGATGTTTGCAATAATAGATAAATGACATCCTTTCAAGAAACGGAACTTAAGGGTGAAGATCCATCTTCATGAGCCAGATTTTCTCAGTTTTTTTTCTGTCTGTCTGTCTGTCTGTCTGTCTGTCTGTCTGTCTGCTTCTCTTTTCTCTCTCTCTTCAACTCATTTGTATTTGTATATAAGACAGAATTATTTTATCTATCTATCTATCTATCTATCTACCGGTATATATATATATATATATATATATATATATATATATATATATATATATCGTCAGAAAAATTACATTTTTCTAATTATACACACACACACACACACACACACACACACAGATATCTGGGCTGCTACATAGACTTTGGCTCTAGATTGAGGCTAAATAGATTTGATTTTGTGTGTCCTCATTGTTTGGAAGGTGAGCAAAAGTTAATTAAGATTCATTTGCTTGGCTATGGGTGTGTTTATGATTCTCGAGTGGGAGAGTCCATTGTTTAGTGAGCATTTTCTTTGTGTCCCTAAATCAATGTGCCTCTCTGGCAGAAGCCAATGATTTACCTGCTGTCCTTAATACACTAAAGGTCAGGTAAGCATTGCATGAAGCCGTCTCCCAGAGAGAAAAATACTTTCTCCACAAAGTCACACGAGGAGCAGAGCTTGTACGAACATTCTTCCATTTTCATACAGTATCTGGCATCCTCTGCAGATCCATAGGAGACCATATATACAGGAAGGATGCTGCTGGTGCTGTATTTCCAAGTGACTCATGGACTCCATCTAGCTTTAGTCGCAGATAGCTTGTAAGGCTGGAAACACAAGTTTCAAAAGCAATCTAGAGCACAGAGGAAGAGAGAATTTCTATTCTCTATTTCTATAAATATTTAAGAAACAGATTGTATTTTAGTTGACTAGGTATTTTAGAGGTATTGCCTCTCTGGTCTGGTCTCTTACAGGTAAGAGAATTTGTACTGCATAGGCTTGCTTCAATTTTTCATGATGTTGTGGTGGCTGGAGTTTCAATGGTATGGATAACACATTAATTTCCATTGCATTTGTACACGGAAGCTGTATGTCTCTCCATCTGGTTCTTTGAATCACAGCTACAATAAAACACGTGAAGGACAGTTTTCCTCAGTGAATTTACTCTCTGGTCACTGGTCACCATTAAGCTTTAAAACTTCATACTTGAATTTCTAGACTCTCTTCAGCTTGAAGAATTTGATTATTATGTTTGATTTTCAAGGAGAGATTTTCATTCCTACTCAGTACCCCAGAGCACAGAGAACAGATTCCGGGTGATGGTGAATAGGATTCTGTGTATCATTATGTTGGCATTTAGAAGTCAGAGCCTTGTGTCTTTCCTTTAACACTGTGCATGCAAATTCTACCATTTCCTGCCACAGGGAAGACAGCTGAAATGATTTCTTCGCATTTAACCTGGCTTCTTGGGGTTCCCAGGTCCAAAGCTCAGCCTAATAAGGCAGTAATTAACTTTACATCAGCCTCCTTCCTGCACTCCAAAAGGCAGTCAGCAAGTTCTATTGATTTTTTTTTCTCTACCACGTTTGGAGGGCTTTATTCTTTATAAAACTTTTTTTTTTTGATTCATAAAGGTGCCAGAATTTTCCTTCTCTTCTATCAGACCTTATTTTTTCCCAAACGATGTTCAGAAGAGCGCTAATCATAACTGGCCGCAGTTTCTGAGGACTTGCCAACATTTTTTAGGAGGAATGTGATCGTCTAGGCTAGAATCACTTCCACATGTCTGAGGCTGAAACTGAAGGGGATATGTGCCAACCCCCATGCCTTATCTTAATATCCAGTGAGCCTGGGAGGCTGGAGACAAATTTGCTTTAGATGCAGGCACTATGATACATCAGAGCAATTTCTCAGCCCCTTCATCACACTCACTCAGAGTCATCATATGGATAACCAGGCCAGCTGTTTGAGCCTCCACACTGACCAGATTTTGAAGAAGCTCGATCTTTGACATCGGGATATCCCAAGAGCAACTGGGGACTTGTAGGCAGGTCATTGACAGGTAATACTGTTAATCTTATAACCATATTATTAATTTTCTAAAGTTCAATTTTCTGGTCTGATGTTGAAGGAAAAAGATGGAAATGCTATTTATTTGTTTAATCTATCAGATATACCTCCATACGCTCTCAGCACCTAGCTCCCATTACAGGAGAACACTTGTCTTCCTTGTGTGTTCTGACAGCAGGGAATACAGTCATCATTCAGTGCTCCCTTTTCAGGATGCACATGAAAAAGACTAAACAACAATGAAAATATAATGACATACTCTGCAAGGAAAATGTCTGAAACACAACAAATTTTGTCAGGGTTTTAACCCACACCTCTATTAATAATAATAAGATTTGTGATTTTTGTCAGATCTCTCATAGTCTTTCATCTTAATTCTTCACAAAAGAACTGAGTGTGTCAAAGTTGGCACATGGTAGCTTTACCAAAACAATTCCATTTAAATTTTTTCACCATTGATTGCCATGCTGATATCACAGGCTCTCCAGGATTTACTGACTTGCAAAATGCCTCTTTAGCCCTGCATGAGGCTGTTTAAAAACATAAACAACAACAGCAACAAAACTCTAAAAAATAAAAACAAAACAAAAGACTAACTTTTCAAAATCGATCATAAACTCATTTGGGAGTTAATGTCTGATTTGAATTAGCACCTTTACATAGTTCCTCCTTTCCCATATGGACTGTGTGTGCTTTTCATGTGATAGATGGGATCAGAACTGCTGCTGAAATAAATACCCTTTCGGAACTAAAGAAACACGAGGAAGAAAGATATTTGTGCTAAAATAAAATTACTGCCAAGGTGATAGTTTCTGGGAAGTGGGTGTGGCTGGAATTCCCCTAGGAGAAGGCATTAGTGTTGGTCCTGGTATTGATCACTGCTGTTAAATACTTTTCTTCCCTTTGTCAAATATTACAAAGAAGCTTTTTCTTTGCCAGAAAAGATACAACATATATATATATATATATATATATATATATATATATATATTACATATTATATATGTGTGTGTATTTGTATGTATATGTTATATAGTTTATATACATAAACTATATAATACACACACACACACACACACAAACACATATATATATATATATATATATATATATATATATATATATACATACACTTGTATGTGGAATGCGATGTGAGGCAAAGCAGAACACAAATTACAGCTAGAGAGCAGGGTTACTTAGAGAGTAAAGTGTAGAGGTTGATATTAGAATGAAAAATGGGCTATATCTAGTTACTCTTCTATTGGTGAGATAAAATGCTCGGACAAAAAGCAAGATGGGAAGAAAAGTTTTATTTGGGCCTCTAGTTCTAAAATGGTGTATACGGGCATGTACGACAAGGGCTGGCAGCATGAGCCTGATATGAACTTGAATTCGGGAAGCAGAGCAATCACGTGCGAGCCACATACTGGAAGCAGGGTGAGAGAGAACAGGAAATGAGAACAGACTCTAAAACCTCACCCCAGCCCCAGCCCCCAGTAACATCCATCAACAAGGCTCCACCTACTAAAGGTTCATAATTTTCAAAAACAGCAGTACTAGCTGAAGACCAAATCTCCAAACACTCATTGAACCCATGAAGAACATATCACATTTAAGCTACAATGGAGGCTAAATGAATGGGAAAAAAGACAGTTTCATAAGCTGGAAACATAAAAGCACAGGCAAAGTTTTAACTTTGTCTCATGTGCATGCTTCTGTATGTCTTCTATAGGTGCCCCTTATTTGGAGTTAACTCTGGT
The DNA here is from genome assembly GCA_030674055.1 of Rhabdomys pumilio. Classification (NCBI taxonomy): domain Eukaryota; kingdom Metazoa; phylum Chordata; class Mammalia; order Rodentia; family Muridae; genus Rhabdomys; species Rhabdomys pumilio. The sequence goes on from JANHMN010000001.1 coordinate 10,713,656, forward strand.
TTAGCCATGGAACTGCACACTGCTAAGTTTACAGGATGTTTATATTTATAGTGAAGATGATTCGAGGTTTTTTTTTTTTTTTTTTTTAGCTGACAATTCTATCATACAAAGCAAGCACTCAGTCATACTGTATTACCGTATTCTTTATGGCAATTCTTTCGAAGAAATTGTATACCTAAACCAAATTTCCTTCCTTCCTTCCTTCCTTCCTTCCTTCCTTCCTTCCTTCCTCCCTCCCTCCCTCCCTCCCTCCCTCCCTCCCTTCCTTCCTTCCTTCCTTCCTTCCTTCCTTCCTTCTTTCCTTCCTTGCTTCTTTCCTTCCTTAATCCCTTTCTTCTTTCTCCCTTCTATCCTTTCTCCCTAGCTCTCTTCTTCCTTCCCCCTTCCTTTCTCCATCCCTTCTTCCCTGCTTTTCTTCCTTCCTCGCTCCATCCTTCTCTCCCACTCTCCCTTCCTCCCCATTCCATCTTGCTTGCCTTCCTTCCTTTCTCCCTTCTACCATTTCTCCCTAGCTCACTTCCTTCTTCCCTCTTTCCCTCCCTTCTTCACTTCCTTCGTTTCTCCAGTCTCTCTCTCCCTAGCTCCCTCACTCACATTGTTCCTCCATCCCTCCATCCTTCCCTCCTTTTTACATCTTTCTTCCTTTCTTCCCCTGCTTGGTCTTCACCTTTCTTTCTCTCTTTTTAAGAAATATTTATTTTTTGAAAAGTTCATACATTCATATAATATATTCTGGTCACATTTACCCTCCTATTTTCCCTCACCCTTTAACCTCCCTCCTTCCAAATCCCCATCCCACTTTCATGTCTCTGCTCTATGTTGGTTTGCTTTGGGACCTACTTGATTTAACTAGGCTCATTAGTGTGGGTATGTATGTGTAGCTATTCATGGGAGCAGAAGTAACTTTCCAGTCACTACATCACTAAAGACAATGGCTCCTCTCTGCCAGAAGTCATCAACTAGCTCCTGGACCCATGAGCCCTCTCCATCTATGACTGATGACAAATAATAATTATGAAATTGGATTGGAAACCTATGATCCTTGTACATTCCCCACCAGGCAACTCTTTAGTGGAAACCATCAGGCAGTCAGATCGCTCGTGTGCAGGCTCAAAACACAACACCATATCAATTAAATCCTTTTGAGATCAGATACATGTACCATGGACTAGTAAGTTCAACTCACGGTAAGGTGATATCATCAAAGAAACACAGTGACTCAACACCATCTCTGAGGCCTTTAGACAGGCTCTGCCGTGGAGGTTTGCTTATCTAGGACTTTGAAATTTGAATTGGATGCCATCCAAGTTGGACAAAGGTGATCAAATGTTACCAGGAAGTTTCCCAGATATTGGGTTTTGTGTTTGTTTGTTTTGTTTTTCTCTTTATAGTCACCATGCCTATCTGCTGATTAACCCAGGATGTGTCTCAGAAGTGACTCTCATTCAGTCTCTTTCTGCAGTCCAAGCATGTGCTTGCTTCAAAGGACATGCATAGAGGAACAGAACAACAAAGCTGTAAGTTACCTCCAAGGGATAGAACTGAGAAGACCACATGCTTAAATCAAAGCTCGTTAAGATAGGTAATATTTTTCCAGAAAAAAATAATGACTTTAAAGATTTCATACCTTAAGGGGAAGTGGTTCTTGGGTAACAGTGGTGTGGGTGAATATGAGAATGGTTGGAGAAATTTCTGAAAAAACAGTTTCTTTAGGGTAAAAAAAAATTATTCATGTTTTCTCTAGTTTTGTTTTTTGGTTTAATGGTTCACGTATAATGTGAGAAATATCAAAGTCAATGATATTTATCTTCAAATTATTTGTACAGAGGTTATATAATTTTTATTAGTATTTAACTTCTTTTTGTTTGTTTGTTTTTAGGTTTGAGGATTAAACCCAGGGCTTTCACAGCCTAAGCCAATGTTCTTCTACCTGACCACATCCTGGGCTTACATTTTATTTAGTTTTGTTTACTGCCTGGCTTATATAGGCTTTAAAGCATGGGACATAAAAACAAGGAAACAGAATTCCTTGAACACTTAGAATCATAACAGTGAAATAGAACCTGCGGACAGTGATTGTGGATCCCAAGAGGATGAGAGGTTGAATATTTCTTATCAGAGCCAAAGTGAGCAAAGTGTCAAAGCTCATGTGGATAAAATAAAAGCCAAGTTCAAGACACCGAGGAAGCTGTAGACATGGAGGAAGCTGTTGAAAGGATGGTCCTGAAACTTGGGAGATCCCACTCTCTGCTGGGACAGCTTTTGTAGAGTCTAAGGATGAATACAAACAGGATAAACTGTGAGTCTAGTAAGGCAACTTTAAAGATAATAGAGCTGGCCAGGATAGGCACAGATTCCCTCAGAGCCTTCCACTCACTGCACCTTTTACCTTTCTGAAGTCAGCCTTCTACTTGGCCTGGATGCCTAATCCACAACTCAAAGGAAAAACTATTCGAAGCCAAAATCGTGATTATTTGATTCATGCAAAGCAGCTCATGCAAAGTATTTCCCTCCAGAGTCAATAGAGACTTGAACTTTCCATTTTCAGACTAAAAAGACCTCAAGGTCATGCTTGACTCCTTCCTAGAAATTCAGAGTTTTCTGTACAATATTCTATATCAAAATATCCCTGAAGTTTCTTACTGCCCAGTATTTCTAGTATCTAATCTGATTTGTAACACTTTGGCTCCTTCTGACATGGCTATATCACCCCCTACACACACACACACACACACACACACACACACACACACACACACTTACAAACACAAACACACACACACACATACACACACCTCAGCAGTATAAAAACTTTCTAAATAATACCCTTGTGTTTTCAAGACAAAATAGACATTTTTATTCATTAACTAGAAAATTGGATCAAGTTATAATTCCCACTTCCCAAAAGCTCAAATTTAATTCCAAGCAAACCTCCACTCCTTTATGATGGCTTACAAACTCATTAACTTCCCTTCACCCCATCATTTCATTTCATTTTGTGTTTGTGTGTGGGATTATATACATGTTCCTGCGGGGATGTGCACATTAGTGTGCACACCGGTTTTCTGGAATATATGTGTAGTTGGGTATAGAGGTCAGAGGTTATCTCAAGTGTCTTCCTATCACCCCACCACACTTATTTTTTAAAAATGACTCTCACTGAGCTCAGAGCCCATCCATTTAAATAAACTAGCAAACCAGTGAGCTTCATTGACATGCCTTCACCTGCCTCAGTACCGAGGTAACAGATGTGACACAGACTCACCTAGTTTTGTATGTGGTGCCGTCAGTCCAAAGAGCCTGCATGGTAGACTTCTTATGGACTAAGCTGTCTCCCCTTGTCCTTGGCCATACCTACCCCTGCTACTCTTCCAGGAGGCAGAGGCTTTGTTTTATATCATTTTACTTCTGTTTGTTGTCGAGAATAATTCATGGGTTAGAGATCGAACAGGAGATGATGACCCAAGTACTGAAGCCTCCTGAGAGTGGGGACAGCTCACTGAGCGTCGTGCTGATTTATAAGAGCAGCAATGAGCCAGCATGCTTGATAGCGTATATCTCAGGACCAATCATGAACAATGAACACTGCTGCTGAAGGAGTCTATTGAAGTGTGCACGAGGATATGCACCAGTGACAAAGAAAAGGAACCAAGGCTGAGCAGAAGAATGAGGGACAGAGACACAATGTAGGGAGGTTGTAGTGAGTTCTTCATCAGGGACTGGTGGCCTCCACTGTGCTGTCTCACTGAGGAGACGATGCTATCCTTTATACCAGCTCATCCTTTCTATGACTAGTGGTGTGTTTTCTTCTCCTTTCGAATCACACACACACACACACACACACACACACACACACACACACACCTAATTCACACCCCCTCCCCTAGGTCTTAGAATGCAGGACCTTCTACTTCCTAGAGCCTCTTTATTACCTAATCCACGCTAATGCTCCCAATCAATTGTTTTACTAACAGCAATTCTTTTACTACCCCAGGGGAAAACTTAAGAAAATTACCTTGTAAATCTTCAATTTCCTTCACTTAATGGTGCCTACATTTTTAGGCATTCCATAAAACAATTTTAAATTCCTTGCAGCATAACAGCTGTATGGTAAACCTGAAAGAGTGTTTGTTCCCACCTCTTCTGTGTTATACCTAATAAGCAGTAGGTGACATTATGGTGACCATTAATTAAGGACCAAATAGAAATAATAAAGCAGGGTGATGGGTAAAGGGGAGGTGGGTACAAGCAGCAGAGCCTAGAGGAAGTAGCCTCTGTAACGCAGTTCTCTGTTAAGTGGGAAGGAGACTGAGAGTAGCAAGTGGATGGTTTCTGACACCTTTTATTGTTTACTAAACTATGATGGTGATGCTTTCTATTGTTGGGAGACACTTTAGTTTTTGTTTTCACTCTTAAAATAGTTACAGCTGATAAAGTAAACTGGCAGGCGACAAACAGGGATTCAGACACAAGAGCACAAATGTGCAGAGGCACAAGAGCTAGAGACATTTAGAGAATCACAAAGTGCTAGAGAGTTGGAGCACTCACAGATACACACATGGACACACACAGAGCTATGCAGACACAGACAGACAGACAGACAGACAGACAGACAGACAGACAGGCAGACAGACAGACAGACAGGCAGGCAGGCAGGCAAACAGACAGACTGACACACACACATGGACACACACACACATACACATGAAGACAAACACACATGGAAACACACAGAGCTATGCAGACACAGACAGACAGACACACGGACACACACACACACACACGGGGACACACACACACACACACGGACACAGACACACACGGACACACACACATACTGAGAGCTGTTACCAGGAGTTATAGTATGATGGGAGGAAGAAGACAGAATAAGTTTGGTTTCATTGTAAAATCTGCCTGCAGGGCTGGAGAGATGGCCCTGTTGATAAGAGTACTGGCTGCTCTTGCAGAAGACCCAAGTTTAATCCTCAGCTCTCATGTGGCAGCTCACAAACAGTAACTTCAGTTCTATAGGCTTTAATGCCCCTTTTGCACTAAGAAAGTCTCTCTCTCTCTCTCTCTCTCTCTCTCTCTCTCTCTCTCTCCCTCTCTCTCCGTGTGTGTGTGTGTGTGTGTGTGTGTGTGTGTGTGTGTGTATGTTTGTGTGTGTGTGTGTGTGTGTGTGTTATGTGTTGAGAGAATACCACATTGTAGCCTAGGCAGGCCTTGAACTTGTCCTGTCTCTCCTCTGGAGTATGATCTTGGATCACTAAGACCATCTCTGAAGCCCTCTTTCCATGGAGAGCTGGATGTATCAGACAAAGCAAGCCAGTGTCATCTGCTGTCTAGTAGAACAACACTCCCTTTTAAAACAGGACACATTTTCTAGGGCAATTCTCTCATTCACAGCCCTTCTGAATAGTTACCACAGATTATGCCACCAAAAGCTATACCCGAGGGAGGTCAATTCTGATTGTGTGGCCCTGACAGATACAATGTATGTGTGGGGAACACCATATGAGGAGGCTGCTCTACTGAACAATTTTGAGTTTTGTCTTAATGCTAGCTTCCTGGTCACCTGGCCCAGGTTGAACTCCATGCAAGGTCACCATACTCCACAAGCCTTCTCTCTTCCTGCCAACCAACAGGTGAACGCAACTCAGTTCCAGGATGGAGCCTGCAAGGCTGTGTTAGCAGCCTGCGTGCTCTAAAGCTCTGAGATTCTCTCTCGGCAGCAGCTCAGGCGGACTAACGTGAGAAATCCATTATAATAACACGCTTTCTGAGGAAAGGGGATTACAGGTAATTTTCTTTTATTCCCTAGTAACAAGGTTTTAATACAGTGCTGAGACAGTAGTTGAAAATCAAATACCTCATTGAATTAAAGTGAAAAGCGGATGGATCAGCTCATTCCTTTCTCAAGGCTTTGGGAATGTAGAAGTTGGAGATTCTTCTAGTGAGTGGCTTTTTCAACATCAGATTTTCTTCCATATTTAGACTGCACATTTCCCCCGAAGGCCTGATTCAATATGGAGAGTTGCAAATTCCATGAGATTCATGTTAATAGGCTTTTGATAAAGGAATACTTGAACATGACCAGGTACCCACTGAGAAACCGATGCCACCAGCATCCCTGTTTGTGTGGAACGTGCCTTCACAATCACAACTCTATCATGTCTATTAGCAAAGTTCTCATCCTGAGAAGCAGCAAAAGACAGAAAACCTGAAGCAAAGGTAATTCTGTGAACCTTTAGGGTCTAGAAAGATGGTTCAGCCAAGGAGATGTGGATTTCAGTTCTCTGCAACCCTGTCAGCCTACTTATAAAGTCTTAAAATTCTGGATGCAGGGGAGTCAACATTTTCTTCTGGCTTCAGAGGACACACACACACACACACACACAGAGAGAGAGAGAGAGAGAGGCATGCAAGCACACACACATGCATGCACATATGCACACACACACACACATACTCTCTCTCTCTTTCTCTCTCTCTCTCTCTCTCTCTCTCTCTCTCTCTCTCTCTCTCACACACACACACACACACACACACACACACACGCACGCACACCATACCCTTGCATCCATAAATACACACTTAAATAAAATAAGATCTATAGAATCAAAAGGAAAGTTACTGTTCCTTTTCGGTTTTGTCAGCTAACTGATAAGTGTTGTTGCTGTCGACACCTGTCGTGTAACCCCTTATGGCCCTGTGTGTGTGGCTTACATAGAGGCTTGCTGCTGGATGGCAATGTATGCTTGAACTACTGATTCCCACAATCGCAAACCTAACTTTCCTTATGTGCAACACCTGCGGGTGGTCATTGGGTATACACTGCATGATGTAGTAGAAAGAATACTGTCCCATGAGACATGTCTAACTTTCACATCCAAGGAAAACAGCCTAGCCTTGGGATACCTCAAGATGTTCATATTAAAAATTAGAGAACATAGCCAGGCGAGGTGCTTCAGTAGGTGAAGGTGTTGGCCATGTAAGCTTGAAGACTTCAGTTCAATCGCTGAAAGACATGTAAAGTCATAAGGAGCAAACTGAATGCACAAAGATGTCCTCTGATCTCACACAGGCACCTGGCAACTTTTACTAACACACATACATACTTTGTATATACACATACCATACAATAATACTGCTAATAGTAATAATAATAGTAATAATAGTAAAATAATAAATAAAATGGAGAAACTTGTTCAGAGTTTAGATAGGACTGATGCTCAGATAAGCACTAAAATTCTTTCACACCTACATACCGTACACATTTCATATACACACATATCATACAATAATAATAAAAAAGATAAAATGCTTAAATAAATGGAGAATTTAGTGTCACTCATCTGCACAGGACACAGTTCACGCTTGAAATTGTGTAGGCAAAAATTGAAATCCCAGTGGAAACGATGTGGTAGGTGATACTAGGATAAGAGTTTGGGTACAGAGTGTGTGTGATATAGTGCAATGGAGACATGTCTTTACCAAAATGAACCAATGTAAAGGCTTCTGGATGCTGAAGCTCTCACACTTATTCTCCAGGGATAAGTGAGGAGAAAGGGTAATCACAAATGTATGGGCCAACTGCTTTTCCTTTTTCTGGTGAGTTCTAGAATAATAAAAGTGCCAATCAAAATTAGCCGAAAGGGACTACAGCCACACGGTGACATAAAGGAAGGAAAGATCCTCGGGTGGCATTTACTACCCCTGACCCATGCCATGATAGAGCAGTGAGTAGTTGGACAGATAAATACTATGCTTTTTCCATGTTAAATGCAGGGTTAATCATGGCTGACATAAGCCACGTGACAGTTCAGCAGAAGGTGTTGTGTATAAGAATTTGAAAATTGCATTCATTTTTTTATAATACATGAAGGCATACATTAGAACTTCACTACACTTGTCTCAAGCAAAATAATACATATTACTACTAATATTCAGACTCATCATTTTCCCAAGTCGCCAGAGATGGGGCACCAGCTGGGGGTTGCCTTTACTCTACCAGATATTACAACAAATTTTCAATCACAATCTTCAGAATCATTTCATTAGCTTTCCAAACAAGAGTGTAAACATGAGTTGTCATCTGTCAGAAAGCTTTCAATGACTAAGGCTTTGCAGTTGATCAAAATTAAGCCATTGAGCACAATTATGATAAAGGAGAATGTATAATGAAAGAGATTCTGAATATCCTGCAGCTGTAATGATATTTCCCCAAGGACAGAGGAGACTTCCTCCTGACATCCATGGATCTCTGGGACTCTTCATTATTAGATACTGTAACCCCTGGGCTGGACATTAGGGTGATACTGATAGAAATGTTCATGTTTTAGTTGCAAAAATCATAAATAACATAAATGTGAAATAAATTGATGTGCTTATCTTCTCAAAAAAATGGACAGTTTCCTAAGATTGTCTTTGGTCAATACTAATTTATGCAAAAGGAAAATTAATATGTGTACAGGGAGGCACAGAGCAGAGAAAACGTCAAATGGACACAGTGTAACATTGCCCAGGTTTTGCCACTTTCACCTCTCAGCCTTGGGTTATTGTAAGGCACAATGAGCAGATAATATAACCTCACCAACATCCTGATGCCTCACAGCTGAAGTGCTTCACATCCCCAGACAACACAGTAGTTTACAGGTCATTCTAGATCACATAAAATGAGGTAAAGGGATCACTTCCCTCCCTCAAATCTTAAAAGAACTGGGAGGTTGCAGAATCAGAGGTCACTTACAATGGCACCTGCTGTGCAAACAGCTGAGCTACAGTGGAACTAAAATATTATATGGAACCAGCAGTTTGAAAGCTATGCAATGCGCAATGCTCAATAATCAATACTCAACTCCTACCTGTTATTCCCAGTCTATGTCTCTAAAATATTTTTCTATTATTATTTATTAGGTATTTTATTTATTGTATATGTGTGCATGTGTACATGTTGATGTGTGCACATATGTGGTATAAAACATGTGTGTGTGTGTGTGTGTGTGTGTGTGTATGTGTGTGTGTGTGATTATGTGTTTATGCATGCACAGAGGTGAGGAAGAACCTTCCTCTATCAAAACTTTGAGCTAGGTTGAATAATAGCAAGCTCCATCAGTCTCCTGTCTCCACTAACACCTACCTCATAGTTGGGGTTTTATGTGAGTCCAGCCACACCCTTCCCTTTAAGTGGTTTCTGAGGATGGAACTCAGTTTCTCATATGGAAGTGCTCATACCATTGAGCTATCTCTCCTACCCATGAATCTTCTTTGTGGTTGTTGACACATGCCACTCTAGTAGAATATTAATTATTCACTCATTTGACAAATGTTTCAAATGGAATAATGGAGGAGTTCTGAGTAGTATAAAAATATATGGAAACCAGTTCAAATTTTTGAATAATGGCATGGAGGAGAATATAGGCCTCCATGAGAGCACATGGAAGTTGCTTTTCCTCTTGTGTGTTCTACTAGCCATATTCCTGCTGTCCTGGGGACTTTGTTTATGAACTTCTCTCTCTGTCCACCTTTTAGGCTCTACTTGATAATCAAGACTTGTTATTTTGCCATATAGAAGTTGGTTGGTTGCTTCATTGACTATCAACCTATAGTATCCATCTAGAGAGTTGTAAGCAACAGCACTGTGATGTTGCAAAGCCTCTGCAAGGCTAAAAGATCACTGATGCAGCAAAGCCACTTATTTGTGTTCAGGGGAAAGAGAGATATGTGTGAAACCTGAGTGTTGTTTATAAAGAACCCACTGGAAGAAACATGGAGCATCAGGAATCCCATGGCATCCTTCAGAAGTATAGGAGCTTTGTGTGCTGTAATCCATAGCAAAATATACACGTCTCCCTCATCTTCTGATGGTTGTCTCCCTCTATAAGGTTCCTTGCAGACTATATAATTCGGAGTTCATTCAGTGTATAAAAATCACACCCACATTTCAAACGTGGAATGTATAATATCAAACAGTACTAAGTTGATAAAAGAGGATTCACTACTAAAGAGAGTATAAGAGTGTCTTAAAAATACAGGAAGAGTGTAGTCACTGAACGTCTCTATCTCTAGAGCTGAGAGCAAACAGAAGCAAAAAACAAACCTGGAAGTGAGATTCTCTGGGACAAAGTGTCTATTCAAACTCTAAAAGAGATTCACTTGATTTTCACAGTGAACCATTCCTGGCATGAAGGAAAACGTCAATAGTCATCCAGCCCATTGATGGCTATGACATCTATGAAGAGGCTATTGGCTGTTACATGCAAGTGATGTTTGCTGTTACACTCTGCAGTCGGTAAGGATCATGGGAGGCAATGGCCAGGATAATGGTGAAACTCATTGGGTAACTACCTTGACATGTGTCTCCTGAACCCTTTGTTACAGCCATGCTGCTGACAAAGAGGATGGATGAAAAGACGTAGTTCTAGTGTCACAAAGCATTTAGGGCAGAGTAGAAGCTGAATGACAAACTTTTCGTTCACTTAAATTTCAATCAGCCCCCATAACTATGGTTATCTTGAGAAGATCAGTCCTCATTTGTTTTTACACTTGTAAATAAAAAATGACTTGCTCTAGTTATCTATCCGATAATGTGATGTTGTAATATGAAACTACATGTGACAATACACAATATTGTATTTGCTACTTTATAATAGTCTGAATACTCAAATATAGAGTTTTTATATTTAGGAATCATTTGATAGCTCAATTATTTATTTGTAACCTATGCCCTGCAAATCATTTTATAAAGATATAAAAATTAAAATATGAATGTTATTTCCCATTTGGTGCCCAAAGTAAAACTGCATAAAGATAACAAATAGGACCCAGACACTGATGTGTTATTAGTTAGTTTACACACACCGTTTGGCTGCCTGTCAGGAGGAATGTAACTGATGACAGTCCCAAACAATGAAAGCATTTTAGAGTTGACTTGGAGATCTTGGTGAGGCGGTCTGTTTGAGCATTAGTATCTGAATTATGGGATCTTAAAACAAGAAATTTTCTTCAGAGGCTGTATTTGGAGGATGCCAATAAAGAGGCACAGCCTAGGAAACGTGGGCAAGGAATTCCAGCAAAGGGGAGGACATTGTTATCACATCGAATCGCAGTTTGCTTCAATATCTTTCACTTAATTAAGTTCCCCTGTCTTCTCCTTCCCACTTTACACCATGTCTACACATTAACATTGATTAATATTTGCACAGTAAAGTTCAGGTGCAACTCATTGCTCGATGCATACAAACTACTGTACACTGAGTTGGAAAGCGGTGGCTTTCTGGGTTTCAAATACACTGGGTGGTCTTGCTCTTCAGTCTGTTATCTCACAGCTCTTTAGGGCTCAATCCTGCTAGATTTTTTTCTCATGTACCATAATTCACCACTATAGACCAACCTGCTGGGATACTCTGAAAACCTGTGGAAGAAATGCTAGCCATTTTTTTCCAAGCCTGTCTCAGAAGATAATGTTTCCATACAGATAGTTTTCATCTCCGAAGAATGAAGTTTCTTCAGTCATGCACAGATATGAGTGGTGGTAAGAAGTCTGCTTAAACTCTATGGTGGAGACTAACTTGTTTTTACTTCTCCAGAGATATTGAAAATCAGTTGTAGTAATATAGCAAGAATGCAGAATTTAAGCTACCCAGTGTCAACCTTTTATCAACAAAATGAGTAAAGTATTCAGTGAACAGAATATTTCCTATTTAGGAAAAAATATGGGGACAAAGCCCATATAGAAATCAAAGAGAAAATCAGTAACCAAGAAATTGTCTTTGGACCAGAGAAATAGATATGCATTCTAGAGCTTATTTCAGACAACTCTAGAAGTGAATAGTTACCTCCCTTCATGATAGCCTCAAAGATAACCTTCTGGGTTTTCTCATGAAACTTAATAGAGAAAAGCCCTGAAAGATTTATTATCTACCTAGAGCTGTGTGATTACTTATACCTCTCTACTCTTCCAGGACTTCCATGAATAGTAAATTTGCAGTTGGCATCAATGCTTGTACTTCAGGAGCAATAAATCGACGACCCCCCAAATCCCACATTTCAGTTTTTATAATGATCGAATGTTGGCAGTCTCTAAGAGGAATGTTTTTATTATCCAAGTGAAAAGTTTATTATGAATATTGAAATGCAATTTGGGTTCCAGATGTGCACACAGGAAGGAAGGAGGGGAAACGAGGGGGTATGAAAGCCTGTGATCTGGCGCTCACTCCACAATTCATTCCTTAGAGCTGCCTGTCTGTCAGATCCAAGGAAGGCAGTTTCCTGCACTGGAAAGCTCTCCTTTTGAAATGAAGACTGTCACGGCACTGTGGAGTCATGTGACTGTGTTCTCTGATGACTTGTTGTGGATGAAACATGCTATATACCTTGTGCTTTCTTTTTCTTTCCAGAGAGTTGGGTGAATTTGAGCGTTCCTGATTCTTCTTTATAATATGTCAAACTGGCATTTTATTGATGTAGGTAGTAGCGAGATACAATAACACATTTGATGTAATTTTATACTAGAGGAAAGTTCACTAGTGTAATAACTTTGTTTCTGCCTTTGTATCTTTCTCTTTCCTTGCATCTAAAAGTGGACAACTTAATATAGATTATTTTAGGACATAACAGAATAGCATACTTAAGTTACCCATGAAGTAACCTTCCTAAGCCTTGAGCTGATTAGACTAAGTAACTTTTAAATACAGCATGAGAAAGCCCTAGCCACCCATTTAAAACAAAATATAACAACCCCTAAAATCATAGCAAAGGGAATGATAGCATTTTTACCCTGGTCTGTGGGATAATTATTCTCACTCTTAGTTTTACTTATTAGGACTTATTAAGAACTAGAAATGTTATAAAATGTAAATTATACATTAACGTCAATTATAGTGAATAATTCCTTCCACGATTATTGGAAATATCTCTTTTTCTCAGCCATCTGGAAGGTTAAACTCTTCCGTGTTAAAAGGCCATAATTAAATTATTTAAGCTCAACTGATTTGTAAAAAGCTGTAGTTTTATATTGGTGTGGAACGTTTCCCTGATCAAACTGTATTCTCACAGAGATGGGAACACTTCAAAGTATTGATAGTTAACTGTTTAACAATCACCTGAAAAGATCTGACTTTAAAAGTACATGCACAGACATTCATTGTCTGCTGGACTGGCATCACACAAGTGAGATCAGCTTTTTATGCCTTTCTTTTCACTAGAGACACCTTTGAGTATGAAGACCATTTATCATGGTCACCATTGTCTGGCACTTGAGAGCTCTCACTACCAACCGGAGCAGCAGGATACTCTGGTTTAGAAGAAGAAACGGTTCCAAAAATCATTTTTTAAAGAACTGGAGCCATTTAAAATTCTTTGTGTTTTGACTTGTTCTATATTAGTAACAATGTCACGGCACCATTGTCATGTGCTCTGAATACATACTTATTAAGGGGCAGGCAAGACAGTAGAAGCCAGGACCCTGAAGATTGGCCTGCTTTTGATTCTTCTGCCAAAGGGCTTAGACTGAAAGGCAAGACAGTGGCTTTAGCTGTGCTTCCCTCCACAGCATCTAACATTGGTGTCCTTGCTGAGGCCAGGGAACAGGCTAGTGAGGTCTGTCTGTCTAGGAGCAGAATGCAGTATTCTCCTAAAGGTGTATCTCCAGCAAGGATGCACGGCCTTTCACAACTGTGCAATTAGTTAGCCTGTATGTATATATGCAAACCACATGTGCACAGTACCCAAGGAGGACAGAAGGAGGCATCAGATATGTGAGTGCTGAGGACTGAGCGTTTAGTAGGCGCTCTTAACCACTGAGCAATCTCTCTAGTCTAGAATAAACCTGGTTTCTATCTAGGATATCTGTGGATCTTCTTCAGGTCTTTGTGAGCTGTATTTCTGATACCACTATACCTTCTGGTAGACTCAACTGGAGATTTAGGATGCAGCTATGTTTGATCAGGAGGAGTCATTGTCTGATGTCAACAAAAAGACATATTTTCTTCCACTTGAGAAAACAGAGCAACAAACTGAAAACAGCAGCAAACTGGATAAGGACTTCAAAGGGGTTTTATCTTCTCTGTATTGTCTAACATGTCCCCAAAGCCGAATTTGTTGATAAACAAAATTTTGATAAACAAAATTGCCAAAGTTACGCAATCTATACCTGCTCTCACATTGTTCAGGACATTGCTTTATCTGTGGTATAGCATACACAAGCAAGAATCATTTTGATTCTGAAAGATAGAGTGGTATTACTTACAGATTTTATCTTACTTCTAGTATGGACACCATTGAGGGAGACAGTGACAGTTATCCAACATTCCACTCTACCAAAAATTCTTCATAATACCTTGGTTATTCTGTTACATTTGTTTTTTTTACTAAATCCTAGAATCCAAAAACAAACAAACAACTTCCTCCTAAAATAAAAAAAAAAAAAAAAAAAAAAACCAAAAATCACATCATATGATCATATTTAAATAAAATGTATGTGATCATTTACTTATTTTATGATTTGCCTTTGGACTCAAGATTTTAGGATGTAAGAAAAAAATACATCGACTTTATTCATCTCTTTGTATAGTATCATTTTATATGTAAAAGAAATATTTACTGAGTAGTTTTGTTTATTAAAAATAGAAAATTAAAATTGAAAAGGTTCACTCTCCATCATTTCAGCTTTAATGTGAAATAGATAAAACATAACTGAGGAAGGAAAGCAAAGTCTTTGTGCTTGAAGCTATTAAAGGTACATTACATTATTAATGAGGTCATGTTATAATTCTTACATGTAAATGTCTCAAGCACTCAGGCAACTTGATAAAATTACTACCTTTCCTTTTAATATAGACAACATATGCTTATGTTTGGAGTTTAATGCCATAGTCTTATAGGTTGACCCTTCTTCCACCAAGGTCCAAAAATAAGGCAGAGGCTAAGATGATTTGGGTTGTGGTGACAGGCAAGATACCACTTAGAAACCTGGACACTTGAAACAGAGTCTACAGATTCCAATCCTAGCCAAGTTACTTTAGGCCTGTTTTCAACTTTTACATGGTAGAGTGGAGTGGATGGTAGATTTGGCTCATTGGATTGTAGTTAGAATTTAGAAAACACGAGCAAAGCATCCATCATGGTGATTGTAGCTATCATCATACATGCTACAGTATTTTTACAATATGACTATCGAAAACAATAACGTTTGGTAAATTTCCTGACATCATTGAAACTAGGTTCTACTTGGTGATGAAATCAGATTACCCCAAAAACTCCAGGTTTCCCTGCAGTCATATAGGGGTACTTGATCTCCGCTATCCCAGGATTATGAAGTCTGGAGTTCCCTGACTGATTTGTAGTACAGCTAGCGATCTGTCAGTTATCACAGTGCTAGAGACATCCAATTCTGACCTTCTCTGTGCACTTCATCGTGACATCCAATTCTGACCTTCTCTGTGCACTTCATCGTGACATCCAATTCTGACCTTCTCTGTGCACTTCATCGTGTCCTGCCGGAACAGGGACCCGGTGGCTGGAGCGCAGGGAAGTCCTTCACAACAGTCACAGGATGAGAGGCCCCAATAACATGAGAAAGTCCGGTTCCAAGAGTTTTATTGACATGGCGGATGGTAGATGGTCTGGAAGTGCATCCTCCACTTGAGCCAGGGGAGGCCTGACTTGAATAAGGAGGGGGGAGGGCCACTTAATTAGCTATGCCCTCTGGCCTTCAGGTAACTCATTAATATGGACATATCTCTAGTCATGCCCTTACCTGTGTAACCCTCTCTGGGAGGGACTGCGATGTCCTATGTGACTGAACAGCGCAGGTTAATGGAGTTCCACGCCATGTGTTAGGAGCCTGGATTCTGAGAGACCAGCGGAATAAATGCCTGTCCCTTTCAGGGTCTCTGGGATACTTCTAGCCAGCACTTCTACCAAAAACCAAGACCCCTTTCATGGCCCCACAGTGTCCCTTCTTTATTCTCTGTAACTCCCACAGCATCATGTTTGGAGGCTTTAAGAACTATAAGGTGACTCATCAAATGCTGGTCTCAGTTCTTCCATTGTGTCACCAATGGCTCTTCTCTCAACTCCACTTCACACACCCACTGTCCTGTCAAGCCTCAAAATGTGTAGCCACGGATGCCTGTCCTATCAGGAAGTGCCCTTCAACTCTATCCTTTCACATGTCCACCTCTTTCTTAAGAGTTTGTTTCTGCAATGGTTTCTTTTCTTTTCATCATTAACTTCCTGGTCTCTTAGAACATTTGTAAAATTAAAACACACACACACACACACACACACACACACACACACACACACACACGCACATACACACATGCACACACACACGCGCGCTCATACACACACACGCACATACACACACACACAGAGAGAGAGAGAGAGAGCGAGAGAGAGAGAGAGAGAGAGAGAGAGAGAGAGAGAGAGAGAGAGAGAGAGAGCACTGGTCAGTGACCCTTTCTAACCAAGTTCTTCTAGAGATTGATTGATTTACACTCACTGCTCAGTCATGGCTCTTATCTTACTTTCCTTCAGTGTCTCATCAGTGGGGTTTTGTTATACACAATGTGACAAGCTTCTTTGAATAAAATCACCAACAAATCCATTTTACACCAAACCGAATAATCAATTTTATTTCTTTATGACATCAGTTTCTCCGTGAGCTCTGCGTACAACTGTTGAGTTTTTTGTTGTTCCGCATCCACTAGATTCCCAAGATACTCTTTGTTGATTTCCTCTTCTGCATTAATTGTATCAAATTAGTACTTCTTATATTTTCTTGGGTTACCTAAAGTACTACCAGCAACAAATTACTCCCCTTCTCTCTCTCCCTATGAATATAACCAAAGGCAATCTTGTCTGCCCTGTCTAGTTTTGAACACAGTATAATTTAATGCAATCTGAATCCTTTATCGCTATCATTGAACGTCACATCTGAAAACGCATCCACATTGTGTGTAAACAGATTTTGACATTATCACTCATTATCGTCCTCAGATCTGGCCCCCTCAGTTCTTCCCTATCTAAACAAATAGCACAGTCACAAGTTCTGTTGCTTAGGCAAAAGCCTTAAGAAGTTTCTTTGATTTCTCACTTGCCTTAATGTTCTTTATCCATGCGTTCAGCAAGATTTTTAGGTTTCTTTATTTAAATATATGGAAATCCAATCCTCTCAACATCTCTACTGCCAGGAGCCTAGCTCAAGCAATAATTATCTCTTGCCCAGGATAATTATTAGGTTGATGTATTAGATAATTATTATATAATGCATTAGTCTTCTAATTATTCTCCTTATTTTATTCAGACCACTTATATTTCTCACTAAGCAGAGGTACATTACAAAAGAAAACAATGGCCATCAAAAGTCTCATTCCTGAGCTCCCATCTCTGTCATTCATCATACCAAAAGCCTTCAAAGGCTTCCCATCACACAGTGAATAGCACAGGAAATCTTCAGTATTGATCCTGAAAGCCCTGCATTCCAGGGATTCCTAATGATTTACACTCCCCTCCTAGCCCCACGCAAATCACATGGGTATTGCTGATCCCTGTTAATGGGCTAACCCAAAGCTCCATGCCCAAATGGCTATGCTTGTTCTTCTGACCTATGGGAGTGGTACTTACCAGATCCTCATTTGACCTATTCTTTCTTTTCATCACCTCAGCCACACTATCTAAATGCCATCTCTCAAAGAAGAGATTTCAAGGTGGCTTTATTTGAAGTATCTTTTGGAGTCTCAATTCTGAGCTTTGTTTTTATAGTAGTCAATGTTATCACACTATCAACATATGCAGATGCAAATACATGTGTCTCTGCCTCCCCTTACCCCTCACCTCCAAGTATCCTTCTAATTAATTTCTTCCAACAAATTCTTTAAGGAGACTCTGTGTGCTCAATGCTGCAAATTGATGATCTAGAACAATGCCTGACACATTTTAGATACTGACTAAATAATTGTTAACCAAGACTGGATCCAGGATAAAAAACAAATTATATATATTGGTTTTGTCGAGCTATACAGGTGACTGAAACAGAACAGACTGCAGAGTAAATTGTAACTCAGTGCAGAGAAGCTAGTCTCATTGAACATTAGATAGGTTGTTCTTCTTTTAGAAAGATAAAAGAGATAATTTCATTCAATCATCATGCTATCCATTTGGGACATCTTGAATGTTTCAAAATCATCGACTTTCACCCATACTTACCAAAATGAAGATTGCTTTGATTTGGGAAGAAGTGCTGATCTCAGCAATTTCCTATTAGCATTTCTTCACTCCTTCTTCTAAGTTCTAAGGTTAGCATAGAAGTAGCCCCTAAGAGTTTAGTCAACACCCAATTTTCTTGAGCACCAAATGGAATGAAACTTCTTGCCAATCACTCAGATGGTGAATATTAAGCACCTGCTCTATTCATTCAGATGGTGTATATTAAGCAGATGGAGGGGTGGGGTTGAAAGACAAGAAGTAACATTTTCAAGTTTTTATACTTTAATTTCTGTTTTGCTTTCTCTTTACTGATTGAGTATTGATTGATTGATTTTATTGTGTATATTCATATGAATGCCAAAGCATGCATATGTAAAGCCAAGGACAGCTAGCTGGGTTTAATTTTCTCCTACTACCACATAGGTCCCAAGAATCAAACTCAAATCATCATTCTTAGATGCAAAAGCCTGCATTCTCTGAGCCATCTCAGCAGCTCACACTGTCTTGAGTGGCCTCCCCATACCTCTTACCTCTAGTCACTAGTCAAGGATATGTCACTGTTTCCTTGTACTTAAGTAAATGTATAATTTTGCATACAGTGGTGTCTGTACAACTTATTAAATGCCTGTAGAAAACTATGTGGCATGAGGCACTATTTCAGTGGATGATTTTACCTAATTTAGGTCAGAGGAAAATATGTATAGGCATAATATTAGAATGAACTTGATGTGTTTGTAGACATGAAGTTGTGCTGTTTATAAAAGAGCAAGAACATAGAGCAAATAATCTGTTCCTTTCATTCAGACACAATGCTATCATAGAAGGTGATATATGTAGACTTCAGAGCCTGGAATAAAAGGGAGCCCTGTGTTTACTTCTTGTTTTTTATTTTTAGATATTTTTCCAAGTTTCAGAACTTGTTATTTCTCAAGGTTAACATATTCAAACTAAGCTCCCCATGCAGGATCTGATTTATCGAAGCCCACACAGCCTCTTACTGGGTGGAATTGCTCAGCCTCCTCTTTTGTGCATCTCCAAAGCAAGTGTGGTGAAGCAAAGCAAAGCTGGTGTCTCTTTTGTGAATGTGAGTGCCACGTCTCCGGGCAGAACACTTAGTTTTCAAGATGAATGTGCAGTTGATACAGCAGGGAGCACATTACAAGCTTTTCACCCTCCTACAAAATAACTGAACCGTGCTGTGATTTTTACTCATATCTACGTCTTCTTTAACCAAGGCTTTGTAATAGATTGGCTGGAAATGATTTTCAGTATCCCACGTGTCAAAGTAAGAACAAAATAGTTGCTCATTATTAACAAATTAGGCTAATTGTGCAACTGCATGGTACAGCCCAGGTATAACACTTGTATATTATTAAAACTGCTTTATATTATAGCTCAGTATACTTATGATATGCCTTTTAAAAGCACAGATGATTTTTTAAAATGGAGACTGAATTTTGGGGGAAGAATATGGAGCCTTATAAAGTGGACTCTTATTCCAAGAATATATCATTGGGTGTGAGCATAGAAGGTTTACAGCTTCATCTATTTCATATTCTCTCTGTCTGTCTCTGTCTCATTGTTTCTCTTCATATATCTGTGTGTGTGAGAGTGAGTGTGTGTGAACGTTTCAAATGTTTTATTTCACTTCATCACTAGTTTTCAGTATAATAACCTTTTTCTATATGAGGAATTGAAGCCAGGGCCTTTCATATGCTAGGTAAACAATACAACTGAACTATCTTCCAAATACTGAGAGTTTTGTTTTAATTTTAAGACGGGCTTTTAGTGGTCCACACTTGCCTAGACTCCTTCTGTAGGACCAGGCATACTTTGAGTCTACAGCCCCTCTCTACCCCTGTGATACTCTACATACAGGCCAGTATGATGAGTCTATTCTAAAGTACATATACTTTTACTCTAAACTAATGGTATGCTTAAAGATGCTTATTACTTAGGCTAAATAATGTGTTCCTTTCTCTGAAATTCTCAAACACTATAGCAGCATACTTGTTCTGGTTTATTGACTGATAAACAGAAGAAGTGCTATCAGAAGCAGAAAACCATGAAAAACAAACCAAGTCTGTGATGTAGGTTCCAAGTCAGGTGTTTAACAAATTATCCGTGCATAATATCTGTGCACTCTGCTTTACAATATGTATTCTTGATTATAATTTTGACATGCTTGAATATTGTTTCTTCTGAAAAGTTGCTGTTATGGTAACATGAATTTGTTATCCTTTTAAATGGTTGTACACTTCATGGTCTTAGAAAGCATTCAGCTCCCCATTTGAATACAATCCTTACATGAACTCCAATGTCTAAACTCTCATATGAAGTCAAATGCTCATAGTTTATTTACTCTTAGTGGTAAGAAAATTCTTTCTATTAACTGGTAATTTTTGTTTACTTTCGTAATATATAAAATAATGAGTTTAATTGCAAATATATTCTCATATATATCATGGTAATTTGCTCTAAGTTGTTTTGATCTCAAACAACCCAGGCTTATCTCAGAGCCCTGGAGGTCAGAGGTCCAGGTAGACTCTAGGATTTACCATAGTCAGTTTGAAGAAAGATTCACATTTAAGGTCATGTAACCTGTTAGCAGAAATCATTCTGAGAGCCTCTATTTATTCTCCTTATCCTTCTTCCCCCTCTCTAGCTATCCCTCTTCCTCCTGCAAAACCAAAACCAAAGAACAAAAAACAATCCCCCCCCAAAACCCCAAACAAACAAAAGAACTTCCTACGTCTGCCTCTATGCTTTGTATATAGTTTATTTGTAATTATTTATTAATGAATATAGAGATTCTGTGTGTGAAATTTATATTTTATAATTCTTCTTCTTGCCTTCCCATTAATGTTACCCCATCTAGAGTACTCCTTATTAACTTCTTTCTTTCTTTCTTTCATTAACTTTATAAATTAAAATATGTTCTACGGTCACATCATTTCCCTCTGTTGTGTTTCTGTTCTCCTGTTCTCCACAGGCTCCTTGTCTGGTCCCTCTCAAATTCCCAGCCTCCTCTACGTTTTACTATTATTTCTAAACACACACACACATACACACACACACACACACACACACACACACATACACTCACACACACACTTTTGTCTAGGAATGGAACTTGCGAGGTTTCTTCTGCATCAACATTTCTATTGCTGTTGTCCTTGTAGAATACACTCTTTTAAGCTAAACTCACTTTTCAATCTAAACTCAACAAACTGTATAAGGACAGTTACAAAGCAACAACAGCAAACTCCAGAAATATTTACTGCAACATGTGGCAAACCCCAATTTCAAACTCACCTCATGATAGTCATTTAAAAAAAAAATAACCTACTGCACCACTTTTTCTTTACCTTTTTCTCAAAACATCTTTACCCAGACATTGGGTCCAGTAAATTAGGCTTCTATACACTCTTAAAAGTGATCAAGAAGTGTATGTAGAAGAAATTTATAGTGGTCTCAACATTTACCTAGTAAGGTATTTTAAGTATAAAACTAGTGTTTTCTTTGGTTTTTGAAACACTTGTGAACTTATGAAAATAATTTTTGCATAAATGATGAATGAAAAATACTTGCAACCCTGACCTAAACATTTCTGGATAATAATTCAAGAGGTCTACTTGAGGAGTAATAATTTCATTCTGATGCCACAGATCAATAATTCTTCAATGCTGGTCCTGGAAGCCTCAGGAGAAAAATGACTTGTCTATAAAGAAGCCCTCAACTTGCCCCATCATCCCTAAAAGAGTCTAAACAAGTTTCTTAGCAGTCAAAGCACTAAGCATGGATGGACTAGAATAGTCTTTGCTCTTTTCTAAAAGAGTCTGAGTTCAGCTGTGTCCACTTGGCTCAGGATCAGCCTTGGAACATGAGTCCTTTCCCCACTTTGGCCGTTCAGTACATGTAATGAATGATGTCTTGAAAAGAGCCCCTCTCTTCAGGCTCACCTCCATTGTTGATCAGTGCTATGATGCAGTCTTCATACTCGGACTCTGGATCTTTCATTTTTATTTGAATATCTGCTTACAGCTTTTATTATACCAATCACTTAAAAATATTCATAATTTTTATCTTTTCTTTTTCATTTTCCCCCTTGAATAGGTGGATATGGGCATCATCTTATTACTGCTCATCTTCCCATCAATACTCAGCAGGGAATTTTTTAAATGATGTGCTTATTTTTTTTAATAATATTCCCAGATTTCAAAACAAAACTTTCTCTCAAGAGCATAAAGGCCATGTTTAGCATACATACAAAGCAAATACACAGTCAGGTAGAACACCTCTGGGTGCTATTTTTCCATTTCTGCTAGCAGCTGCAATCCAAATGACACCAACGTATCATCTCACAGTCCTGAGGATGAGTCACCCTGATGGACGTGGCTGCTTCCTCTATTTAGGGTATAATATAGCCAAAGTCAGCAAGTCAGCTCATTCTCACCTGGAGGTCATAGAGAAAATTCCACACTCACGTTCTGCTATGTTGTTGGCAGGAGTCAGTTCCTTGCTGCCGTCAGTCTCTTCATTCTGGATGTCAGCTGATGCTTCTCGGCTCCTCAAGGCTACTGGCAGTGATTGTGTTGTGACCCCAACTGTCTCCAGCTCATTAAGCATGAGTTTTGTGCATAACTCAAATCCCTCGGGTTTTATTTTCCAGTGTATGTCATTTGTACCCAGCTAGAGAAAATTCTCTGCTCTTAAGTATTTGTGTGCTCAGACAAGGCCTGCCTAAGGAATCCAAAAGAACTTTCTTAATTTAATTGCTCCTTAGTAATATAAAATAACCTTCAAATTTTCATTATTCCCACAAAGTTCATTTTGGTATAGAATAGAAGCTATAAGAAGATTTCAGAGCTTTAAGATCAGACATTGGTAGGTATTCTACTTGTAGGCCTTTTGTTCCCTATTCATATTCTAATTCTACTGTCCATTGAATCTTTACCTCTTTTAACATTAAGGATTTCTGCAACTGTTTATCATTTGTAGAGTTAGATAGTCTGGTATGTCATTCAATGTTCTCCAAAGACTTAGAATCAATGGACTCCACATTGTATGAAGACAATGAATGGACATATAGAGACACAGAGACATAGACAGACAGATGTGAGTGGATTTGTTACAGAACTATGGATGCCTGAAAGTTTCACAATAGCCTACCTGCTTGCTTGAGAATCTGGATGCCAATAGCATGGCTTAATTGCAAGTTAAACATTGTACAACTGAGGAACACAGTAACGGGACTGAAGGTCCATAAACATGATGTCTGCTAGTTGGAATTACAGAGTCCATGGGAATACAGACCAGAGTTCTGCTGTTCAAAAGCTGAATGTTCAAAAGCAGAATATCCAGCTCTAGGATAGAGATAGAATTTGCCTATTCTGTATCATACTGTTATATTTGGGCCTTGAGCAGGTCCCCACTGCACTGGAGGAGTGGCCACTCACCTGTCAGTCTGCTGGCCCATATGCCAATTTCTAGAACATTTGTCATAAATACCTACAGTCAAAGTTTTGTCAGCTCTCCAATATTCATTTATGCAATCAAACTGATATTAAAATTAACCATGATACTAATGCATGATCAGAAGATTGGCAGAGTTTGACCACATAGGTAGATATTAAAACTGGCTTGGAATTTTGACCCAGGCTGGCCTATATCATGAAATCTCTATGCCTGTGTCTGGGATCACATCATGGTATTGCCCTACCTCACCTGGATTTGAATAGATTATTCATTCAAGCATAATTTATCTGTCCATCCCCCAAATACAATGATCCTTTGAAAGTTGTTTCCACCTTCCTTATTCTTGTTCTGTAAGAGCCTTGCCACACCATGATAAAGAACACGTTCACTTCGTGTTTAATTAACTCTGAGCTTATAGCATGTCTTCTTCAACCTAGCAGCTTCAGAGACAGCTTTGCTGGATTTATAGAAATATTATTTCTCATTCTCTTCTTTGGATGAGCAGGAACAATTTAAAATGCATGAATCCCAGAGGATTCAAGCTATAATTTGTCTCTTTAGGTGTAAAAGAAATGAGATAGACATGATGTGTTTTCATAGGGTTTATCAAAAGACAACAATGTGCATTTAAACCAAACTTTGACATTTGTTTCACTTTTAAAATAGGCAAATATCTCTTAAAATGATAACATTTTAAAACTAAAGGTAGAGGTACTAAAACACATGCATTCAAAATAAAATCAAAATCTCAAGCTGTGTTCTCTCTCTCTCTCTCTCTCTCTCTCTCTCTCTCTCTCTCTCTGTGTGTGTGTGTGTGTGTGTGTGTGTGTGTGTGTGTGTGTGTGTGTCTGTGTGTCTGTGTCTGTGCAAACTTTGAGAAGACTAGATGGTACAAGCCATGCATATGCAGGTATATGTGGAGGGCAGGTACTGATAGTAGGTGTCTTTGTCTGTCACTATACACAATTTTTGAAATAAGGTCATTCACAGAAATCAGAGTTCTTGGATTTGGCTTGGCTGCCTACCCAGCAATACCTCAGGATCCTTTTGTCTCAGTCTACCTAACGCTGGAATTAGGGGCACACAACTCTGGCTCAAAATTTTACCCAGGTGCTGGGTATACAAACAGAAGTACCATTCCGGCACAGTAGGCACTTACCGAAACATTTCTCCAACCCCCTTAACCATAGCTTAGCAGATTCAGTTTGCTTCTAAAACGTTGCAAGACGATAGAACTGATGCAACCTAATGTATGTTGCGAGTGTGTGCTAAGATGCCACTAGGCTCCACAACTTTAAGGAGCATCAGTCTCTTCTTAGTATGTTCAGTTTTATAAATGGCTTCTCAGGCATTCAAAAGATTTTTTCTTTCATTGCTGGTCTCCAAAGACTATTTCATTATTCTACCTCTTCAATGACTTTCCATAAAGGAATACAAGATGTGAATCTGGATTTTAATATGTACCATTTAACGTAGTTATCAATGATACATTAGTCATTCTACCCTGTGCTCTGGGGAGGTGGGTGAGTGAATAATTACAGTTGACCTTCAGACAAGAGAGAAGATCTAATCTATCCTTGAAGGCTTCTAACAATGGAGAGTTTTGTCTGGTACGTGGGTGAGCATTTGAGTGGTTAGCGTGTATTACGAAGATCATTTGGAATTTGAAGCTAGATAAACTTATTTATATTTGTCAGGATTATGGGCTAATATTCTTAAATGTAATAATGAATTTAAATTTTTTTCTCATTTCAAGATTTGTCATCCAATGGATCTAGTATCTTCCAGGAAAGAGTACAGAACTGTTAAAAGCACAAATGTTTCTTTTTATTTTATTTTATTTTATTTTTTTGTAAAGCCAGAGAAAAATAAAGAATGGATTCATATTTTCTTTGCCGTGAGTACTCTGGAAGAAAAAAAATCAGTTTCAAGTAACTGTCTAAATGAATCTTCTTTTTAATGGATCTCCTCAAGGATGGCGAGATTGCTCAGTGACTAAGCTCCTTCACCCTGCAAATATGAGGATTTTGTCTAGAATATATAAAGAACCCAGAAAACTAAACAACAAAAAATGCAAACAAGACAATTAAAAATGGATTACAAAAACCAAGAGGAAGTTCTCAGAAGATGAAATTCAAATGGCTAGTAGACACTTCAGAAATTCATCGTGTGGATGTTCATGAACTGTGCTGCTGCCTGAAGCCATATTGATGTCCATGGGCCGGGCTGTCCCTGGAGACCATATTCATGTCCCTGGTCTGTTTTGCCCTGAGACCGTGTTGATGTCTGTAACCTGTATTGATAGAGAGGTCCATGTTGATTTCCACAGTCTGCACTGCCAATGGAAGCATGCTGACGTCTGTAGCACATGCTGACACCAGAGGCCATAAAGATGTCCATGGTTCATGCTATCCAGAAGTCATGTACAAGTCCATGAAGTTGAGAGAAGTGTGTTTTGGATGGTATCTGGGGGACTGAGAGGGAAAATAGTGTGTAGATGTGATCAAAATATGTCATATACATGAATGCATTTCTCAATGATTAAATGAAATAGATTACTAACATACGTTGTTTCTTGATATGCTCAGTCTCAGGAAGACAACACGGTGGATAAAGTGTTCCCCAGGCAAGTGTATAACAAAGATCATACCCAGAAAGTATGTAAAGCACAGACA
This sequence comes from Rhabdomys pumilio, assembly GCA_030674055.1. Taxonomy (NCBI): domain Eukaryota; kingdom Metazoa; phylum Chordata; class Mammalia; order Rodentia; family Muridae; genus Rhabdomys; species Rhabdomys pumilio. Next base: position 10,740,022 of record JANHMN010000001.1, read on the forward strand.
CAGTAGTGTACATCTGTAATGTCAGTCTTCTCAATTCATGGAGCAGAATGGATGAAAAACATCCTTGCCATCCATCACATGATGCCTTACACATAGGACAACGTTGAAATGTATATAATATCATTTTAAAATGTCTTTCTCAACAGCCTTTGTCTTTGCATTAATGTAGTTGGAAAAGCCGAGTCCCTATGTGATACACTTCAAGCGAGCACTCGTTCTGTCTTGTATATTACTGGCAAATCACACAGAAGAAATGAAAGAGATTACACAGGAGAGGGATTAGTTGCTTATACCAACTGCATATACCTATATATTGTCACGGTTATTATTTATAGAATACACAAAAGGAAAGGTGAGAAAAATACCCCCAAGTTAACATATTTTTTTTTTCTGTGAGCTACCGTATTAACATCATTTCTTCTTCTCTGGGAACATACTCTCATTACTCTGTATGATTTTCTCCAATTATCAAATTAACAAAAGTTCATCTTTTTTTTCTCCCAGCCACCCTTTACACCTCAGTGCAGGGATCTAACCTAGAGCCTAAGGGGCCTCCAGTACACAAGGGAAGCAATCTGCCACCAGGCCACCCCTCTAGTCAGTCACTCTCTTTATATGCTGATTTTCTTCTTACTTGGAAGGAAATTACATATTCATTGAAAAGGACACAAGTTAGGTTACAGAGATTTTTAAAGCTACTCATTTTTCTCACTTTTGTTTTAACATCCCCCACATTATTTTAAACTCATGGTTCTAATACTCCTTTAAGGCCTGTTGTTCTGTTCTTCAGAAATAAGTATTAATGTGTCTTTTTTAATAGCAACTTCTGGGACAAATGTTTTGTATTTTTGAATGGTTTTAACAGTTCTAACCAGTCCTTGGGCTTCAGTTTGGCTAAGTTGTGAAAGCTACATGGTACCAATTATATTCAGTATATAGCAAATCAATATAGAGTTGATCTCAAGTTCTTTATTGTCGTAACGGCTGAGTGGAACTAAAGTTCTCCAGAGAGGCCACATCTATATTAAGAATCCTGCAGCCTGGCTTGACCTTAGCTGCGATAGCATCAGGATTGTGGAGAGATACAGTATAGTGAGCTGAGAGCCAAATTTACCGCGAGATCTGCTAGCCTTGTTTTACAGCTTAAATTCTCTTTTACCTTTTGTACATGGCCTGGCCTTCTAGAGACTATTAGGAAAATCTCCTGGAATACATTGTTAAGCTCTGTAGACCTCTGATCTCCACCCTTAAGTGAATAATACCATAATATAGCATCTGAAACCCACACAAAACATTTCTCTACCTTGCTCTCCCCTGCCTATAGATGTCTCCCCTGATGATGTATTGATTTATGACTATTTTTGTTCTGTGTCTATGAAAGTTCATATAACCTCTTCCATAGCGGGACATGTCACTCAGGATAACTGGAGCCCATACAGTCAAGCCATAATTGTTCATATTTAGCTCTGAGTAAACTATTTTCTTTAATACAGAAATGTCATCCTCTTCAATTCCTGAAAGCAGGCTTCCATTTAAGAAAAGACATACCTTCAAGCACATGGTTGAGACTATGAGAAGTGGATTTCTTCGCTAGAAATTGCTTCATCTATTAGAGGGAGGGTAACAGTGCTATGAGTCTCCATTCAGAGTTTGCTTAAACTGTATTATGCAGAATTAAGAGTAACAGGTAGAACCATTATCATTTTTTTGAAAGATGCTCATAAGTATGGTTTCTTCAAACCATGGAAGCTCTTGCTCATAAGATGATGCATTCTCTCATGTATTCAACAAATATTCTTTGAGCCACTGGCATGTAGCTACTACAGGGCACTGTGCTGTCCACTGAGGCATTGTTCTGCTTCATAGAAGAAAAAAATATGGATCAACATGTGAACATGCCTAAAACATGTACATAAAATATGAAACAGCCGTCTATGTGGAACACTGACCTGGAGCTGATTGCTAATGATTCAGAGAAGAGTGGTAAAAAAACTATCAGAAACATGTGAACAGTCACCAGGTGCTCAGGCACTCTGGCCCTCCATTTTCTGTTCCAGTTGTCTTTTGGGCAGAGTGAGTTTTGAACCTGACTGTGTCTGATACCAAGAACAACTGCTAAATTTGCTGAGAACTTTCTATTTGTCAAATACTGCTCAACAAATTTTATAGATACCTGTTCCCCCAACATAACATAGGTACCATTATCATGCCAGTTTTAGTGAGATCAAACCAGAGGTCGCGGAAGTTGATAATTTGTGTGACATCACTCATTAGTAAGGAGCAGAGACAGAGAGTTCTGTCCACTTTTCTTTCTCGGAGCTCTTGCTAAGTGAGAGTCCTTACAATGGAAATTACAGAAAGAAAAAAATAATCTGAATAATATAAAACAAAATTAATTTCTCCTATGGTGGACTTACTGGGGGTAAATTTGTTTAAAAGTTTCCTCTTAATGTACCTGTCCTTTGTTTCCAGGAATCCACAAAGCCGTGAAGAACAGAGGCCAGTTTCCTGAGGTCAGATGCTTAAGTCTCTTCAGAGTTCAGACATGGAAGTCAGGGCAAGAGGCAGAAAGATTAAAGGGAGAGCAGGTGGCGTACATGGCCCAGACAGCACAGACAACCTGTGACCGACCATAAAAGATTTCTGAAGGTGATTTCTGGATAGGCTAGGGTGTTCACATACAAAGCCATAAATTCATGACACTAGCCAACGTTTGCCTTTGTGCACCCACCATGCCATCTTATCTTCAAGCACATCTTGGTGGTACCCACACAGGTACCCAACTAACCTCAATGTTGATAGGAAATAAACGTCCAGAGTCTGCTGCTTCTCATGGCCATTCCTACTTCTCACTCTGAGATGTGGAAACATAACATCTTTCCATGTACTTCATATTACCTCCAAAGGGGGTGGAATTTTAGTAAGCCATATTAATATACAATGAGACCATTGAGTTTTCTGACCCTACATTCAGAGAGGCATATGCTATGAAATACGAACTATACACGGCTTAGCTAATGGGCCCATTAAGACTGTGTTTAATAACTTTTGAAAATAAATCTGCTTTGATATTTTTGGCATATTTGCACCTATTTTGAAAATGTTTTGAGGAAGATGTAATTGGGGAATTTTTTGATATGTTAATAGTGTCAGTGTTCTTAAAGTAAATGCTATCCATTTCTGAGGAAAGATTCTTAGCCATGTTAGATTCTAATTGCTAATATAGCTAAGATTAATCAGAATAGCAACTTAGCTGTGCTTCCACCTTTGCTCTGCAGAAAATATGAAAGCCAATTGTCTGGGGATATTATCAGTACTTATTATAAGTGTGTGTGTGTGTGTGTGTGTGTGTGTGTGTGTGTGTGTGTGTGTG
>JANHMN010000001.1:10744096-10761747 GCA_030674055.1 Rhabdomys pumilio
AGAGAGAGAGAGAGAGAGAGAGAGAGAGAGAGAGAGAGAGAGAGAGAAAGAGAGAGAGAAAAGAGAAAGAGAGAAAGAGAAGAGAAAGAGAGGGAGTTTTTGTATTGATGTTTGAACTTAGGGTATACATACTATCTTGGTAAATTGCTATAGCTTAAATCTTTTTGCTTTTTAATTTATGTTTTTTGTTACAGTAATTTATTTCTTGGAATGGGAGAGGAATATGTGTGGAGGTCAGAGAATATCTTGTAAGAGGGTGGGGATTGTTTTTGTTGTTGTTTTCTTTCCTTCTTTCACATTATATGGGTCCTGAAACTTTAACTTAGGTCATTAGCCTTTGGTTCTGAATGCTTTCACATACAGTTCATTTTTGGTACAGGGTCTCTCTAAATCTTCTGGGCTGGCCTTGAACTCTTCTGTAGCCCAGGCTGGCTTTCTGCTTATGATCCTCATGCTTGAGCTTCCTAAATCACTAGGATTAGAAGCCTGGCTGGCCTTTCTTCCTCTTAAAATCCCTGTTAAGGAAGGCATAAATTTTGCCTCTTCTAGTAAATGTGAACCAGTTTGTGTTGGAAATTCGACATTCCCTGTTCCAGCTTCCACATGGCATGACCTCAGAATCTCTCTCTGCTGTTCAGTGGCAGGCTAGTTACCCTGAAGGCCAACAAAATCAATGTTGAGCATGTGAAGGGAAAACCAACATTTTTCTATATTTGCCATTCTTGACATTTTTTTTCTCTTTCCTCTATCAAGCTTCAATCTCATTATTTTTCCTACGTGCAGACTAAATTTACCTAAAATTTACACAGGAAGCAAGTCATCAGGAGGAAGATGGTTGACTCGTCAAAAATATTTGAAAGACGTCACACTATCAGTTTAGCTTTGGACAACTAAATGCAGGTCATGTGGATGGAGACCTCACACTCTAAAGAGGTCTTTAGAGTGTCAGGGCATCGTGACACATATATTGCCAGAGAAACTGAGCCAACATTGTGCCTTAAAATCAGTTCAGATAATCACGGGAAAACTAATAATTCAGGATGTATAAAGATGTTCTCAATGAGACTGGCACAATAAGCATGCTTGTTAGCAGATGTCAACCATCATTGATGGATATTGTAATTGTAAGTTTTATTAAGTGGTACTTCAGTTGGTCCAAGGATTTTTAAAATAATGACCATTTAAATGAACTTCTAGTGTTTTCTTCCTTTGGTGATCTTCAAGGTATCATTTAAAGGCTGAGATATTCAAAAAACAAAGATACATTTTATTAAGATGAAATGACCTCTGAGGTCAGAGTTCAGTAAAGCAGGTCCCTTCTACAAATCCTGATGGTGCTTTGGGCCTGAAGATGTGCAGACTTTTGACCCCATGGCATCCTAGAAGCTTCATACTAGGCAGAGAGTGCTTGCCTTTCTCAGTAATTGGCACTTAGAGTAATAATTGCATTAATCATACTGTCAAGAAACATAGCATTAGACCTAATGGGAAGAAAGCAACTTATTAAGAAAAAATTTCTGTTAATAATGTTAATCTTCTATATTAAGCTCTGTGCATATCAACAGAAATAGCTAATCGTATCTGAGGGATGCAAACCTCTCAACCCCATGGTTCTTTTCACTTCAGTCACATGGTTGTGAAGCTTAGTCTTCAGAGATTTGACAACTTACTGCTGGTTATTTATTTTGAAATACAACTTCTACTTTAAATAATATGTATTTTAATAAAAATGATAGATTATTAAAGAAGGGAGTAAAAAGGAAAGGAAAATGAAGAACTGAGAGACGGAGAGTTGTGGGTAGTATAGGAGAGAGGAAGAAAGAAGAAAGGAGGGCAGGTAAGAGAGAAGGGAGGATCTCAGGATTTTTAGCTATAAAGCAATAGACAAAATTATTAAGAAAGCAAGAGGTATCATTTTATAATCACTGGAATGTCTCCCACAATAAAAATCATATATGTACTTGCTTCCTAATGACAGTTAGGAACAATAGGCAGATATAATCTAGATTTTTTTTCAGTATCTTACAATGATGAGAAATAAGACTATAATTGCTTTCTAGATTTGGGCTTAGTTATCCAAGGATATTCTTTGGCTCTCTTCTGTTTCAAATCCTATGGAAGGGACTTACTAGTCCAGAGTTAGTGTGATGTTACCTCAGTGATAAAATGGGATAGACAGGTATAAACTGTCAATCAACTTAGATGGAATACATCACCCTTGATCCACTTAGAGGTTTAGTTATTAAGCCAGTCATAAAAATTTACATCAAGTTCACGTGATAAAGGAAATACAAAATGGATACCAGAGAGCTAGCTAAATAGTACTTATAGTCCATCTATACTACTAACAGTTACTGAGCAACATCTGTCTGTCAGAGAGTGTTCAAGATGGAAGAGATATAGCAAGGAATGAACAATAGTTTCAGTCCATAGAAAGCTTGCCTTATATCTACAAGAAAGTCATTAGGAAATATTATGGGACCCTGTGAGTTCACTCTCACTCACAGAGAATTTGAATTATCCATAGACTTTAAAATTTTACATAGCTAAAATGTCTCTTTATATTTTTAATCTGCGCACCATAAAAGACTGAGTTTATTGCCCTTCATAGTTGGTGAAAAGCTGAGAGTCTATCAGAAGATCCAGATTTTCATCTGCATTGCATTAACCCACATTCCCTTTGACATCTGTCTTGCTTTTCAGACCAGTCTAGCAATTCCTCAAAAGCACTATCTATTCTCATTTTGGTCAATGGTTGCCCTGGAGCCTGTTTTGAAGGGACTTTCTGAGACTCTGTAACCCTAGTCTTGTGTTTCAGGAGGTCATGCATACCAGGCCTCTGAGAAGTTCCTAACTATGTCCTAAGGATTTTAGCAAATTTTCCAGTGGGAAGTAAAAAGGGCCTAGGGGACTCTCAGCAAGTGGGGGAGTAGAATATCACTCATGAGGTTTTCATGTCTGGTTTTAATTTCCAAGAAAAGAGGCTAAGTCCTTAGCTCTGATGAGCAACTGGTTACCAGACCTTGATAAAACCATGGAATGGAAGGCCCTATATGTTGTCCTGGAGCAAAAAGAGGCATGAGTAACAGAACTGGTCAAGGTGTCACACAGCACTCCACCATTTAAAAGGATGATTCTCCAATTCACCCAAGTGGGGATAGATGGTAAGCATCAGTAAAATAATTTTATTTTTGTTTTTTCACACAAGACAAATGGATTTTTCAATTTGAAATTGTCATCCATGAAATCAGAAGTACAAAAAGAGAAAAATATAATTGCTCAACTTAAATACATTTGTATTTATATATTATGCATAAAATACCTTTCTAAAATTTTCCTAAAAGCAGTTTTTTCATTTAAAATCAATTGTAAATCAAACTTATCCTTATTTTTTAATGGATATTTTATTTATTTACAATACAGATGTCATCCTCTTTCCCCACTTCCTCTTTCTAGAACCCCCTGTCTCATACCCCCTCTTTCTTTATGTTTTATACCATTTTGATTACATGCATGTGTTAAGGTCAGTTCTATGTTGAGGGTCTAGCAATACAATAGATGCAAATAGTCAAGGAACAAGCAAGACAATAAACACAAATAGTCAAAAAACAAGCAAGGCATTAAACCCAATTAGATGAACACTCCCTCCCATGATCACTGTTTCTAAGGGCTTATCAGGATGACCAAAGTATCTGAACCTACTTCCCTGTCCTAGCCCAAAGTCATTTCCATGTCTGAAGCCAACTTCCTTTTTCTAGCCTAAAATTTAGATTCCTGCCTGAAACTGCTTCTTTGTTCTAGCCTAATTTCAGATTCCTGCCTGAAGCAGGAAAATTTAGGTTTGTGCCTGAAATTACTTCTTTATTTTAGCCTAAGATTTAGATTCCTACCGGAAATTACTTCTTTGTTCTAGCCTAATGTCAGATTTCTGCCTGAAGCCTACTTCCTTGTCCTTGGCCAATGTCATATTCCTTCCAAGTAACCTATTTTCTTGTCCTTGGCCCAGGTCAGATTCTTGCCAAGCATCCCCAAAGCCTCTCCACTTCTCCCCCTGTTTTATTTCATTAACAAGACTGAGTCTGTCTTAGGTCATTCTGACAAGAATAGCTTTCTTACCCATAATGGAATATACATTATTAAAAGCAATGCATTTATGCCTTAGGTTGGTAGGGGTCTATGCAGAACCTTACCTGTCCTTGGCTTGCCAGCCTGTTAATTTAATAACTCTTCCTGGGGCGGGGGGTCCATTTTCAGGTGCAAGCCATGTACCTAAAGGCAGTTTTAAGGAATGATCTAGTCTAAGCAAAGCACTGACAGTTTTGGTAAATCAGTAGTTTCAAAGTATTTGTGCATATAAACTTGGAAATAATTTCTAAATCAAATATATGGCAGAATAAAATATAAAGAGATATCTAAAAGAGAAATGTTGTCTTGATTCACTTTAACTGGTCTCTGGTTCTTGTCACATGCTCATAAACAGGCCTAACCAGATTAGTTCTTACATCTTGGTCAACCACAGATTATGGTGTCATAAGATGAAACTTGTAATGCATTAGACACTCAATAGCTTTTAAAGAGAAAGTGTTAGGACTGGAAGAGATGAGCAGCCTGAAAAATATTTGCCAGAATGCTTGAGGATCAGAGTTTGGATTTCTAGCATGTATACAAATACCAAGTAGGCATAGTAGCTTCCTGAAATCACAGAATGGAGGAGAATATAGGACATTTTATGAGCAAGTTTCCTAGTTAGAGTATTGGTAAACTGTGGGTTCAAGTGAGAGTCCCTGTCCCAACGTATAAGTTGAAGAGAAAGTGAGTCAGATACATGCTGCCAGCTTCAGGCTTACACGTGAACATGAGCATGCACATGCATACATGTGCATGTGGGCATGGACATTCATATGCACACACATACACACACCAATCTATACATACATACATACATACATACATACATACATACAACATATATATTTAATTTAAATATGACATTGGGCAAATTTTCTTCTGTAATCTGACATGCTTCAACACTACAGACTATAAAGTTTCATGAGATAAAAGAGCAGCTTTTGGACTGCCTGGCGTTTTGCATAGACAGATATAGGACACTCAACAAATGTATTTAAATGAGTCACACTGAGTTATATAACAAAAACTAATGTACACTAGCATCTTGTTGGCCTGAATATCTGGACAAGGGTCATATTTTGCATGTTGTTCAGAGTTTGCAATGCTGTATGATAATTGTTTACTCCAACAATCACCGGGAGCCCTCTCAAGTCTGGTCTTGTCACCATAGAATTTCCTGCATTTTTGCTATGAGCAAAACTCAGTAAAAGAAACACAGCTTTCTCTGCTTTAGAGACAAGGTTGTCACCATCCTTCTACCTCATATAAGGTGGATATTAAAAACAGGGTTTTTCACAAGGTAGGCAACAGGGAAATTACATTTCCTGCATCCAGGTCCCTTCACAATTTCCAAGTGATAAAGCATCAAGAAGTTTGATTTTATGACAATGTGTTTACAGATATATTAAGGGTGGGATGCACAGTGCTGTGAATGGGAATTGAGATTCAGTTGCTGCTTATCCGACAGTTTGTGTTTGTCCACGGTTGAGCCTCTTGGTGATTTGATGAAAATGACTCTGATGTTTATTTGTTCCATTTTGGTTTAAATTCCTACCTATCCACACACAAAAACATCTTCAGATGATATTTAAAATATCAAAAAGACTCAGTAATTAAATGTTAACAGGTGAGTCTTCGGAAAAGATGTCACTCAAACAGGTGAGGTAGATAAGGAGTCGTTCTTTCCAATATGGTGAAACCCCAAGTGGAAAACAATACAAATCACAGCTGCTAATCAAATGTACATACGGCATACATCATTCAACATTTCGCCCTTCCTGTTCTGAAACAAAAATCTATGTGTTTCTCTCTGCATTGCACTCTCTACTGCCTTGAACTTTTGAAAGAGAAACATTACTGAGGTAGTACTTTTAGTCCGCTTTCATACAACTCTGTTCTGTTGTAATTTTTATCACTTGCCAAAACTTAATATATGGAAAATAGTTTGAAGACTAGTTTGCTAAAAATATAAAAACCAAAGTCACATACATGGTAATTTTTAATTTAAAAATTTTCTGATGTAACTTGCTATTCAAAAATATAGTGGGAAATTTAAGAGTGTATATTAAGGTTTATGATTTTTGTAGAGCCTAGTGCTCAAGGTCTCAGAGCTAATGCAAACTTCACAGAGCCCAGGAATTTCTGTTTTCACTTGATTTTATACTTAGGTTATTTGACAGTGTGCTTTCTTCATAGCATCCTTTTCCTAACTTACAGTGTTGGATCTACATATGCATTCAAGAAAATGGAACCCAAGTAAAAAGGTGTCCCCTCTACTTTAAACTAAAACATACTTTTCCTCATCGTGCACCCCACTTAATTTTGCTATCCTCTGAAAGAAAAATTTAAAACTACCAAGGAAATGTGTCAGCAAAAGCCAAGACTTGTCCAATTTAGAATTAAAACTTTCATTTGAAGTCTGGGCTGTCTATTTTGAGAGGCTGTTGTGTGTTACAGACTGCAGTGGTGAGAGGGAGAGGGGAGAGACGCTGCAAGCCTTTCGAAATGAGTGCACTTGCCGTGATAATCTATAAGCAGGCAGAATGGAAAGAGCTACAAAGCTAGCCAGGAAAAGGGAGTAAGAAATGGGTCTCCTGTATTGAGCTGCAGTGCTTTCCGGGGGGCACTCTTTATTCTACTTGGTGTTCATAGCCAGAGTTATGGCTCTCTTTTCCTTATAACTAGGAGCAAAATAATTAGCATAGTGTGTTGTTCTCTTTCTCTTGAACTAAACAGACTTGAGTTTATATATTTGTACTTTGTACTCATTGTATAACTTTGAGCAAGTGAGCAAATCTCCTTAATGCTCACATTTCTCATTGGGAAATAGAAGCTAAGACTATTCACCTTGCAGGGATATTGGAAGTAAGACAAGGAAAATATATTAAGTGCTGAGCACATCTGAAAGTCTAATGGAAAGTAACAGTGCCACGGAGCCAGCTGCCATGAGGGTGGAGGGGGGGGGGGAGGGCTAAAACTAGCCTGAGGTTGGAAACTTTGTCACAGCCTCTAACTGACAAAATAGAAATGATGATAGTAGCTAAGATTTGCTCCTGCTTCCAAGAATAGATGGGAAAAGATGTAGCCCTGGGGCCAAGGGTTATGTGCAACCATGTCACAAATGCATGCCCAGAGAGCTCAGAAAGAGGGAACTCAGAGGCTCTGGAAGCTGAGTTATGGCTGAGGGCATGGGCAGCCAAGGAGAAGGCTGGCTGGCCCTGAGAAGATGGAGTAAGAGTCTACTGGAAACTCAAAGGCCAACAGGGAGATCAAATTACTAGGGTCAGCAAGAGGGCTTGCTGTAGAGTCAGCAATTCAATCCCTTTCCCTTCAGTGGAAAACAAGCCTTTGTAAAGAGGGAAGATCCTCTCACAAAGTCCCTTTTCCACTAAGCCTCAGCCAGCTTCAGCGATCTCATGAACCCACCTTCATCCCCACGTGCTGTCCACACAGTCTTTCTGTAGCTTCAGGCTTCATACTGTACAATTTCTCTCATATAGCCTACATGAGCTTGACACCAATTCATAAAATCTTGAGTGAATTTATAAAGTAATAAAATCAACTGAAAGTCAGTTACTCTACATCCAGTGAGTGTCAGGAAGAGAACACAGCTTAACACATATTGTGCGTGTTCTGACATATATTCTGTGACATATGTGTGGGGGAGAAGGATCAGAGGTTGGCTTATGGAAGTTAGTTCTCTTCTTCCAACCTGTGAATCCCGGGGATAAAATTCATGTCCTTAGGTTTTGCAGCAAGCATCGTTATTGACTAAACCATTTCATCAGCCCAAGAACACAATTTTAGTTCTTAATTTAAGGCTTTCAGAAATGGGATTTTATGTAGCTCTAATACAGTGTTCTGTAGCGTTGCTCTTCACTTATCAACAAAGATACTTATGACTCTGTAGTTGGTCATTTAAATTTCTATCTATCTATCTATCTATCTATCTATCTATCTATCTATCTATCACTGTGTGTGTGTGTGTGTGTGTATGTGTGTTTGTGTGTGGGGGGAGAGAGACACAGAGAGACAGAGAGAGACAGAGAGAGAGACAGAGAGAGAGACAGAGACAGAGACAGACAGAGACAGAGACAGAGAGATCCCTTGTCTTTCTCATAGCTAGAGCTTACATCAACCGCTTACATGAGGGCTAAGCGTGGTCTCACGTAACAGGAAAAACTAATAGTATTTGTTACAAGATTGAATGAGTACCAACCACAAATTTAAAAGACATTAGAGGTAAGACTTGCAGTTATATCAAGACAGCTTCAGGCATTGAGGAAAGGGAAAAGAAAGTCTGAGTAGGGAATGGCATCAAACCTGCCTGCCTACCCAAATCTAAACTGTCATAACTGGGCTTCTGAAATGATTTGAAGCTTGGAGATGCCCCAGTAGTCTCACACCTGTGGTAAAAGTAGTGGTGTGGATCGCACTTCTGCTTGTTCTGATTTCATGACGTGTTTTAAAGCTGTGAGAGGCTCTCACTAGGAACCAAGCAAGAGTCACAGATGTATACCTGCACACCCATACATTGCTGAGTTTGAAGGGTTTGGTTGCTGAGTGGCTTCTTTTTGTCACATGTCACTCTGAAATGCAGTTGTCATCTTGGTGGCCTAGCAAGGCTATGCTTCCTCTGTTATGTTTAAGCTTCTGTATCAGGGCTGTTATGATGGGATGAAGTTTTTCAGAGGATGTAAGTTACCTACTGGAGGAGCTCCCTTCCTTTCCTTGCATCCACATGCACAGGTTGGTTCTTGTTGGGGTCCATAACTTCAAACTGTGCCAGGACTTCACGAAGCAGATAGCAGTACTGTCCTTTTGGGGCTGTAGAACATGGAACTTAGTAGAGCTTTGTCATTTAAGGTTGTCCAGTCTTCTCTATTCTGTAATAATGGCAGGAAATGGTCTGAGACAATTAATAATTACCTTTTCTTAACATTATAATGTCTTAAGGCAACAAATGACTGTCTCTTGTGGACACTTGCTATTGTCATGTCGATAACAGCCCCAGCTGTTGGGTACAGCAATACTTTCTGTATAGCCCACAGCACTGTACATTATGGTTGATATTAATGTATCCAGTGAAATAATTGAACTGTTGTTATTCATAGCTTCATTAAAGCATTTGGTTTTTCACGTTGAAAAAAATTATATTGTCTTAAAAAATATGTATTCTACACTTCCTCAGCTCATGACCAATGATAAATACATATAGCTTACCTTTAAGTCTGTAACAAAGAATAACAAAGAACAATTCGCTGCAGCCAAGTTTGACTCAGTAACCTTAAAAATTCTTGGCTGAAACCATTTATTTAATGTTATATACTTAGATCAAAAGTGAATGTTAAGACTGTCAGTAAATTTACAAATGCTGACACTTTCTTTCTAATTAAGATAAATCTATCACAACCAAGGTCCTTTCCTCACCAAACTCAAGAACAAGCACTCTCCTTCTCTCATCTTCTATATGGTGTCTTACTCCAGAAATGGAATAAATGGCTTCATGCTAAACATTATTTCATGTCTGAGTTACTTCATGAAGCATATGACTTTTGAAGTTAACATATGTGGCCACTACAGTCATTGCTCACTAATTTTTATGTCTGAATAAAATTGCCTTGTTGTCTCACTTTGTATTCTCTAGGTGCTGAGACACAGATTGCTTCTAACTCAAAGTTATTAAAAATTGCTAATAAGTGATATTCTTCTGTGAAATATTTAAAGAATAGATATTTAAATTTCTTGCACATAAATACTTAGGCATGAAATTCTGAGGTCATGTGACACTCTTTTTTTATCTTTTTGGGATACTGTGGGGATATTTTAGATTTCTGGGAGCATTTGTAAGTGTTCGATGTTGCCTGTCCTGTCAACATTTGATGTTATACATTCTTTAATTTTACACATTCCTGTAGGCGTTTGGTGGTATTTCTCTGTAGCTCTTATCTGTATTTGCCTGTTGGCTAATGATGTCGAGGCCCTTGGGGGATTTTGATGAGTTGTATATCTTCCTTTCAGCTTTTCTCTCCCCTTTGTAATTTTTTCCTAGTTGTATCACCTCTTTATAAAGGAGTTATAAGAATTGCTCATGTTTCCTAGAGGCAAATCTTTGTGTGTGTGTGTGTGTGTGTGTGTGTGTGTGTGTGTATTTAGCTTCACTCTGTAGTTTGCTTACTCGTTTTAGAAAAACATTTAATCTGTTTTATACATCAAAAAGCACAATTTATTTCTTCTTTATAATTATTTATTTTGTGTATTATATTTGCTCCTTTCAGATTGAAAGGACTCTTTTCTTATGATTTTGTTTCTAAAAATTTTATAACTTTAGCTTTCTTTCATTTTAGCCAACATAAAATGTTACATGTGTCAATGTCTGACCTGATGCCCAGTGGGAACTTATCAGTTGCTCATAGTTTCTCTGACAATCATAACTACTAGACCTAGTTCCTGCCTTTCATAGTTCTGGTATAAAAGGCAAGTTTTTATAATACTATGTAAAATTTCGGACCTAGTCATATATTCATCACCTTTCTTTTTTTAAAAAAATTATTTTTATTGTGTATTATATTTACATTTCAGATTTTATCCCCTTATCTCACTTCCCCTCACCACCCAGGAGCCTCCTATCCCATCCTTCCTCCTCATGTTTCTATGAGGATGTGGCCCCACCTACTCCCCAACTCCCACCTCCCCACCCTCACATTCCCCCCCACTTGGTGTTTGTCCTTCATGGGACCAAGAGTCTCCTCTCCCACCTATGCCAGACAAGGCCATCCTCCCCTACATATACCTCTGGAGTCATGTGTCCCTCCCTATGTGTTCCCAGGCTGGTAGTTTAGACCCTGGGGAGCTCTGGTTGGTAGGTATTGTTTCTCTCCTCATGGGTTCACAAACCCTTTCTGCTCCTTCAGTCTTCTCTCTAACTTCTCCATTGGGAAACCCTTGATCAGATCAGTGGATAGCTGTGAGCATCGTCCTCTGAATGTGTCAGTCTCTGGCAGACCTCTAAGGAGACAGCTATATCAGGCTCTTGACAGCATGCACTTCCAGCCATCCACATCAGTGTCTAGCTTAGGTGACTGTACATGGGATGGATACACAGGTGGAATGGTCTCCAGACGGCCCCTCCTTCAGTTTCTGTCCAACATTTTGTTCCCATATTTGCTCCCTTGAGTATTTTTGTTACTTCTTCTAAGTAGGACTGAGGCATCCACACTTGGTCTTCCTTCTTCACGAGCTTCATGTGGTCTGTGAGTTGAGTCTTCATGATTCCAAGCTTTTGGGCTAACATCCGCTTATCAATGAGTAAATACCATGTGTGTTCTTTTGTGATTGGGTTAACTCACTCAGGATGATAATTTCTAGTTCCATCCATTCACCAAAGAATTTCTTGAATTCATTATTTTTAATAGCTGAGTAATACTCCATTTTGTAAATGTACCACATTTTTTTTGTGTCCATTCCTCTGTTGAAGGACATCTGGGTTCTTTCCAGCTTCTGGCTATTATAAATAAGAAATAGCTATGTTCTGCTATGAACATAGTGGAGCATATTTCCTGGTTATATGTTGGAGCATCTTCTGGGTATATGCCCAAGAGTGGTATAGCTGGATCCTCAGATAAAAAGAATCACTGTCCCTGGCCTCAAACTATACTACAGGGCAATAGTGCTAAAAACTGCATGGTATTGGTACAGAGACAAGCAGGAAGATCAATGGAATAGAATTGAAGATCCAGAAATGAACCCACACACATATGATCACTTGATATTTGACAAAGGAGCAAAAACCATCCAGTGGAAAAAGGACAGCATTTTCAGCAAATGATGCTGGTTCAACTGGAGATCAGCATGTAGAAGGATGCAAATTAATCCATTCTTATCTCCTTGTACAAAGCTCAAGTCCAAGTGGATAAAGGACCTTCACATAAAACCAGATTACACTGAAACTAATAGAAGAGAAGTTGGGGAAGACCCTTGAATACCTAGGCACAGGGGAAAAGTTCCTGAACAGAACACCAATGACTTATGCTCTAAGATCAAGAATTGACAAATGGGACCTCATAAAATTGCAAAGTTTCTGTAAGGCAAAGGACACTATCAATAGGACAAAATGACAATCAACAGATTGGGAAAAGATCATTACCAATCCTAGATCTGACAGAGGGCTAATATCCAAGATTTATAAAGAACTCAAGAAATTAGACTCCAGACAACCAAATAACCCTATTAAAATGAGGTACAGAGCGAAACAAAGAATTCTCAACAGAGGAAACTCGAATGGCTGAGAAGCACCTTAAGAAATGCTCAGCATCCTTAGTCATCAGGGAAATGCAAATCAAAACAACCCTGAGATACCACCTCACACCAGTCAGAATGGCTAAGATCAAAAACTCAGGTGATAGTAGATGCTGGTGAGGATGTGTAGAAAGAGGAACACTCCTCCACTGTTGGTGGGATTGCAAGCTGGTACAACCACTCTGGAAATCCGTCTGGCGGGTCCTCAGAAAACTGGACACAGCATCTGTCACCTTTCTAATTGCAGTGACAAATCATGTTGCCAAAGCAACTTATCAAGAGTTTCTTTAGGCTGAGCGTTTCTTGGTATAATCCACAGTGGTGGGAAGCCAGGGTGGCATGAACGGCTCTTGCTGTTGGGGCAAGATGATGAGGCAGCTGGTTTTTCTGTCTTCAGGAAACACAGAGAGTCATGCCACTGATCATCTAGATTTCTTCATCTAGATTTTATTTATGTTGTCCCCTTCCTGGCTTCCCCTCTGCAAACTCCCATCCCATATCCCTCTCTCTTGCTTCTATGAGGGTGTGCTCCCACTCACACACCCACTCCTGCCTCACCTCCCTAGCATCTCCATAAGCTGAGGCACCAAGTCTCCACAGGACCAATGACCTCCCCTCCCACTGATACCAGATAAGACAATACTCTGCTACACCTGCAGCTGGAGCCATGAGTTCCTCCATGTGTACTCTTTGGTTGGTGATTTAATCCCTGGGAGCTCTGGGGGATTTGGTTGGTTGATATTGTTGTTTTTTTTCCTGAGGTTGCAAACCCCTTTAGCTCCTTCAGCCCTTCTCCTAACTCCTCCATTGGGGTCCCCATTCACAGTCTGATGGTTGGCTGTGAGCATCTGTGTCTGTATTGGTCAGACTCTGGCAAAGCCTCTTGGGGGACAGCTGTACCAGGCTTCTGTCAGCAAGTGCTTCTTGGCATCATCAATAGTGTCTGGTTTTGGTGTCTGCAGATGGGCTTTCTACACAACACCCTAGCCCACAGCAAGGTTCCCACAGATTCAGGGTGAGTATTACCTCCTCAATAAAACTCCTGTGGAGATGTTCTAAGTATGTCTCCTAAATCCAGTCCAGTAGACAATGAAGTGTAACTATGGTAATTTACAACAAAAATTTTTATATTTTACACAAAGAGCCTATAACCAGAAAAGTTTCTAGATATATTGCAAGTGTGAGAGAAATCAGTTTACTGAAAGTTATCAATCCTAAGGATGACACCCAGTGGGAAGAGAGAAGAAGTCTGGAATCCTGTATTCTTGAAATCCATGATGTCAGAGCAGAGGAAACAGGGCTTGACCCACACAGAGTGCCTACATCTGCTGTCCTAAAGTCAGTCCATCTCTGCCATCATCCAAGATGATGTTGACCTAGAAAGAACCACTATTCTTTCCCCCTGTCTCTTAATGGCAGTACTAAAAGCAAAAAGAGTTTGGAGAGAGTCTAGAAAACAAAATCTGTAGATTTCTGACCATCATAAAAGACAAATAAGATGGAGCAAAGAAGAGGAAATTTAACTAAAGACACAGAAATCATTGGCCGACTTAGAAGGTACCAGATATCATCCCATTACACAGTATACAAGCACAAAAAACATTGATAGAAAGCGCTGTGTTGATGTGGGAGACTGATAGATAACACATGATTCCTGAGGCCTTCCATGCCTTTGTTAAGATTCTTTCCAGTCTGTTTGTATTGTAAACCAAAACAACCCTTCAATAACATGCTATTCTTTCCCTTACTCCCCCCACAAATATGAATCAGAACATAAAGTGAGAACCATCTGCCAAAGACCTGAATAAGCAGATTCCCAAAGTCCACCCTCATCTGTATTCACAGCTCCAGAGTTTCATGGGGGTTGAGGTCATGGAGATGCTGCCTGATGTGGCCAGAAAATGTTTGTTGAGACAAAATTATACTATAAAGATCTATTTCCATATAAGTGTCCCAAATGAGACAAGCCACAAGAGTGAACTAATTAAAAACAACCCAGAGAGGAGAAAGCATTCCAGAAGGGTGACAGAGCTGAGCAAAAGTCTTCCTGGAAAATAACGATGACAGGTAAAAATTAATGACAGGAAACTGTGTTAAGCAAATGAACAAATATTTATCTAGAAAAATTGTATGAAATTTTGGCAAGAATGGGAGAATTCTACAGTACCAAGACACAACTTCTGTCTTCCTTGGAAGTCTTACTTAGGGTAGACATAGATAAGATATGAAGCCTTCCAATGGGTTCATTGTTCTTTGCAATGGACTGGGGGGTACAACAAACCTAAGGGTATGCTAAAGAGAGTGTATTAGAATACCTCAAAAATAGGCATAAAAAACTTTTTTCTCCAAGGGAACCTCTGTTTGATGAAAATCTGGGACAATTTATGCTTCAAAGCATCATTGTGAAGGAGAGTCATCAGCTAGCACATAGTGCATGGAAACATTGGATGTAACACCCATATGGAAATGGCAGCCAGAAATTTATTGGATGATAAGAAAGATCTTCAAAAGTGAAAGAATATAGATGTCACCAGTGCCATGGTTTCAGTGGGAAGAGAGCCTCAAGGTGGATGCACCTGATGAGCAGTGCTGCACCTGGACACTGTAGTAGAAATAGACTTCAATAGACAGGCCCTTAAGTGATGTACAGAAAAAGATGAAAGAAGTAAAGAAAGAAACAGATGATTTAAACATAATAGCAGAGGACTTCACTATACAACTTTCCATCAGATAGAGAAGAAGCAGGCACTAGATAAACAAATGTAGAGAAGATTTAAATAAAAGTATAAACCAGCAAGTTATAGTATTTGTCTCTGGAGCACTCCATTCTATAATAGTAAAATGCAGGCTCATTCTAGGCATGCATTGATTGTTGTGCAGAGTTGTTGGCATTAGAAATTTTAAATTATTAAAAGTACTGCTTACATGAGAAAAAATTGGAGAAATCAGAAACAGGAACTTCAAAAATATTTGACATTAACCAACACACTTCTAAATTACCAGTAGTTGAAAGGAGATTACAAGACACTCAGGGAAATAAAAGAGACAACAGATCATATCATGTGAGGAAGTGAATGTGTACCTAAATATATAAATAAAAGATGGAAATACATTTATTTTTTAAAAATCACTAACACTGCTTAATCTGAAAAACTAAAAGTTTCAGCCTCAGTTAAAGGAAGACAAGGAAAGAGGTAATAGCCAAATTAAAAACGAAAAAACAAAACAAACAAATAAGCAAAAAGACAAAGTAAAAGTAGATAATAACAAACAATAACAACAAATAAATTATTACATGATAATAAGCTATTATGTAAATCAACATTTCAGTGTCAAGATGACTGGGTTTTTTAATATCCTATATTCAGTACACGTAGACCTTCTCACTAGACCATGAATAAAATCAACTTTGAAGGAGTTATAGATCTAATGGTGCAGCCATAACCATTGGTAAATATACCTAGAGTAAAATTAAAGAGTAAAATTTCATGACGTGGACAGTGGTTTGCAAATAAAAACCTGGAAGTGCAATTAACAACAACAACCAAAAAAGAAAAAAAAAGTTGAGGAGGACAAGAACAAGAGGCTGAGAAAGAAGAGAATGGGTAAATTGTATTTAAGCAAATTAAGTAATTTTAATATCAAAACTCAAGGATGAAAAAGTTGCAAATAAAACCCATAGAATAGGAGAAAATAATTCTCAATAATGTACCAGGTATGTGGTAAAGAATTCCTAGAACTAGAATCAACCAAATGAAGGACAGAGGTTTGAATGGCATGGGTCCAAAGAGAATGTAAATGACTCTTAAGCACTTGAATAAATGCTTGAAATTCTTTTAGAAATTCATTAAGAAAAAGAATTTCTTAAGGATGCTTAAAAGTTATTTAGGATATATAAATTAAAATTGAGGCAAAAATTTTGTCATTTTACCAAGCAAAATTACAAAAAAAAAAAAAAAAATACAGGAAATGTGTGAGCTAAGATGACTAAGAATAAGAAATCTCACTGTTACTATTGTAAATTTGTACAGACACTTTGGAACACGTGTTCCAAATGAAGCTTTCAGTGAATGAATCAATGAAGCTTTTGCTAATGAATGAATCCATCTCAAGAATTTATGCTTGGTCGAGTTACAGAATCAGGTAGAGTTAGAAGCAGAATCCAAATTCAAATTGTTGGGTCCTTTCCAGTGTCTATATTGTCCCAGCAAGGAAACTACACTTCACTCAAAACATGACTTTAACACAGATACACTCAACTTTCATCCATACTGGATAAAAGAGAAAACATAAACATCCAAGATTATAACGGAAGGAATATGCAATAGTAGACAATGGAGGATACCTTCTTAATTCTGTTCCAGTTGCTAATCTATTATTTAAACATGACTGGCCCTCATTCCTCAAGGCCCATTCTTTCCTTGGCTATCAATATGTTGTTCAAAACTTTTTAAATTTCATTTTAGTAATAGTATAGAGATTAAGAAAACAAATACAACTTAGGGGACAGAATGCTGAAAAAGAACACCATTCATCCTATGCACAGCCCTGCCAGATGTTCAAAGACATCACTGGAATAATCAAGAAACAAATTGCTCGTGCTGAGACCTGTCTTTGATGTGTTTTTAAAATCAATTTACACGGTTTGTATTGATAATTGTACCACCAATGCTCAGGGAGATTGGCATACATAATTCTTAACAAAATGCTTGCAAAACAAATTCAAGAACATATTAAAAGCAGCATCTATCATGATCTAGTCAGCCTTATGCTGGAGATGGAGGTATGGCTCAACAAAAGTAGTTAAATTTGCAATTGAGGATAAGTTAAATTAATTTAGTTAAGATCAATTACAATCTTCTATGAAAATCATGATCTGAAAATAAGTTAAGTGTGACATTACCAAAGATCAAGTTTATTGATTATGAATAAATAAGAATTCTATTCCAAAGTCAAAGAAAGCATTTTAAATGAAATCATAGAAAAATTACAAGGCCAAAATGAAACTGATGAACAAACAAACAACAAAAACACGTCACCATGGAATGTCAGTGGTCAAGAGCAATTACTGCTCTTGCAGAAGATTGAAGTTTAGTCTCCAGTCCCATGCTGGCTGACTTATAACTGCTTATAGATCCATTATTATTCAATGGCTGCAGCCTCAGCTTACACACACACTGTGTGTGTGTGTGTGTGTGTGTGTGTGTGTGTGTGTGTGTGTGTGT